>JAQOOD010000003.1:14144668-14282629 GCA_029633175.1 Citrus glauca
TTTAATTTTTATTTATGTGATTTATTTAATTTATAATAAATATAAATAAAGAATAAATAAAAATAAAAATAATATTATAAACTTATATTATTAAATAAAAATTTAATTATTATAAAAAAAATAATATATATGAATTAATATAGGATAAGAATTGACAATCTCACTTTCTATAGGACACTTCTATTTCTTTTCATAAAAAGAAAATAATTATAACAATAATAAATAAATAATTTTTTTTTTTTCATGTATAATCACTTGTTTGTACTTTGTTCAGAACTTCTGAATTACGAGACCTTCACCGGCCAGTATGCGGACAATTTATCACAATACGAGATTGAGCCTGTCTTTCTTCAGAAGACCAAGTCTACCAACTAAACTTTAGGATTGTCATTGAATAATTTATTTATTTTTTAACTGTCTTATAAAGGAAATTAGTTAACAAGGCTTCAGACAATGTTAACATTATAGCATTAAAGAGTAGCAAGCTAGAATCAGGATTACAGTTGAACAATCCTGACTGATGCTTGATATCAAGAAAAAGATCTAAGAAATGCTAAACACAGTGTGATTCTTTACGCTCATATTCATCGTTCCAACAGAAACACAATTTGCAGTGCATGTCACTCATCGACTCCTCAAAAATAAAAAGGAAAAACAAATTAGAAATTTGAATACAGACAAATAAATACACACATATATCAAGTGCATATATTGTTTACAATCAGTTCTGAAAGAAGCAATCGTTGTGCCATTACATATATTTCTATTACAAAATGTACAGAAGGATTGTTACATTTGATCATGGTATCAGAATTCAGAAACCACAAAAGATAGCAGCGCAGCAAACACACAGCAAAAATCCAAATATAAAGCTCAAGTACACCAGTTATTATCTTAACTTGAACTGCCTGTTAATATTCCAAATACAAATTTATTTTGAATATCCAATAGAGAAAAAAGAATTCACAGAGGGAAAGATGAAGTTTTGGAAAAGAAAGCAGAAGCTTTTGGTTAGATGAAGTAAAACAACAATGTCAGTTAACACTTAAAAGGAAACCACTGTTTGTACGATTGTCATATTTCCTAATGGCACGTGTTGTCCTCTTCTAACTTTTCACCGCTTTACTCTCAACACTCAAATACTAATTAAAAAAAAAAACTCAAAATGAATACAATTACTGAATCTGTTTGGCAGCCGAGAAAGCTAGAGGAAAGTAAAAGATTAAAGAAAAAAGAAATTATCAATTAGTAAAAATATCAACTTTTGATACACTCCCTCAGACTTTCTCAGCAAAAAACACACCCGCGAGAAAGCAAAAGGAGAGTGGCACCTTACCAGCGATACCTAGAAGACGCAAAGCTTCGTTCAGGAAATTGAGCTCTGAAGAACAAAACTTTGCCATCAAAGAAGCTTTTCCTCAGCTGGGAAATCAACAAACTCGTGAAGAACCGCCTTGCAAGTAATGGGTTGAAGAGAAACGCGTGAGTTTGAGTGAAAGACTCTGCTGAGACCTCCATGAAAAAGTAGGGTGAATGGGTATCTAGAGAAAAGAGCTCAGAGGGCGTTTTTGGACATTTGTGTGGCAAGTGAAAGGTTTAGAGAAAGTGAAATTGGTGGGATTCTTGAGGAAATTTGATTTTGAGACAAGTTGCTTGAGAGAGAGAAGCCTCTGCATTTTTTTTTTTCTTTTTCTGGTAGTGGAGAAAGAAAATGGTGGATTTTTCAGACTCAGAGAAAGCTTTTGTGTTTGTTTTTGGATTTGAGGGAGTCTTTTTTGCTCTGGTTGTAGAGGAGGGTAGTGGAATCAAAACACAGAAGCAGAGTGATATTTTACTATTCTGATTAAATATGAATTTGTAGTAATTTTCTGTAAATAAGATAAAATGGTTAAGGTAAATAAATACTAATTTTGAACATAATTATATTTACATCTATTTAATACTTTTATTGAGGCCGTATAAAGATAAATAAAATAACTCAACTAAAAATAACAATTTGATACAGTTTTTTAAAAGTAGAGATTTTATTAGTATGGTTTTTATAATTAGAATTTTTACCTAAAAAACTTTAATTATTTTGTTGTTAATAAGAACGTTTATTAAAAATTTATGAATTATTTTAATAGGTAAATTTTTTAAAATTATATTATGAAAAGAATAAAGTATTTATTTGGTATGATATATTTAATGGTCATGAATGTTTATTTAATCTTATAATCTCTTATCATAATTTTTATTATTATTTGGTTATTTTTAATAGAATTTTTTGAAACTTAAATAAGTTATTTTACCTTTATTTGTAAAAACTCAAATTTTGAGCTTTAAGAAGTTGATTTTTTTTAAAATGTCAAAGTACCTAAAATATTATTTACTTATTTAATAATCTTTATTTATTGTTTACATAATATAATTTTAAATCACGAGACCTTCACCGGCCAGTATGTAGTAACAATTAAAGATGGCCAATGGGGTCGGGCGGCACGTGGCACGGCACGGGCACGGCACGGCACGAGCACGTTTTGGTGAGGCACGAGGCACAGCACGGCACGCACGTGGGGCCGTGCCGAGCTTAGAATTTTAGGCACGTGGGCCTTAAAGCACGGCACGATTAGAGATAGGCCAAAGCACGGCACGCGAAAAAGCACATAATAAGCACGGTTCATTAGTGGGCTAGCACGCGGCCTATTAGCCATTAATAGTAAGCAGGCCAAAATATATATATAAGTAAATTTTTTTAACAAAAATTAAATATAAAATGTCATGAAATTAAAGTACAATATCTTGAAATTAAATGTTTTAATATATTTTTTAGCATAGACTTTAAAAAATTAATTTAAATCATTAAATCTTAGTTTAAATAAATATTCTAATCTTTTATATTTATAATTTATTAAATGAATAAGTAAATATCATGATTTTAATAAATAAAAATTATAAATATCATGATTTTAATAAATAAAATTATAAATATCATGATTTTAATAAATAAAATTATAAATATCATAATTTTATTTATGATACTTATTAAATGAATAATGTTATTTATGATATTTAATTTTATTTATGTTTATAATTTATTAAATGAATAAGTAAATAACTAAATATCATGATTTTAATAAATAAGATTATAAATATCATAAATTTATAAATTATAAATAAAAAATAATTTTTTTACAAAATTAATAATAAAATATTTTTCATATTAATATTAAATCATAACTTAGTTAATATTTAATAGAGATACGTTTCATTTGTGAATGAAATATTTTTCATTTTATTAACATGACAAATTATGATAAATTAAAAATTATATTTTTATTAAATGAAGTTAAAGTACAATTATAATATTAGTAATTCAAATAAAATTAGACGTAATTTACATCACTACAGTTAACAGTACATCCCAACTACATTTTATTTGAGGATTGTATTTTTAATTTTAATTAATTATTATTATGATCTATGGAATTAAATTTATGTATTATGAATTATGATTAATTATTGTGAAATAAAATATATAATAGTGAAATTGTGATAAACTAATAATAAAATGATAATGATGATGATAGGCTTAAAAAAGCACGTCAGGCACGTGGACTTAAAAAAGTACGTCAGGCACATGGGCTTAAATAAAACATGCTAAACACGTAGATTTTTTTAAGCACGCTAAAAAAAAAGTTGGTAGACTTTTTTTAGACCGTGGACCGTGCTGGACTCAACTAAAAAAAATGAACACGGTACAACACGATCCGGCCCACTAAATCACCCACGAGCTCTTATGGGCCGACGGTTAGTGCCGGCACGGCCTAGTTAGTAACAATAGAGCCACCTGTCAGATACAAAATCAAACACAGCTCGGAAGTTGCTGCCATCTCCAATGGCCTTCACATTGATAAACAGAACGACTCGTCTTTGTGTCTTTGCTAAAAACCGTTTTTTCTTTTCTACAAAACCTTATAATTCCCAAATTCTGAAACTTTCATTTTCCAATGAAAAAACCAATTACAGGATGCAAATTTCCCTTGCAAATCTTCTCCAAAGGTACGGTTTTCCTCCCTCTCAGCTCCACAGTTTCATTTCAAAGAATCAGTTTTTATTGAATTCAAACAATTTGAATGACCTTGACAAGTCTTTGAGCATTCTCTTGTCATTTAAGATTACTCAGAAGTCCCTTGTTTCATTGATCAATGACTGTCCCGGGGTTTTAGATGTTCAATTCTTGAAGAAATGGGAAGTGGGTGTTCTAAAATTTGGGGATTTGGGTTTGTCTCCATTAGTGGTTAGGAACTTTTTGGAGCTTTCAAGAAGATTCGAGATAGACCCAGATGGGATTTTTCAAACTATGAAGGTTTTGAAGGGTTTGGGGTTTAGTGAGGGTACATTAAATAGGGTTTTAGAGGAGTTGCCTAGGGTGATTTTGATGAATGAAGGTGAAGTTTGTAGGAAAATTGAATTCTTTGAGGGAATTGGAATTTCTGGGGAAGGGATTGAGCGAATTTTTAGTTTTTTTCCTGGGGTTATAGGATTTGATGTTGAAGATAGGTTAAAACCGTTGCTTGACGAGTTTTGTCATTGGGGTTTTGGTGAAGATATGATTAGGAAAGAGATTGTTAGAGAGCCAAGGGTACTAAGCATGGAGTTAGGGGAGTTTTCTCGGTGTTTAGAGCTGTTAAGGTCTTTGAAATGCAGGGAGCCAATAAAGTGGAAAATTTTTGGGGAGGGACCATTTAGAGCTGGATTTGAAGTGAAATTGAGAGTTGATTGCTTATGCAAACACGGGTTGATTCGTAGAGATGCTTTTAAGGTTCTATGGAAAGAGCCAAGAGTGATGACATATAGGATAGAAGACATTGAGAAGAAGATTGAGTTCTTAGTGCACAGAATGAAATTCAATGTTGATTGCTTGGTGGAGGTGCCAGAGTTTTTGGGAGTGAATTTTGACAAACATATTGTTCCTCGATACAATGTGATTGGGTATTTGAGAGGAAAAGGTGGGCTTGGTTCTGAGGTCGGGTTGAAGGATCTGATAAAACCCAGTAGACTCAGATTCTATAATCTATATGTAAAGCCTTATCCCGAGTGTGAAAAATTGTATGGGAGATTTTCAGGAGGTGAAGTTAAGAGCCGACATCCGGTGGGACTGTGGAAGCTTTTTAAACCACCAAGTTACCCAGAGTCAAAAGAAGATGTAAGAAACATGAAAGCTTTCATGGAAACACTGGTTTGATGTAGAGGGGCTTACTTCTGATTATCATTCATTCTTCATTGTCCAAGTTGGAAATTCGAATGGTAGTTTTCCTCTGTTGACATGATGGGGCAACATGTCCCATGACATGACAACAGTTCTTCAGGTGCCTGTTAAAGAAATGGCCTTGAATGTGTAAAGTACATTCTGAAGTCAATGGAATTGATTTTGGAAATTACTTTTCACATTGCTTTGAGAATGGACCGTGAATGGCCTTGGAAACTACAAATTAAATGCCTATTTTCTCCAAATCTAATTATATTGGGGTGAAAGAAGATCGGGTGGTGTTTTCAGTCTGGTTAAACGCAAAGCCATTATGTGGTTGAGCTGTTAAGGCACTATATGAACCAAGCGAGCTGATTGATGGAACCAATTGGTTCTGACTTATGAGTTTCAAGTGCTCTGGTCTCCTTGCATAAACTGACCAGTTGAAGACACTGGTTCTGGTTTCTCACTGACTAATTTTGCATCACCGACAAGATATTGAGGGTTCGAAACACTAATCCAATAACTTAGTAGATCTCAGTGACCTGAAGAGGTTATAATTTTTTTCTGCCGGATTTAATTTATAATTATATATTAACGTTATCTCATAGGATATGACTTTTCGAACCTGTTCTATACTGCTTTCAAGTCTCGCAAAGCGGCTTGAGTTGTAAATTTGATGACCAATATTCTTATGGCTATTCCTACTTGTTATTTGCATACATTTGATGTCTTTGTTTGTTTATTTTACATCTGCAATAATGTTAAACCACTTGACATGGTTATGCTGGGCATCACTGCATCTACCCCAAAGGAATGAAAACGCTACAAAAAACTTTGGGAGAATATATGATCATGGGCAGAACCCAAAAAAAAAAAAGGATGAAGTCGGAATATGTTGATGTTATCGTTAAATCATTATGCAGTGATTATATAATGTTAATTTTAAGAGGGCTACATTTTCTAAAACCAGGACATCATGATAAAGCCATATTGCTTATGCATTCACTGTGTTTTTTTTTTTTACGTCATATTTGGTAGCATTGGAATCTTGGTCGCTGAAGCTAGCAAAGGCATAAGCATCTACAGCGTTACAGTCGAAGTTACAAGTTCAAAAGGATCCCGGAAATTGCTTGCAGCAGCGGCTGGTGAAAGCGAGATGGACGTGGGTGATAATTTATTTTTCTTTTTAACAATATTTAAAATATGTAATAGTGTAAAGTAAAACAAAAATTAATAAGTTTGAACTTCCCTTCATTTTAGTATCTTTCAACATTTTTTTGATAAAAAACGAAAATAAAAAACCCAAACTTTCCATTTTCACAGCCAACACAACAATTTCTGAATATGTTTGGCAGCTGAGAAACCGAATGAGAAAAAAAAAAGGTAAACGAAAAGACCAGCTACAAAAAATCGCAACTTTTGATACAATCCTTCGAAGTTCGCAGCAACCAAACATTGCCACATACACAAGAAGAAAGATCCATCTTAGTGGCGGCACCTAAAAATCTCGAAGCTTCGTTCAGGAAACTTTGGCACCAAAGAAGCTATTCCTCAACAGGGTGGTCAACAAACTCTTGAAAAACTGCTCTGCAAGCAATGGGTTGAAGAGAAACACGTCAGTTCTGAATGCAGGACTCTGCTGACGAGACCTCCATGAAAGAGTAGAGTGAAATGGGTGCTTAAGGAAAGAGCTCAAAGGGGTGTTTTGGACGTTTTCGTAAGGTGGTTGAGCATGAGCCGGTTGGCTAGTGAAAGGATTAGAGAAAGTGAAAATGTTTGTGGGTATTTTGGAAAAAAATTGAGGCAAGGTGCTCGAAAAAGAGAAGCCTTTGCATTTTTGTTTGTGTTTGTGAAAATGAGAATGAAGATGGTGGGGTTTTGAGTTTTGATTGAGAGGTTTTGTAGTAATTGTTTGGAACTAAGGGAGTGTTTTTTGCTTTGGTAGGGTACTGCCTTGAGTCGAACACGCACAGGTGGGTGAATGTTTTATAATCTTGAGTACTATGAATCTGTTGTGATCAAAACCCCCTCTGCCATTTTATTTCTTTTCTTGTTCTTTTTTACTGCACAAAAAACAACCATTTTATCTCTTGCCATTTCCTAAATATTACCCAATATTTTAAAAAGTATTACACTCATGCCACACATGTTCATTTAAATGTAATTTTATTTTAACAAAAACTCATTGGATATACTTATCTTTTATGAACTTGTTCTTAGCCGCTCTCAAGTCTCAATAGTGTTAGCTTCAGTTTTCAATTTGGTGCCATATATATTTAGGGCTGTCCCCGCTTGTTGATCCCGTATGTGTATGTCTCAAATATCATTATATGAAGTTGTTATATCTATAATTTTGTGTAACTTGGCTCTGTTTCATACATCTCATACCGTCCACCTGGTATGACTGTCTTGAATTCTCATAATCCTCCTAGTAGATTTTCACAATATTAATTCAGTTGATGCAAACTTTTTATCAATGGACAGTAATTAATTTGTATTTTGGACTTTCTTTTAAGTCAAGCTTTTTGGTATATTCTCTTCTTAAGATAAGGGTATCCCTAAATCAAGTTTTTTCTTATGGTTAATTATTCTATTAAAAATATATATATCAAGGGGGCCCGTGTGTTGGTGACAATTTTTTCAAAGGCTCAAATCAGTTCATTTTGTTTAATTTCTAGAAAAAAAATCTATAGTGGTAGACATATTTTTTGTTCTAATTATATATTTTTTCTTTAAATGTGGGAGGCTTTTGACCTTTATTTAGCAACTTGAAACATAAGGTGGAGAAATTATCATAATATGTGGTATTGTCACAGTGGCATATATCCACATAACTTATGCATAAGGACGCTTATTAATATATGTCGAGACTTGTTCATAACAAGTCTTATTTGAACATTTGTCTTGATTTTGGGCCCTTTAAGTTTAATTTTGGCACTTATATTGGTTTCTCACAAAAAATATTGACTTTGCAACATTTTGCAATAAGTAGTTTGTATAAAGTTTTTGACCATAAGCACTTAGTATATTTTCTAAGTAAGTGGCCCTAGTAGAGAATAGACCTAAGACATTTTTAACAAGATTTACCTTCGACTCATTTGTAAAAATTTGTCCGTACGCACTTTACATAAAATATGTGCCTTTTGGCATATTCTGTAGAATGTATGGTAGTTTATAAATTTGTGTTCATAGAATCTGTTTTTGTCTCGTGGAGCATTACATAAAATGTTTATTGGCCCTAAGAGTTCTTTTATCACATATATTTACCCATAGGCACATTACTTTCTACATACCTAAATCATTCTTATAGAGTTACACCTTTAGGCATTTTGTCTATTCTTGCCTTTAAACAATTTATTTATAACTTTCTTAGTACCTAGGTCATTGTTGGAAAAGAATGAACCTAGGTCATTTGTGTAAGACATTTTGTCAATATTTTTTCCTTAGGTAATTTACTTAGTATATTTTTTAACTTTTTAAATACCTAAGTACTTAGTATGGTTTTTAAGTACCTGGGTAATTCTTGTAAATAATGGACTTAGGTCGTTTTTGTAGAATCACGTATTTGGACATTTTGCAATATTCACCTTTTGGGCATTTTACTTAAAAAATACTTCTCAAGTACTTAGGTCATTTTTGTAGAAAATAAACCTAGGCAATTTTTGTGGAATCACACCATCTGATGTTTTGTTGATATTCACGCTTTCGATATTTTACTTAGAAAATAAATAATGTTTTAAGTTTGTAGGTTATTCTTTATAAATAATGGACTCAATACATTTTTGGTGAAAATTTTTTAGGACAGAGTTATTGGAGCCTACCAAATTCCCCTTTACACCCATTTTAAAAAATAAATTCATTATTAAAAATTTTAAATTTTAAATTTTCAAAATTACCCTTCACTAATAACTTTCTCTCTCTACTTTACAATTGCATATTCTCTATCTACTCTCACATTCTGCAAACTAAACACTAATTTAATTATCTTTTGAATTATTATTTTTATTTGTCTCAACGTATCATGATCTATATTTCATAATTCTATATATAAATTTTTTTCTTAACATTAATTAACTTTTATATTTGGTAAAAATTAATTTCTTGATATTCATCAATTTTCATGACTAATGAAAATTTGTTGATGTTCATTGTTAATTGGTGGATTTTGAACCTCTTAGATAGTGACACCAATTATTTACGGTTAAAAGAATATATCTAAATAAATTAATAAAATTTGTAAAATTAAGTAGAGAAAGAAAAACAAATGATTAATTAAGTAAATTTTTAAAATTATTTACTTAAAAAAAATTTTAAATAAAAAAGGGCATAAAAAAAATTGCTGAGTTCAAATAATTTCATTCACGAGCTTTTGGACATGTCGTGATTCGGTCTAATAAATTCTGTTCACAAATGGCTTCAAATAACATATACGCATTGGAACTCATACAACTGCCATGATTTTGATCAATAGTTCCATAAACAACAAAAGCAAACGCGGTACCTATTTTGTCCACGGCGATTCAAACGAGATAAAAGTTTCAGATGGTGGTGCGGAAGGAAACATTTGAAATGCCTGATGTATCTTAAAATTTTACAATTCAACTGCTTTCAAATACAACAGAACCATATATCGATTTCTGATCTCATCACGTTCTTAACATTTCACACAACCTGCATTTACTCGTGATAAGGAGCCACCACAGGCTAAGAGCAGGTGGAGTCCATTTCCGATCTTCATGTTCTGCCATCTAACCACTAGCATGGCAAAATGATACATTGGCTAAAAGATGTGACACGAGCGGGCGGCAGAGACATACGACTCTTGAAGAAAGAAAAGCATGAAAAATATTTTTAAGAAGTCCTAAATGTAAATGGCGGCTATAGATGGTTAAAGGCTAATACTAGGAGAATTTTTGTGCCACACAGAATGGGATGGATATACATTTGTATATCTAAAAGAGGGCAGTGTATTATTATCGAATTTGCCATTTCCAGAACTTAGTTATACATAGGTGTTGTGTTTAGAACTAGATTTCAGTTTTGGGTTCCTGTAGTTGTCTCTTCACTAGTGCAGTGTATACACCACCTTTGCTAAGGAGCTCTTCATGAGTGCCACTTTCAACAATTTCACCATCAGAAACAACAGCTACGGTGTCTGCACTTTGGACAGTTGATAGTCGATGGGCTATAACAAGAACAGTCCTTCCCTTCATAAGAGAATCCATGGCGTCCTATGTATGGTTCAATGAATGAAAATTATACAAGTGCAATAAAAATGACTAGTTTCTTCAGAAAAGGTGATGTTTAGTTGAGTTTTCAAGAACCAGAAAACAAAGGGTAGTGTGTGAAATTACCTGCACCAGGTACTCACTTTCAGCATCCAGGGCACTTGTGGCTTCATCCAGGAGGAGAATTCTGGGGTTCATCATCAGGGCTCTGGCAATTGCTACTCTCTGCTTTTGTCCTCCAGAAAGCCTAACCCCACGTTCTCCAACAAAAGTTTGATATTTTTCTGGGAAGTTTGAAATGAAATCGTGTGCGTTGGCCATTTTCTGCAATTCCAGTCAAAAAATAATTATGTCCCATGTTTGAGGTGAGAAGATGTCTGATTGGGTAGAGGTTAAATTTTACCGCTGCATTTTCAATGTCAGCACTGCTTGCTTTGCCATCACATCCATACGCTATGTTCTCCTCTATGGAACAATTGAATAGAACTGGCTCTTGGCTCACTATACTGATCTGTATATTAAAGGAAGTAATTCACTGTTTTTTGAAGCTATATGGAAATCAAATGCAGCCAATCATGAAGGAATAATAACATTTGGCTTGTATAACAAAACCATAAATATATAATGTGTAAATCTCTAGCTTCCTGTGAATGCAACGTAGATCAGGTTTACCTTTCTGTGCAGATGTTCATGAGATATTTCTACCAAAGGGACCCCATTCAACAGGATTTTTCCCTTAATTGGATCGTAAAACCTTTCTATCAAGTTCGCTATTGTGCTCTGCAGAAAGAAACGTATGAGGAATCGTAAGTACTTTGACTCACTCTTCTAACTCTGGTTCTACTCAAGTGGTTTCTCATATAAAAAGGAAAATATTTGAACCTAGTCAATATAGAAATATCTTCATAAGAAGAAACATTACTTTTCCCCCACCGCTAGGACCAACAAGAGCAATTTTTGAGCCAGACAGCAGTTTTAGTGTTATGCCCTGAAATTAACAGAACGTATCATATATTTTCATTAGAAAATAAGTGATGGGCATTGTGGTTGGCATAACTTGTGAGAATTATTTGAGCATGACCATTACCTTCAGCACCATATGGTTGGGACGGGATGGATATGCAAACCAGACATCATCTAACTCCACTTCCCCATCTTGATCACTAACATTAAAAGAAAACAATTAGCAAAGTTAGATATACCCCAATGTTCATGTGCTTCCATAATTTCCCTCGCAGAAAATAAAAAGTAATGACTATCCAGAAATGGACAATATCCGCATAAGGAGTACAAGAATTTAAGTATCCATGAGGAATGAGACAGTTGGAATTATGGGTGGCATTGTCTCTCTCAAGGAGAATGCTTAAGACCTGTTTTTAACTGCTGTGCTTCAACTTAATTTTGAAAGCACAGAATATAAAGTGTTAAACACCCACTTTTAATCAATAGCTAATGTTTATAATCCACTTACTTATACTTGACAGCTGACTGACTAATCCATGATGCAGTAGCTGAGGATTAAAAGTACCACACCCTAATCCCAAACAGGCACTTAGTCACATAAACTAAACTTCCAACTTTTGATATGACTGCTTTATTGTTTAGCCAGTTAAGTCTTCAAAAAATAAGGGTATAAAAAGTTTGGAAGACAATGGATAGTGGTCGGCGATCAGAAAACACTAACATAGTCCTTGAACCAGGTAAGTTGAGCACTTCCAAGGTTGGACATCAAGCATCCGTCTCATACTAAATTGTTGATGAGCATTGAAGTTGCTTGCACCCCATAACAACACTAATAGATACAGAATCAGAGGAAGGAAGGAGGGTTCAATAAACTAACCCTAGTGGACACTGATTTCCTGACTTCGGCATGGAAGAGACACGATCTAAAAGCTGAAAAACCCGTCTGCTGGCTCCTGCAGCTTTCATTGCAACTGTGTATAACGATGACAGTCCAGATACAGAGGACCCAACTGCAAGTGAAAATATTCCATTAGGATCCATGGAATATTTTTATTATTATTAAATTTTTTCGGCTATACTACATTAATGCATTTAAACTGCATGAACTAGAATTTTGAGACACCGGATACTGATGATATCAAAGTTTATGAAAACAATAAATCGAACCCATTACACATCAAATTATATCACCATGCTTGCACTAAACTAAGACAAGTTACCTGTAAGACTATAAAGAATGAAGGATGTAAGAGCTCCTGGGGTCATGGAACCTGTGATTGTTAAATTAGCCCCATATATCACTACAACGATCACTGATAGGGTCGATGCTGCATTCAAACCTCCAAAGAAAAGTCCAACCACTTTCTGCAGGAAAAAAGAGCTGAGATAAGAAGCTGCAGCAGAGAGAGAGAGAGAGAGAGAGAGATCAAACAAAAGAAACTCACAGCTTGTTGAAGTCCAAGCTTCAATGTTTCATCAACTTTCTCAGAATAGCGTGATATCTCATTCTTTTCCTGAGCAAAAGATCTCACAGTGCGTATAGCGCCAAAAGATTCCTAAGAAAAAATACCATACTGTGATTCTTGTTTTTCAAGCAACATGCCGTAATACTAATACAGTATGATATGTGGAAGTGTTCTCACTTTTAGTTATAGATATTTTGAACATTGAATTTATAAGCAACATGATATAAGATTTAAAGAAAAAGATTTCCAGGAATTTAAATGTTCATATACATTATTGCACATTTAATAGCTGTTCTAAGCATTCTTAGATAATCATTTGCAAAAATATCGTTAACTCTAAATTCACATAACCGCTCTTTTTTGGGTATCTCCCACCCAAGCAGCAAATATTCCTTTATGCATTACAAGGGATCACTAACTTATCATTTAGCAGTTCATCTGAACGGCTTTTCAACCTTCTTTGCAGAAATTTCAGAATTCAAAATAAGCACATGACAAGACCCTCCTTTGAAAAAACCCTAGTTAAGGATGTTAGAAATTGAGTTCATGGGATTATCCAAATTTAGTTCACAGGATTATCTAAGTGCAAAGACGTACCTCAGCAATTGAAGCAGCTGTTGCAGCTGCAGCTTGAGTCTTGTGAGAAAGTTCACGAAGGAAACGACCAAATTTACGTACAGCAACGGAAATGGCCGGCACAACAACCAGAGCCAGCACTAACAATAATTGATTAAAGAAAAATACATATCAGAATGATCAACCTGGACTCTTGATGAAATACATAAGGCTGATACACATTAATCCATTATTATTTCAAAATACATTTGCTTACAAGTTAACTTCCATGATGTTGCAAACATGAAGCCAAGGCCAATAAAAGCAGTTGATAGGTTTCTAAGTGCCTCTGAGAGATTGGTGGTTGCAGCATTTTTTATAATCTGTGTATCTTCAGATAGCCTGCTTAGAAGCTCCCCTGTTCGAGTAACATCATAGAAAGCTATTTCCTGCAAAACTCATTAACCAAGTAAACATTAATTATTAATTCATGAAATCAAAAGATCAATTCATAAAATCCAAAGAATAATAAATGACTTTTACCTGGTTAATAAGGTGACTAAACAAATTCTTTCTCAATCGAGCAACAACCCTTTCACTTGCAGAAGAAAATAACCATGCTCGTAGTGCGGTACAAACTGAACTGAAGAGGAAAAAAATCCCAAAAGATAAATAAATGCCCATGAGATGCTCATCAAAGAGAACAGGACCGATGTAATTCATTTATACGTTTTTGTTAGCAACTTTGGAACAAATACATCTGCCTGTTCCGAGTCAGTTATATTGTTAAATAGGATATGCCATATTAACTAATTCATTGTTTGCTATGAGCTCTCTAGTACTACACAAGTGTTTCTGTTTCAACAATGACACAGACAACAAGACATGACAATTCTCAAAAATCAATAAACAAAAGCAGGGTAATGCATGTGTATGTTTCTACACATTTAATCAAATATGAATATTAAGATCTAATAGCATGCCACTACTCGTAAAAGAACAGCAAAAAGTTAACCAATTATCAAGCTTGCAATTGTGTAAGAGTTGTATAACAAATTTGAATGTCATTCTCGAAAAGTTGTACATAATTTTGAAAAATAAGCATTGTCCGATAATCTTCCATAAATACAAGTGTGGAGCACAATTGACATGAGTGTCGTTTTTTCAAACAAATTATCAACATGAGAAATGTAGTAAAATCATAGCCAACTAGGAAACAACTAAATGAAATAATCTTTTCTTTGAAAATCAAGCAAAACTTCGAATTTATCTAGAAAGTATCATACCCGACTATAACAATCAGAAAGATACTGAGGATGGTGCTCCTGACTGCAGCTAAAGCTTCAGCCTTCTGTTCAGGCATTTCAGTATCTCCTGACACAATGTCTATTATTTTCCCACCAAATTTTGGCTGTATGATTGATCCAAAATTTAGTAAACACGAAGCAGCACTCATTCAAGAACCTGGTAGATCATTCTAATTCAACTTGAGAGAGAGAGAGAAGAGAGAGAGCATCGGGACAAGGAAAGAATACATACAATCAATATACTTGACACAGATGCAATCAAGAGAGCAACTGTAGCAATTATCAGTTTCCCTGCATCAGGCTTTGCCTGTAAGGAGATATGATGTCAACAACTTGAACAGTTTCAATTACATCAAAGAAACTACCATGATTCACCGACTTACAAGTGCCAGTACTCTACCAAACCCCACGTTTGCAGCCTGAAAATTTCAAAAACTAGCTATCATCTCGAAATAAGTCCACTTATCCCATATCAATATGAACATAATACAACACAACAACATTTTACCGGAACTGCATCCCCATGCTCAAGGTCGGTCACGTTACCATTTTCCGATGCATCATTTATCTTCCTCCTCCCCTGTGTATGGAAACGTAATTCAAATACAATCCCTCAAGATAAACACAAACACACTCGTGCAACAACACAAGATTTTCCTGCTGTGATAACAAAAATTTACACAAACAGTAGAAAATGAAAGCGACCCATCAAACAAAAAGCATAAAATTCCAACAAAATAAATAAATCATCAAAATGCAACATAGAATGAATGAAATTAAAGAAGGCGAATTAGGAAGAAGCTTACACTGTGATCTAACAAAGGGGCTCTTTCACCGCCACCGCCACCGCCACCAAAGCCATGCATACCCGAAAACTTGCCCATCAAAAGCTTATTTCATTTGTGAATCCTCCTACCAAAGTAAAAACACTAAACCATACAAGTTCACGGCTCAAATGAGCACTTATTGGAAGATGTAATGTTTTTGTAAAATGTTTAGTTTCAATAAGTTCCAAGAGAACGTGTGTGTGTGTGAGTGAAGAAACTACTGGTGAAGGTCATATTGTATTATCAATAAGACTCCGAAGTCTACCGCGGGGAGGGGGGGGGGGTGGTGTGGTGGGAGGTGGGGTTAATCCAGTGCGCCGCACGTCTCCTTGGAGGCGAACTTCCATTGGGTACCTCTTCTGTTGGGCCCATCTCTGTCCAATCCACAATTGCCACGACTGCCATCTACACTGTAAGGCTCTAGATCTGTTTCGGGCTTTTGCCATACCTGAAAATTGCTTTCGTCACACCACACGTTATCGTATAATTATAATATTATAATTGGGCTCTCGAAGGTGTGCGGACCATCGGATTTTAACAAGATGTGTTGTTTTGGCCTTTTGGGGGAAAATGTGTGTGCACATTAATTTTATATATATAGCACGCCACCCTTTGTCCAGAATATTAATAATTAGATTATAACACATAGTCCAACTATCTTACCACTGTAATACGATATAATAATTAAATATCATAATTATTTTTAGTTATTGGCTTCAATTAATGTAATTATATAATTGTAAATTTAATACCTAGTTGCAACTATAGTACCATTTTACAGTTGCAACATAGTTTTGCCGTATGATATAAATATATTTTTATAAAAATATATTTGAGACAAATTTTGATGAGAAATTATCTTTTTAATTGGTTTGCAAAGAGGTTGCTTAATGGTCAACACGTTTGTTAAGTGTTGTGCGGTGTGTCATGCCTGTTTATTTTTTCTTGTAAAATATTTACTAATACAATAATAAACAATATTATTAATTAAAAAGTTTTTATTTTTTTTCAATTTGACGTGGACTATGCAGTGCGCTCCAGCTCCACTACGGCCCACGGTCGGGCCCGCAGTTCTTGGTCTAGGCTCTGTTTGACCTTTATCAGAAGCTATAGGCGGCAATTACATCATCAACTTGTTCGATCCAGATGGGCCGGTTGGGCCATCGATGGGCCGAGTCTTCCAAGATTGGTGCTACTGCCATTAAGACCCCTATACAATCCCTACCGAAAAACCCCTTCTCTCACTTTTTGTTGCAAACTGCAATTGGTGTTTCAATCTTCATAAACTAAGATTGATTTTCTCTTTTCACAACTAGTTGGGTATATAATTAGAGTTTAGGACTCTAATTTGATGAAGGATAAATTTGTAATTAAAGAAATAATTAAAATGAGGAGTTTTAAAGCGGATTTTAAGACGTGTTAGTTTAAAACGAACATTTATTTTGTTATAGGCCTAATCCGTAAATTTAAATGGGCTTTTACCATTGGGCTTTCCTTTTTCAGATCCGTTTCCATTTTTCTTGGAACTTGGGAAGAAATTTGTGTTGAGTAAAATATCACCACCTATAAATAATCATAACACGATTGATTAATGATTCCTTAAGATGAGTTTATAAACACATCTTCTTCTAATTCATCAAATTTGCAGTGGCTGTAAAGTATATTTTCTTGGATTATTTGTATTGGACTTTCATTTTGAGCTTTTAAATTAGAATTTATTGTGAATTTATTCGTTGGGCTTCCATGTCTCTTTGTGCATAATATTGTATTATTCAAATAAATATATAAACCTATAATTTAAAAGCATTGGAGACCAATATTGAATATTTCTATTTCAAACTTTCTACTCTTTAAGGCCCTCAACATAATTGGCTCCTACTAATATTCAAAGAAATATATAATCTTTATTCTAAGAAAACGAGCCAAATGTGTATACATGTACCGATTAAATTTTTATGCCCAAAGAGACTGGAGTTCTGATATGCTACTTGAAAATATACTCCCCCGATATTCTGTATTCAAATATAATTAATTATTATACACCACTTTTAAATTTGGAGTAATCCTAGACTGGCTACTCTTCTCATACACCACCATGTACCGTTTATTCTAAACTTCATCTGAAACACGTTTTCTTTGCATTTTTTTTTCTCTCATTGACTATATGTTGAATACAATGAATTCATTCCATAAATATGTCACATGTATAGTATATAATTTGTGGGTCAATTTGGTATCGGTTGGTGAGATACCAACAAGCAAAGACAATAACCATTTATTATTATAAGAAAGCATTGTTATACACTTTGAATCTCTTTGAAATTTGGCATCGGTTGGTGACTTTTTCACGAAGATTGAAGAGTCCAAGGAACTCTTTGAAATTTATTTGGTTTATTAGGTTTACACTTTGAATCTCCCCTCTAAAGGTCTGAGTCTGCCAACGTGTTAAGTGCATAATTAATTGTAATGATGGAGCAAAAATGAAACAATAGGAAATAAACGGGATTAATTTGGTTCATTAAATTATCAATTCTCTCGTGTTTGTACAAATGTCTTCTCTTTATTCTCTTCTATCGACTTTTTCCTTTTTGATTTGAAAAAAAAAAAACCCTTTGGCTGAAATATGGGTCTGTTAAAGAAAAACAATCATAATAGAATTAATCATCAGCGTGATTTGCATTTCTTATTATCTAACATGCATATGTGGTATAGAGCTCATACTTTCCACGATACTCTTGAGTCAGTCTGTAGTTCTTTTTGTAACTTTTCCGAGAAAAAAAATTAAAGAGCTCTGAGAGACAAGTATATATCTTTGTAGATTGCTCCCTTGTTACTTGAGATAGAAGAAAATGTCAACAAAACTCCCACCAAAATTAGCCGGTACAAGATGTAACATGGACAGTTTATTTTCTTATAAGTTCGTGAATAAGTTGAATTATTGTCTCAAGGTTGTCCAGAGAAACAAAACACAGATTCAGTGTAAAAAGAACACTTTGGTTGTTGAAATTTTTTAATTATGTCATAAACTTTTAAACCCTAAACATGAGAGCGTGGGTCAGTAGTTTAATTAACCTGTGTTTTTCTAAACGATGTTAATTAAGTGTTAGTGTTATATTCGAGAGAGAGAGCCAAGTAAACACAGACAAATAGGTGATGAATAATTATTATTTTTCTTTTTCGAGAATTTGACTCGTTTGACGATTCTTGCGATATTTACAAAACAATTCTCTCGAATTTCGAAACTGCATGGAACATATCAGCTACTTTGATTAACTATCTTACTTTGTTGTAAAAATACGAAACATTTTGGTCTCCTCCGAGGAATCCATCCATATAGATTTCACCAATCACCACATGCTTATATTTTTTATGGCTACATATATTAATGAACACATGAAAAATTATCTTGGTACCAACCATGCTTTTGAGTTTTTAAAGTTAAGATTAGAACCCAAACTTAGTGCCGACCACGAACCAACTTCCTTGATTAAGGGCAAATTATCCTTGATTAACCGAACTATATATAGCATTGGCCACATACATGAAGAAAATAATTAGAATGTTTATGAGAGACCAATCAATTACTTTGAAAAAAGAAAAAGAAAAAGAAAAAGAAAAAGAGTAGAATTATTTAACTCCACATGAGCCCATATCATTCCATCCACCATATTGTCTTTACACAAATCCTATGACATATATCATATAAAGTGTCACAAAAACTTTACAGATTATGAAAATTGTTCAAAATTTGTGTTTGGTAATGTGATTATTTATCATATCTAAAAGTCCAAAGACCCTCCATGCTTGTTAAAGTACTGTTTATGACCACACTAATTAAATATCCATCCTCTAATAATGATTCACTTATTATTATAGTTATTATTTTGGCAGCTATATATATACATATATTTTAACTTTTGAGAAAGTTGGAACAATAATTGTACTGATATGAAATATAATAAAAATGCGTTTCAGTTTCACCAATTATGCATATCAAAACCCTATTTTGAAATGGATGAGCCTATACCATGTGGCAGAAATATATAAGCCATTACAAATATTCATGTAATAAATAAATAAATAAATAAATTAATACTCTTCTCAAAATGATAAAAATCCATGCGGGAAAAGGTCACGACATTATGCTTCTACATGACCCAATTTTAATTAAATCCTTTCAATTTGCATTCTTAATCAACTTTTGTTTGTTATCCTACATAAAGTTTAGGAAAATGTACCGTAATGGATCATGCAAGCATCTGTAAAGATAATTATTAATCTTTCTAGCTAATAGATTTTTTTTAAGGGACGCAAACATCAACCTTCAATTGATTAGAAATTTAAATATGCATATATACTAAAAAAAATTTCCCACTTTATATATATATATATATATTCCACTTGAGCACATTGCGTTTATGCTTTGTAGTCAAAGTTTTTACTTTGTAGTCAAAGTTTTTACTTTGTCAATGAGATAACAATATTTGAAGCCTTGATCCTAAATGTAAGTATATTATATTAATTACTTGAAACAAAGTAATTATTCTCTTTGAAGTGCTCAATTAATTAATAATTAATAATTGAAATAAAATAATTTTTTGAGTCAATAAGTGTACGTGTTTCAGCAAATATGATTAAATGAGCACGGTCCAAAAGGTAAGGTTATATACACTCTAAAAATTACTCTCAACATTTTATTATTATGTACACTCATTTATTGATTTAAAAAAAGATAAATTATACTTTATACACTCTTTAAAATATTAAAAAAATCATAACTTAATCCTTATTAATTAAATTAATTATCTTTATTTCTCCACTCACTCAAAAAATCTATCCACACTCAAGAAATTATAAATACAATGCATGTTCATCAAAACAAATTGTGAAATATTTTAAAGTAAATGACCGCTGCCTGTCATCAAAAGAATTCAAACATAAGACCACAATCCTCGGCTATAAAGAAATAGAAAATCAGAAAACATTAAGAATGAGAGACAAATCATTTTTAATCGCAACCAAACATACAGACCATGTAAATCTAAAATTAAAACTTCAGTCCCCGTGTAATAGAAAAAATTTGTACACAAATAAAAATATTTGAAATTGAGATTTCATACCTCAAGATAATTATTATAATTAACAATCTTTAGCAACCACATGCAGGTTTATAAATCTGTTTATAACCCAAAAAAGACCGGAAAATTAGAAAAGATTTTGAGAATAAGAGACTAAACATTTCAATGGCAACGAAACTTACACCCATTGGAAATCTAAAACTGAAGTACTCGAATGAATGGGCCTCTTCATTCTAAAATTTCATTAAATTAAAGATTATTTGTGTTGTAAACTAAAAAATTAAAAGGATCACACATATCTCCTTAAAGTTAAAATCTTTATATATAAAATTTCTTCTGTAAATATTTGTTTAAGGTATTTGAAAGGAAAATATTTAAGGGTTTAAAATGGTAAAAAAATTAAACATTAATTTTAGTACCCTAAATTAGTATTCAGGGTGTTAATATTAGAGCATCGAGTAATGATATAGCCACAAACTATTGTATAAATTTATTTTATACAAATTGACGTGGCATGATAAAATTGGTTGAATTAAATATCTCTTGACCCACATGATTTATTTATATTATTTTATATTTTCATTCAACCAATGAATTAATGCCACATTAGTTTGTACAAGAGTTTGTGGCTGTATCATCACTCTTAGAGTATCACCAAAAAACTCTTCAAATAAGATTTTATTACTTATTTGAAGAGCTACATCAACATTTAAGGCTCCAAAAGACACTCCAATTAAGATTCTTCAAATAAGAAATTATAGTCTCTCTTCAAATTTGAAGAGTTACTTTCTCCCTCTTCAATTTATATTTTATTACTTTTTGTTGAATAAAAAGAGAAATGTGCTTTAATTACTATTGACTTTTCCTTTTAAAAAATAGTTATTTAATTAAAATAATATTAATTTATTTATATTTAAAGAGTCTTTTGGAGAACAATATCTTTTTTCACTCATCTATTTGTCACATAGGTAAGCAAATAAATATTTGAAGAGTAAAATTTATAGAGTCTTTTGTAGATGCTCTTACATATGCTTATAATAAAGTGTCCTTAATAGTAATTTAAATCATGGATATTTCTATAAAACAATGTTTATAAAAATATGAGTGTATATAACCCTACACCGGTGCATATAAACTTCATAGTAACTTTTAGAGTGCATATAACCCCATACGGGTGCAAAACAAGCTTATATTGTGTTTTTAATTCATAGCCAAATTCAAATTCATAAAAAGCTTAAAATCTTGTCGCCGACGGTTGTCCTGAAGAGTAGCACGAACAATATCGTTTGCTATGTTATTGTTTCTTTTTAATATTTAATTAAGAGAGGCGGAGAGGAATGAATGTAAGACGAGATTGATTCAAGAGTATTGGACAGAAGGTAAGGGACAGAGACAGAGCTTCTTGCCTATGTTGTTGTTTCTTTTTAATATTTAATTAAGTAAGTAGGCAAAGTAAGAGGAGCCTTTTTTTCCCCTCTCTAATGATCGAGATTAATTCCAACTTTAGAAATAAATTAATTACTCATTTAATTCCCAGAAATTAAATGACATTCAACTGCATTAATTGTGGAAACCATGAGATGTCCTCTAAATTAAAGGTTGTCTTCCCAAACAGTATACACCTTAATTTATAAAATTCACGAGTCTAGCTTGCTCTTCTACAGATTTCAACTTTCTTAAACTTTTAAAAATCTTGTGTCACATGTGCACGTATGATTAGGACTGATTAAAATTGAATTACTTTTGAATACTTATATAATAACCACCAATCACAAACCTTTTTTTTTTCTTTCCTCAGGTAGAGCTTAGATCAACGAACAATTGCATTCGGCTGTTAGATTGATCCACAACTTGCATGTAATATTAGTATGGCGTAGTTTTAGAAATAAAAAAAATATTAAAAAGGTAAGTTGGACCAACTCTAAATTAGCTTTTTTTCAGTCCCAATGATCTCCTTGAGATTCAAATATGGATATATTTCCTATTGAAAAAAAAAAAAACCCTGGTCGAAGACACTCAATCAAGCCAGCCCTAGGGGTCCAAAAGAAAAAGGAATATATATTTTATTTTATTTTAATTATCTGAGTTGAGCAACTTGGATTGTTAATGACTTTGTTTAGTGTTTGTGTTTGATATTATTCATATTCCCGTTTTTAATTAAAGAAGGGCTATTATATTTGTGCAAGTTGATGTGGGTCAACTTGCGCCAGGCCTTTTTATGTTATTTGTGGAATTGACCAAATTTGATTATTAATATGCGGTTCGAATATTGTGAAAATCTCTGTGTTCTTGGTTTTTGGGGAGGGTAAGAGATTGGTAATTTACTAGATGTAGATGGATGTCAAGCTAGTAAGAGGTAGATGTATAAGTTAGAAAAAGAAGTAATAATAATAAAAACAAAAATTGCGAGCTTAACTTAATTTTCCACTATATTGAAACATATATAGTAGATTAATCATTTACAAATTATAATTCTTTTCACATGTACTAATTTTAAAATGTTAGAGAAATAATTAACTTTCAATTTTTTAAAAAATATTAGCTCCTAATGGGAACAAGAAGGTGGCACCGCAACACCCTCCGGAAACTTGTTTGGTATTGTTTCCAGACATGTATTTTTTGTATTTCAGAAATTAAAAAAAAAATTGTTTAGTGACATTATTTTTTCAATAGTGTTTGCTTTTTCATTTTTTAAAAATCAAGCTTTTTTTTCTATGTGCCCTAAGCAAAAGTGTAAAACAACTAAAGGATATTTTACAGTTTTCATTTCTTGAACGGATCCCACAGTTTACAAATTAACTTAAGATTATAACTGTTTTTTTATTTTATTGGCATTGTGGCTGCAGGATCTATATATACACAGACACAATCCATTAATACTCATTCATTATGTTACAAATTTTTTGTTCTTCCTATTTTTTTATTGTGTTGTCTTTATATGTTTAGACAAACAGTATTTCAAAAATAAACTATCAAATGTATTTTTGAATTCACTAAAAATTAATTATATTTGTAGGATAAAATTTTGGTATAAATGTGGTATCGTACTACAGCTACACCTAGCTATTAGATTTAACTGCACACATATATTATAGTTGAATCTAATGACTAGGTACAGCTATGGTATTGTACCAACGATGGACCCATATTTAGAATACAAAACAAATACAAAAACACTTCTCCACTATCTTTCTTTAACGCTGTTTGAACTTTTTCTCTCTCATCTCAAATTTCTTCTATATAAATGCTCTTCTCCCACTCTTCTTCGGTAGCAGCTGCCTCTCATTTCTCCCTCACAATATCATAAAATAACCCTCAGAAAATCACTTATTTGTCTTTAAAAATCATCTTTTTTAATCTTAAGCAAACATGACTGCTGATCAGTATTTTCTTCCTTTTGTTTTTTCAACAGCTGGTTCCTTACCATTTATCTTTGTCTCAATTTTCTGTTTCTTCTTGGCACCCGGTGGCTTGGCTTGGGCTCTTTACAAAAGCCGGTTCAGTACCCAAACCCGAAAGGCCATTCCCGGTCCCTCCGGTCTCCCCATTCTTGGCATGGTTCTAACTTTCACCGGTTCTCTGACTCATAGAGTCCTTGCCAAGCTGGCTGTGTCTTTCCGGGCCAAGCCATTGATGGCTTTCTCCGTTGGGTTCACTCGTTTCGTCGTATCAAGCCACCCTGATACAGCCAAAGAGATTCTTAACAGCTCAGCTTTCGCTGATCGCCCCGTTAAGGAATCGGCTTATGAACTTTTGTTTCATAGGGCAATTGGTTTTGCTCCCTTTGGCGAGTACTGGAGGAACCTGAGGAGAATCTCAGGTACGCATTTGTTTAGTCCCAAGAGAATGAGTGTTCTTGGGAAATTTCGAGAGACTGTTGGGCTAAAAATGGTGAAAGAAATTAGGGTTTTGATGGAGAAAAACGGAGCCGTTGAGGTGAGAAAAGTGTTGCATTTTGGGTCACTGAACAGTGTGATGATGAGTGTGTTTGGAAGGAGTTATGAGTTTGGTGAAAAGTGCAATTATCATGATTATGATGGGAGTCATGAACTTGAGGGTTTGGTGAGGGAGGGGTATGAGTTGCTTGGGACCTTCAACTGGAGTGACCATTTTCCTGTTTTGAGTTGGTTTGATTTACAAGGTGTGAGAAAAAGATGTAGAAAATTGGTGGGTAAAGTCAACAGCTTTGTTAGCAAGATCATTGAGGAGCATAAGGTGAAAGGGATTAACAAGAATATTAATGGAGGTTGGTGTGATGTTGACGAGGGTGATTTTGTTGATGTGTTGCTTGGACTGGATGGAGAAAACAGGCTCACTGACTCTGATATGATTGCTGTTCTGTGGGTATGCTTTATCAAATTTACCGGGGTTTTATTTTTATTCTTCACTAAAACTAAAGTATTTATGTTGATGTTATGCAGATGCTTTTTGTTCTCATTTTGGGTTTTCAAAGAAGTTGGGAATCTGAATATTTCTTCCTTTCCTCTTGACAGACAAACACTGACTTTTATTCTACTTTCTTGTCTTATTCCTTGCTCTTAGTATGGATCGATCAGAAACAAATCCAGATCTCAATCAACATATCTAATTATCTTATTAACTAATCAATTCCCTAGGTGTATGAGTCTTAATGACTTTTGTTTTTTATTTTTTTCTTTTATTACAGGAAATGATCTTTCGAGGTACTGATACGGTGGCAATTCTTCTTGAGTGGATTCTTGCAAGAATGGTTCTGCACCCAGATATCCAGGCTAAGGCCCAAATCGAAATCGATAACACGGTCGGCACCGTCCGACTCGTATCCGATGCCGATCTCCCCAACCTCCCCTACCTCCATGCCATTGTGAAAGAAACCCTAAGAATGCATCCACCAGGTCCACTTCTCTCATGGGCTAGGCTTGCCATTCATGACACACAAATAGGCCAACACTTAGTCCCGGCCGGCACCACTGCCATGGTGAACATGTGGTCTATAACACATGATGAAGAGGTCTGGCCCGAGGCCAGTGAATTCAAACCGGAGAGGTTTTTGAATGAAGATGTGAACATTATGGGGTCTAATCTTAGGTTGGCTCCTTTTGGCTCAGGCAGAAGAGTGTGTCCAGGCAAGGCCTTGGGGTTAGCTACAGTTGAGCTTTGGCTTGCTCAGTTGCTTCAAAGCTTCAAATGGGTGCCGTCCGATGCCGGCGGTGTTGATTTATCTGAGTGTTTGAAGCTTTCTTTGGAGATGAAGGACTCCTTGGTGTGCAAAGCTGTTCCGAGGTTTTTTCTTGAGTGATGAAGAATTTAGGTTTTGCCAACTATTAAAACTAAATAGTAAGGTTTGTGTCTTTTAAGAATAAGCTTTTTAGAAGATGTGTTTGGGTTGCAAGAAATTAACGAAAAAGATTAAGAAAAAAAAATGTGCATACGAACATTTACTTCAATATGTACTCAACATGAAGCATTACAAAGTCATATATAGTTTGTTATTTTGTACGAATTAATTATTTGCTTGGGTGTGGATTCAGTTTGAAGAAGGTTTATGATAATGGAGAGTTATATGGTTTCCGTACATTTTTGTTCCCACTTGTTATACATTTCTTGCGATGATTAATTAAATTTCTGTAATTTGCTGCAATATCAGAAAACTCTTCCTCTATTGCACTAGCTTCCTAGTATGTATATATAGGCATGCTTTTTTCATGTGATATAGTCATGTTTATTGTCATTCATGTTACAATCAGAAAGCACGTTAAGCAAAAGCAGATAGTACATGCAAGAGGCCTGAGGGTGGCTGCTTTTGCCATTTCCAACCATCAGTATGACATGCAATAAGCAAATTTGCTTTCTGCATTTATGATTCATACTTAGCTTGTTATTTTAAGTGTTTATTTCGTGAAACATTTACATTAATTTAAAGCAACCTATTGGCTGCATGTTAAATTACTTTCATTTCTCACACATACGAATCGCAGTTTTAAGTTTCTTTGTTTGTGAAGGAAGGTTCTCTTCCCATTATATGTCTTGTTTGATCCACTAATTTGGTCTTTCTTCCTTGGAGAGTATTCATGGATTCAGTACTGAGCTGCACATTTTATAATATGTGATTGGTAATTATTAGAGAAGAAATAATATGTAATTAAATATTAAGTATTATAAATCCACGCATAGCAAAAGACTGTAAAAAGTTTAATATAACTCAGCTCAGTAGTAAATTCAAATTCTATTAAAAAGCTATCAAAGTAGGTCAAGATATATATGTAATTGTTAATATATATAGATCGATATTATGTAATGAGCATTAATTAACATTACAATATTATTGCAGGAAATTAATAATGACCTGCATATTCATGCGCACATGTATAATAAGGATTAATTATTATTGCAATGTTATTACAGGACATTAATAATTACTTATATTTTCATGCGCATGCAAATATGGTGACGATGCAGATGGTAATTATTGTATTATGATCCCTGTGTTCTCAAACTTAGCACACGACAATGCAAATGGAAATTAATGAATAAATACAAATGAGTTAACAAAGAGGAAAAGTAGTGATCGGTCTCAATCATTACTTTAACTAATTAATTAAGTTTTTTTTCCTTAAATTCATTTTTTTTTTTGCCAAAGAAGTGCATGTGGTCCAGTTGAGAAAAAAGAACTGAAAAAAGCTTCAGGTTATATTATTAAAAAAAATTCCCACTTTTTCTTTTTATTTTGAGAGGAATTAATTTCCCACTTAAATCACCTAAACTGAATTTTTTTAGCAGTGCTTCATGTAGGGATGACAACGGGGAAGGGAGGGGACCAATCTTTCCGTACTCATTTTCGATATCTTGTGTATGTCCATGTCCTTTCCCCGTCCCCAAATAATAACAAGAGATTCCGGAGGGTCCCAGATCCCCGAATAACGAATATATATTTTTTATTTTCGATTTTGAGTTAATCATATTAAAATAAAAAATTTAAATAAAAGTAAAGTTCGAAATATATCTTACATTAATAACCATTACAAAAGTCACATACATTAAATTAGTAAGTAACATACCATGCAAGGGATACAAACTTCTTTTACAAACTATCATGAATAAATTAATGGTCTAATACAAAATTGTTACAAATAAAATCGAATTTAGATTCAAAATTAATTTTTTCAATGGTGGCGTGGGCACTTTATAAATGTGGATTATTCCCTTTACAACACAATAGTTAAATCGGAGTAAATCAAAAACAAATATTAGATTAGATTAGATTTGATTAGATATTAAAATTGTGATTCGTTGTGAGCAATTACAACATCTAAAAATAAATAAAAAATAGATTTAAGTTTAAAATATTTAAAGAATATTAAAATTAAAAAAATTTGGGCTAATAGAATTTACTCGGTCTTTTTAATGTCCTAAATAAAAATTTAGAATTTTAATTAGTTAATTAGGCCCAAAAGTTTAATAATATAAATATTTTAATTTTTTTAATTTTTACTAATATTTATAATTTTATAATTTAAATTTTATTATTTATTTACTAGTAATTTTAAAAAATTAAAATGGGGAAATGGGTAGGGGATGGGGATTCCACCTCATTCTCATCCCCTCCCCGAATAAGAAATTGGATAAAAAAATTTCTCCATCCCTTCCCCGAATAAGAAATTGGGTATGAAATTATCCTCATACCCTCTTCGAATAGAAAAAATCTCCGAAGGTACCTGTCCCCATGGGAATTTTTGCCATCTCTAGCTTCATGTGGAGTTTTTAATCAGCATATATTTATAAGCCTCGATTAAAAGAAATTGATTAGTATATGAATAATTATTATTATCCTCCCAATTATCTTTAAAGTGTTGTTTAGTTGGTTAACTTTTTGCAATGAAAGTGAGAGATAATAATTCAAGCCATATTATTAACTTAATTTTGTAGGGTTTAAAATCATTTATTGGACAACCATTTCTTGACTTAGTGGAGTAAACTGAGCTGCAATCGTGAGGTTCAAGTCTTCTTTTGTGTATTATAGAAATGAATTTTCTTTTTGTTTGGGAATTAGAGCTTCAATTAAGCTGCATTAAGACACGTCTCGACATACAGCTGATCATCAACTTTGTAATTATTGAAGATATTTCAGGTGCAAAAAATTGCATGCATGGTGGCCCAAGAAGCTATTCTTTTAGGAATCATATTATTTTACGTACTACAGATGTTTACACGTTGTAATTATCAACTTGAATCAATTTTTTTCATATTCTTCTTTCACTCACCATCTCATTCATTGGGTAACATCATATTTATTTACCTCCTCTTTAACTTTATTCCTTCGTGTTTTTGGTGCATCTTTATCCCTTGAATATAGCCTTTTTGAATGAAAATTTAAATTAAAGAAAGAAAAAAGATTCCTTAATTAAGGCTGTAATTAATGAATCATAAACAAAGAAATTTTGTTCCCTCTTTTGATTTGATCACCACTGTGTAGAATCTTTAAAATGATTGAGGAATAAGAACCCAAACCAAACAATGATATGGCTTACCTCTTTTGCAGGAATGCAAATCCTGCTTAAGAATATAATTTTTTTTTCCGAAGCTGTTCTTGGCTTCTTGCATAAAAGCTTTGATCCTTTTTAGCTACCACCTGTAAAAGATCAAAAGATGCATTAGGGATTTGAATATCCAAATTAATTAACATTATTTTTCCTCATGTTATCAAAAGCAATGCAATTTATGCAACTTGGCCTTGGGGTTCTCTTTTCCTACTTTAGCTTTCTTCGTCACACCCATTTCTCTCATATATTCCTTTCCTCTCTCTCTCAAGTCTCACCATCAATTTTATCAACATAATATATGCAAGAATATGTGAACAAAAAGCAAATAATTTCTGTTCTGCAAATCGCATGTCCGTACAGACGGTTTAACATATTGTATATATGCGGTTGTGTGATAGAACGCCAATTAATTCATTGGGAGAGTATTGATATTTTGCCATATCTACCTCTCACCAATTTATTATTATTATTTTTTTTGGTCATATATATGTTTAGCAGTTTGCATTCCATTGTATATAACATTGCATTAAAATATTGTTCTTGTGATAATTAATCCATGTTTGAATACAATTTCCGATTGCATTACACTACATTAGAAAGGTGACTAATAGAATAAAAGGTCTATAAAATAAACCCATGGGGGATAAGGTTTAAGTTGTATTGCATTAAAATGTCGTTTCTATATATATATATAATATAATATAATATTGTTTTACATAATATCGTCCATACTACACGAAACATAGTATTGCATTATAACTTATGGTATGTTTACTTTATGGAATGGGAATAAGATCTAATGAGAATGGGCTGAGAATTAGAATGAGCAATAGAAATGAGATTTCAATGTTTACTTGACAAAAATAAATGGGAATGAGAATGTACTGAAATGTCATTGATGTGTTTACTTGGTAAAATAAATGTGAATGAGGAATGGGAATGAGAATCAATTTATCAAAATACCCATAGTATTAAATAATGTAATTTTCATTAACTAGATACATGTATAAACATTATTATAAAAATGATATTAATTAAAAAATAAAATTAATAATAATAATAAATGTTAATAATGATAATATTAATAAAAATAAAAATAGAAATAATTAATAATAACTAAAATAATAAATTTAATAATAATAATAATAATCGCATTTAAAATAATAAAATTAATTGTGATTTGAACGAATGTAATTCAGGAATTATGAAAAAAATTAGAGGGATATAAAAGTAAACATGAGTTTCATTCTCATTCTTTCATTTCCATTCTCAACCCCTTATGGGAATGAGATTCTCATTCCTTATTTCTAAATTTTATGGGACCCTCATATTTTATTCTGGTTCCCAAATTACATTTTACCAAGTAATCATGAGTTTCATTCTCATTTTTTTTGTTTCTATTTCCTAAACCTTCAAGTAAACACATCATTAATGTAATACACCTTAATGTAATATATTATACGGGGATTGCCACTTTCCCCCCTACAGTAATCAACATATTCTATTTACTTCCCTACTATTTTTATAATGACCAAAAACACCCCTGACAGCATAAGTTTATAATATTACGCTTATTTTCAACCACTCTTTTATTTACTTTTATTATAAATTAAATAAATTACATGAATAGAAACTAAATAAAAAATTAAGTATTGAAAACAAGAAATATATGTTTTGATGTGAGTAAAAAAATTAATAACAAATTTTTTCTTGTAATTATTTATTTTGTGGATATTTTCTTATAATAAATATTTTGTAATATTTTAAAATTAAATGTAAAAAGTAAAAGCAAAATATTTTATTATTTATCTTATAATAAATTTTTATTTGTCATTCAAGTTTTCTTATAATAATTTTTTATCATTTTATAATAATTTTCTTATATTTTTATTATAAGAAAATTTTCACAAAATAAATAAGTACAAGAAAAAAATTATTAATATATTTGCTCATATCAAAATATATTTTCTTATTTTAAATGCTTAATTTTTTAGTTAATTTCTATTCATGTGATTTATTTAATTTATAATAAATATAAATAAAAGATTAGTTGAAAATAAAAGTAATATTGTAAATTTATGCTAACAGGGGGTTTTGACCATTATAAAAACAGTAAGAGGGAAAATGGTATATGATAATTACTGTAGGGGGAAAGTGGCAATCTCCCTATATTATAATACGATATAGTTAATAGAATATAATGCAATACACTGTACCAAATACACCCCCAATTAATTATTGGTACACTTTCTCTGGTAGTTTCCTTCAACATTTGATGCTTATTCTTGGTCCTAGCTTAGTATGTGTATGACTATGATGTCATGAGTAAATCTTACAGGAGAAACTTTATTCATGGATTTTTATCTAAGATTCAATAATTAGTGCAGAAGATTTGATGAAGAATTAACTATAAATTAATCAATCAAGCATATATAGGTAAATATGTATACCGTACCTCTAATTGGCAGGTTAGAAAGGAAATTGATTATGCTGCATTCATTTATTTCAATAAAGTGATAAAAAAAATCAAATAATAATAATGAATTTGGCAATAAATAAAGTGATCAAAAATTAAAAGTGGGATCGTATTAATTCCTTTGACCACCAATAGACTAGCTTTGCTCTGAAATGCCAATTCCTTTACTGCCTCTGTTCTTAGCTTTCTCATTTGGGGTGAAAATGCGTTATACACATAAACCATTTTTAGCATATATATTAGATCTGTATTTGTTGTGAACACTATAATTTTTTTTAAAAATATATACGGAATTGAGCTAGTTACAACTTACAAGCATAAGCAGCTGTAACTAATGTTTAAATACAAAAGTTCATCAGTTTCTAATGCACGAAAAACACAAAAACATAGCATTAGAGTTCACATTTTATTATTATAATTTTTTTGCATTAACTAGTTACTGATAAACTTATGTACGTAAATTTTAGGGGAAAAAGAGTTTCCTAAAATGAGGATAGTTCTTTTGTTCAAAAATTGAGAAGTATGATTATTTATTTATTTAGTCCTTATATATATTTTTTTTTCAAATTTTGAGAGAGTCGTGAGTCACCCACTTCTAAAAAATAATTATAATAAGTTCACAATATTCATAAAAAATATAAATTAAGAAAATTTTTATACAATTAATTAATTAATTAAGTAAATCCTTCTATTAATTTTTTCTTAGGTTCTTTGACACTTTTTAATCATAAATTTTAATATAAGCTTTATTTTACTATTTTATTATTATGATGTAAAAAGATAAAATTACCCTCATAAAACATGAGTTATTGTGTCTAATAATTTAGGTATTTAATTTTGAGACTTATAATCTAATATTTTTAAATGAAACCTAATTATTATTTCACTACTCTTACGTATAAATGACATAAATTTAACAGCCTACTGATTCACATGAGAATTGTGCCATAAAGAAACTATGTCAGTTTAATTAAATAATAATAATAACAATACTAATAAATTAGTATTAGAAACAACAAATTTGGTACAAATTAAAAAAAGATTGAAGTTAAAGTAAATTCTTGATAATTTTACAAAGCAATCTTTGTATTCAAATATATTAAAAAAATCTAAGTCACAAAAAAGTGAATTAAGATAGATTTAATTAATTAATTCTTCAAAACTCTTCTTGATTTGAAAATTTTAAATATAATGTGTAATTTTTTAATTATTTTTTAAAAATAAAATGAATTCACAAAAAATGTGGAGCAGAGGTATCATAGGTCTTTTTTTTTCCTTGAAAAATGTATGTACGGACGGTTTTGCTTATAAATTTTTTTTTTTTTTTTTGTGTGTGGATATTGAACCCAAAACAAATCTATTCATAATGAATTATTCAAGTGATGAATACTGGCCTTGCGATTCGGTTGCTTCTTATAAATTAAGGTACTATAACATATCCTTCTGTCTCTTTCCCCCACCCACCCATCCAATTTACACACAATGAATATATAAAAGCCAAAAAAAAAAAAAAAAACAAAAGGTGTCTGTGAGAATCCCATAACATGAAACTAACCCTAATGAAGATAGAAGAAAGTGTGTAATATTTTTCGGGATGCCTCTAGCATGCTAGCTAGCACATGAGGCCCACCATGGCCTTCATGCTTGCCCTCGAGGAAGCCATGATTTAGGGCGTAATAAACAATTACAAAAAGCAGTGTTGCATTACTATTCAACTTGATTACAAGAGGGAACCGAAAGGAAAACCCTAGAAGAATTAAGCATTTGAGCAAATCATCACTCACCACCATAACCCTCTTTACCTAGATATACCTCCATTTAAAATTCGAATATTAAAATATCTTGTACTAGCTGGGGTTATTAAAAATAAATTAAAAACTAAAACTTTTTTCAGGTTAAATGTAATGCCTACACATATAGTGGATGATTTGGTAAAACCATCATCATAATATTCTCTTGTTCGATGCTTCTCCAGCGTACAAATGTGGCTTTAACATAAAAGTACCTATCTGCTCCTAATGGGCTATTATTAAAATTGATGAAGTGCTTAATTAGTTAAGTAGATTAATCATGTACTCAAAGGGATGCTGATTGAGCAATCAATGAACGATTATGCTGGGGATTATAAGACCAACCTTCTTCACAGGGTGCAAATTAGAAAATTTCTACGAAAAAATTATTTGGCGGCGTCAAAGGATTCATACTGTAGGCTAATAATTAATTTATGTAGTGGATCCCTTTCTTGATCATCAAATTATCCCATCTTATGCTTTTTTTTCATATCCTAATTTCCTTTATTTTTCATTTTATATGTAGGTCCATGCGAATTGGGTATGTTCTTTATTTATGCTCTATGTCAATGAATTGAATGGGATCCAGAGTTCATACCTAAGTTCCTAATTACGCATCTTCTTTATCATCTCTACCGTTATGTGATTCCAATGATGACAATGACAATTAAAATCACAGTGATACTAAGAAAGAGCATAATCAAGTTTCTTAAACATTTGTATTAGTTTTGAGTGTGAATATTTTCCTATTACAGTTCAAGGCAAAGCAATACAATCGAAACCTTTGATTTTGACTAGTTTCATCAATTTTAGTGCAAATTGATTGGTACTCATTCCTCTTAAAATGTTTTCTATCTTTCTATTAGGTATGGCGAATGAGATGGGACAATCTTGATTAATCATATACAATTTTCCGCAATACCTGATATTTGTATTGCTCAGAACTTTGTATAAATATAGTTAATTAGTAAAAGATAATAAATACGTAAACCCTGGCAGAAATTATATATTCCAATATGATGGCCAAGACCATAGTATTATCAATGATGAGTTGCATTTAAATCGTTTTAATTGTTGTGCAGATTAAATTCAATTGGCGTTCAATTGATGTGAACTCTATTAATGTTTTTCACATTTGATATATTATATATTCAAACTATTCCTAGATCAACAACTATTTTAATTTCTTTATTTACAGATTTCTTTGATCTTTTGCTTCCATTTTTTGACAATAATTAATTCGAAGCACATGCGACTTGATATTGTACTTATGAAGCATTTTTGCAGTCAATGATGAAGGGGTTAGATTTTTTGACATGCATATATACCTATAAACTAGGTCGAATATTCTTATAATTACGTGGCTTCTAAATCCAGGAAATGCTTCCAAAGATTGTCTATTCCAATCTTGTTCAAGGCATTTCCATTTTAATAAAAGAATACCATTTTCCACATGCATCCTCGATTGTATACGTTTCAACTCAAAAAGGTTAGTTCTCATATCACTATATTCAAAGATTTGTTAGGTTGAATTTAATGTGATTTCCCACAAAGATCACATTACAGTAGTAGGATTTTTATTAGATATGGCATCCCATAATTAATTAAAAACAGGCAATTTTGACCATAGAAACAACACAAGCTTCTGAACAATAATGACAAAGTTCCAAAGACTTGATTAATCAATTAAAGAATGTATAGAGTCAGCATTTTCGTGTATCTCTGTGTGTTTATATATTGGATATTGATTATTTACTTCTTGTAGGAGATAGTTCTATTTATGGGTTAGTTCTATTAATGGATTGGTTAGTTCTATTAATGGATTAAATAATTACCAAGATCTTGAAGTGGACCTCTACCATTTGGGTTCACTTTCCCTCAAATGCAATGTTGGGTAGAAATTTCTCAGTAGTCAGTCACTTGGGAATAGACATGGCGTCCTCACTGATTCCAAATAAATAAATAAATAAGACTTGGTTCGAACAGTGTTACAATCTCGACAAACAGTTGATTACATATTCTAAAGTAATTTGGGTTCTGTGATAAGCTAATGGATTATAATCTCTCAAGCTCCAAATGCCAATGTCGTATTGGATATTACGATCGTTTCTTGTTATTGAGTCTTACTATTTTACGTTGATCATGATCAAAGATGCAATAACACAATTCAATTATAGCTAATTCAAACCTCAATCTTAAAATTTAAAAAATACTAGCTGGCTCGAATTCATTGTTTCTTAAACACCGCACTTAGAATGAGCTCATCTGTTTTTATAATTATTAAGAATTAGTCTCATACCCCATGTCTTTTGTATACTTATATACATAATTAAAGTATTATGTCAATTTTACAACAATCCAGTAACTACTTGTCATATGTGAATTTACATTAAAAATTGATAAACAAAGTAATCCAAACTTACATTTGTCTTTTTATCAATTGTGAGTTGTATAACTTGCAATATCAATTGTTGTTGTCATCTTTTATATGTATGAATTTTCATTTTTCCCAGGCTTACAGACAGAATAATAGTGTGGCAGACACTTGTAGCCAATCACGAATTTATTTCCCCAACTATAAGAAAACCATTTTAAGCCTTAGGCTTTCTTTCATCCATATTTTTTGGTGCTTCCTTAATAGAGCCTACCCACATTTTATAAGACTGAAAATGGATAACTAAGCCGAAGTATCATTAGGACATGCTATGTGCTCACTTAGCACCCTTACCCAAACAAAACTCATTTGGGCCCTACACTCTTGGGTTGGGCAGCCTAATTGGACCGATGTTATGGCCCAACCCAATTTTGTAGCTTCTCAATTGCTCCCATCTCGGGGTTTTACTCGACTACCCCCTTGATTCTGCCTCTGCGAAAATGCCTCCTTCGACCTCTCTGCTACTCGGCAGACTCCTCCTTCAACAGCCCCCCCACCGCTTCATTTCTCCACAATCCACTTATTTTTCCCCTTTTTTCCCCACTCATTACCTCAATTTCCTATCTAAACCCTTTTCCTCTAAACCCACCTCAAACCCTAAAACCATAGATGACCCAGATCAAGTAATCGCCCGCTCTCTCTCCGGAGAGTTACTCGAGAATCTTGAGGCTGACCCATTACCCATTTCTCAGAGACTCCATCTCATCTTCTCTCACGTAACGCCCACGCCTTCGCTGGTCCAATCCACACTCAATTTTTCGCCTGAAGCCGGCCGTGCGATTCTAGGGTTTAACCACTGGCTTACTCAAAATGCAAATTTTTCACACACTGATGAAACGCTGTCCTTTTTCACTGACTATTTCGGTCGCAGAAAGGATTTCAAAGCCATCCATGATTTTCTTGTTGACAATAAGGAGGTTTTGGGACCTAAAACCTTAGCATCTTGCATTGATAGATTGGTTAGGGCGGGTAGGCCTACTCAGGTTTTAGGGTTTTTTGAGAGAATGGAGAGGGATTATGGGTTTAAAAGGGATAAAGATTCTCTTAGATTGGTTGTAGAGAAGTTATGTGAAAATGGATATGCAAGTTATGCGGAGAAATTGGTGAAAGACACTGCTAATGAGATATTCCCCGATGATAAGATATGTGATTTGTTGATTAAAGGTTGGTGTGTTGATGGGAAGCTTGATGAAGCAAAAAGATTAGCTGGGGAGATGTACAGAGGGGGCTTTGAGCTTGGTACAGTCGCTTACAACTGTATTCTTGATTGTGTTTCTAAGCTTTGTAGGAAAAAAGACCCGTTTAGGCTTGATTCTGAGGCTGAAAAGGTGTTGTTGGATATGGAGTATAATGGGGTTCCAAGAAATGTGGAGACATTCAATGTGTTGATTAGTAACTTGTGCAAGATTAGGAGAACTGAGGATGCAATTAAGTTGTTTTATAGGATGGGAGAATGGGGGTGTCGTCCGAATGAGACTACATTCCTATTTTTGATTAAGAGTTTGTATCAGGCTGGAAGGGTTGGAGAAGGTGATGAAATGATTGATAGAATGAAGAGTGCTGGTTATGCAATTGGTAAGAAGGATTATTACGAGTTCTTGACGAGACTTTGTGGGATTGAGAGGATCGAACATGCGATGAGTGTGTTTGAGAAGATGAAGACAGATGGGCACAATCCTGATACCAAGACCTATGATTTGTTGATGACGAAATGGTGTGCTCATAATCGAGTTGATAAGGCTAATGCATTGTTCGATGAGGCAGTGAGAAATGGGGTGGAGGTTAAGCCAAAGGAGTATAGGGTGGATCCAAGGTACTTGAAGAAACCGATTGCTGTGAAAAAAGGGAAGAAGAGGGAGACATTACCTGAGAAAATGGCAAGAAAGAGGAGACGCCTGAAGCAAATCCGATTAAGTTTTGTGAAGAAGCCAAAACGAATGATGATGCGATGAAACTTTCGGTGTTCACTTAATTTTCTTTTGGCAATGTGGAATTACCAAGAGCCAAGGTCCTATTCTGAAATCTGCTAATTTGTTTTTGAGGTTCAGTGTTGTTTTTAATGTTCTTGTTGTTATCCTTTCAGTAATTGCAACATTAGAAAAATAAAATTTTGTTTACTCTTGATTTGAAGTATACTCTCTTCATTTTTTCATGAGCATCGACTGTTTATTTGATAGATGTAAAATATTTGATCTGTCTATGTGATCTACATTTTATTCTATTTTTGTTCTAGAAATGTGTAGTCAAATAATTATGATAAAATCATAAATAAGTTGCGGTGGAAAATAGAATATGGTTATAAATAAAACAAATAAAAGTCAAGGCGTGCTGTGCACGGTCTTTAAGACTACATTTGCCCTTCAAAATAATATTTTGATGCAAATAGGTTATTCATATATAATTTTCAGGATACACACTCAATACAATAATTTGGAACATTAGAGAAAATATACAATATGATTAAAGATGGTCAACGAACATACCGTCAAACTTTGGTCCACTAGGGTCACTAGGGTTCATGGGCCGACATGGTATAGACCATCAAGTTGGTGGATTATGTCATGCTATGTCGAAATTTTTTTTATAAGGGTTCGGCACGGCTCACGGCATGAGCCCACTCGTGCCGTTCTAAAAAAAACTCACTAATTTTATTTATTATTTATAATTTTATTTATTAAAATTATTATATTTATTTATTTATTTAATAAATTATAAACACAAAACAATTATAATATTTATTTAAACTAAAACTTAAATTAATTTTTAAAAGCTTATGCTAAAAAAAATATTAAAAAAATTTAATTTTGAGATATTTATAAAATCATAACATTTTATATTTACTTTTCATTAAAAATTTTTATTTTGACATACTTTGGCTCATGTGCTATTGATGACCCACGAGCCGCGTAGTGTATTTATTACATGTCTTTTTACGTGCCATGCTTTGGTTCATCTCTAATCATGTCGTGCTTTTAAAACTCGCGTGCCTAAAACTTTAGAATCGGCCCAACCCACGTGCATGTCGTGTCGTGTCGTGCCGCGTGCCCTATCCAAACGTTCTCATACTGTGTCGTGCCGCATGTTGCCCGGCTCATTGGCCATCTTTAAACATGATGATTTATGTTGTAGTGTTTGGAATGTGGAAGAAGTAGAGTTGAAGAAGAAGTATTAGAAGAAAAATATACAATACGTTGATTTATATTGTAGTGTTTGGAATATAGAAGTAGTAATATTTTACCGTAATTTGTAGACTCCTATTTATAGAATAACGGTATTTATTTCAAATATATCTTTGAATAGTCACCATTTAATTTAATTCTCTTTTAACTGCTTTCAACCTTTTTTTAACCTTATTTTCATAAGTACCATAACTTCCACAGAAACGTTTAAATTTGAACTCTTGTAGTTTGATTCAAATTCAATCATGCAGGATTCAGTATTTTGAAATGCACTGGCATGCTCACGACAAAATGAATATTCAGATTATGGTCATTGGGATCAGGCTTTTATGTTCGGGTTTATTAATACCTGATTGTATCATTTTTATCAAACCAGAAGGATGAGAAGTTTTACTGTTTTTCCTCTGGGGTCCTTTTTGAACGTACTTTTATGCATTTGGCGTAGATAAAAATGTGGTTCCCTTACTAATCTGGATGCTTTGTATTTGTTTGGATTCCGGTAAGATGAATTTACAAGGCGGCAAATAAATGATGTTATAATTGATGGTACTTAATGCAAACTCAACAGATGTTAAGAGACTGCTTAACATCTTCGAAGTTGTATCTTTGTGAATAAAGAAAAATTTTAATCTTTGAAGTTGTATATTTGTGAATAAAGAAAGATCTGAGATGTGGCTGCGAAGGGCGTTTTCACAAAATGAAAATGGTAGTTTCAATTATGCATTGCAGGAAGATATGTGTGATTAATTTTCAAGTGATCGTTTGCTGCAAGGAGCTCAATACAACATGATTGATCGTCAGTAACATTTGATATGTATTGCATGGCGTAACGACGATCTAAAAATTCATTCGCTGAGATTTGTGGATGATCTGTAGATTCGAGGATGCTTGTCCGTAAGAAATTTCATTGTCATTTGCCCTTGGGTTCATCACATACTTTCATGAAATAGCGGAAGAGAGAAGCACGTACAAAGATTAGTAACAGTTAAAAAAGGATGCAAAATAGTTTTTTCACCAATGAAGGCAACGCACAAGTATTACACTTTCGATGTAATTGGTACCACTTAGCTGTACAAAAAGTTCTAAGATTAATAATGGCGGTAAAAGCACTCAAAATTGGACTTAAAAGGGGAATTTGCTTTAGCATTTCAAGATTCGTTGTGCTCGCGCAAAAATGTTGTGGTCGATTCTCAATCGCTTTTGAGTCTTCATCAGACATAACGCATGAGATGCTTTGAGTTGAGAAGGCCATTCCAAAGCTCTTCCATGTCCCTATATAATCTCTTTCCAGAACCGGACTGACCTGTCAGTCCCACAGGTAATGAAGGCAGCCTCTGCTGGACAATGCTCAATCCAACGAGGTGCACCAATATGGTTCGACGACCACTTTGCCACCTTTTCAGCTGTTAAAGCATCCCAGATAACAATCTGCAAACATCCAGATTTATATGTAAAACACAAATGAATGACGGGACAATATTGCTTAACTTATTAGCTCAACAAACCTCATTGCTAGGTTCGTCAATGGACAGTACAAACTCTTCAGTGTCGTTAAAAACAGCCTGCAGATATTATTCACAAAATAGTGGTGAGATAGAAACAGTATCATTTGCTAAGGGCATTTGGATGTACATGGAATTTTTGAAGGGGGTTAATTAAAATTCAAGGCAAAAGAACAAATACACAGTTAATTCCAAAACGAAGCCATTTTTCAATGTACCTGGAATCGTAGTTGTGTATGTGCGGCTCCAAGATATTGTTTGACCAATCTGCCACTACTAACTTCCCAAAGCTTCACAGTTGAATCCTTCCCACAGGAAAGAACAAACCTAGAAAGTCACCACTTCAGCCATACTGCTAAACCATTTGCAAAGACTTACCATTTGAAGCAGCAATGTTCCATCTACATTACCAATTGTTGAAAGAAATGAAATATACTACTTCACAAGAAATCTGTGCTTTGGCACACTTGTCATTAGCTGTAACCATTGTCTGCTCTGGAAAATAAACTCTAATTCATCCCCATAAACTAATTACTTGGCTTTGCTACTTGTTGCAATTAAGATTCAGAAAAAGAGAGTGCTAGTTGACAATAAAGATTAGCATGGAAATTTATTTCAACCTTTGACAAATAAGTGCACAAGAACTTCTAAGAAACCTACAGCCACATATTCCTCCAAATCATGTTCCTAGATCATTAATCATTTTACACATCCATAATTCATGAAACAGCTTGCTTGACCTAACATGATTTTACACATGTAGCAACCAACAATATGCGGTGTTTCTGTACATATTCTGTTAAGCATACCTTTGATCCTTCGTAAAGTTTGCGCTGGTGGCCTCTGCGGTTCCATGTGCACCAACTATGGAGCGCACACAATTGGCACTTACCCCATCCCACAAACGAATAGCACCATCTTTGGATGCCGTAACATACATACCACCTGTGGATGAATACCTCACCTTCATAACCGAAGAGATCAAATTGATTATCTCCATGAACTCAACCTTACATATAAATATGGATAACATGTCCTACTGAGAAAAATAGGTCTTTGACCATACCTGATTTATGGCTCCATTAACACTGATCTCTGGAACATTTGCAGATAGGTAACACTGAAAAGTATTAACATCATACAAGTGCGCAATTGGATGATCAGTTCCTGTGTTGTTTTTCCATATCAATCTTGTGAGTGGCCATATGCCATTACAAATTAAGATTAATATAAGATATAGTATTAATACAGAACTTCCATTACAACCTTCCAAGGACAAAAGGTCGTGCAATAACACATCACTGACATACTAATTACTGGTGAAGCAGTAAGTAACATATTCATATATCCATGAGGAAGATAAATGTTTTTACGAAAAGATCCTGCTGGCATTCTAATCATCTAGAATTTATGGTCAATACAGTAAGACATAAAATTAATAACAGTACTTCTATTTTAGCCTTCAAAATAAACAAAGTTGACGCAATGACACATTACTTACTAATTGGAGGAACAGTCAGGAATATATTTATATAACCGCCAGGAAGACAGATGAAACTACCAAAAGAAATTTCCAGCTTTCTAATCATCTGGGAAATTATCAATTCCTCTGTAAGGTATTCTGACTACCTAGATACTTTTTTGGCTGTTAGTCAGCATACCTATAGGGTTTAGTGGAGAACGCAAAGGAAATAGCTACCTGCAAGAAGGAAATCCCCAGAAGGATGAAATGATATGGAACGCACATTGTGAGTATCCTGTCTCATTACAAACACAAAAATTCATTAAAACAATTCTATATATGCCTGAGTCATAAAATCTACAGTTCAACACCATGAATCCATGATTAAATCTACATCAAGATAACAAGAAAAACCTGGATAACTCTGAATGCTCTTTTTGCAGTAGCTTTCGAAAAATCGAAGAACCTGAAAGTTGTTAATAAGCACCATAAGAAAAAAGTGAGCTCAATATCAATTTCTTAAACACCAAAATAAGACCATTGGTCTTATAAGACATTTAAAAGTGGATTAGAAACAATTAGGTGTACCATAATTGGCAAAACATTATACAATTTTGAAAAATACACTAAAATAGGAACGAAGTTAAAGATTAGGCTGAACATAAATTAATGAAGACACCTATTTTTCACAGTAGAATAAACCATACTTTATCGTGTGATCCTTGCCCCCAGATATCAGAACAGTGTTTTGAGGATGGAAATCCAGATCATTTATAGGCTGCATATGCATCGGCAAAACAAAAGTCAAACAAGAGATAGATGTTAAGACATTCACATCAGAAGGGAGTACATTAGTGTTTTGAACAGGGTATAAAAGAATGGAAGAATTACTAAGTGGTAGATTGGTAAAAAGAAAATTGAAAAAAGAACTTGGAAACTTGAGGCGAATAAAGCACAACTAGTCAGTTTTCTAAACTAAAAATGGAAATGCAAGAAACTAGACTCCACAGAACAGTTTAATGTAGTAGAGACTTTTAGAGCAGTTGGCACTCAGCAATAGCCAGAAAATAAGGTGGGTTAACTTGTATATGGTCATAAAAAGTCCGTATGACTGGCCGCACAGGACCATCCGTTGAATCTGGCAGCATCATTTGCTTGATTTTTGCGACCTGAAAGAGAATATAAGAACTTTGGAGTTAGACACAGACACCCAGAAGAAAAAAGGTCAGGATAAGATTATAAATATCAAAACCTCAAAGAGCTTGATCGATGTGTCTGCACTTCCAGTCGCAATAAATCTTCCATCAGGACTAAATCTTGCACATCTGGCAATGTTCTAGAAAACGAGACCCATCAGTCCATAAACCAAAAACTAACACGAACTGTAGAAGCCACATTTATTTTGCCCTACAATGGCATACCTTGTGCTCAGAAAGATGCCGTGTCTCATGCTTAGGAAAACTCTTCGACGAGCCTTTTGTGTCTTGTACAGCACTGATTTTACAGTAGGCATGCAATATTAGTCTTTTTTGTTTCCATAACAAGTTAACTAATAACTTCTAACAGAGAACAGATTTGGGTATGAAATCCAGACACCAGCAGTAGTCATTTCACCGAAATACTAGTCCTTGAACACAATATTACATAATAAGGAAACAATTAAAGCAAGTGTTTTTGCAGAAATGCATTGCCTGAAATCAACAACAGCAGCAGCACGGGGAGCCGGGATTGAGCCGTATGCTGCAGTAGCAGTAGCAGGTATCAATGTGCTGGTGTCATACAATGAATTAGATGGAACCCCTCTTAGTATCTCATCTTTCTCCACTGCAAGACCCTGTTATTGCCTTAGAACCAATGTCCAAAAGTGATCCAATAGAATTTTCTCCATTATTTTTTTTATTTTAAAATAAAAACCAATAACCTTGGCAACCAGTTCCGTGAGCCTGTTTTGGGGAGCTTCAGCATTTAAAGGCGTCATTGTGGCTGAAGCAACAGCATTTGCAGCCTACAAAAAATTATCAATTTTTTTTTTCAGTGTGCGTGTGTGTGTGTACACTAAAGATTTTGAAAAAACGAGAAAAGGGGTTTGCCTGAGAGAGATTATGGTCGCGAAGATGAGCCACAATCAGGGAATTGACTTGACGAAACAGCTTCCCGTCCCGCAATGTCTTCTCTAAGATGCTGCTGCTGTTGTTATTGTTGCTATCCATTTTTGGTTTGCTTAAACCCTATAAACAAAAAATAATAATCTGAATTTTGCTTCACTTCTATTGCCCTAAACCCTAACTTTTCACTTCAGCGACTTGGGCCATCCAGATTTTCCATTTCTTCATCTAATTTAGACTAGTCACGTAAATTTCTGCCAGTACTTCATTAAATTTTAATGCTTGAAATCTTTTGTTCTCTCCTTTTTACAAGATATTTGCAGGGATTAGTCCCGGCCATACCTATTTTTTTAAAAATAGGGCTAAATACATGTATTGTTTGTAGTTATGTAATTGGATTTTATAAGCAATTATTCATTTACCAACTGTTTATTCAAATATTTTTAAAAATACACAAACACGTGTGCTGTAGGGATGGCAAAAATTTTCAGAAGGATGAGTATTATTAGGGATTTTTTTTCATTCGGAGAGGATACGAGAATAATTTTATACCTAATTTTTTATTCGAAGAGGAGACGGAAAAATTTTTTATCCAATATTTTATATTCGGGGAGGGGACGGGGATGAGATGGAATCCCCCTCCTCTACCTATTTCTCCATTTTAATTTTAATTTTAATTTTTAAAATTATTAATAAATAATAAAATTATAAATATTGTTATAAATAATAAATATCAAAATAGTTGTATGTTGGAAAAGTGATCACCCTTTGTCGGGAATTAGTGGAAGAGTATTAATTGAAGTTTTCACCAACTGTTTATTGCTTTGATTATACTGGTAGTAGTTCTTCTACTAGATCTACAGGGATTCTTATAAGAAAGCAACCAAATTGATGACATGTTTTGATAATTATGTAAACAATGGAGATTGTGCATTTGTTGCAGATGAATTAGATTCATATTTGGATGAGAAAGTTATACCTTGGATAGAAGATTTTAATATTTTGAGTTGGTGGAAGACAAATGCTAATAGGTATCTTAAATTAGCTCGAATTGCTAGAGATATTTTGGCAATTCCAATTACAATAGTTGCTTTTGAATCAGCTTTTAGCACCAGTGGTAGAGTTGTGAGCCCATACCGTAACAAACTTCATCCAAGTACATTGGAGGCCTTAATGTGCTGTCAAAGTTGGGTTACGAGCTTATAATAGCAGTATGGGTTTATTTTACATTGTTATTATATTATACAGTTATTAATATTTGCACTTATAAGTTACGTTACTTATATCATTTTCATTATTTTAAGTTTGAAATATGAGGCTATCTCTCAATTTGTCACATTTCTCAAGGAAGAATAGGAGGAGCAAGACGAGCAGGCAGTAAATAGTTTTATTAAAAATATTAATTAAGTATATACATTTATTTCATTTATTTTATTGCCGATATAAAAATAATTTTTTCTTTTTATTGTAGAATTATGAAGATTTTGAGTCATTGACAAATATTATTATTTTAATAAGTTATATTTTAAATGTGACTTTGTAATGGATCAATAATAATGTAAGATATATTTTGAACTTTATTTTTATCTGAATTTTTTATTTTAATATGATTAATTTAAAATCAAAAATAAAAAATGTATTAGACTATTAGTTATTCGGGAACCGGGAGCCCTCAGGGATCCTTTGTTATTATTCGGGGAGGGGATGTAGATTCTCTCAAGTAATTCTGACGGGGACAGGGAGGAGACGGAGACATATACAAAATATCGGGGATGGGTATGGGGAGATTGGTCCCCTCCCCTCCCCATTGCCATCCCTAGTGTGCCGCTTGAAATTAATATTTTATTATACTCATCTACTTTCATCTTATATTAATTAATAAATTTATTAGAATATTACTTAAATGACCTTTTTATTTTATATGTAAAATTGTTATTTTACCTAAAATAATGTTGGTGGTATGTATGTATTGGGAATAATAAATGCAGGGAATTACAGTAATACTGGTAAAATTCTACTGTGTTAAAATAATGTGTTTATAACTTTATATGTATGAAGAAAATAATATTAATAGATAAACTGTAAAAAATAATATGTACTTCAAAGCAGGTTATAAATGTCGTTTTTCTTAAGATGTTATTTGCCCTTATAAATTAAGTGATGCACATGAGTTAAGCAAATACATCTTCAAGATACAATGAATCACTTATTTGTTTGTTTGTATTGTGCATCAACGAAAGCAAACCATAATACTCTTAAATGTTGTAAGCCTACCAAGAATCAGTATATTAGTTCTACATAAAACAATATAATGAATATTTAAGGCACAAAAAATATATGATTTATGATTAAATTCATTTTAAAAAAGAGGACAAAGAAAAGGTGGTGTGAGATTATTATTTTTATATCTAAATAACCTAAACATGTCGCCTATATATAGATAAACTTGTGCCCCTCTTTGTTGGTTGTCACTTTTTATGATATATTTCTTCATTCATGGCCATTGGATTAAGATTTGATAGTAATCAATTGAACCATTATCATTTCAAATGAAATGCTACCATGAATGGATGTATATTTGAGTAAAAATAAATCTTTTCTATACGGCGCAATTAATTGATATGTCTTTACATTAAAATACCATTTATTTTGAAAAATATTCCAACAAATAAATGCCAGAAAAATAGCAAATTGCAATTTCTAATGGGGTGGTAGTTCTTTAATTAAATATATTAGAACTTTGGAAGGCGAGGCATAAATAAAGGTAATTTATACCGATTTAACCATTATTTATTTATGTGTTTCAAAAAGTCACAAAACAAGGAAAAGCATTATAGAGGAAAAAAAAAAAAGGCAACAGCAAGTCAACAGTGCCGCAGTGGGAGCTTTATCAATAACTCCACAATCTCGTAACACCTCTTAGCCTCAATTGCTCACTTTCACTCCCTTCTACTGTATCTCCCACAATTCCCATGTGCACTGCGGTCATGGCGGCAAGAAAATAGCCAAAAGAAAGCGTTTCAATCACTCCTTCGACAACCTGAGGCAATGTGACAAAGAAGAAAGGTAGAGGACCACCCAGAGTGATGGCACCTACTACCCGCCAAGGGGAGATTGGTTTGTGACTATGAGAAATTGGGTAGATTTTTAAGCCTATTTGGTTGATGAAAATGGATGGAAATTGGGGATAAATTGGCTAAGTCTAAGCGTAATCAGGCAACAGAGTTAAACATGAAGGTGGTTGATGGAAACTAAAGAGAAAAATAGTGTTTGTTACTCGCCTCAGTTAGAAATAGTATCGTATTTCTTTTATTTATCTTTTTTAATTGAGTTAAACGACGTTGATTTTTCTTTTTTTCCTACAAATCACGTTATACGATGTAGTTTCTACTTTATGAGTAAAATGACCATTTATCCCTCCAATGTCAGCAACGTTCTAACAGCATCAAGATAGAAATAAATGAGTGCATAAAATGCTAACTTCAAGTGGCGCATTAAAAAAAAAATGTTTATGTACTTTTGAAAATGTCCGAAAAATAAGTGGTCAGTAGATAATTATCCGAATTTTACTGATAGAATTTGTCATAACTAAGTCACCGTTTGATTTAGCTTATTTGGTAGTTTTATTTAATTTGGTAATTTTTAATAGAATTTTTAAAGATTAAACCGGTTGTTTTATTTCTATTAGAAAAATTTTATATTTTAAGATTTTGAAAATAGATATTAAAAAGTTTTCTTACAATGTTAACATATTTAAAATAACTTTTATTTATTTAACAATCTTATCTCATTTCTTTCATAAAATAACTTTAAAAAACTTATCGGTTAAAATAATTTTATAAATTTTTATGAAAGCTCTCATTGATAATTAAACAACTAATATTTTTTTTTGTAAAAACTCTATTTAAAAAATTATATTAAACGAAAAATCTTAAGTATTATCTTATGTACAAGTGTGAACGTATTTTATATTTGTGCGCATACTATTGGCCAATATTAATCTTTTGAGTGAAAAACATATTTATCCTTTAAAACATTTGAATGATATGTTAAAGAAAACTGAGATTATTTTAACTATTTTTTAATTTATGAAGTAACATGAGAAAATAAGATCATACACATAATAAATTATGATCTTAGATAAAAAAAAATGTCTAAGTTATAATTTACCTTGGATATTCAAGTTTATAAATCCTCACAAGGATAGCGTGTTACACATTTTTCACTTGTGGTAGATTGAATTCAAGTGGAAGTGGTGTTTCGCATATAAGAGATTAAAACACTCTTAATATTCGTGAGTTTTCATGTGACTAAGGGCTTGTTTCTTTGTGATTGCTTTTAAAAGGTCAAAAGTGATTTTTTATGATAAAAATTTATTTAATTCTTATATTTTGAAGTTAATACATGTTTAGTCTTTATATTTTTTAAAATACCTCAAAATATTCCTACCGTTAAATTATTGACATCCCTATTGTTACTCTTTTTTTTTAGGCTTGCTTTTACATTTACCTTCCTGCAATAACATTCTTTTGTTTTTGGACATTAATAAAAAGAAAAAAATAAATTACCAATTTAACCTAAAAAATAAAATAGAACAAAAGAATATACATTGATTTTTGTGGAATACTCTACTAAGGAGTTAATATATTAATTTATTTATTAATATCCAAAAAAATTGATAATTTAATTTTTTTACAATATTAATTTTTTTTGGACATACATGAGATTCCAAAAATTATATATATATATTGTTGTTATTTCATTTTTGGGATTAATTTTGTAATTTAATTTTTTATTAATGTCCAAAAAAAGAAATATTATTGTAATAGAGTAATATTATAAAAGCAAGATAAAAGGAATAAAAAGTAACAACAGTGGCATCAATAATTTAACGACATAGATATTTTGAGATATTTTTAAAAAAGAGTACTAACCTTAAAATATAGTGACTAAATAATATTTTACCTTTTTTTATAAATTACTTTTAGTAAAATAGCTCATTCTACAGCAGATTTTGAAAAGAAAGAAAAGAATAGCATTTCAAAATTTAATTTTGAAAATAAGTTTTATACATAATACAATTTCATACATATGTAAAATATATTATAAAAATCTAAAATTATCCTTAATGCAATCAAGAAATAAAACGATCAAATTTAAAGAGATTACTATTATTACCAATTATATTGAGATAACAAAATAAAAAGTATAATTAATAAAACAAAAATATTTATTTTAGTTATCAATTATTATATATACATATAAAATAATATTTTATATATGTGTGTGTGTGTTTTTGTGTGTGTGTGTGTGTATGTATGTATTTATAAATATATAGATAAATTTTATTTAACATTATGTTCATTTCAATTATTTATATTTTTACAGTATTTTAATAGTGAACTTTACCAAACATATACGGTTATTTTTAAAAATGCTGCATTTTTAAAACTCACAATATTTTTAAAAATAAATTTCATTAAACAGTTAATGGTAATTATTTCTCTTCACAACTAATTATTTCTATAATTTAATTAACAGTAATTGTTTTAAAAACTACAATATTATCAAATTAGCACGAAATTTCTTTAACTAAATTCTTTATATGTTTTACTATTTAGGTATGATGTTCTGACCATGTAACATGATTCTTTTTTAACCTATCATGCAATGATTTTGCTATCCTATTTATGTTAGGATAGAAATCAAGGACATAATTTAGACTTTCTAAAAATCTTTGTAATTGGGTTTTATCTAAAATTTTGTCAGGAAACTTATTAGTGAAAGATAAAGATCTTTCAATAGGAGTGATAGTTCCATTCGAAATATAATGACCGAGAAATCTGATTTTAGTCTGAAATAAAACAAATTTTGAAGAAGAAATGGCTAAATCAGCCTTTCTGGTTGCCAGATAAAAAGTCTTTAAATGTTTGAAATGTTGATCTATCGATTGTGAAAAAATCAATACATCATCAATATAAACAATGCAAAATTCCGAAAATGGATTATAAATATCATTTATAATTTTTTGAAATTCTGAAGGTGCATTCTTTAAACCGAATGGCATAACAGTCCATTTGTACTGTCTAAATGGAACAGTAAAAGCAGTTTTATACCAGTCTTTAGGGTGGATTTGAATTTGCCAAAACTCAGATTTCATATCAAATTTTGAAAATATGAAAGCAGAATGAAGTTTTTGGAGCAAATTTTTTTTATTAGGTATTGGGTATCGGATCCATTTTAATGCTTTATTTAAAGGTTTATAGTTAATGACAAGTCTTGGTGTACCTCTTTCTATTTTGAAATTTTTATTAACATAGAAAGCAGCACAAGACCAAGGTGATCTTGATTTAACAATTAAACCTTTGGTTTCTAAGTCTTTAATTTTATTTTTACAGTGTTGTTCAAGTTCCATATTCATTTGAATAAGACGAGCTTTAGTGGGTATTTGTCTTTCATCAAAAGAATTTTCATAAGGCAAATCTACCAAATGTTGTTTTCGATTCCAAAAAGCAGTTGGAAAATCAACACATATTTCATTTTCGATAAGTTCTTTAAAATTAGAAATTTTTCTTTTTATAAAATTATTTTGTAATTGGATTTCAATTGTTTGTAAAGTCAAATCCTTTTTAGACAAACTAAGTCATTTTGTTTCGATTTTAATAAAATATTTATTTAGTTCTGGTAAACAGAACAAGCTTTAACAATATTTAAATTTCTTGTATTTGATTTTTCAATAAAAAGGAAAATAAGTTTTTATTTTTGCCTTTAAAAAATATACTATCATAATTAACAGTATACGAGGTAATTAGATTTATGAAGGGTGTTCTTAATATAACAGTATGATGGATATCATTTGTTAAAAGGAAAGAAGTTTTAAAATCAAAACCGTTATTATGAATAAAGGCTTCAGCTTTGGAGGTAATTTTTAATTTTGAATTATTGGCGGCAGAAAGTTTTTCTTTTATTTTTTCATGAAACTCTCTGGGGACAATATCTTCTTTAATACAATTTAATTCAGCACCAGTGTCAAATAAGGCAGTTGTGTCAATTTGAAAATTTTTAGAAAAAATCAAAGTGATTTTAATTAAATATTTTCTCATAGTGATTTGCTTTAAAACAAAAAAAAATCATTGGGTATTGACTTAATGTTTTTATGAATAAAGGCTTCAGCTTTGGAGGTAATTTTTAATCAAAACCGTTCTTATGAATAAAGGCTTCAGCTTTGGAGGTAATTTTTAATTTTGAATTATTGGCGGCAGAAAGTTTTTCTTTTATTTTTTCATGAAACTCTCTGGGGACAATATCTTCTTTAATACAATTTAATTCAGCACCAGTGTCAAATAAGGCAGTTGTGTCAATTTGAAAATTTTTAGAAAAAATCAAAGTGATTTTAATTAAATATTTTCTCATAGTGATTTGCTTTAAAACAAAAAAAAATCATTGGGTATTGACTTAATGTTTTTATGAATAAAGGCTTCAGCTTTGGAGGTAATTTTTAATCAAAACTGTTATTATGAATAAAGGCTTCAGCTTTGGAGGTAATTTTTAATTTTGAATTATTAGCGGCAGAAAGTTTTTCTTTTATTTTTTCATGAAACTCTCTGGGGACAATATCTTCTTTAATACAATTTAATTCAGCACCAGTGTCAAATAAGGCAGTTGTGTCAATTTGAAAATTTTTAGAAAAAATCAAAGTGATTTTAATTAAATATTTTCTCATAGTGATTTGCTTTAAAACAAATAGAAAATCATTGGGTATTGACTTAATGTTTTCAAGATTTGGATTGTCGTTATCATCATTGCTGGATTGGGATTCTTTGTCAGAGTTGTCTTGAAGTTATTTTTGTAAAAAAAATTGGATGGTTTCAGAATCATTTTTCTGTTTTTCTTTCAACTCTTTTATTTCAATTTTAATGTCTTTAACTTCTTTTTGAGGATCTTGGATAAAAGGGGCAGATGATTTTGAATGATTTTTCTTTTCAAGAATTTGAGTAAGATCATATGCATGCTTTTTGACAATAGGAATTTTAGAAGGTTCGGGTTTATGGTCAAGGGTTTTCAGAAGTTTTTCAATATATTCTCTTTGGAGTGTAGGGTCGGAGATGTGTCTGACTAATTCAAGAAATGTTTTCTGGTCTTTAGTCAAAACATTGACTTTCTTTAAATAGGATTCTGAATTAGAATTACTATGGGAAGAAGTAGAGGTGTCAGAGTCAATTAACTCGTCAACCTGGAGTGACTCACTATTTCCAGACATTGAGGACTCAGAATCAGAAGACTCAATAAGAAGAGAGGATATTTTAGAAAGGACTTCGTCATCGAGATCAAGCTCGTGAAGTTTTTTGCTCATTCTACAGTATTTTGCAGTATGACTTTTCTTTCTATATTTGTAACATGTGGCTTCTTTGTAGTTGAAAGGAGTTTTGGAATTAGGCTTGAATTCTTTTCTTTTAGAGAATTTGGGCTTTTTATAAGGCCTCGAAGGTTTCTTATAAAAGTTTTCTCTAAAACTGAAAATGGGCTTTTTGTGGCTTTTGAACTTGTAATGCTTTTTGTAACGTCTTGGAGAGCACTTACCATTACAGTCTTTAGAGGGAAAAGATTTAAAAGGGTCATAAATGAATTGCTTACAAAAACTGCTCAATTCTTGCTTAGACTTTCTAAGCTCACATTTTAGGCGCTTTTGTAATTTTAAATCTTGGCAAATCTTTAATCTTTCTTTATTAACGAAACTGACTAACTTACTATAGGTAAGTTCGTCATAGGGAATTCGATTATCATAAAGGGTTTTAATAAAATTTCTTACATTTTCTCCTAAGAGAGTAGATAAGCCAGTAAGAAATTTTTCTTTCCAAGTAGTATGATTTGCATCATCTCTTAGAAAGAGTCGGGTAAAGAAAGTGGTTTTGTAGTTTTGGAAATCACTAAGTTTCTTACATCTTAGATTGTGTAGTAACTCAACATTTTTATCTCTTAGGTGAGAAGGATCACCTATGAAATGGAGAGAAATAGTCAAAATTAAAATTGCAACTGCATCTTGAATTGAGTTATTATATTCATCTAGGATGAGGATTTGATCCTCATCTGTGTGAATAGCATCCAAAATGTCTAATTGTTGTTGTTTGGTAAGAAGATGATCCTACCAACCTTTAAGTGGACCTGTGAATCCGGCTATAAGGATTTCTACTATGGCTTTATCAGAGGTTCTCGATTGGGTTTTATAGGCATTGGCTGCCATTGTCATTTATTGTAATAGACCAAGTATATTATACTCAGACATTCCATCTACGTTCCATTCATAAACGGAAGATGCATTAAACCAGAATTAGTTTATTGCACTAGGCCTATTGTCAACAGCAAGATCAGGAGGAGAATGAGAAGTAGCAGGAAGTGTTAATTCCCAATTAATTTTATTGGTCTTTGGAATGGGTTTTTTGAATGCTTCTATATCTGAAGTAGCTATAGAAGACTGGTCTTGATCTTGGTCAAGGACACCTATAGTACGAGACTGGTTAGTACTAGGTCTTTTAGATTGGGGTGTATCTCGGGCAATTTGGATTTTAGAAGTAAAAGCAGAAGATGAAGCTTCTATTCTATCTAATTGTTCTCTAATGGCTTTAGCAAAGTCTGAGTTTGATTCTTGAACAAGCTTTTGACTATGTTTCGAGATCTGAAATGGTCTGAAAATAGGTTTTTTAAATTTTTTCAAGAAATCGGTTTTAGCGGGAATTGGTTTTGAAATAGGAGCAACAGTTATGGAGGACTATTGGATTTGACTTTCTATTCTAATTAATTGTTTTCCTAAAGTATTTATATTAGTATTACAGAAATTATTCTGTTGGATAGTACTATCTAAATCTTTGTCAGGGTCATTTGGTTTATGAACTTTGTAAGGAGAGGCTTTTATTGGAATATGAGGGTCACCATGTTCTATGGTCATACTCCTAAGAGAAGGGTGTTCAGCTTCAATAGGATTACTACTATCAGAAAAGTTTCATTCATGAATTTTCTTCCTAGTAGTAATAGGGTTTGATTCTTTAAAAGGGTAGGAAATATTATTATCAGAAGCATATATTTCAAACCAATCAAAAAATAAGATATGGACTTTATGCAGATTGAAAAAATCATAATAAACTTCTTGAATTGCTTTTCTTTGGTTTAAAAAATCAAAGTCTTTTTTCTTTATTATTTTCAGAATAAAAATCATTATGAAGAAGAGTTTTGTCCACTTCAAAATTCTTTTCGAGAACATTTATTACATTTTCCGTTATGGCAGAAAAAGTAGGAGAGGTTGGAGGAGAATGTTCTTTATCTTCTTATCTTTATACTCTTTGGCTATTACTGTAGATTGAATGAGGAACACTAGTAGTATAGTTAACAGAATGGATAGAAGAACTAGGAATATCCGAAGTGGAAAACTTAAGTTGATCTTTAGGAATATTTATTTCTGTAGGGATTTTTGAAAATTGTCTTTATAGAAAATGCATACTAGAATAAGAATCTTTATCAAAGAATTTAGAAGAATTAGATCTCTTAAAAGATAATTTGACTTTACCATCAGAATACTGGGTCACATTTTGTAACTCTGTATTAGGCTCAAGACTTTTTGGAATCACTGGTTCAGTGGCTCCATCCAGAATCCATTCGTCTGGTAGATGAATGTCTTTCCATTGGATTGATTTCGGGACAACGGTGTTGGCTTTAGACAAATCAGTCTACAAGAGAAGAGTTTCATCTCTATTTTATTGGAATTTATGTTGCGTATTAAATACGAAATTCATTGCTTTATAGGAAATTTTGTAGATTAATGCAACTGAAATTGAACCCTCAATCATATGATAATTGTGGGTTTTAATTTGTAAGATCATGCTTTTAAAGATATTTTTGTCTTTAAGAGAGACTGTTATGTTGGGGTAACAGTTGAAGTGGATTGGACCTTTATAAAGACTGGATTCTATACTAATGAGTAGAGAATCATCAAAGGAAGTAAACATGCCATCGCGGAGGACAGCAAGAATGGAAGTATCTAGTTCTTCCTTTGTTAAGGGCTTTATCCCGACTTGGATTAGACCAATATGAACATAATTAAATCTTTTTTCTTTTAAAATTTTTAAAGTCTTTTCAGAAAACAAATGAATTGTTTCAAAAGGTTTTGAAAGTGTTATACCTCTTTCTTCAGTTTTTATAACATAATCACTCTTTAAAAAATCAAGCTTTTTTGTTTTGTAAATCATTTCTTTAGAAACTTTAGGTAATTCCCAACAATCAATTGTTTTATCAAAATCAGCAATAATAAATTTCTTAGAACTCACTACATTCTTTGAATCACTAGTCTTCCCAGATGAAGAGTTAGAGAAATGAGAATGCTCTATAAGTAGAGAATCCATGATGCTAAAAAATTTTCTAATTAAAACCTATATGAAATAGCTACAGGTATGGATTTATTGCCCTAAACGGATCCCTGTCCTAAAACAGGACTTATAACCAGTAAAAAATTCACCACACACACAGAAATCAATTTTGAAAACTTTTAAAACATGCACAGACTCTTTACAAGTATATTACATCCACTTCCCGTGGCTACAACTATATTTATTTTTAATGACGGTTCTTAACAAAACCGTCATTAAAGGTAGTATTATTTTAATTACATATATAATGACCGTTGTATATAAGAACCGTCATTAAAAATAATGACTTTTAATGACGGTTTTTATAAATGAACTGTCATTAAAATTAAGTGTAAATTTTATTTGACGTTTAATGACAGTTTTATTACATAACTGTCATTATAAGTGATATATATTATGACTGTTCATATAATAACCGTCATTAAATATTTTTAATTACGGTTCTTCTAAACAACCGTCATAACATATAGGTCATTGTTTTAGATTTTTGTAGTAGTGAGAATAAACCATACTTTATTGTGTGATCCTTGCCCCCATATATCAGAACAGTGTTTTGAGGATGGAAATCCAGATCATTTATCGGCTGCATTTGCATCGGCAAAACAAAAGTCAATAAGAGATAGATCTTAAGACATTCACATCAGAAGGGGGTACATTAGTGTTTTGAACAGGGTATAAAAGAATGGAAGAATTACTAAGTGGTGGATTGGTAAAAAGAAAATTGAAAAAAGAACTTGGAAACTTGAGGCGAATAAAGCACAACTAGTCAGTTTTCTAAACTAAAAATGGAAATGCAAGAAAGGTGGGTTAACTTGTATATGGTCATAAAAAGTCCGTATGACTGGCCGCCCAGGACCATCCGTTGAATCTGGCAGCATCATTTGCTTGATTTTTGCGACCTGAAAGAGAATATAAGAACTTTGGAGTTAGACACAGACACCCAGAAGAAAAAAGGTCACGATAAAATTACAAATATCAAAACCTTAAAGAGCTTGATCGATGTGTCTGCACTTCCAGTCGCAATAAATCTTCCATCAGGACTAAATCTTGCACATCTGACAATGTTCTAGAAAACGAGACCCATCCGTCCATAAACAGAAAACTAACACGAATTGTAGAAGCCACATTTATTTTCCCCTACAATGTCGTACCTTGTGCTCAGAAAAATGCCGTGTCTCATGCTTAGGCTTCGACGAGCCTTTTGTGTCTTGTACATCAATGATTTTACAGTAGGCATGCAATATTAGTCTTTTTTGTTTCCATAACAAGTTAACTAATAACTTCTAACAGAGAACAGATTTGGGTATGAAATCCAGACACCAGCAGTAGTCATTTCACCGAAATATTAGTCCTTGAACACAATATTACATAATAAGGAAACAATTAAAGCAAGTGTTTTTGCAGAAATGCATTGCCTGAAATCAACAACTGCAGCAGCACAGGGAGCCGGGATTGAGCGGCATGCTGCAGTAGCAGTAGCAGGTATCAATGTGCTGGTGTCATACAATGAATTAGACGGAACCCCTCTTAATAACTCATCTTTCTCCGCTGCAAGACCCTGTTATTGCCTTAGAACCAATGTCCAAAAGTGGTCCAATAGAATTTTCTCCATTAATTTTTTTAATTTTAAAATAAAAACCAATAACCTTGGCAACCAGTTCAGTGAGCCTGTTTGGGGGAGCTTCACCATTTAAAGGCGTCATTGTGGTTGAAGCAACAGCTGAACAGCATTTGCAGCCTACAAAAAATTATCAATTTTTTTTTTTTTCAGTGTGTGTGTGTATATACACTAAAGATTTCGATAAAAGGAGACAAGGGGGTTGCCTGAGAGAGGTTGTATTGTTTATAGTTATGTAATTGGACTTGATAAGCAATTATTCATTTACTACCTGTTTATGCAAATATTTTTAAGAATACACAAACACATGTGCCGGTTGAAGTTAATATTTTATTATATTCATCTACTTTCATCTTATATTAATTAATAAGTTTAATAAAATATTAATCAAATGACGTTTTTATTCTATATATAAAATTGTTATTTTGTCTAAAATAAAATTGGTGGTATGTATTTATTGGGAATGACAAATGTAGAGAATTATAGTACTAATGGTAAAATTTTATTTTGTTAAAATAATTTGTTTACAACTCTATATATAGGAAGAAAATAATATTACTAGGGAAACTGTAAAAAATAATATGTACTTCAAAGCATGTTATAAATGTCATTTTTTTAAGACGTTATTTGTCCCTACAAATTGATTGATGCACATGGGTTAAGTAAAAACATCTCCAGTTTTTCTTAAGACGTTATTTGTACCTACAAATTGAGTGATGCACATGGGTTAAGCAAAAACATCTCCAGGATACAATGATTTACTTATTTGTTTGTTTGCATTGTGCATTTACTAAAACAAACCATAATACTCTTAAATGTTGCAAGCCTGCCAAGAATCAATATATTATTTCTACAGAAAATAATATATTGAATATTTAAGGCACAAAAAATATATTATTTATGATGAAATTCATTTTAAAAAAGTGAACTGAGAAAAGAGTGTTGTAAGATTATTATTTTCATATCTAAATAGCCTTAACATGTCCACTATATATAGATAAACTTGTCCCCCTCTATTTTGGCTGTCACCTTTTATGATATATCTCTTCATTCATGGTCATAGGATCAAGATTTGATATTAATCAATGGTTCAAATTGAAACACTACAATTTCAACTGAAATGCTACCATGAATGAATGTATCTTTAAGTAAAAAAATATCTTTTTTATAAGGCACAATTAATTAGATATGTCATTACATTCAAATACCATTTATTTTGAAAAATGTTCCAACAAATAAATGCCAGAAAAATAGCAATTGCAATTTCGAATGGGGTGGCAGTTCTTTAATTAAATATATTAGAACTTTAGAAGGCAAGGCATAAATAAAGGTAATTTATACCGACTTTAACCATTATTTAAGTCATAAAATAAGGAAAAGCATTATAGGGGAGTACAAAAAAGGCAACAGCAAGTCAACAGTGGCGCAGTGTAAGGATGGCAAAACATCGGGTCGGGCTCGGGCTTGGCCAAACCCGACCCGAATCGATCAATAAAAAATCAAGGCCCGACCCTAAAAAAGCCCGATATATTTTTAGTTAGGATCGGGTCGGGGCCGACCCGAATCGGACCAAGGTAGGGTGGCCCGACCCTACCAAAATTCAATTTTTAATATAATTTTTTTAATTTTAATTTTCAAAATCCATAATGAAAAATACATAATTAAATTAAATTAAAAACACACAATGTAATTTTCAACAATTCTAACCAAATTAATTCCATAACCCAACATAAAAAAAAATCTTATACAATAATACAAATAAAAACTCATAATTCAATTATATAACCAAATTTTTTATTTTTTTTATAAATCAGATCGGGTCGGGTCGGGCCGGCTTTAAGCCCGACCCTGACCCTAAATTCATTCGGACTTTAAAATTGGAGCCCGACTCTAACCCGAAATCCGAAAATTCGGGCCAAAGTCCTAAAAATTCGGGCCGGGCTAATCGGGCCAAAATTCGGGCCGGGCTAAATTGCCATCCATAGCGCAGTGGGAGCTTTATCAATCACTCCTTCGACAACTCGAGGTAGTGTGACAAAGAAGAAAGGTAGAGGACCACCTAGAGTGATGGGCACCTACTATCCGCCGATGGGAGATTGGTTTGTGACTATGAGAAATTGGGTAGATTTTTAAGCCTATTTCGTTGATGAAAATGGATGGAAATTGGAGATAAATTGGCTAAGTCTAAGCGTCATCAGGCAACAGAGTTAAACACGAAGGTGGTTGATGGAAACTAGAGAAAAATGGTGTTTATTGCTTGCCTCAGTTAGAAATAGTATCGTATATGTTTTATTTTTCTTTTTCAGTTGAGTTAAATAATATTGATTTTTCTTTTTTTTCCCACAAATCATGTTATACGATGTAGTTTTCACTGTATAAATGAAATGACCATTTACCCCTATAATGTCAGCAACATTCTACCAGCATCAAGACGGAAATAAACAAGTGCATAAAATGCTAACTTCAAGTGGCGCATTGAAAAAAAAATGTTTGTGTACTTCTGAAAATGTTCGAAAAATAAGTGGTCGGTAGATAATTATTCAAATTTTAATGATAGAATTTGTCATAACCAAGTCACTGTTGGATTTAGCTTATTTGATAGTTTTATTTAATTTCGTAATTTTAATAGAATTTTAAAGATTAAATACTTTGTTTTATTTTTATTAGAAAATTTTTTAATTTTAATATTTTGAAAATAGATATTAAAAAGTTTTCTCGAAATGTTAACATATTTAAAATAACTTTTATTTATTTAACAATCTTATCTCATTTTTGTAACATAACTTTAAAAAATTTATCTGTTAAAATAATTTTATAAATTTTAATAAAAACTCTCATTGATAATTAAACAACTAATTTTTTTTTTGTAAAAACTCTATTCAAATAAATTCTACTTAAAAAATTATATTAAACGACGAATCTTAAGTGTCATCTTATGTACAAGTGTGAACGTATTTTATATTTGTGCGCGTACTATTGGCCAATATTAATCTTTTGAGTGAAAAACATATTTATCCTTTAAAACAGTTGAATGATATGTTAAGGAAAACTGAGATTATTTTAACTATTTTTTACTTTATGAAGTAACATGAAAAAAAAAAGATCATACACATAAATAAATTATGATCTTAGATAAAAAAAAATGTTTAAGTTATAATTTACCTTGAAGATTCTAGTACATAAAATCCACGTGAGGATGGCGTGTTACACATTTTTCACTTGTGGTAGATTGAATTCAAGTGGAAGTGGTTTTTTGCATTTAAGAAATTGAAACACTCTTAATATTCGTGAGTTTTCACGTGACTAAGGGCTTGTTTCTTTGTGACTGTTTTTAAAAGGTCAAAAGTGATTTTTTTAGGATAAAAATGTGTTTAATTCTTATATTTTGAAGTTAATGCATCTTTAATTTTTATATTTTTTAAAATACCTCAAAATATCCATGCCGTTAAATTATTGACATCCCTATCGTTACCTTTTTTTTGGGGCTTGCTTTTACATTTACCTTCTTACAATAACGTTCTTTTGTTTTTGGACATTAATAAAAAGAAAAAATTAAATTACCAATTCAATCCCAAAAAATAAAATAGAACAAAAGAATATACATTGATTTTTGTGGAATACTCTACTAAGGAGTTAGTATATTAATTTATTTATTAGTATCCAAAAAATTGATAATTTAATTTTTGTACAATATTAATTTTTTTGGACATACATGAGACTCCACCAAAATTAATATATATTTGTTTTTATTTTATTTTTGGGATTAAATTTTTAATTTAATTTTTTATTAAAGTCCAACAAAAAGAAATATTATTGTAAGAGAGTAATATTATAAAAAACAAGATAAAAATAACAAAATGTAACAATAGTGTCATCAATGATATAAAGGTATAGATGTTTTGAGATATTTTTTAAAAAAATAGCACTAACATTAAAATATAGTGACTAAACAAGCTTTTATCCTTTGTTTTATAAATTACTTTTAGTAAACTAACTCATCCTACAGTAGGTTTTGAAAAAAAGAGAAAAGAATAACATTTCAAATTTTAATTTTGAAAATAAGTTTTATACATAATACAATTTCATACACATGTAAAATATATTATAAAAATCTAAAATTATCCTTAATTCAATCAAGAAATAAACGATCAAATTTAAAGAGATTACTATTATTACCAATTATATTGAGATAACAAAATAAAAAGTAAAATTAGTAAAATAAAATATTTATTTTAGTTATCAATTATTATATATACATATAAAATAATATTATCTCTCTCACTCTCTCTCTCTCTCTCTCTCTCTCTCTCTCTCTCTCTCTCTCTCTCTCTCTCTCTGTGTGTGTGTATATGTATGCATGCATGTATGTATTTATAAATATAAATATATATATATATATAAATTTTATTTAATATTATGTTCATTTCAATCATTTACATTCTTACAGTACTTTAGCGGGTGAAATTTACCAAACATATACGGTTATTTTAAAAATTCATAGCATTTCTAAAAATAAATTTCACCAAACGGTTAATAGTAATTATTTTTCTTCACAACTAATTATTTCTATAATTTAATTAACAGTAATTATTTTAAAAACTATAATATTATCAAATTGGCATGAAGAATATCATATCAAAGTAAATAAATGAAAAAAAGAAAAAAAAAACAGATTTACTATACTATATAATTTAACACAATGCTTTTGCAAGTATTTTACAATCTCACAAGTCAATTCACATAAAATAACAACCATTCAAGAGTGAAAATGGCCCATAGAGACTAGTGATTATATTATTGATTATTTGGAAGAGACAACAGTAGGTTGAACATTGAGCAAATTAAGTATCATGTTTCCATCAATCTTAGGGTAACATGCATCAACGACAGCTATTATACATTAGGCTTCATGGAATGCCCAATATTTGATTTGATAAGCAATAATTAAAATATCCAAACTACTAATGTTCAAAAGAGTATCATGCATAACATACGTTATGTGAATAGTAAAGTTACATATAATATAATTTATATCAGAAATTACAATCTAAAAGTAATACTCAGTAATTTATAAAAATTGACTATTAAAGTTGCATTTGCTTTTTTTTTTTAATGTTAGTTTAGTTTGATGTAACTTAAAAAGTTGTACATTTGATTGATATTTTTCTTATTTTTCTGTCGGCACAAATCCAATTTCGGGTGGTTGTTTATTAGAAAAAATCTTAATTTAGACTACAGTTTTTTTTTTTGGGTACTTTAACATAGTATGTAATCGATAGACCACAATTTTGTTGAAGAAATGTAGGGCACAAATAATTAGCTTTACAAGTTTCTTTAGAATAAAAACAAAATCTAATACACACACACATATATTAAATTATTAATAACAAATTGAAACAATTTGCTGGTTTAGAAGAAGATTCAGACAATCAACAGAAACATCTCTTGAGTCATCGGGTTTTTTGTCTCCACCGACAGAATTCGATTTTAAAAATTCAAGCCAAGGCCTACATGGCCCACATTCCTAGCTGGCTGTGTTTACCGAGTCTTTTTACACCGTTAGATTTTTTTTCCCCGTTTTGACACTTCTACTGCCTACGCGCCCCGCGAACTACCGAAATTACTACAATATCCCTGCTGATGTTTTATACATTGGTTTATTTTATGAATTTATAGAGAAGTTACAATTTTACCTAAGTAAATTTTAGTTTGATTTGTGTTTTCTTATCAATTCATATGAATTATAATTTACCTAAGCAAACTTTAGTTTGATTTGTGTTTTCTTATCTATTCATATTACATAAATTTTTTATTAAAAAAAAGAACGAAGAATTTCATGGAACTTTGCTTGTATTGGTGTAAAGCAAAATTATACAAACCATAAACTGATCCAATGAACTCTGTTAATAATTAGTATTATGTCTCAGCCAACAATTTTTTAAGGAATAAAATGAGTATGAATCATTCTTATTGAATAAAGATATAACATTTTTCATTACCATAATTTATAAATGGAGTTTTTTTTATTTGTATGTGTTATTATGAAAATACTCTGAATTGTTTTACCTTAATAAAGTAAGGAATAAGTTAAAAGATAAAATAAATCACTAATGCAATGTATTTTGTTCTGTACTATACTTATTTTTTTTTCTTTTAGTTTGCTTACTGCTTTGATATTGAGTTTAAAATGCTATAAACTTTCTTTTTCGCATTGCAATGAATTGTATTTCATAAATTTTGACAAAAATATGTTTGTTAATTTTTTTAAAGGTTGCTTATTATAAGCACCCCATTAAATAAGCCATCATACTTTTTTTAAAATTTCTTAGTATAATCTTAATATTTAAAAATAATATTTTTTACTTATTTATACTTTGGCCATTAAAATAATAGCATGACATTTTCGTAATAAAATTTACTAATGGATATATTATATTTTTTAAACTCACAGCAACTGAAACAATATAATTTACCTAACACCAAGATTTTTTTTAATTAATAACTTATTTTATGCACATTGCTGAAGCAACTTTTTAAAAATAAAAAATTCTCTTATTATAAAATTACTCATATTTGTATACTATTATTTAAAAAAAATATTTGTGCAAATATAATATATCTACTAAAACTATTAACATAAAACAAATATTATATATATATATACATATGGCGTACGGCCTACTCCACTCCCAAGATAATCACAATTATTGGCTATAACTAACCACTTCCGCAAAAAGAGAGTAATCTCATAATCAAACACATCAATTACATCAATGATAACGATACTCTTCAATAACAAGTTTGTTAATAAAAATAAACGATTTTCATTAAATTACACTGAAATTATAATAATAATTTGTTAACTCCCACAAGGGGGTATTATAGTAATATGACTCAGTACGCACGTGAATGAGATTACAGTTAACCATGAGCTAATTCGTATATAAGTCAGTCCCTTAGCTATGCGAATGAGAAAAGAATTCTTTACTGCTCTCTCTCTCTCTCTCTCTCTCTCTCTCTCTCTCTCTCTCTCTGTGTTTCATTTTACTTTGAAGCAGATCTTGAGTTTTGAGTCATTGATCATTCGTTCCTTAGGAAACCTCTACATCAAGGAAAATGGAATCTTTAAGGGGTTCGGTCACTGGATCCATTGCCAACAAGCTCAGTGGCTTCACCATTCTGCTTCTGTTTTTGCTTTCTTGCTCCACTTTTACTTCCACAGGTCAGTCTCTCTCCGGCCTGTGTACAAGTTCCTAAAGATCCTTTTTTGTGCTTTCTTTAAGTGTTTCTCTTGTTTTCTGAACCTGGGTATCGGTTAGCTTCTTTAGAAGTGTAACATTTTGCATGAATTTGGACGTTTAATGGGAAATTTAGTACTTTACTGAATTTTTTGTTGCCAACTTTGATTTGTTAATTTCTTTATATCGTGTGTGTATTGAGATTTAAGAATGGGATAGGTGGCTAGTGATATGCAGGAGAATAGAAAGATTTAATCTTTCACCGAGTTAGGGAGTCAGAAACTCAGAATTTTTTTGATCTGGTTAAGTCACAAGTTAAAAAAGAGCGTGTTTCTCATTCAGTGCAATAATTTGGTTTATTTGTTTCCAAGTCAAGTGATTCAACTTGAAATGATTTATATTTTGACAATGAATTATGTTGTGGTCTTGTAATGATTTCTACCTATGATTTGGGGTTTAAACGTTTCAGTTAGCATATGCTCGGAGAGTTGAAGAGAAACAGGATTGATCCTATAATCATATTCTATATAGTGAAAATTTCTGGTTGTCTTTGTGAATGTAGGCCGAAAACCAAAATATGCTAATCATTTTACTTGCTGTGTATTGCTGTTTGCCGGTGTATTTTCTTTACTTCTTTTCAAGTTCTTCATCTTGAACCTTAATTATGTTTTTGCAATATTGAGAACTAACGTTTATTTTTCTCTATGGATGTCTATGCAGAAGCCTATGATGCACTTGATCCGAATGGGAATATCACAATAAAATGGGATATAATGTCCTGGACTCCAGATGGCTATGTTGTAAGTATTAGTTAATGATAGATTCTTCAATTATGTAAGGTACATGCAAAAGTTACCTTGGAATCAGAATGAACACTTGCATTAGATTATGATTCAAGCTAACATAGCAACATTTGATAATGTTCCTGCGGCTGCCTTCTAGTTGTCCTCTTAATGTTCTTTTGCATCAACTCAAGTATGAGAAATTTGGAGAATTCATCTAGCTCTGAATCATGATATCTATTTACTTGAATTTTAATGTAAAATATCTCTCTTATTGGTTTTTTCAGGCTGTTGTTACGATTTTCAACTTCCAACAATATCGCCATATTCCAGCACCAGGTTGGACATTGGGGTGGACATGGGCAAAAAAGGAAGTCATCTGGAGCATGATGGGAGGACAAACCACCGAGCAAGGAGATTGTTCAAAATATAAAGGGAACACCCCACATTGCTGCAAGAAGGATCCAACAGTTGTAGATTTGTTGCCGGGGACTCCATATAACCAGCAGATTGCAAATTGTTGCAAAGGGGGAGTAATAAGCTCCTGGGCACAGGACCCAACTACTGCATTAAGCTCATTCCAGCTCAGTGTTGGTGGATCAGGAACAACTAACAAAACTGTCAGAGTACCCAAAAATTTCACACTTAAAGCCCCAGGGCCTGGATATACTTGTGGACCTGCAAAAGTTGGTAAACCAACTAAATTCATTACCTCAGATAAGAGGAGAGTCACACAAGCTATGAGTAAGTTTCTTGTTAAAATCTTTTTGAGTAATATAGAGGTGACTGCTTATATGTTATTATTGTATTTTCATCCATATAGTTTAGAAGTATAATAATACTGAAGTCCTCTATGTTGTTGTGGGAAAAAGTATGCTCTGTGAAATGGTCTAAAGGTTGAAGTAAGATGTAATAACAGCAGTTGGTTCTTGCTCATGATAATGAGTACTACAAAACATTCAATGCCCTGTAACAGTGTTTTAAGTGAACCTTGTCTGTATCTTATTGCAGTGACCTGGAATGTCACATGCACATATTCACAGTTCTTGGCTCAAAAGACACCCACCTGTTGTGTTTCTCTCTCTTCCTTCTACAATGAAACAATAGTAAGCTGCCCAACGTGTGCTTGTGGCTGTCAAAACAATGGAACAGAATCTGGGAGTTGCATAAAGTAAGTTCTTTCATTTATCTTTCGTTTCAAAATTTACCCTTTTTTTTTTTTTTTTCCTTATCCTCTTGAGATGCTCCTCAACACATATCTCCATGGATTTTGGTGGGTTTTCTGAAGCTGCTTCTTATATTTTCACTTTCATCATGTCATAACAGTCCAAAGACTCCACATTTGGCATCAGTTGTGAATACTCCAGGAAAACCCAACAGACCAATGGTCCAGTGTACCAGCCATATGTGTCCCATCCGAGTTCATTGGCATGTCAAGCTCAATTATAAGGAGTACTGGCGTGTGAAGATCACAATCACTAATTTTAATTACGCAACGAATTACTCACTGTGGAATCTAGTCGTGCAACACCCCAACTTTGATAATCTCACACAGCTTTTCAGCTTTTATTACAAGTCATTAACTCCTTATGAAGGCTTAAGTAAGTTAACTCCTGCCAAAGATTAATCCATGTTCCTGTTAAAGATCTGCTTAACTCTATGTTATATTCCTAACATATTGTTGGCAATATAAAACTTTTGCAGATGATACAGCCATGCTGTGGGGAATAAAGTTTTACAATGATTTTCTCTCTGAAGCAGGCCCTAATGGGAACGTGCAGTCAGAGCTGCTGTTTCGAAAAGACGCATCAACATTTACTTTTGAGAAGGGTTGGGCTTTCCCTAGAAGGATTTATTTTAATGGAGATAACTGTGTGATGCCACCTCCAGATGCCTACCCGTGGTTGCCAAACGCAAGTTCCCGGCCTGTTATTTCTCTACTTCGTTCAGCCATTATAATCTTGGCATCTTGGGTATTCTTATTGGCTTGTGCGTGATGAATTATATCTGAGGCCAAAAGGCTAACTTCTAGAACGTTCTTGATGTGCTATCTGGTCTGATATGTGCTGAAGCATATGCAATCCTGTTGCTCGGGTTCAATGTGCAAGTGCTGCAACTTGTACACAGCATAAAGAGGGTTCAGATGCATTACAGCCTGCTGCTGTACATGCTTTCATCTAATTATGTATTGGGAATCAGAAGTTTTTGCCATATTTTTTTGAGTTATTTGTTGTGTTGTATGTTTATCTATACATACACTTGATAAAAAAATTGTTTGTAGGATATCCCACAAGAAAAGTATTTGTAATAAGGAACTCCATGAAGAAATTATAGTTGATATCTTGTTCTGTTCGTTATTAGCATTTAACGTCTGTCAAAAACTTTCTGTTCTGAATACCTAATTGAAGATTTGGAGAAAAGAAAATGGACACTGATTAACTTCAGGTTTAAGTTGCCTAATGCAGACAGAAAGTGAAATAAGTTGCTCTCTGACACAGCATGACACTTATGGAACATTGTGTATTTATGCGTTGAGGCTTTTTTGTTTCTTCGCCGGCAAAAGATTTCTACATCTGAAGGACAGCACACTTACCATGTTATTTGGTAAACAGATAGAAGCTGTAATGGTGTAAAACTGTCAGTCACAGACAGTTCATCCCTCAAAATCATCGTGCTCTTCCTGTATCTGAAAATCTTGTCTTCCTAATAGTAAAACAGTCACCAAATCGACAGTACTACCAATAAAACTGAGGCTGCCATTGTCAAAGATGTAATTGGATTTGCATTTGCAGAGTTTGGCAGAAATGGGTAGGTATCGGGTGGGGGCAGCATGCATTCATCTCCATTGAAGTAAACTTTTCGAGGAAATGCCCATCCCTGCTTGAAGGTGAATGTGTCCTTGTTCTTCTGAAGAAGCAACTCAGATTGAACATTTCCTTGCGGTCCAGCTTCCATTAAGAGGTCATTGTAGAATTTCATGCCATAGAACATACCAGTGTCATCTGTAAATACAAGTAAAAACTAATCAATCAATGTGTTTGATGTGGGGTCATGCAACTGGACTTGAAAATTCGATTAGATTTCCAGGCACTAACTTATCGATTCGTAAGGGACGAGAGGTTTGTAATCGAAGCTGAAAACTTGCGTGACATTGTTGAGATTGGGGTGCTGTGCAACGAGAGTCCACTCAGTATAGTTCATCCGATAGTTGAAATTAGTGATGGCTATCTTCACACGCCAATATTCCTTATAGTTCACCTTCACATGCCAATGCACCCGAATAGGGCACATATGATGTGTGCATTGCAGCAATGGTGTATTGTCTTTCTTTGGAGTGTTTATTCCTGTTCTGTGAGCTGCTTTCGAGTTACTCCTGCACAATCACAGCCAACACCAAAATTGGCTACGCCCATATTTAAAGAAATCAGACATCAGTGAAAATTGAATGGGGGGCTTACTTAATGCAGTTGTTTTTGTTGTGGCAGCCGCAAGCACAAGATGGGCAAGGAGTGATTGTTTCATTGTAAAAGCTTGAGAAGGAAACACAACAGCTTGGGTTCTTTGAAGCAAGAAACTGCGAATAGGTGCACGTAACATTCCATGTCACTGCAGGCAAAGACATTCAGATAACGGAAGACATAAGATCGTCGATTATCAACATGATGAATATTTATTTATACGATAGAAAGATTTTGACAGAGATAAGCTTACTAAGTGCTTGAGTTTTCCTCCTGCGATCGGATGTGAGATAAACTGTTGATGGCACAACTTTTGCAGGGCCACAAGTGTACCCTGGTCCTGGACCTTGCAGAGTGAAATTCTTCGGCAGTTTCACGGTCTTATTTGAAGTGCCGGCAAGTCCAACACTTACCTGAAAGGCTGAGACTGCACTTGCCGGATCCTGTCCCCATGCTGATAGAACCCCGCCCTTGCAGCAATTTGCGAACTGCTGGTTGTAAGGAACCCCGGGTAGCAAGTCCACAACAATGGGAGTTCTTTTGCAGCAGTGTGGTATGTTTGCTTTGAACTTGGAACAGTCTCCTTGCTCTGTGGTTTGTGCCCCCACCATTGTCCAGATTACTTCCTTCTTCGCCCATTGCCATCCCAGAGTCCATCCAGGAGCCCCAATATGGCGATACATTTGAAAATTGTTGATTGTCACCGCAGCCTGGTAGAACACAGTTAACCATGATTAAAATGATGATAATTACAATAAAAGATAGGGCCGCCAGGCTGTCTCTTGCCTGGCAAATGGATTCAGCACATTGATAACAAGCATGCTTGATTGTGCTTGTTAATAATTTGATGTTATAGCTAGAATATCTATTATGTTTGCGTGTAATCATTTAATGAGAAAGGTTAACTTGATGCCATGATAAATAATTGGGCATCTCAAAGCTTGAAATTTGGATGCATCAAGCAGATTTGATTAACATTCATGTATCTTCATCTTGCAATTGCACACCGTGCTCATCAGCAATGAAACAGAAATAAACTATTCATAGATGATGACACTCACCACATAGCCATCTGGTGTCCAAGACATCACGTCCCATTTGATCGTTACGTTGCCAGTCGGATCTAATGGATCGTATGCCTCTAAAATCATGAAAGCAGAATCCATTATTAATGAAGTAGCGAAAAAAGCTAGGCAGCTAACTGATGATTAAAATTTTTAACTCTTCAGTCTTGTTAGTCGTTAGATGTAGAGCAAAAAATTACCTGCATGCGAGAGCATGAAGAATACGATTGCCAACAATGCGAACTTCAGTTCAAGGAATGAGTGGCACCGCCTCCTTTGGCAGAAGACATTTTTGTGTTCCATGGCCTGAAGTTCACTGGATCACAATCTCTCCGGGATGAATCAAAGTAGAGACTGGCATTTCATTGGGATACCAATGTGTTAAAAAGGGAAAAGGATGCTTGGAAGGCGTCTCACCAACTGGTTGTTAGGTAATTTTGTAAGATATTTTCATCACCCCTGTCACGCACACCTAATTTGATTTTATTTGTCAGCTTAAGTTTCTGCATCTTGAAGCAAAGCTTTGATGGGAATGATGGAAAAGCTGGCGGGAGGCTTTGAGAGGCTTGAACTCAACGGCTCAACTGCATTCCCATTCACATTTGTAGTCACATTCGCATATTCGAATGTGCTCAAACTCTCTTGAGCCTCTTAAGGGATGTGTCAGTATTTACGGGACCAGCTTTAAGAACAAGTTTCTTCTCTTTACACTTAAGTCAATCCAGTTCAGGCTGTTCAGCCTCGTGCTTTTGCTCAGTCCTAAATGAGCATTCTGAATCATTACTCTACTGACTTCTCTAGAAGCATATTCATGTTATAAAATATGTTGAAGAATGGTGTGCGTGTGTGTGTTTTTTTTTTTTTGGGTTATGGAAAAATGCTTGCTGATTACCATCAAGTGTGCTGATAAAAGACGATTACTTTTAAAACTTTGATTATGGCAAGCTTTTCAGTAATGATACATAGAAATTTCTAAGTTCTGCCTAGCTCAGTTATAGCAACAGTCGCATGATAGAGCAACGGGAACTTAACCAAAATCCCCACTCTTGTTCGTTAAAACGAATTATTTTTTCCTCGTGTTGTAAATAACCTATACAGTTTTTGGAGACCCATATTGGTCTTCTTTTAGTAGATTAATTTGACAGTTGAAAAATGGATGGACTTTAACATTAAATTTGAAGCTAAAAAGTTCAAATTTTAAGAGAAGAGTATTGACGTCGAGGGGTTTTAGACTTTTAGTGGATTTCAAACATAAAGGAAAAATGATTAATTTTCCTAAACGAAAGAATCTCCGCTCCTTTTCCCGAGCAAAAAAGCATAATTAATTAGTTCATATCAAATTTTACGAGTAATGATACAACCACAACCAATTAATGTATAAATTGATGTGGCATGATAAAATTAGTTGAATTAAATATCATTTGGCCCACATGATTTATTTTTATTAATTTATATTTTAATTTAACCAATGAATTAATGTCACGTTAATTTATATAAAATAAATTTATACAAGAAGTTGTGATTGTATCATTACTCCAAATTTTACATTATATCTCTTGTCACGAATTAAGCAAGTGATCATTTCTAATCTTAGTAGTCCTTTTTCTTCTCTTTAAGCACTAATTAAGGGAAAAGCATGTAATCATGTATCTATAAATAGTTTGGGATTAGTGGGTCTGTTGATGGTTTTGGTTGATTCAATAGCATCAGATCTTTAATTCAAAATAAAGATGTATCAAATCTTAATGTCAAAGTATATTGATGTGGGAGATCAAAATTGGGTCTAATTTTTCTATCACTTACGACAGGAAGATGGTTAGATCAGTGGTCTCTCCCCTTCAGATAACGACATATCGTCTGCCTATTAAGTTTTCAAATATGTATTTAGATTGAAAAAAAAAAAATAATCTGTTTCTTCTGTCAAATGCCGTAGCCTATAGGTAACCTTTTGACACAATTAAATCTAGAATTTGATGGAGTGTTCATAATTTGATATGGGCAAAATCATTTTAAGTTTTAACCCCCATAAGTAATACATTTGCAACATCAACAAACTAAAATTATTAGACTTTTTAAGATAATAATGATATGGTGGTCAGATCTTAAAGATATGGTGGTCAGGCTGGGACATTGTTCTAGAATTTTTAATAATCTTTAACCAAACATTTATTGTTTTTTTTTTATTATCCATTTTATGCTCCAAGTCCAAGTAATCGGATAACTTCTGGGATTAAATGATTTGGCGGTGCACCTAATAGACAATGATGGCTTATCCACTTATATGATATTAAATTATTTAAAGGTTAATAAAAAAAATTATTATGGTGAGGGTGAATTTTCATTTCAAATCATTCTATCTATAAAGAACTACTCCAGAAAACAAGTTGGAACTCAGTTTATCAGTTTGAATTGAACTGATCAAAACTCTATTAACATTTTAATAGCTCAGCAGTTTGCACACTCATTAAAATTAATATTTTTAACATTGTATGTCTGTGAGTATATATATATATATATATATATGTTTCTGATTTGCACAAGATTGTAATAAACGTCTCCTTGTTGATTTGAAGTTTCAAGACACTTATCTCTAATGAAGTTTGATCACCAAAAGGCTAGCAATACCAAGAGCAGAAGAGCAGCTAACGTAGATGAGGCAATTGCTTTTGCGTGGGCAGAATTTGGCAGGTATGGATAGTCTTCGGGAAGCGGCATCCTGCATTCATCCCCATTGAAGTAGATTTTCCGAGGAAATGCCCAACCTTGCTTGAATGTAAATGTGTTCATATCCTTTTGAAGAATCAACTCCGACTGGACATTTCCCTCCGGCCCGGATTGCAATAGTATGTCGTTAAAGAATTTTATACCGTAGAACATGCCTGTGTCATCTGCACATTCGAAACGTTCAATCAAGAATCAGCCTCGGAAGCCATCATAGGAAATGGTGCATTTATGCATCATTTCAACATTCATCCCATGTGCATGGACTTACTTGCGGAGCCGTAAGGGACCAGCGGCTTATAGTTGAAGCTGAAAACTTCAGTGACATTGTTGAGATTTGGATGTTGAACGACAAGCGTCCACTCTGTGTAATTAACTTGGTAGTTGAAATTAGTAATAGACATCTTTACACGCCAATACTCCTTGTAGTTGAGCTTCACATGCCAATGCACCCGGATGGGGCACATGTGTTGCGTGCAGTGTAGCAATGGTGCGACGCTTGTTGTTGTGTTCATCATTCCCACAACACTCCGAATATCTGAATCACTCCTGCATGATGCCATAGGCCATCAAGTTCAGGTAGAAGTGGTGCTCCGTGTGCCACATTTTTTGTAAGATATCTAGAGAAAATGTATGTAGAAGTGTCTACATTTGTTTAGCTTTAAAGGGAATTCAAAGGATTCAGAAACAAGGCTTACTTGACACAATTGTTCTTGTTCTGGCAGCCGCAGGAGCAGCTTGGACAAGGGGTGATTGTGGAGTTGTAGAAAGATGACATTGAGACACAACAGGTTGGATTCTTAGACGCCAAAATCTGTGAGTACGTACATGTCACGTTCCATGTCACTGTAAATAGCAAACTGAAGATTAAAGAGAAGAACATAACCATTGACCAGGACAGCTAAAAATGTACAAGGCATCATAGATTAACAGTTCAATCGATCGGTTACTTCAAGAAAATGTACTCTGTTGGAGACAAATTGTTAGGTTGTCTAAAAAGTGAGGAAATTTTTTTTGGAAAAGTAAGCTTGTGTCTTGCAACTAAAAGAAATAGACATACAACTAGGATTCCGTAGGTGAGTTTATCGTGTTTCAAAACGATAATTGACAGGGCAAAAAACAATTACTGACGACTGTAACAAGAACTGCACTTACTCATAGCTTGAGTTCTTCGACGCCCATCAGCCGAGATGAAAGCCGTGGGCAGCACATTTTTGGCTTGGCTGCATGTGTAGCCTCTTCCAGGACCGAGCAAAGTGAAATTCTTGGGTAGTCTCACTGTTTTATTTGAGGAACCAGAACGCCCAACGCTCAGTTGAAAGGAAGAAACTGCAGCTGAAGGGTCTTGTCCCCACGATCCCACAACGCCGCCTTTGCAACAATTGGCAATTTGTTGGTTGTAAGGGACTCCAGGGAGCAAGTCAACTACTGTGGGATTTTTCATACAACTGTGAGGGATGTTTATTTTGAACTTGGAACAGTCTCCTTGCACTGTAGCTTGAGCTCCCACCATTGACCAGATCACTTCTTTCTTTGCCCATGTCCATCCTAGTGTCCAGCCCGGCTCCATGATGTGCCGATACATTTGGAAGTTGGTCATCGTTACCAGTGCCTGCACATTTATCATCTTAAGCTTCCATCTCTAAGGACTACAATGTAACAACTGATATTTAGTGAGAGATATCCAAACATGATTATCATTTCCATATTGTCTTCTCTGTAACTATGAATGAAATAACAAGGATCCTTTTCATTGAATACTTCCCTTATTAATAAAAGAAACGAGTGCATAAGATGTCAAATTCAATTCATACTAACCACATAACCATCTGGAGTCCAAGACATAACATCCCATTTGATTGTTATGTTCCCAGTCGGATCCAATGTGTCGTATGCCACTAAATTTACAACACGGAACAAGCAGGGAAGTGTAAGTAAAGAACATAAATGGGATCAAACTTTCCAAAGGAAATTCATGAATTGGAACTCACCTGCATGAGAAAAAATCAGAGCGACAACAAAAGTTAACACAAAAAGACATGCATATCTTTTAGAAACCATGCTTAAAGTAGACAATTGTCAGAGAAACCCTGATAAACAAGAGGTGCAAAATGCAGATCTCTAATTTTTTTCAGTCAAATACAAGGCAGCAGAAAAGAATTATTCAGAGGCGGCTTAACTAATGATTTTGTTAGGTAGTTCATATCATTAGCTTGCTGTCATTTTCTCATCCATTTTATTTAGTTTTTGTGCATGTGCCAGTTCAAGCCTCTGAACAAATCCTAGTTAAGGTATGATTTAGAACAAGCAGGATATTTTAAAACTGTTTTGGCCATAAATCCCCAACAGACAAAATTCATTTTGCAAAAATCCAAATGGCTATATTCGCTAGATACAGCATTTTTGTTATTGAAAGAATGATCCGCCAAACAAATGAGTTGACCTACCTCTAAATAAAACAGGAATCACCTAGATATCATAATTCAATTGGAATTGATTGTTAATATCATAATTCAATTGGAATTGATTGTTAACTCCAGTTGGGACTTCGGCACAAGTAGACTTGTTACAGCAAAGAGCTGGATCTTATAGTCAACTCCAGTTGGGAATGATTATGACTTATTAACAGCTTAGACAATCACAGAATTTTTTTTCAAATTTTTCAATTAGCAATACCCAGATGGTGCATTCTAAAAAGGTTAAAAATGGTTTGACGTTTTCTTCTCCCTCTATTTTTATATCTTTTTTTTTAAGAGACAATACAGGTTTGACAAATTGATACAGGGATTGTTCAACCTCCGAGGTTTCTTTATTTAATGGAATTATTTTTTTATTGGATGAATCATCTGCAGCATATCGAGTCTTTTTCAACTCAATCTTGGTACTAGATGACAATCTGGCCATTTTAATCGCTGCAGAACAGACAATTGACTGTTGATGTTACACAAATAGACACATGTAATATGTTACAAGTATGTTATAAAGCATAATATTTGTTTGGAGTCATGCAGAATTTGATATTTCTAGCTCAAGAAAATTCATCCTAGCTCTGGGTTCATTGTTCATCTCAACAGTCAAACTTCAATCATCTAATATTCACAAACATCTAATTCCATCACAAAATGCGATTTAGTAGTAGCGATGTACCTATATCGGATTTTATCATGTCAACTTGTTTTGTGATGGATAAACAGCAGTTTACTATTGGTGAAGACTCAAAAAAAAAACCATCAAATTTGTGGTGCTTGAGCACAAGCAGATTTTCCAGCATCTGTCGGAAAGCCACGATGCAGACTGCTGCTGCCTTCTGAAATAAATCACTATTTACGCCCAGAAAAGCTTGGGCGGTCATATTCTTACAGTCTGTTGTTCAAAGTTCTTTTACGTGCATACATTTTCGTTTCAGAGTTCAGTAGAAATTTCTGTTCAGTATCTAATCTATCTTACAAGACCGATAAAACACTTCTATTCGTTAAGATGACCCTTCCAGTTCCTATCATAAGCATCCACAGTGATGTAATATTGAGAATGACGGAACTTAGATTTGCGAATTATTCTAGATAATTCCTTGTTAGAATGGAAAGAATTATCCTCCAATTTCTTTCTATGAGAAATCACCAAAATGCTAGCAATATCACAAGCAGAACAGCAGCCAGTGCAGAAGATGCAATACGGCCAGCATGAGCAGAATTCGGAAGGGATGGATAAGAATCAGGAGGCAGCATCATGCATTCATCTCCATTGACATAAACTTTCGAAGGGAAAGCCCCTCCTTTCTCCAATGTGAATGTGTTCTTGTCCTTTGCAAGGATCAATTCTGACTGCAAATAACCATATGGCCCAGCTTCCATCAACAGGTCATTGTAATACTTTATGCCATAAAACATGCCTGTATCGTCTGCATTTGAAGAAAATAAGTTAGAAGCATTCTGCACTTGCAATTGTATTAATTAGTATCACAAAAATTTAATGATCATTATGTGGACTTACTCAAGGGTTGGTAAAAGTTGAGTGGTTTATAGAGAAAGCGATAAACTTTAGTGACATTTTTGAGATTTGGATGTTGAAAAACGAGAGTCCACTGTGTGAAATCCCTCTGGTTGTTGATATTGGTTATGGTAATCTTTGCAAGCCAATGCTTCTTGTAGTTAGCCTTCACATGCCAGTGCACCTGGATCGGGCACATGTGTTGTGTGCACTGCAGAAGTGGCACATTGTAACTTATTGGTGAGTCCGATCTTGCCATACTTGAAAGTTTAGGATCATTCCTGCATCATACCCAGTTTCATGGCTCATACACTTTTCCGAGAAAGAACAATTTAGAGGGTTAATACATTTGGCCTGAGATTTTTCAAAATTTTGAAAACTCTCCTGCAAACATTATGAAAACTCTTCTTCCAAGCATAGTTTTCAAATTTCTTTCAGTGGCTCCATTTTGATTACAGTTTTCAGAATAATACAAATTGGCAAAGCCACCACTAAGCCAGGGAAAGGAGAGAATTTGATATTGGAAACCAAATAGGCTACTTACATTACACAGCTATTTTCATTCCCACAACCACAAGAACAAGAAGGACATGGAGTGATCATAGGATTGTAAAAAGATGACAAGGAAACACAACATTTTGGGTTCTTGGATGCAAGTGCAGGTCACTGTCCAAGTCACTGCAGATAAGAAACAAAGATTAAAGACAAAAGATCATTGGAGAGGAAATTCAAAAAACAGAATAAATCAAATCAGATGGCCTAATCTATGTACTGTGGACCATTTATCATGTGCCATGCATGAATGCTAATTTTTCTTGGATTTACTTGGAAAATTTTTGAGTTTTTTACTCAAAATATTAACAAGCCTGCAGTTATTTAGGACGAGCTTGTGCAGTGTTACACATTTTACGAAGAACATATGCCAATTGTTTAGCTTAAATGAGAAGCTACTTGTAAGCTGTTTGAACAAAGAATTTAAATCCCAAACACTATAATAGGTAGGTATGTATATAATCATTCCATGTGTGGGCATCCTTAATTTCTTTAATATTACACGCATTTAAACTATGCGTTTAAAAGAGTTATTTTTGAATGAATTATAAAAGCAATGCAATTTAAGAGAATTAAAAACTTTCATAAATTTTATGGTTTAAAAGTGTATCCGTATAAAATAAAAAAAATGAGGGTGTCCAACATTAGTGAAGGACTGTGTGTGCGTGTAAAGAACAGTAACTCACTCATAGCATAGGTTTTTCTCTGACCATTAGATGAGAAGAATGATGTGGGTACCATGATGGTCGCAGCACCGCATGTGTAGCCAGGTCCTGGACCAAGAATATAAACATTCTTGGGAAATCTCACTGTTTTATTTGAGGTACCAGAAAGTCCAACATGCAGCTGAAATGAAGAAACAGCTGAGGCAGGGTCTTGGCCCCAAGCGGCGAGTTCACCACTTTTGCAACAATGTATATAAATTGTTGATTCATCGGGACTCCAGGGAGCAAGGACACGATCACAGAATTTCTTCTACAGCAATGGGGAATGTTATTTTTGAACTTGGAACAGTCTACTTGATCAGTGGCTTGGGCTCCCACAATGACCAAATCACTTCCTTTTTAGCCCACATCCACCCTAAGGTCCAATCAGGGGTAATTATGGACCGATACATTTGGATGTTATTTATTGTCACCAGTGCCTGAAAATACATGGTAAAGATTTTTTAATAAATCTATCACTCCACACATTTCACATTCCTTTTCATTGACTAAGGCTGTAAACTGAACTCAGCTCTAATAATAACTAACAAGGCTACCTAGGAGAACATGAGATCATGATTAGCATTTTGAAGTTTAAACCTTTAGATTTGACCCCGGTCTATCAATTCATAAATGCATACTGATAATGACACTATCTAAACACAAGCAAGCTATAGATCAAACACTCTTACATCAGTGATTGCAATGTCAGGTTTATATAAAATCAAATCTTCAGGCAGCTAGTAAGCACAATAAACCTCCGTGATCACTAATAAATCACTCGACCAAAAAGGCCTAGCTAACTTTACCGTAGTAAGACATGCTATACTTTATCCCAAAATCATAGTGACAATGAGCTAAAGCTTTTACACACTAATTGGAAGATAAGCTTTGGTTAGCTTGTTTAAGTTGGCTAAAACAGTACTAGCACTCTACAGTTATCAGTTTATTGCTAAAGAAAAATTAAACGGATTTAAGTTAAAGCTCACCACATAGCCATCTGTGGTCCAAGACATTACATCCCATTTGATGTTAATGCTCCCATGTGGATCCAGTGAACCGTAAGCTGCTACAACTGTTAAGGAAGTAAAAATGCAAGCAATCACAAGAACTGAGTATTAAAATCTTTTAAATTCCATGCTCCAAAAATTTCACTTTTGGTGGAGTCTTCTTGCAGAAGTTACTTTCTGGAGTTCGGTATTTATACAACAGAGATCCAGTAGTAGAGCTTACTAGTGCAGGCCAACTCTCTAATTTTGTTGGCATCTCCATCGCAGATTCTCCTGTCATAATCTCAACTCATCCGGACATCATAACATAATAATATAGCATGATGATTTTCTCACCAATCAAAACAAGAGGCATGATTGCATCTTACATACAGTAGTAATAAATAAACAGCTCTGAGTATTGACTTTTTTGCTAACCTCCTGTAAAGAAATTTCCTAGCTATTGAGAGGAAATAAATAATTCAATCATCATGATTTTCTCACCAATCAAACCAAGAGGCATGATTGCATCTTACATACAGTAGTAATTAATAAACAGCTCTGAGTATTGACTTTTTTGCTAACCTCCTGTAAAGAAATTTCCTAGCTATTGAGAGGAAATAAATAACTCAATCATCCAAGTACTTTCGACAGTAAGAGAATCAATCTACTTTGGAATGAATTTTGAGCATTATGTCAAGCAAATCATGATGCGAAATTAGATAAGCATAATTATCACCTATTTTAATTTAGAAAACCTTCAATGCAAATTCAGAATGAAACTAAGACCTTACTATTTGGATCATGATTGCATTACAGAATGGATTGAACTTTTGTTATGTTTATGTATTTGAATTTTAGTACTTGTTTTCTTAGTAGGAGTGCTTCGTTCTGGTTATTTATGACTAGATTCTTAGATATATTACAATTACACAGAGTTGTTAAGGAGCACTTTCTCCTCTAAACCAGCCACACCAACCCCTCTTTTCTAACTTGAGAAAAATCCTATTTTAAAACAATTGTGCAATGAAAAATGATTTATCAACTACATAATTAACTAGTCATACACAACCTCTTGTGCCTTCCCAGTTATTTAAACACACCAACCCAAATCCCAAAAATCATATGAAGTCAAAACATTAAAATTTTTTTCCTGATGTAATCATATATTCCTTTCAGGTATCTCCATCCCCAGAGGGCATAGTTGTGTTTGTCCCTTTTGGTCCTTATCTCCCTCTTGAGCCAAAGACAGTGGTCATCTTTGCATTTGTCGGGACAAGTATGCATTCTTTTATTTCCCAGCACATACAGCAATGACATTAACCAATGCTGAGTCAAACAGTATGAAGTATTAATCAATTTCTGCAAGTCAATATTGTTTATCATTTATTAAGTACCTTTCTTATGACGATTCTTAAGACCATCATGTTATGCCTCAGCATATCATTGCTTGAAGCTCTTAATCCTGCATACATTAGATGGGATGGAATCATATATCACTTCTTCATCTTGACAACAGGCAACAGAAGGCTAGCAAGTGTCCAGAAAGAAACAGAGCAGGCCTGCAATTGAGTTAGAAGTGACAATCAAGTATGTCATATACAGATAGCTAAACTTCTGCTAAGGAATTTTGTAGGTACAAGGACATCAAGAAGTTCCATAAACCAAAAAAGAAAAAAGAAAAAAAAAGCTACAATTTCTGACTATGCTAACATAATGCACGAATATTTACAAAATAAAAAATATAAATTCACTTTTGATAGATAAGTTTGTTGCCAATTGGCAATATCAGAAGCCAATCATGACTTAATCACTATTATTGAATTAGAGAAGTGATTACAATGGTAAACAATATAATAAGATTAGAAGTGCTCACATTAATTTGAAAGGTAAGTTTATAGATGACATTTAGTAGAGGTGATAAAATTTCCCTTAGTAAAATAAGAGGTTTGAGGTTTAAATTTCGATCACATGGGTGAAGAGGGATTGAATTGCGGCTAAATTTATAAAGGAAAAATGAAAGGCGAGTAATACTGATGCTTACATATTGCAGGCCTGAGTTAAAGAATCCTCCATAGCAGTTGCCAAGTGAATGATGATTCTGAAAGCAACAGCTAGCAATAGCATGAGTAGAAAAGGGATATGCTTCCAGAAACAATAGAAATGGGTGGCATGGGAACGAACCCACTAAAGAAACAAAAACAAAAACCCCCCCCATCAAGATTAACAAAAAAATGTATTTGTTAATTAAAATGAAGATCAGTCCCAGCCAGCCATTTCCACTGGTTCTAAAAACCCATTCTCCCATTTCAAATCATCCTAACTACTTGTACATTTTTGTACAAAAGCTTGCAAATTGGCTTTGGTTCCTTTGTGTCTGACTCTGTGCGTATATGGTAGGTTTAAGAGACACAAATTAGACAAAACTTTAGACACAATATTTTTATCATTAGATTAGAACAAATCAAATGAAGGGTTGAGATTAAAACTGATATGGCATATTCTACTTTTAAAAACTAACAAATTAATGTGGTGGATTTCACCATGGGATTATAATTATTTCCCTAATTAGTCTCTCTTTTACTTCACGTTTTCCCTCTTTCTTATTTCACCGAACAGAATTAAGAGGTTACAATCTTCAGGCACAGATTTAAATTTATTTTTGCTGAGCAAATTAAATAATTGACTCCTTAAACATTCTTCATAAGTATTTATACAAATTTATGTATCATAACATAATTAATTAAACAAAAATATATATAGTTCAAGTAATTTATTTATATTATTTTATATTTTTACTCGATCAATCATGTCTAATAATAATTTATATTAAAAAAATTATTTTTGTAAAAGAATTTAGGTGTGTCATCATTATTCCTTAAAGTGAAAATCACATACACAAGGCAATGCTTCTTATGACTGAAGTTAGCTCGTAATAATGTAATAATTGACAGGGGGTGTTTACATACACTATGACACAACTAGCTTTAAAATCAAAATTCTTTAGCATCATTTTTAGATTTTATTTTTTTCGGTAACCAAATGAAAATAAAATCAATAGTGCTTGTGAAGTAAAGCAACAATTGGTTAGTAAATATAGTTAAACCTCTTTACAGTAATACTCTATACACAAATAATCTCTATATAATCATAAAAAATTATGATCCCAATTTAAACCAGTTATAAATAAGAATAAACTTCATATTATAATAACTTATAATTTTTCTATATCTAATCTTAAGAAACTTATTTCCACATAGTAATAATTTTTTGTATAATGCAATATACATATATGTTTTATTATATTAAAGGTTTTGGGATGGAGTAAAATAATTTTCTAAAGTTATTTGAGACAATAGTTTATTTTTTAGAATTGTTACCAAATTATTATATAATATTTATAAAATTTACATTGAGAGAAAAATATCAACAAAAAAAAAAGATACAAATGTTTAAACATATAAGATGACTTGCATATTCTGGATGCCATATTATTACATATACTAATTTATCAAAACTATACATATCTCTTTTATTAACGTCTATGTATTACATTTGACATTAATTATTATTTTTTATTAATAAAGGGCTCTGAAAAGATCTAAGGCAACACTAAACAGGAGTATGCAACCTCAGAAATATCATTATTTAATATGCTAAGTATATTTAAAGGAAGAGACTGAAAGCAATGTAGACCTAAAAAAAAGATAAGAAATCTGTCATTAATTATTAATGTAGTACATACTTCTATATTTCTTGCACTAAGGATAATTTTAAAACAATAATTTTATAACTACACTTCTATTACATTATAACCTCTTCATAGTGATAAAATTAATTAATCCCAACATACTACAGAAAAATTTTACTGTAACAAAATAAACCAAACCTTTCTCAAGCCTTTTGGTGGGTGGTAATGCAAAACTTTCATTAAGTTAGGAGTAAATATATTTCCCAATATGTTATAACAAAAATCTCATTTCTTATTAATCGAAATTTCAAGTTATGTTTAGGTAGATCTCATGTTGATCTATAAAAATGTATAAATCTATTCTCTAAACATCTCGTATAACCCAAAAATCACAAAGATAATCAACCCCATCAATTTTATTTAATAATTATGAGATTAGAAACTTGTTGCCGTTTCGAAATCCAAAATGATTAATCATCTGTCGAGCAGGAAAGTGAAACTTTTTTTTTTTTTTACTGCTGGGAAATGGCATTAAAGTCAGACCTGTCGGTCACATTACTTTCCAGTTCAACCGAAGCTGGGTGGGACGGTGACCCAACTGTGTTCTTCGAGACAGTCCCAATTAGCCAATAATATGCTTCCACGCTTACATGAACTGTCTGTACAACAAGTAATTGGGGATTACAAGTGAAACGGAATCCCGTACACTCAACCGTAAGATTACTACCGTATGGATCAGCTGCTGATCCACTAGAAACTCATCATCTTTTCTCGCGTTGAGATGACGCCGCGAATATATTTAAAAGCCTGCAGAATTTGGAGACCAAAATTAAATTCGAAGATTTTTATGGTACGTCGGCATTCGACATTTTGGGTTTCGTAAGTTTTCAAGAAAGGAAAAAAAAATAATAATGTGAAAAGAGTTAAGTAAACATCCTTTACTAAGGCTTATTCATCTCTTTCATATAATTATTATGATAAATATTTCTTAATTACCATGCTAGTTACCGTTTATTTCTTAATTACCATCCATTGAGTTGATTTAGACAATGTTAAGTGTGTGTTAAACTTGTATGAAATCCTGCGAGAAATGGTGTACGAAGAAGATATAAAAACACTAAAATAGAAGAATTAATTGTTTCTTAATTTTTAGGTTAATTACACCCGTGATTTGGCTTTTTTTTTTTTTAACATACGAGACTGAGGTCAAAACGGATGGTTTATGAAAGGTAATCAAAGCTAACAATAAAGGATAATAATCAAATTCAAAAATTCAGCCCTCTCAATCAATACACAAACATTAATTTTATATATAATAAAAAATAACTCAAATCCTTAGATTAGGATTCTTTAAAGATCTTATGTTATACGTCATACAATAATAATAATAATAATAATAATAATAATAATAATATATGAATATAATTCAACTTTTTTTTTTGCATTAATCACCTATTAAAATTCCACTAATAACTCACAAGTGCCATTGTTATTGAGAATTGAATGCTTGATTCATACAACAGATTCCACTAGTAACTTATTAATCACGACCTTTTACATAACTTTCGATCTGGGTTCATAAAAAAGTTAAAATTAAAAATCATCATAATTTACCGTCGTAATTCAATTACTGGCTAACAAAAACAAAAACAAAAAAAGTGGTCAAACTTACTCCGCGGTCAAGAACTAAAGAAGATCGTGCTTTTATTTGACCATTGGCATCGGGTAAGAGAACAATCATCACAATGTGAATTACTGAGACACCGACGGGTTGCCGTTGGAGTCATTGATTCTTTGACTGTGGTAACACCGTCCGATCCACGTAAGACGGTCAGAGGTTGACTTCCGTATCCGGACGTGCCACGTGTAAACGTAAAAGACATGGGTCCGATGTGAAATGATGCAGCGTGCGTGCATGGGAACAACTCCCTTTCTGATGTATACATACATATTTTGAAATCTACGAATACACAGAACACGCTCAAGTCCAAAAGAGCAAATCAGCAAATGCAAAGCCACCGGCGACTTTGATGGAGTCGCCTCCAACTGGCTGGAGCTTTCAGACAAGTACCCTTTTCACACGCCCCCGGCTCCAACCTTCCACGTATCTACTTCAATTGGTGGCATCACCTTTTTTTTTTTTTACTAAAATAAAGAAAATATTACGATTGACATTGCACATAAAAATATAAAATGAATAATATTTTTTTATTAAATTTAGTTTCAATTGCATTTTTTTTTAAATTCTATTTTTACAAACACAACATAATGATTTTGAATTTCAAAATTTTGTCATTGCGAACGAAAGAAAATGCTCTATGATTTGAAAAATAAAGTTATCAAATGCAATCATTGGGTCACTACAATCTTAACTTTTATATTGGACACTCCTAGAATGCTAAAATGGTCATCAGTCATTACATTGTATCATGCTATCATTGTACACTATTGTTATTTAACATCATTGTACAAAGTGAAAAAGGGCCACGTTGCAAGCAATTGGATACATACTACCCAAAATACATCCTTTAATTACAATTAACATTTATTGAAAATAATTAATTACTCTTTAGCCGTGTTCAATAATTAATTATTGAAAAAATAATTATTTTTCCATTCCGAGGGAAAAAAAAAGAAAAAGAAGCAAGCCACGTGGCAAGCTCAAACCCGACACAACATGACACCACCATGATCTTTCCATATTATAAAAACAACAGAAGCCAAGCTGTTTCCTACCAAAACCCCGCCACTCTCGCACGTGCCACCACGTCTTCTCACACGTTACCCATTTACAGGAGAAATATTCAACTATAAATTCCCCGCACCATCCCTCTTCTTTGTCAAGTCCAGCACTCGTCTACGGTCTATCTCTCTTCTCCTCTTGTTTTGCTTCTTACACAAATCAAAGTCTCTCATTTTTCTTTTTCTTTCTTTCTTTCTTTCTTTCTTTTTCTGAAACAAAATGGCGGCGGCAGCAACAACAACAAGGCCGGCTGTGCCGCTGCTGAAAGACGAGCTGGACATCGTGATCCCCACGATCCGAAACTTGGACTTCTTGGAGCAGTGGAGGCCGTTTTTTCAGGCCTATCATTTGATCATCGTTCAGGACGGTGACCCTTCGAAGACCATCAAAGTCCCTGAGGGATTTGACTACGAGCTCTATAATCGTAACGATATTAACCGGATTCTGGGTCCCAAGGCTTCTTGCATATCCTTCAAGGACTCTGCCTGCAGGTGCTTTGGCTACATGGTGTCCAAGAAGAAGTATATTTACACCATTGATGACGATTGCTTTGTAAGTTTCTTCCAATTATTTTGCTTTCTCATCATTGATGAGTTTGGACGTGGGTTTTTATTAGATAAAGTTTTGATCTTCGTTAAATTGAAGTTTTTTTGGATCTTGGCTTTTGGATCTGTGGAGCTTTTTGCTGTTGGTTAAATTGGAAGCAGTAAACAATTATTTTCCCTTTTTTTTGAAAAAAAAATTGATTTGATGGGTGGGACATGTATAAATTCTTATTGCTATTTGGATCTGGGATAGTTGCTCGACAATAATTTTAGCTTAACCGTGTCTTTAAAATCGATCCACTTTTTCTGCATTGTTGCTTGTTGCATGCTTTGTTCTGCATTGAATTGCACACAGCACACGGCATTTTTTTTTCTTTAAAAGAAATTATCTTGTAGCTTAAAAGTTGATCTGAGTTTTGGCTAGAGGAGAATCATATCTAATCTCTTTTGCCAAGTCATTTTCAGTAAGCATTGTGAGCCTAGATCTGGCATGGGTCTTAATTTAACAAAATTTAACTCAATTCATGGTCTAAATTGTGAAATTTGAAAGTCTTGATTGGCTATTTAAATAAATTTTAAATTAAGTATGCAGATGTCTGTATTTTTGGCAGACTGTTGATTTAGTATGCTTTGATTTCAATCTGTGCCATGCGCGAGGCTTAGCATTTTGGTGTCTGCATTCATGTTTCACTTTCAAACTTCAGTGGTTCTCATTCAATGTTGCATTAATTTTATAAGCAGCTTTCCTGCTTAAATGTTTGCATATTCTCGAATACATTGTGAAAGACGCTCTTTGTTCTTTGCGTTGACTTAAGATTTTTACCATGACATGCTTTTGAGAGTGCGCAAGTGCACATGGATCTTGGATCTTAAGTTTTTGAGTATTATTTGATTTGCAGGTTGCTAAAGACCCATCTGGCAAAGAAATTAATGCACTGGAGCAGCACATAAGGAACCTGCTGAGTCCATCCACCCCATTTTTCTTTAACACTCTGTACGACCCATACCGTGATGGAGCTGACTTCGTTCGCGGATATCCGTTCAGTCTTCGTGAGGGAGTCCCCACTGCTGTTTCTCATGGCCTCTGGCTCAACATCCCAGATTATGATGCTCCCACCCAGCTTGTCAAGCCTCTTGAGAGGAACACTAGGTAGATAGTATTTTTAATGCTCCAGGAACCTCATTACTTCAATGCTTTTATGTTTCTATTTAAATTCAATGTTCATATCTTATTCTTGTACATGTCAGGTTTGTGGATGCAATTATGACAATACCAAAGGGAACCCTCTTCCCCATGTGTGGTATGAATCTGGGATTCAACCGTGAATTGATCGGTCCTGCAATGTACTTCGGACTCATGGGTGATGGCCAGCCAATTGGACGCTATGATGACATGTGGGCTGGTTGGTGCTCCAAGGTATCCCCAGCTCTTTTCATCGCTATTTTTTGTGATTTGAAGTACATAATTCCTCCTAAACCAGTGGTAGCTGTTGATATATAACGTCTAGCTGGTCAGAATGATGTGCACTAATGGTCTTTCTCATTGACATGTAGGTTATTTGTGATCACTTGGGATTGGGTGTGAAGACAGGGTTGCCTTACATCTGGCACAGCAAAGCTAGCAACCCGTTTGTGAATCTCAAGAAGGAATACAAAGGAATCTACTGGCAGGAAGAGCTGATCCCATTCTTCCAATCTGCCACACTTCCAAAGGAATGCACTACCGTGCAGAAGTGCTACATTGAACTGGCCAAGCAAGTTAAGGCAAAACTTGGTAAGGTTGATGAATACTTCATCAAGCTGGCCGACGCAATGGTCACATGGATCGAAGCATGGGATGAACTGAACCCACCATCTGGAGCAAAATCCACAGAGTTGCCTAACGGTGCTGCTGCTACAAAATAGATTACTTGATCAACATTTATCAGCCCTTTTGATAGTCATAGACGCAGTTCACAGCCATTTGTTCGAGCTTCTGCTTTGGGGCTTGGAATATTTATTTTGCAGATCGGAGGGGTATAATTTTATTTATTACAATGTTATTGAGTTTAGAACAATAAGCAAGTGTCTGAGTTTTTGTATTGACTAGGTTGAGTGGTAGCTTGTGTCAGTTGACGTTGATTGAGATTATTATGATTATTATTGTTTTCGGAAATCTTTCCTTTCCTGTGGCTACTCTTAAATGTTTTGGGCACTAAATGACTTGTCTCATAGAACTAAAAAGGCCATAAATAGTATAACCCTTGACTCATGAGTCAATTCAAATAAGAAGTTTCGTTGCATGTTGCAAAAGCACAACATAATTATTTTGAACTCTTTAAGGTCACATATTGTCAAGATTTGATGGTTAATGTTTCGCTGTGAAAAATATGATAAGCCACAGTACTCTGCAAATGCCGAAGATGCCCAGCTGTTTTCTTTTCATTTTTTTTTTTGACTTAGTCATAAGGTATCTTGAGCAGGTTGAGCAGGTTCTAATTGTGGAAAATATTTTTAAATTTATATTATAACTAAGAGGCACAAGTTTTTTCTCGTGATGCAGACGATTTCTTTACTGACTTGAATTAAAAAATAAACTCAATTAAATTATTTAAGAGGGATTTTATTGTCAATGAAATCAACACTTTATTAGTGTTTTCTTTGTATTCATGTGCACGTCCCACGAGCCTCTAAAACTCGAAAACTTCCAGCGAAGCAAAGATCCCACAGACAGGACCTATGGCTTTATGTGCTCTAAATGAGGACATTTTAATTTATACAAACAATGAAACAAAAGTTTTGGGTCTGGCCGTAGCCGGCAGCGTAAAGTGACATTATTTGGCTCGTTATGCTTGGTGATTCGCGTGATCACTTTCATGCGCTTAAACAAACAAAACAACTTGCATTATAGAGAGACGATTTGGTGAGTATTAGGGTCCATGTAACTAAACACGTGGTCGAATTTTATGATTTTTTATGAATAATGTTTAAGCTGTGAAACCATACAATAATTATTATCGCTTACTAGATTTTTTTTTAATATATAGACAAATATGAAATTTCTATACTTGCTACTTCATTATTGATATTGAATGGATGGGTCACCGCCACAAGGTGAGTACAATCGCGCACTATATTACTTTTTCTATATAGAGAAATGTAAAATTTATGAATTTACCTGCAACATTATTGATATTGAATAGGTGGATCACTACTCACCACTCACCAGGAAATTAAAAGGTAAAAACATATAAAGTGAATCTTGACAATCGTTGTCGAATTGAAGGCACCACTTACCCTAATAAATGTAGGCCATGCCTCCCATTGATGTGTCCCGATCTCACAAACATGTCAGGCCGGGCATATTTCCCCATTGGTAGCTTTTATTACTTTAAGACGTGAACAGCATAAAAAAGTAAATAAAAACGAAAAAAGAACGCCGTTGCCGGGGATCGAACCCGGGTCACCCGCGTGACAGGCGGGAATACTCACCACTATACTACAACGACCTCGTTGATAATGTGGCTGTCAAATAAATATTTATTCAAATAAATAGACAGGGTTAAAACACCGAAGGCGCAAAAAGACTTCTAGATTAAAGGAAAACCGTGATATTGTGGTAATTAATTTGAGTTCTGGCTACTGTAAGCAGGAATAATTCATCAAAGTATACACTAAAAAGTTGAATTTGCAAACAAGTGAATATGTTTTTGACAACATTATTGAGAAAGGAAAATACTTGAAAAGGATTAGGCCTCAAGGACTTGCAACTACCGTTGAACACCAAAGTACAAGAAACTTGGAGTCAGCAGTGGTAATTATTAACTCTTAAGAAGAAAAGAAAATGACTTTCTTTATTGCCGTGGGGTGGGCGGGGATCTGAACTTTCGATCTTCCGTAGGTGGGCTTGCTTCCTTGTATGCTTTGGGCACCTGTTTCAGAGCAAGCAAATTGAGTGGCTGTTTCTCCCCAGTGAAAGTTCTGTATGCATCATTGACAATAACTACTAGTTTATTTATATGCCTGCCATATAATGAGAAAACGTTCAAATAAACTATCTATTGGTTTATTGCTTTGACGAAGGAACTACTTGAAATTTTGCTCTGTCCGCGGAACATTTTTAAGTGATTCGGAGCCAGCAGAAAGAATCATTTTCATCTTTAACTTGCATGAACTGATTCTGATGCTCCACTCGTTGAAGCTGTGATGACAGTTGAAGCAAGTCAATTGTGGCCCCATCTTCACATGAAAGGCGATCCTTGGAACTCATGAAATCTGACCCTCGGTAGAATCGATTGCTGACATCAAAGTTGGCAGCATCACCGCTATCAGACATCAGAATGGAACCTAAGTTGCTTCCTTCAAAAGAATTGTTCCCTGACAAAGAGAATTTATTTGATGCCTGACTTGTCGAAGCCTGTGAGCTGACTCCAATGAGCTTTTCGGAGACTTGACTTATATTGTAATGGGCACCGCCGCTGCCTCCAATGACCAGAGGACGAGCCACAGGAATCCCTGACAAAGGGCTTGGGTAGTTCTGGGATTTAGATGACAGAAGAGGGTGAGCATAGCCAGATTCTGAGATCCTTGATAATCCTTGTATGGTTGATGGTGTATCAAAAATTGAGAATTCTTCACTTCCTAACGAGATGTCCCGGAACAAAGGACTTGAAACAGATTTTGGCCCTCCAAGGTCTTGCGGATATCTGGCGCTAGTTGCACTGAAAATGCTTTCTGTCGCTGCGTTAACTTCATTGCCATGAAACGGAGGAACCACTTTCTGGAAATCATATTGAGGGAAAAAGGATTTAGGATGCAGATTCCCTTTTGAAATCGAAGTGGCTGACACAGCATTATAATCATTCATGTCTTCCACTTTTACACATTTGCACCAATCATTTGTTCTACATTTCTCAGGATAAAAAATTCCCCCAGGGAGTATATCTGGGCAAATGAATGATGACATTGGTAATGTGGTCCCCTGAAATTTGCAACCTGCAAAAGCTGCATTACATGAAAAGCAGTCATAAAGACAATTCAAATAATTCTTGACTGGAGACTTGTAAAACAATTTTTTGGTTAAAATTGTTGTTTAAAGGGACAACGACTGGGTATATTCGCAGATTTGATATTGATACTCAAATAACGATCAATCATGAATTGGAGCAAGTCATGTCTCAGAGATGGTGGAAACGGAAAACCAAATTGGATGCCCAAAGCATCATCTCAGGTTTTCTCCTCTGATCGGAGGCTAAAAAATTTCTAGTTCAAAGGCAGCTCCAAAGGGTGAGAGAATTTTCTACTATTTCTTTCCTAACGTCTAGCTTGGCTATTGATCTCCAAGGAGCAATCAACCAACAAATAGTACCGACAGTAGATTCATTGATTGGTTGTTTCCATCGAATTAGGCACATACAGACATCACACATGGGAGACATAGGATGCTGAACAAAAATTTATACCTTCATGTGACCGAAGTAGCTTTGCTGTCCTTCCAGGGTGAACACCAACTTGAGGCTTTCTTCGACGCTCGTTGTGGCCTGCTAGGCGTTTACGACAGCTGCGCTTACCATCATCAAATTCATCAAGGAAATGAAACCTGAATAGCCCAACAAACAGCTATGAAGATCCATGTACTAGCTAGCACTAAGCCAAGGTCAATCATAAATAAGGCTAAAATTTTTACCAGAAGTGAAGCCCAAATGAGGCTAATGTTTAAAGATAGCAAATTATTCCAGTTTGGAAATTCCCTCTGCAATAGTATAAGGTCTACACTGATCTTATGAAGAAAAATGATTCAAAGAAGAAAACCTGATTTTGCACCACTAAATGAAAAAGGATAAAACTTGAGACGTGCATGAATTTCTTGAAGAACTTGATACTCCATTCAATCGACTAGATTGCATAAGGGAAATAAAAGCTTAAAAAATTAGTACAGGAGTACAGAAGACTTCATAAAATAGAACTAACCGACTGCATTGCTGACAAAATCTCTGCTCAATTTCATTGACAATGACTTTGGCCGCCTTTGAATGAGCCTCACAAACTTTATGCCTCTTGTGGTAGTCTTTTGAGGAGCTCAGGTCCTTGTTGCAACCATAAACTTGGCAATAGGCAGTATGAGAACTTATTCCGGACAACCTCACCCTCTTTGGTGCTGCAGAAGACTTGGAGGAAGAAAATTTTGGGGTTCCATGAGAGAACTTAGAAGTGTGAGAATCTCTTTGATCAACAAACCTTCCAAGATTCAGATCAATTAGGGACGAATCGAGGGTGCTATTTGAGTCCACCACAGAGCTTGATCGCTTTGAAGTGGACTCATCTTCCCCAAAAGACGTATTTGGGGTAGGCATATTCGGATTCATGAAATGATTTTTACTACTTAAAGCATCCTTAATTGGATTATCTTTTGTTAACCGTTTTCCTACCACTTCTTGAAAACCAAATTCCCCAAAAATTTGGTTCCCAGGAGCTTCTCTATGCGACACTAACATGTTATGGCATGAAGTGTTCAATTCCCAACCCATCAAATAACCTTTACTTCGGGAAGAAGAATCAGCAGGTGAAATTCTATCATTTGCTACAGCCCCTTTTCCTTCAGAACCATAGCTCCAAGGCTCCATTACACATGCAAGTTTCACTTAAATCTTATTTAAGGTAAAAAAAAATAAAAAAAAAACTTCAAATGAGGTCAAAACAACTTAAATTATTAACATTTTAGAATCTCCACAAGCAACAAACCTACAAAACCCCCACCTCAGAACAAGAGGGAAAGATAACAAACTTTTCTTCTTTGAAGCCTCAAATTCATGAGAAGTCAATTCCTGACATATGAAATATATCATTAAAAAAAAAGGAAGAAAAAATTCATTAGAATTAACCCCCAAAAGAAACATAAAAGGAAAAATATGCTACAACTCAATCGAGAATTATAATATGCAAGAAACAAGTAGAGCGGTTCACGCTAGAAGCACATAATATAGCGGAAAGTAGAGAAAAAACAGTTAAAAGTACTCAAGACCAAAAGTAGAAAGAGGAGTTACTTGAGCAGTGATACACAAAGAGTGAGTGAAGCAGTGGTGCAATGAATGATATGTTAATTGTGTGATGCAGACACAACCCACTTTAAAAGAAGCTTAGGTGTCCCAAACTCCATGGAAGGAAAGTAGCTTAACTTGTGGTTGCTATTTTAAGAGAGAGAGAGAGAGAGAGAGAGAGAGAGAGAGAGAGAGAGCGAGCTTGGTCTTCAAACAAGTGTCCCAACTTCTTTTTCCTTTCTTTACAAAGTTGGAATAAACTATGGGTTATTTAGCGTCAGTCCCTACATGTTTTGATTATTTACACCGTGCATTCACAAGTTTCGATTATGTGCGTTGCGCACCCACAAGTTTCGACTATGTGCACTGTACACCCATTGTCGTTAAAATAACTGTTATTTATTATAGTGGAGGGGTAAAAATAAAAATAAATGAAGAATATTTTAAAATCTTGTACTTTGAGGATTTGAATCGAGCTGTCATTTTAACCTCCGTGACTTGCTCTTCCTATATTATGGCAGTGAGCTTGCTTATAGAAGATGGTATTGAAAATTAGAGAGAAATCGAAGACGAAGAAGAGCACACGGCAAAAAAAAAGCATCCATTGTCACCCACGACAATCATATATATTAAGGAGATAAAGTAATTACATTGTGTTATTTAAAAAATACACCGAGAAAACAGAGGTTTGAGAGCTGAACTAATCACACGTTCTTGAAGAAGCTTAAGTGAGTGAGAATACTTCTCCATATAATTTTTGGTAGCTAGATTGATCTGCATTTCGATTCCAGTAATTATGTCTTGTGATTTGAATTTATAGAGTTATGATTATAGATTTGATTGTATTACAGATGGTTGTGGCTCAATTCTTTTGATATTAGATATTTGGTTTGTTGGTCATTGATTATAGCTTATTTGGAGAGTGTTGAGATGGTTATTGATAGTTTGTTAGACCGATGTGTGTAATCGATGAAATTAACAAGGGTTTGTTTGTTTAATAGTCTGGGTAAATACTATGATTTAATGAATTGTGTGTGCTATAGGTTTTAAGCTTTTATGTTGATTGAGATTTATATTTATTTAACGAAAAAAAATCTCTGCATTATAAAGTAGGTACTGTCATTACATGAATAATGGATGGAGATGATGATACCACTATGTTTGTAACTTACAAGGATAAGACACATAACCTTGGTATTGTTGATCGAGACAAATTCAGTAGGGTGTCTGTGATCAACAAAGTTATGGTGAAAGTGTATGGAAGGAAGATGTTGTTTGATAAGAGGTTTAATATGAGTATTTGGCAGCCGTGGGACTGTAAGGAAACACAAATTGACACTGATACAGACCTCATCTCACAACTAAAAGAGCACAACCATAATCTCTATTACATGCAGTTATACCTTGATAAGATATCCCAAAACCATGACTCTACAGCAAAGAGAGTGTTATCTGAACCTTCTAAACCAAACTCATCTAGAGATCTAGACACCAACAATCCAGCAACCTTAAACCTCAATGATCCAATTCCATAACCCTTGCATGTGTCAACAAACCCAACTGAGTTTTCTAATGAAACACTCTTGCCTGAATTAGAAGCTATAATTCCAATCACTGTCACCACCAATATCATGAAATCTTTGGTTGCATCCGATTCCATTCAATCTCAATCCAATTCACAAAAATCAACACCTCCTTCTATAACCACGATTCAGAACAAATTTGATGCAAACTTTGACCTATTTGAAGATTTCATGGACACATACTTCAAGTCCCCTACACAAAAGCAAACAATAATTCGAACACAGACCGAGGCAGTGACCCAAACCCAAACCAGTGACACAGAGCATACAGATGAAGTCATTGATAATAATGGTGACAATACGTCATGTTACACTCCAGAAAGTCTATCTCAGCAGCTCTCACAAAACTTTTCCCAATCTCCAAACCTATCTCATTTGTTGAATGATTGTCCATCCTCTCACGAAGAGACAAACAAAACATCTGAAGCTGCCTTTACATCTCTTGACCAAAATAATATGGTTTCCTTCCTCCAAACTCAGAATCCTGAATCCCAACCTATTTTTACTTCTAATCATTTCAATAATTCATTTGACCATGCTAATATACTCAACTCCAAAGCAACAGTGGGTGCTGAATATGACTCAGATGACAATGTTTTCAGTTTGATTGACAGTGATGAAGATCCAGAGCATCAATTAGGTACTCCTGATGTCATTAAGCCACCTATAAAGATTGGGTTGGAGCTTGAAATGGCTTGGGTTGTTTCTGATGATAGTGATGGAGATTATATCCTATCTGATTATGAAAGTAGTGATGATGATTGTGGCCTTGTTTTTGATGATGAAGGTGATGGTGATGGTGTTTTGGCTAAAATGGAGGCTGTTATTAGAGAGAATTTGTACATTCTAAGTTGAGATCCTGGGACTTTTAGAATATGGATGTATTTTCAAAATTTTAGAAAGCTTGCATGGATAATTAGGCAACATGCTGTTGAAAATAAATTTAAGGTGTACAGGCATAAGTTTGAAAGGGCTTAAATTACCGGTGGTTGTGTATACTACAAATGTCATTGGTTTCTACATGTTGGCAAGACCAAATTTGATGGTGTTTACTTATTGAAGAGACTACATAATGTGCACATATGTTCACGGGAGTTGGATAATCCTGAATATACTGCTGAGTTTATAGCTGTGAAGTATGAACAAACCTTTCTAGATCACCCAGACATAAAGGTTGATTTCATTATCGATAAGCTAAGAAGAATATATGGTTGTAAGGTTAATAGGTTCAATGTGTATATGGCAAAGAAAATGGCATTACAAAGAGCAGGTGCAAATCATGAATCAAGCTACAGGCTGATCAGAAGTAATGCTCAGATAATACTAAATAAGATGCCACAAACTAATGTTAATGTTAATGTTATTCGGTTTCCAGAGGAGTAATCTCAAACTCATTTTGATAGATTTATCCTCTCATTTCTATCACTTAGAGATGGTTTCAAAGCTGGTTGCAGACTATTCATTGGGATTGATGGCTGCCACTTGAAGGGCCCATATAAGGGTGTAATGTTGTCAGCTGTAGCACTTGATGCTAACATTGGAATATTTCCAATTGCTCTATGTGTGTGTAGCGTTGAAAACACAAGTACTTAGACATGGCTTCTACGCCATTTAAAAACCTTTCTTGAAGATGCAAGGCAGTTAACCTTCATGTGTGACAGGCAGAAAGGTATCCAGAATGCTTTGGCCCTTGAGTTCCCAAATGCTCATGTGAGGTTTTGTACGAGACACATTCTTACAAACTTAAAGACAAAGCATCCGCATACAAACTTCAAGGCTTATTTCTGAGCAGCTGCAAGGGCATGTAACAGCAGGGATTTTGATGTAGCAATTACTAATTTGAAGAATATAGATGAGGGTGTTTATGAGACACTAAGAAGGTTGCCACCAAAATTCTGGGCTAGACATGCTTTTGACAATAGTTGTAAGAGTGACCACTGCACAAATAATATGACAGAATCTTTTAATGCATGGCTTAGGGTTCAAAGAAAAGTCCCACTGTTGAATATGCTTGAATGGATGAGGAAGAAGTTAATGAAGAAGCTGGTGAATAGAAGAAAAAAAGCTGAGGCTTAGGAGTCTGAGATTCCAAAGAGAATCTATAATAGGATGATGAATAATCTGCAGATTGCAAGTCCAAACTCTATAGCTCGAGCTAGTGAATGGCCATATGAAGTAAACCACAACCACAGGACTTATATAGTTGATCTACAGCACCATATATGTGACTGTGGTCACTGGCAACTATGTGGCATCCCATGCATCCATGCAATGTCATGTATCTTTCATAGTAGAAAAGAGTTAGGACAATTCCTTAGCCCATTATTGAAACAGGGGAGCTATTTGAGGACTTATACTGGAATGATCCACCCCATTCCAAATAAATCTTTATGGCCAATTACACTAAGTGATGAGATTTATCCTCCATTGGTGAAAAGGTCTCCTAGGAGGCAAAAAATGAATAAGAGACGGGAAGCTGATGATGTTCCTCTAGAGAAAAAGCATTATAGGATGCAATCTAAGTATTGTAAACAATTTGGCCATAACAAGAGAGGTTGTCCTATTAACCCCTTAAATGCAAACAAACGTACAAAACATTATAAGGTCAGTGCAGTTTCTGTGATTTTTACAGTTGTCTTTGTGTAACATTAAACCTTACTTTGTACATTTGTGCATGCCCACAGACCAATCTAAAACAGTACATAACAAAGACAAGATCAGCAGCTCGAGGTATGATTTTGTAACTACTCATGTTTATATTGTTAATGTGCAATTGTTAACTTGTTAGCCAATAATTCAAATGACCAAAAAAAAATTAGGTTTACAAGATAGGCTAGTAGATCCATTGTCAAGTGCACTAGGCAGTGGGTCCACCACTGTTATTCACATGCAGCCATATGAGCATGTGAGGACAACAGTTGAGATTTCACGAGCCTAGAGAGATGCAACTGCCACCACAAAAGACAAATGCATTTATGAATCAAGAAGGGTCATCAGGTACTAAAAACAATGAATCCTTAACAGATGGAAAATATTCAAGTTGATGCTCCATGGTTAGGTTACAAGGCATAAAGATAATGGCAGTTGGTGGAATCAGTTTGAGGAAAAACCAGACTACTAAAAAAAATAGTGAACTGAACAATACTGCCAAAGGGAAGGCACCAGCCTTCCCACCTGATTTGGTTAGGCATTGTTTTATCATTTTAAGATTTTGTGATTAATATTATCATTACGTAATGAAAGCATCATGTTACTTACTATGTATTCTATTACTTATCATAATGCAGTGATTGGTGAATGCATTGGAGACATTGGCAGCAATAACAGTACCAAGTAGTGGAGGTATATGAGCATTTTTTGACACCTTCCACAATGCCACAGTGAACCAGCTGAAGCTTTTAGAAAAAAGAATGCAATGGTTAGTTTATAGCTGAAATTCTGGAGTTGGTCCTTTTTGGATGTGTAATGTTAGTCTGCACATGGAGCTTAAATATAAACTAATGTTTAGGTTATGTTGCCAGGGGTTTGTGGCATTATGAAAGTTGTTGGCAAAGTATATATGTAAGACTTACATATAGGTAGACCAACACGTTTTTTGTTTTTTCTTGGATACATTGCTGTGTAACCATACAGGTGATTAATACACCATTTCAGATGCTGCCAATATATATTACTCCATGATATATTTTATATTATTAACTACAATGAATATGAACAACTGTTACACTTAATTTCTCTGCATTTTCTAAAGCTAAGCAACCATTCTGAAATTTTTTTTCATAACTTACAGTAAATGATAGTTGCAAGAAATAATAAAATAACCATTGTGATGAATTGATACTTTTTCAATTGATAAATAAGGATTTCAATTGTGACAGTCCTCTGATCAAGGTCAGCTATTGTCAATTTCATAATATTGTTGTCACTGATGTCAATACCTTGCTCTTCAAACAGGTTCATTTGTCTTGTAAATTCTGCAATCTCCTCTCTAGATGGCGACCACCAACTAAAGAAACCACATGCAGGATCATTCAGACAACTATAGTATAATCTGTTAGGATTTGACTTAGATTCTGATATTTTAATGGTTGCCCTAACTCTACAATAGCAAACTTTGTTGTGGAACTTGAAAATTCCTCCATTGATTAAATTCTTTTCTGAGTCAGGTTTTGATTTGGATGAACTTGAAGTACCCTCGGAGCAGCTAGACATTCTTCTACCAATGTATGTGTTGACTAGGTTGTAATTTCAGTAGCTGGTGGTGCTTCAAGTGATACTTCTAGTAATGCTTCTGGTTATGCTTCTAGTTGGGCTTAATAATGACAGCTTGAAGCTAAACAATAACTGTTGTTTGTAGTAATTTAAATATGGTGGGTTTTGATAGGCATGCTGAAGATGAGGAATTGTCATGTGCAACATTTATAGCTAGTGGAAGTGGCATGCCGTTATGTTACCGTTGCAAAGGAACTGTAAATCAAAGACTTGTTCTGCCTATATAGTTGTTACAATGCACAACTGCAAATGCTTTACTGTAATTAGATTGTTATTTAAGGGCAAAAATGTCATCTTAATAAATATGGGCAATTTTGTCATTTTCCAAAATCACAAACGGTACAGTAACAGATAACAATTATTTTAACGGCAATGGGTGCATGGCGCACATGGTCGAAACTTGTGGGTGCACAGCGGAAATAGTCAAAACATGTGGGGGCTGATGCTAAATAACCCATAAATTATTTATTGAGACAATTTTGCTTTTGAACTCTGTTGAATTTTGATTTTAATACCACAAGTATTTCAATTAATGTAACGTGCGTGATGCATTTAGAACGTATTATAAAATATTGTGTATCAAGTTATTACTTTATTATTTTACTAGGGTAATTTATTCTGCGAGGGTGACATTTTTATTACGTTAGTTAGATTTAGAATATTGCAAAAATAAAGTCTTTTAATGGGTAAAGAATAAAAAGATTTTGTTTGCTTTTCTTGTGCATGCATGCCTTGGCCAATAAGATTTATGTTGCTTTATCTTTATCATAAGATAAGCCAGCCTTTCTACAAGAAAAAATATTGTGTAAAAATGAAAATCTTATATATCATTTTAATTTTAATACTTTATAAGAAGTACTTTTATCAATTTTCTCACCTCACCAGGTATAGGGTCCTACAGACCTCTAGTCAAAGGAGAAACTAGATTCAAATACAAATGCGATATATTTATTTCATGTTTTACATAGAAATTTGTAATTTTTTTTTTTGCCATTGTCATCCTCTCTCTCTTTTTTTATATATTTAGTAGTTTTCCAATCAGTAATCACCGACTTTAATAAAATTAGAAATTAGCTAAAAAATAAAATAAACACATACTCTAATACACTGTATTTTATCATATAGTGTATTAAAATTTAAATTTTTTAATCTTTTAGTTGATTCATGACTTTAATAAAGTCATGGATCGCTGATTGAAAAACTACTCTATATATATATAGTGAGAGTATCTTCATTTAAAAAAAAATAATTCCATTAAATATCATATAAAACAAATCTCAAAGACAACACTATAGGTGTGGTTGGAAATCCACCCAAAAGATAAAATTAATACCAATTAATTTGTACAAGATAAGTTTATACAAAAATTTGTGGTTATATCGTCACACTTTTACTAATGCATCTGCTGCTGTGTTACGAACCCTTAAAATATGTCAAATCTGAAATTTGTGCTTTGGAGAAAGTAATAAGTTCATCACTTCAGAAATAAACCAAAACAACTCAGTACGAGTACTAAGTCGATCTGACACAAATTTAATTAAAAATAAAAATATCAATAATAAATAAATAATATAATTTTTAGCATATTAACATTTTATTTTTTTGTATTTTAATAACATTCTCACTTTGATGTTCTCTCTAGAAAAAAAAAACTTTATATATAAATATTCGCCCTTGGCTTGCGTTAAAAAAATTTATAATTATGCTAAAAAAATAAACAATAATAGAGCGAGAGCGATGCACAACTAGTCTCAGTGAGGTGTCAACACACTGGAAAACAATCACAACGAAGTCAATAATGTTGGGATCAGGAAGACAGGCCCCACTTTCTTATTTATCTATTTATTTTTAAATTTTGTGGTCCCCGCTTTTTAATTCACAACAAGCAACCCATCTCTACTTCTGTAACTGGCGCGTGTACTTCACGCCCAATCATTTTCATAGGTGTTGCCTTGTCAAGCAAAGGCTGTGTCCACTGTGTTGCCCCGGCCTCCCCGGGTGTCCACGTCTGATTTAATCCAATCAAATAATTGATTCTATTAAAAGTAATTTAATTTTTATCGAATTGATTTTTTTATTTGATTATAAAATTAAAACAAATTAATATTACAGGATTAGGTTATAAATCATTGTGTTCAAATCTAATATAAACAAATCCAACCAACTAATTTTAATTTTAACTTTTTAAAAAATCTACGTGTCACTTTCACATTTAAACTTGCTAAAAAGATAAAATCTATTTTTTCTTAAAAAATATAAATACTAATTTTGTATAACTATAAATACTCAATAATAATAATACGCCGTACAAATTACAAGTCACAATTAGCATTTGCTTTCAATATTTAAATTTCAGTGTTTCTTTTTCTACTATATGATAATAAAATACATGAATCATAAAACATTAAAGGAGTTTTTTTTTAATTGTTAGTAATTAGAACTCTAAGAGCAATTGACCTTTTTTATCTATAATTTTTTATTTTAATTGAATTAATCGAATTGATTGGATCACATTAAATTCAATTTGACTTTTTGTGAATTTAGATATATTGGATTTCAAGCAAGTGAATGGATCAAATCACCTGCAAAATATAAAATCCAATATATGATGAAAGAGACTTTGATTTGAAACAATAAATACCCCAATTGATCTAGATGAAAGGTTTTCAAACAATCTAATTCAACTACTAAAAAAGGTAGGTGATAGGCATTTGATTTAGACTTTTTCCACTTCCAATCTTTTGAAGAAGAAAAAGTTGTTAGGGAGTATTTGCTGCTTGCAATAATAACGTTATTGTATTTAGAGCATATTAAATTTAGGATATTATCCTTTTATATTAAATTATTATTATGGGTTAAGTCTCCTTCTTAATTTTCTCGGCTCCATTTAGACATTTTGGCAGAATTTATGATTAAAAGAAAAAAGTAAATCAACAAAAAAAAATAAATCAACGGTCACTTGATTGGTTCAAAGTCAAAATAAGGTAAATATAACATCTTTTGGGAAAAAAAATCGACGCAGTGATAAAAACTTTTTAAATAAAAAAAAGCATGTTTATCTTTAACTTTTTTTTTCTTACTTTTTTGGTCACCCATGTAAAATAAAAATTAAGTTCTTATTTAGTCCATATAAATTGAATTAAGTGCCCGTTTAGCCTACTATTTAAAAAAAATACTTTAAGACATCCTTATTATTAAATATGTATACTCCTACATTTATTGTTTTTTATATAATAATACCCTTCAACAATTTCATTGCCTTCTAGAGGATATTAACGAAAAGAAAAAATATTAATTTATTAAATTAACCTTAAAAGTAACATTTAAATATTTTTATTTCAATATTTTACTTTTAAGATTAATTTGGTAAATTATTTTTTTATAAAATGACTATTAATAAAGTTGTTGCAAGGATATTAAACATTACTTTAAGTTGGCTCATATTAATTTCTATTTATAAATAGATTACTAGCAAGATTGTTGCATAGATACAAAAATAATAGTTCTTTCGTACTAATATTTATTGCTTAATTTTGCTAATAAATAGTTATTAATTAATTTAATTAATTTTTTATAAATAAATAAATTAATTAAAAAATATTATGCAAGGGTATTATTGTAAAAGCAGAGTAAAAACAAGAATGAGAATATAATATATTTAATTATAAGGGTGTTTCGAGGTATTTTTTAAAATATATAGACCAAACAACTATTTAAGTCAAAATATTGGAATTAAATGAGTATTTACCCTTAAATAAATAATGGTGCTATCCTATAATGCAATTTCTAAGTATCTCTATCTCAAATAATTATAGAATACGTCAAAGGTAATACAATCAATTAATGCATATATGACATATATAATTGAATTTTGTATATGCGTTTGTTACCTTGCATTATTATGTAAGTTACATAACTTTTTTCACTACCGTTTGATGAAAATCCAAAGGTTGTGGAAAAATAAGGTAATAAAATCATATTATTTCTACAACCTTTTGATTTTTAAAAAAACATCTGTGGAATAATTATATACTTTACATTATTATGTAAGGTAACTAAAGTCTTTTATATAATCACTAATTGCATGCTGGTTATTTAAAAGTACATTATTATATCATAATTTACTTATTGTATAATTCACATAGTACCTCATAGGTCCTAGCATTCCTCCTCTTTCTCATATTTATAAAAAAAAAAATTGTAATTTTCAAAAGCAAGAATGACAACTAAAATTTGTAAAAAAGTTTTCATTGTTCTTTGTGTGTTTATTATCCTGATAGTGAAAGCACAAATATAATCTTTAAAATATATAGGGAATTATGTGTTATAACAATAAATGAATAATTTGTTTAATGGCGTACAAGAATGAAAACGCAATATTTTTAACTTTTAAGAGTAATATTACTGCCCTTCCCACGTAAATATATTATAATATAATTGATGTGGAATACATTCACATGATGGTGAGATGGTTAAATAAGTAATTTTATAAGGTTAAGATTATTGTGTTTGTGTGACCTCGCACGTGGCGAGCTCTCATGGAATAGCTTAGCTGCGGAGCCACAACCCCTCAATGAGAGCTCACCAAGTGCGAAGCGGCACACCAGAACAATTTCCTCATAAGATATTGAGATTCAAAACTCAAAAGATAAAAGGATACGTCATATTAGGATGGTATCTCGTATTATATTAATTGAAAAATGTAGAGTCATTGATGATTTAAACAACTGATGATAAAAAGGTAAATACAAACTATTTATATAAAATGTAAAAAGTATACGAACTTAATTAATATGTACTATTTATGAATAGTTTAATATGGGCACCAAAATTTATTATTGCCATTATTTTTTAAAAATATCATATATTATAAATACATTTATAGTTATAATTATAATTAATAAAAAGCATGTCAAGAACTCCTGAATCAGCTTTGTAATAAACCCTAACATGTGAATCTCTCTCCCAAGATCAAAATGAGATGGATTACCACCCACCTAATGAATGGTTGCTTTATTTATCCAATTTTATAGTCAAATAAAGATAGGGGAACTGAAAATTCAATGTTAATGGCACAAAGTGCACAAAGAAAGAAAGAAAAAAAGTCTTATCCATTGTGTATTTTCACATGTTTTATATATTTTCACATGTTTTACTATTTAAGTATTTAGATTATTCAACGTCCATTAAGGTCCTATATGTACTGCTATAGGGTAGTTGTGGCTTAAAAACTAATAGATACATAATATTTTATAAACACTTACAATTGTAGTTTTATAACCAAATGAAATTTATCTTATGTAGTTGTTTGATGTAGATATATCATACATTTACTAGTTTTGCAAATAAATATTATTTATACATCATATTCACCAAAATCAACTTTTATATCACATTCATGAATTTTATTATATACGAAATTAACTTAAAAATTATAACATCTCAATACCAAACATCTTCACGACAAGAGGGGGACCTTTTAACTATTTTGCAGAGCGGTGGGTAAGATAATAAATTATTTCTTCACTTAACATCAGGTACCACATTTTTATTTTTTTCAAAATTTTTCAATTGCAGCCTTAGGGTTAAAATATTGTGCCCCACAAGGTTGACGAACCATGAATGGGTCAAACTGCCAACTAAAATCTGATGGGTAAGCACTGTTTTCTAATATATATATTTCAATCTAAAATTACAAACTGTAAGAAAGTTGGAAAAAAAGAAGTATAAACCATATATTTTAAACACTTTAATTTTTAAATTTTTAAAATCTCACGATTTTAAATATTTCTCAAGATTTTTTTCATATTTTAAAATCTCAGATAAAAACATTACTATGATTTCAGTCTTCCAATTCCAGGTCTGCATTTGTGTGGGTGCATATATATTCAAAAGAAAAAACCAAGCAGATTCTTTACCGAGTTTAACTAGAAGAATGTTTTTCAAACTGAATCCCGACAAAAGGGTAATATATATATATATATATATATATATATAGATACACCTGCATTTGAGTGTGTGTATATGTATATATGTAAAAGAATGCTTTATCACTATTTTGCCCATTTCTACCGTTTAAAGGCCACGTTGGAATAATTACCAAAGCTGTTAATTTACAGCTCCAACGACTTTCGGTCGGTTAAGAATTGGTGTGTCCGTACAATATCCAATGAGTCAATCTTTTCTGCAGGCTTGATTTGTCTTTTTAAAGAGGTCCCCCACATCACTTCACTAGCCCAGCAAGTCTCTAATTACACAAATAATAAGGGATTCGTCAACGTGTCGTTGGAGTATTGGCATCAGGAAGGGGGTGGGGGGGGGGGGGGGGGGGGGGGATTTTGTCATTTTGAACATGCAGTTAATCACTAGGCATTTTATGGTGCTAACATCGAATTTGAATCCAGTAATCTTTTGGCACGTATAGCATTGCACAATTGAAGATATTCAATTGAAAATATTATTTTTCTTTTTAATCCAATAACTATGATTTATCAAGTAAAATTATTAATAGAAGTCAATGATTGGTTATAATTGTGTTATTATACCACAATTGCAACATAACTGAACCCTAATCCATCATCACAATTTTTTAAAAAGTTCAATGCAAAGTTCAATTTAATAATAGGTCTAACTCTCATCGATATCTTTATTTATTTTTTAAAATGTAATTATTTTGAAATGAAAATATGACTGGTTAATTGCTATTTCTCGTTGAAATATATATTTAGAAAGATGTGCGGATCTTCGGATGAGAATTTTCAATGTGCAGCATCATGAATCATGTCGCAATTTTCCTCGTGGTTTTCTTTCCATGTTCTCAAAATTCAAACAGAAGAATTAATAAATTATTACGAACTAATCACAGAAGAGCCGGGACTCAAATTGCGCAGCTGTGTCCCAAAGCATAGACAAAAATATACTTTCCGAAGACAAAGATGGGTGCCTAGAGTAGGTAAGGGCAGGTGTGGTTAGGTTTATAAAGAGGTCTCATACGGCGTTATGTAGTAATTAATAGTACCATCAAACACTTACTTATAAATTTGTGTTTCTTGGCACAAGTTTCAAATTTGAAGTTGAACCAACTCAAACTAGCTTGTGCTTCTCCCCAAACAATAAAAAAGAAACCGATTAAAGGCGAGCTTGGTGTTTTAATTTCAAAACACAATTTGATGGGTGAAAAGGATGCATCGGATGTTGATTTCGGCAGCACTCAAAAGTCCTCACTCATGAAGCCTGAGGCAGATCCACAAGTAAACTAAAATTGGGAAAAATGAGGAATCCTAATATCCTTGAATATATCGAGTTAGAGTGAGCACACAACACTAAAAGATTGTTGATGATGACTCTTATCAATAAATTTTGTTCAATTGTGGTGTAGGAAGTATATGGAATTAAATATACAAGAATTATAGTATTCCAGTCAATTTAATATTTTATATTTTTTTACGATTTGTCTTATGTTATTATACTTATTCGAGTCGTATTTGTAAATACAGCTTAGTTAGAATCTTAGATTAATTTTCTTATTTGAAAAGAATTATGATTTAATAGCTACTAATATAAATAAGCTTGTTATCGTAGTTTATGATCAAATTCAATGGGGAAATTTTTAATCTATTTGAATTTGATCTTCTTCAAGAGCATGACAGACCAATTCAAGAGGTTTAGTTTCGTGATCTACACTCCATCGCCGAATCATTTTGTGGAAATACCAGCAGCTTATTTCAATAGCACTTTAAAATCTTACAGGTAATTGCAGAGATGACGAACGGTGGAGTTAACAGAAGTGTGGAGTGCACCGGCAACATTGATAACATGATCTCAGCCTTCGAGTGTGTTCATGATGTATGTCAATAAGCGCTCTCTATTCATTGCTAATGGTGCATGGATGCAATTCTCGCGGTGCTGAACTTTGAATTTCGAACAATGCAGGGATGGGGTGTAGCTCTGCTCGTTGGAGTCCCCAGTAAGGATGCAGTGTTCATGACCAAGCCGATCAACGTACTTAACGAAAGAACCCTCAAAGGAACTTTCTTCGGGGACATTGGTCAGTCAGAAAACCTTTTGTTTAATATTTTGCTAATGTGCAGGGTAGAGTATCAACTTCCAAACCTTATAGTTGGAGCAATAACCAAAGAAAGCTTGTATAATGCTTTTCAGAATGGGATTACTGCTGAGCAGGTGATTTCAGTATTTAGTTGGAAGAGACTAAAACAATTTATCAAGCAGATGGCTGACTTACTTTGAGAAAAGACGCAAAATTTCACAGTGTAGCTTAGATGTTGAATAAGCATACATCCTGAAGTTTGTTTCCACTACAATAAATCCCTGAAGAGAAGAAAATGTAGAATGAATACTTATGGACACAACATACACATTTAGAACGACTTTGGTGAAGAAAATATAATTTTGAACCTATTTTATTATTATTATTATTCAGAAAAATAATATTTTTAATTAAAGATTTTTTGAAGAAAGATAGGACGACCAAGGCTAGTTGCCTCCACTTGTCCGTACGGGACTGTGCCACTGGTGTTAAATTTGACTTACCTTCATGGACAAAAAATCTAAAGATTTATTATTATGGGTACCATTATGAGAAGAAAATCTTTTTTAAGAGTTCTTGTATTGCCCCCTACGTATTAAACGTGATATTTTTATTCACGATGCTCTGTAAATAACATAGAACTTGAATCAAATCTCTTCTCGATCATTTAAAACGATTTTTTTACTTTTTGGGGAAAGGATCTAGTTAAACTTGGATTAAACACTTTTGAACTCGATTGGAGAGACGGTTCCTCATAGAAATCAGGCCGACTGGTTGTAATTAAGCCACATCTGCTTCCTTTTGTGAACTTGGACTTTTATCTCATCATCTCTTTTATCTTCTTTTTCACGATTTCACCATCTCTTTTATCTTATTAACAGTTTCATCCTCTTTTTTTTATCTCACCGACTGCCCTTTTTAACTCACATTGCTTGCAGTGACAAGAAACTTTAAGCGTAGCCTTGGGTATGATGTGGTTACTCCCAAGAGCCCTACGCCCATTAAAAATGAATAATTATTTTCAAGACGCTAGTACCCTAACCATTCTGTGTAAGTTTCGGTACACGTTTTCATTTATATGTGGGGCTTCAAAAGCGTAAGCCCAAAAGGATTTGTTAATGGGAAAGAAAAGAAACATTGGGTCAAGCTCAAAGAATTAGAATGAAGTCGCCAAGGGAACAAACTGGGCCGAGGTCATTGGGGAAAGTGCTTGGATTCCAACATGGGTATACGCAGATGTCACAAAAACACAACGAGTTTTGTTACATTATTATCTTTCAAGCAAAGCAGTGAGTGATTGAATCTCTCTGATCAGGCTCTCTTTGGTATTGATATGTCATATCTTAAAAAGCCACAATTATTATAGAAAAAATTATAATTATAAAATAAACATTAATAATATATAATAAATATAATTTTTATAAAATTTATAAAAATATAATTGATTTTTCATCGTACAAGTTAAAATCAAATCAACTTTGTTTTCAAAGTATAATAATTAGTGTTTACTAAACACTTTAGTACTTACCTCAATCTTAAAGAGAGTCTTAATCATGTGAGTCAAGGTGTAGAATTTAAGTATTTTGAATTATCATAAAAGATTTAACTAATTGATTAATTAATGAACGCTCACATCAATTTTAGCTGCAGACCATGTCACGTTCAGCACAAAAAATTGATTGAATACTGGAAAATTAATTCTTATTGAACCGATAAGTAAATAGAAACAAAACAAAACTAATTCTATAGAATTCATATTATAAACCTTTTAAAGGGAAATTTCGAAAAAGAGCTCCTAGATTTGTTCAAATATTACATAAAACAAGCAAGTCTCTTCTAATTTTTGAACGTGAAATTGCATGTGAAACATGTAAATACCTGAGCTAATTTGTGGAAAAATATACATCCCCACTCTCCTCTTTTAGATGAAAAGAATTCGGCAGTATCCCAATTTATTAGGTGGTGCTTTTTTGACAAGTTTGATGACGAAAGAGAGTGTATTGGTCTATTTAATTATATGGATAATTGGACATTGTATATAGATAATAATTCTGTCACAGTTAGCTTTGCCTAAATAGTATATTTAAAAGTTAGATACATTAAACTTGCAACCTGTATATAGTTATGTACTAACTCTGATAATACAACATTATATGTTACAAATGTGATATTGTTGCCTTTCTCAATCATATGCTTTTTTTTTAATGGATAATTGGAAATATTATTAACTCACATATTTATTGAAGTTTGAACTTAAAATTTGAGATTAGCAAGTATTAGAAAAATAACATAAAAATAATTATTTTAAAATAAACTTTAAATTAGATTGTTGAGGAATATGTTTGCATGGTGATTCGTAAGTCTTTTCTAAGGGCTCTTTGAAATAGTAAAATTAATTGTTCCATACCATTAAAGTTAAACTTTTGACTTCAATCTTGGGGTTTTTTTTAATTAAATATCCTCCATTAATTCAAAAATTATTTAAATACCCTTAATTAATGCAACAAAGCATGTTGAAGTTATTGAGTTTTAAGTTCTTCATTTTCTATAAAAATTTAGATATTCTTCTCAAATTATGATGTTCTATTTTTAAAATTTTCACTATTTTTTCTTATACATCAAAATCTATGTAATGTAAGTTGTTTAATTATTTTTTTTTAGCATGGCAAAAATATTTTGGGTTGTGTGTTCCTTTCTACGTCATGTATGTCATATAGTCTTGTAAGTCGATTAAGTCATGCAGTCGATCTTGTAGTTTATGTAGGTTGTGTAAGTAATCATGTAAGCCATGCAAATAATATAGTCGTGTAAGTTGTACAAGTAATGTAGTTGTGTAGGCTATATAAGTCATGTAGTCATGTAAGACATGTAAATCATATAAGTAATGTAGTTATTTATATATGAAATTTGATATTTTTGTTTTTATAGTATCAAAATATATAATTTTGGTACGTGTGTCTATTCTCTGCAATAATGTATGGATTGAACAAAATGACAAGTATAGGTTCAAAGGTTCTGAAGCTAAAGCGATAATGATTTAATTTTCATCTTCTCTGTAGTCAATACTTTTGTAATTTTTTGTTTTTAATTTTTGATTTAATTTTTTACAAGATTTGCTCATATACTTATTGATTGTTTCTATTTATTGGCATTATCAAAGAATTTAATTTGATAGCAAAGTTTAATATATGAAAATAATTTATATGAAAACAAGATTTGGTCAAATACATCTGTTGTTGGCTATTTAGTTATTTATATTAAGTTAATATGTATTGTAGACTGATTTGATGCTAGTGATGAGCCTAAAGGTCAAAAACATTGCTAATCCATTGTAAAGAGCCACAAATAATGCACCTGATATTGATATTACTGCCCCAATGGTTTTGGCCCGAGTGCTTTTACTCCTTAAAAGCTAGTTTCTCCACTTGAATCAATGTTTGTTACAATCTGTTTTTTGATTTTAAATAGTTACTAAAATTAAAACGTTAGTCTGACCAACATAAACTTTTATACATTTGAACTAGGCTCAAAAATTTTAATATCAAAAGTATAGATTATTCAAACAAATAAGAAGTTATTCTTCTCCAAAAGTAATTACTTGTCATGAAAAAGTCTTTCTTCTATGTGCTTTCTATAGGAAGAGGCATATGTCTGAATGCAATAGGTTTCAATGTCTTCACCACGTGCAAGTGTCAAGTAATGCAAAACAAACACACTGCAATATCTGTTGAAAAGTTTAGAAAATAGTCAAATTACATACTTAATAAATAACTATATATTATAGTATATCATAGAATTTTGATATTTAGTTTTGCTCACTAGGACTATTGTTGCGGGAATTTATTGCTTGCAAATACAAACCTTGTCTTTTTGTGTAGTTTCAGGTGCGAATCATATCATAAAATCTTCTCATGTTCGAGGGGAATGATAATGGCATACGACAATAATTCTTTAAAAAAAGTAGATTTATTCATTAATGAAACCATCATGTCATATACGTGAATGCAATCATCCAATGATACTCAAGGACATTAATTGGGATATAAGCCTACAATAATTTGAAAAAATTTAAACAAAAAATTTAAATCAAAGAGAAACATTAAGAAATCATTGTAACTCTAATTGCTTGCCTGGTAAACATTTTTCCATGGAATAGCAAATGAAAGGTCTTTGCCATTTCCTTGTTTGAACATCAAATTATGGTTCTCGTCTTCCTCCCCATATTGTAGTTAGCAACTTTCACTTTGGATTTGCTACTTTTTTTTTGAACATTTTTCATTGACATTTTGCGTAGCAACAAATCGTGTACTCATGCAGTCATGTAGTACAATTTACAAGAGGTCATAAAATACACAACTGAAGGCCGTGTAATAAACAACTAAGGGTCGTATGTTATGTACATGAAGTCAGGTGTATTACATGACCTTCGGTCCTACTATGATCGAATTATAATCTACATAATCCATCAAATTTTCACCATTTTCATGAAACAAAATAGGTTAAAATTTATTTTTGAATATGTTATGAGAGATGCACCACCAATTTAATCTATTTCTTTAATATAAAACCATAATTTTTTTTTTGGTTCTTCCCTAAATATCAAAACCCAATCAACTAACTAAAGGAAGGGAATTGTTGTTAGATTCTTGCGACTGTGCAACAACGAATCAACTCTTCTCCTTCTCGAAACTCCTAAGTGATTTAGCCATGTATGAGTCATGTATTTGCGGTGTTAGCATTTTGAGTTGATGATACTTTAGTAATTTTATATAAGTTTTTTAGAGAGCATTCATGAAGATTTTGACAAATTCTGTTTTTAGGGTATTCAGATAATTTTATGGGTATCTACCGCAATTACCACTCAATCTTCTGCTGTTCTTAACTGGGAAAGAAAGGACTCTTTGTATTGGGAAAAAACACTTGGGCTCTTTCTGCATCACAAAAATTTTTGGTACATGTCATGTGTCGTGACTTAAAATGTATGTAACAATCATAGGATGGCAAAACGTGAGTGGGTTCAGTGATTCGTGAAAGCTATTGAAAATAACCTTGGCGCAGCTACTTAACTTAATTCAGCCGTACATCTTTATTTTTGAAAAAAAGCAAGAGTAATTAAAGTTTCAATTAAATTTTTTATGCCTTACCTTTTATGAGATTCAAATTCGATGGCCAGTTAAAACCAAGCTGTTTTAAAATTATTCGTTGTAGATTATAATTTGAAAACAAAATTGTATAGTGATTGGTGTCATGAATCTATATAGGGAATTATTCGTTTTTCCAAATTTGAAGTCGACAGCATCGACTTTATTATTGGTTTTGTGGTGGGATTCCACGAAGAGGTAATGTAGCTGAAGGGTCTATTTCATTCCAAAAGTTAAATAATTCATGGCTCTAAAAAAAACATTTTGCAGTGAAACATACAAATTCAAGCTTCAAACCTCAGGACAATAAATAAATAAATAAATGTTCACTTGCATTTTATTGATGAGAACTTGTCACGTCTACAGTTATGCACCTCATCATTTTTGAATTTAAATGTGTCACATGCTCGATCAAATTCTTAACTATATCCTTACTCTTAATGTTATAGGCCCATATTAATAGTCCCAAATTCATATTATATGATTTTTGGCTAATAAAATGGGTCAGTTATGATACCATTTGTAATGACTTGGTCCATATTGTATGATATTATTTACTTTGTACTTAGACTCACACGATTCTATTTTAAAATCCATACAAAATGTCTCGTACTACTGATTGTTAAATATTTAGCTAATAACAATTTCTAATTAGATGATGTGAGATTGTGGTACGTCACCCTTAGAATGTTACATCGAGATCGAGCTTTAAAATTCACCATGAAAGATGGTTTTCGTGTCGAAAAAGTTGAGAAAGCTAAAAACAGTACTCTTTTATCTTTAGTTGAATTGAAAGCAGCCAAGGGGCCCTCCATTACGCAACAGGAAGCCCATTAAGGAAAGTGATGTGTGGCCTGAAAGAGCCATGAGCAAAAATCTTTTATTTATTTATTTCTTTATTTTTTATCGATTAACAAGCATGTTTGATTTTTTATGTTAATAAGTGTTTTGAATACAGTTGAGATTTATGCACAATTGGACCATATACTTATATTCTTATGTAAACGTGTGGAAATGAAACATAATTATATGCTTACTAATTATAGTTCAATCATAAAAAGGTAAATATATATATAGATTAAATCGATAATCAAATGGTTAATCATAAAAAAAGAAAAAGAAAACGCCAAATTGTTTTGACAAGACACTTTGTTTCTTTGTGCTTGACATTTATTTCAAGCATCAATTACTGCTAATAATGTTTAAGTTACATAGGACAATTAAAAAATGAACAAAACTTCCTTATTAGTTGGCGAAATTTGCCATTTTCGTCCAAATCCTTTTAAAGCAGCCACAACTTAAACAACTCAATATAGTTTTTGAAATAAATGAGGTCTTTTTGTTGTTAGAGACAAACCTGACACTTAAAAAAAATAAGTAGACTTTAACACTGATTTTGAAATTAAATAATTGACATTTAATTCAAGAATATCCAAGACAGGTCAACGAGTCTTAGTAGAATTTAGGACACAAGTGAAAAATTAATTTCACTAAATAAGAGAGAGCATCGATTTCAAATTACAACTAATATAGTAAGTTTCTTCGTGATTACATCATACATCCACTTGCTCTTTTCTATCTCTCTCTCTCTCTCTAATTCCTTAATTATGAGCAAAATCAAATGATAACTGATTAAAAAAAATATGATGACATAAGTTTAATTATAATTAATACCATCAATAAAAGGTGTTGTTAAGTAACATAATTTACATCAAAATAATATTGATTCCTAATAATTCAAAAAACTACATTAACTAAATTATATTTGAGTTCTGTGGGTACAATTTTTGTATTGTCGTAAGTTATATTATTGTATAACTCAACGAATTCTGCGTAGAAATCCTCCAAAATCACACAGATTTTTGCTATGTTCCAATGGCATGACTATCGTCTTCATCAGCTTTATTCATGGCCCAACTTCTGAGAGACGTAGCCGAATTGTCTTTTCAAAATTCCCTTATAATTGAGATCAATAATGACTTCTTGTCTGCTTGTATTTTTTATTTTTGTTTTTCCCATTTTTTTTCCTAATGTTTTCTGAACGAAATTCTTTATACATGCGGGCTAATGTTTGTACCAAAATTACGTCATTTGCAGTTCACGAGAAAATGCTCATCAAGTCAATATACACACGGTACAATTATTGACGCGTGGTTATGATGTATTTCTTTATGCATAATTCATTTATTGCGATTGCCTAACGTAGTTGATAAAGGGCCACTTGTTTTTCTGATATATAAACAAATATAAAATTCATTAACATAAGATAGCATATCAATAATAACAGTTATTGTTGGTTAATTTAGAGCCGATAAAGCGGTGCCGCATATTCATGGAATAGGGAGCTCTCAAGGGAGGACGAATTTCTCATGTTACTTAAATGATTGATGATAATGTAGACTACAGAGTCGACCTAGGAAAGTTTATCTTTCTTTCTTTTTCTTTTTTTTTAAGTGAGTCTAAATAGTCTTCTATCATTGATATGACAGGGTCCTCATCACTTTTTTCACTAACTTATCCTATCGATGCATGGGTCTTCTCCATCTCAGCCCCAAATTGTCTGTTGCTGGTAAAAGGGATATTAACTTGGCTAATTGTCTTAAGAGAACTATTGGGGATGATGAATAGCCCATCAAAGCCAGGGAGCGCCTGACTTCTTTGAACTCCCATAGCGCCTAGCGGGAAAAACCACATGTAAAGTAGCCATATTTGCCCATCAGGCCAAAGGAAGTCGCCAATTAAGGAGGTACATTTGTCGGTCAAGGAAAATATCTCAATCACTAGCTCTAACATTTGAACATGAGATAAAAGTATCCAATGCCCCTACTTGAAGAGGGGTTGAGCCGGTGGATTTCCTCCACAGGTCTATATGGGACCTGAAGATGTCCGCTGTATAAAAGGTCAAGTTTATGGATAGGAGAAGTACTATTTTCATCTTCTCCAACTCTTTGCTTTCTCTAGTTGATCATTTTTTCTTCCCCCCTTCCCCCATCTCTTCTATCTCATCGACCTAACTTGATCGTCAAAATATCGTTGCTAGCCTCCACCGATGTCACCTTCTTACTGCTTTCTTGTGCAGATACCTAAAGGCCAGTCGTTGAGAGCTCGCAAACACATTCCTCGCCTCCGGGCTGCCTTGGAATCCAATATCACAAATCTTCCCAATTGATTCAAAGATAATCCTTTATAATGTTTTAGCTTACCAAAAATAGGTTGAAACAATAGTACGTTACGTATGCCATGACAATCCATATATCACACAATTGTAAAATTGATTAAATTTACAAGCAATTTGTTACCATAAACAGCCAGTCAATACTACATAGTCGAGATACCTTTACATGGCATATCCTCCAACCACCACCAAATTATGTTCACACAGGAAACCGGAAATACCTTAACATTTTATATAAATGGTGTCCCATTTAACAATTTTTTTTTAGCTTTAACCACGAGGTATTTTGGGGAGGACCCCAATTGTGGGAGACATCTTTAAACCCGTATCATAATCCAAATTAAAAGTCCCTACTCAAATCGAGAGACATAGATTTTTTCAATAAAAACAATTTTCCTGTGACTCGAACTGAATAACAAACTCAATTAAACCATTTAAAGAGACTCTATTACCTACCAACTCTTTGTTGGTATCATTTAACAAATTTAATAGGTCTGAAACCCACCAAAATTTTATTTTAAATAATACAAAGTAATATATTATTCAATTCGTGGGTCCCAGCATGGGCTGGGGACGCCGCTGAGCAAGTTTCTCTTTTACATAGCATACTAATTAAGTCGTGGGCCATATATACTTTGAATCCACTATGCACACATAATTTGTGTTCGCGCATTTATAGATCGCATATGCATGTGCCATGTTCATCTCTTAACCGACGATATAGGACATCGTCTGGGGTCTGTTGACTTTACTTATTGTAATATATTTTTTTAGAGTAGAGGATATGGACTTGAACTCATGCCACAATTGGACTACAAGCCTACTGCTTGAGGAGTTTTTTTTTTTTTTAATATTGTTATACATGATTGTTATTGATATTATATCACATATAATTGGGATTTTCGTTGTGGTATGTATTCATCTAAAGTACGGTTTAAATTCTTTAAATCCCCTCTAATATTCGAGGGATGTCTACGTCACTCACATTATATGAGGAATAGATCGATTCTACTTAATTATTTAATAATTGAGGGACAGTACAATTAAAACTAACCTCTATAATAGTTTTATGGAGACTTGAAACCTAACTCTTAACATTATAAGCGCAAGGGTTCTACCACTGAACCATAGATTCATTGGTTACTGCTTGAGGACTTATGAATTTGAGGCAATTCTTAAACTTCTTTTTCCTTTAAATTTAAAAATTAACCCATTTTATTTTGAGACATTATGATTGTTTTCAAAATTGTGATAATTTGTTTTTGTTTTTTTTCATTCCTCTTTTTGAGAGAATGATCATTTGCCTAAAGTAATGGAAAATTGTGAATGCAATAATAAAAAAAATGAACAAATAAATGACGTGCAGCGAATGAAGCAGTTTTTCTCCTCCTTTTTTGTGTAGGGTTAAATCAACATCATAAATACTGACTCAAGTCATTTGTCCACTTGTTTCTTCAAGACTCGAGACAATATATTGCGCCAGGGACACGTGTCAGAAACCCAGAGGGGGCAACTCCATGCTACCATAGGATCATAGGCATATCCTGTGTCGACACTTGTCACCGTCCAAAAAGATTTACGTCTTCTCATGGAGCTCTTATCAAACCAGTGGCTATAAAGCTGCTTTCGCAGGTAATTAAGAGTATTTTGTCTAAATGGTGGCCACTGCAAGCGCAGCTGGAGTTCCACAGGAAACTGGAAATCTGCTTAAATGGAACCACCTGCAAAGCTGAAACGTCAATAATCACTATCACTTGTACTGCTTGAAAACTGAGATGCTTTCTTTTGTTCTTCAGATTATTATTATTGTGTTCTTCTATTATAGCCGGCTAGCTTAATTGTGAAGACCATTCAGCCAATATATGAAACTGAGAGTACCGTGTCAAATGCTCCAACATTTATCCATTATTATACGCCTAAAGATATCATGGAACTGAAAGCGAGATGTACCAAACCAATCAAGGTATTACTTCTGGATCTCACATCTTACTGATCATGAGAAACGTGTTACAATATATGCATATTCAGTTTTCGTAACAAGAGGTACATTTGGATCGAAATTGAAGCGAATGAAAACACAAAACAACTCAATGACTATCAAGATCCGAGGATATCCTAATTATGGCTAGTAAATCATGAGCTAATATGGCATGATTCCTAAAATCATGAATATAAATAGATAAGTTTTCTTTCCATGTTTGAAGAACCGGTGATATTACACTGCTTTGTATTCCAATTGAAAAGCTATCTTACGTTTCAATTATTCATAGGTTGTTAACTTAACACATGAATAATAGATAATAAAGTCAATATTCTATACATGCGTCAATTATTGTCAATTAGTGACAGATGACACATTTTCATAGTCATATATCTATTATAATGTTCAGAATAAGACATTCATAGTGTTAAAGTTCACGGGCCTCTTAAAAGTTGCCTCAAGACTTTAGGATTGTCTCAAACTTACACGCTTAGAACATGATCAATAATTTAATATCAAGACTTGAGAATTGTCAAATGTTTATATTCTTAGCCCATGATTCATAATTTTAAGGTGATGTGGGATAATCTCCCAAAATTATATGTTACCAAATATGTATAAACTTTTTAGTGTGGAGAGAGGTTCATTTATTTAATTCATTCAAGATAAGATTGCAGAAGATATATGTTATTACCCTCCGGCTAGCATAAGCAAGGCAGCTGTACAAAAATCATTTCCGGGACCAGCAAGCAAAAGTTGAACTTTCATCCATCATCCATGCCATTTTGAGCAACCCTGTTTTGCATTTTGCGTATACAGTATCAGTATGATGTGAGGACAAATGTGTGTGTGTGTGTATCTTAAAATAAACGAAGTGTTGACAAGGCAACAGCCCCAAAAATATTAATCATTTTGTGGAAAAGAATCAATTTGAAAGGAAAAAAAGAGAAAAAAAGAAAATGAAAAAGGATCAATCGTGGCGTGTATCAGATGAAAGAACATACTTGACGCTGCAATGTTTAATTATAGAAACGGCACGCTTATGCGGAGTGGCTCATGTAATTAGGAATATGTATCCAATTTGTTCAGACACATAGGAAAACAAAGAAGAAAAAAATTGGCACGTGCGCTATTATAGCATTTTTAGAGAGACACCTCCCCACTTTCACTGACATTTTCTTTAAAAAAAATTATTTACATACACATTTGTGAAAAAGAAAATATTTGAGAACCTACGCGGATTTAGATTTGTGCCCAAAACAAACTTGAGGACACAGAAGCTACCACTAACCCAAAGTTCATAGCACATCTTTTTTTTCTAAACAAAACTTTGGAATTGATAATAATTTTTAAATTGTTGTTATTATATTTTTTTCTGAATTTTTTGTTTCATGATTCAAGCAGTTAACACAATGATTTATGAACAAATTCCATTAGTCCTTCGATTTCGTTAGCACAACTAAACGGAGAATTAATTAATGAATTCCGAAAAACAAGGGGGAAGAACAAAGGTCATACACACTACCTTCAAAATTTAAAGGGAACTGAATTTTTGTGTCCTCAATTGGGAATTCGACACGTTAACATAATGCTGGTCACTTTTAAGGTTGGTATTGACAACCAACCACTGGATACTGCTATGTCACCCAAGACATTACATTGGTAAAACAATAAATAAAAAATTAAAAGCTTAAAATAACAATTTTGGGTGTGATTATTACACAGTAAAAAACCTGGTAATTTTTCAGTGTTTTAACTGTTTATGCAGAGCAAAAGCGCATGTAAAGGCACAAGAAAGAGCGCAGTAACTAGCAAACATAGAGGATAATGTAGACATAAAACCAACAGTCATTTCTCAAAATCGTTTCCTTGGTTTCCTTTTCTTTCATTTATCTCTTTCAATGCCCTATAGACAGAGGCCAGCATAAAAGGTTGCTCACTTCTTAACCAAGACTAGAAAAAAAGAAAGAGAGAGAGAGAGAGTGTGTGGAGAAAAAAGGAACATTATGGGGAGAGGAAGAGTTGAACTGAAGAGAATAGAGAACAAAATTAACAGGCAAGTTACTTTTGCCAAGAGAAGAAATGGCCTGCTCAAGAAAGCTTATGAGCTCTCAGTTCTATGTGATGCTGAGGTTGCTCTTATCATTTTCTCTAACCGTGGCAAGCTCTATGAGTTCTGTAGCAGCCCTAGGTATATTTATTTATTATTTATAACAACTTCTTTCTCTTTTTAATTTTTGTATGTGCATTCACATATGTATGTCTATTTTTGTTCATGATTATGAGTTATTATTGTGTGTGTGTGCGCGTTCCTTAAATGATTATTAACGTTTAGTCCTTTTTTTTGCAAGATCTGTGATTTTGGTAAAACCAAGCAGCTGGCTTTGTTTTGTGCTTCTTGAAAACCTTGAATGAGACTTCAAATATTTTGTTTTCTTGAATCTCTGGCTTTTAGGTTTTCATTGTCTTTCTGTGTTTTTGGTTTTTCCTACTTCTTGTTATGGATTTGCTTATGAAGGTTCATGAAGATCCATGAAGATCCATTCTATCTTACTGTCTTCTATCAAATATCTAATTCATTTGTGGCTATTTTACAAAGGATTTGCTTAGTTTTAGCCATGATCAGTTTTCTAACCTAATAAACAATCAATATAAAAAAACTGAAGATACATCTAGCTTACTTTTTTTTTTCCTTGACATTTTTCCTTCTCAAAACTAAACCAATTTGTTTTTTTAATAATTTTCTTCTTCAGTTTTGTTCACTGGGTAATTTTGTATATTCAAATAATAATTAATTCTGATCAAGCAGATGCTACTTGAACCTAACTAATCAGACTGTAGCTCCAAATACCGATTTACTGTCGAGATTCGCCGCCAGAGATGTGATGTTTTGCAGTCCAAGTAGAAAAAGAAATATAACTGTTTCAGAGATGAAGCTGTTGTCGTTTATTTTCTTTCTTCTTCTAAAGCTGCAAATTTTATTAGAAACCCTTAAAAACTGAATTTTTTTTTCCCCCCTGAAAAACTGTTTCAGATGCAGGCATCTATAATAAAGTTTGATCTGATAGAAACTCGCGAGTTAAAAAAAAAAAAAAACCATATACTAGTCTAAATGGAAAATACTTTACTTCTCTATATTTTGTTAGCTATATGTTATAATCTGCTATCATTTCTGTTCAGTGTACAAAAAGATTCTTATTTTATGAATTCATGACATGTTTTCTCATATATAGGATTTTATTTTATTTTTTAAATTAAGGGTTTTTCTTTTCTTTTTTCCCGATGTTTACATTAAGGGTTGTTAGTGCTGATATTAAGGCTTTTGAACATTAGATTGCAAAAGTGTTTTCCAGAAACATTTTTATTAAGTAGATGACTGAAGATGCGTCAAGTAATTAATCAATTCCTACAGTCATGCAATTCATAGCAACGTACGGCTAGAAAGTTGTTGTGTCTAATTCGTCGTTTTTCCTTTTTCGTGCTTTTATTCCATATATAGCTCAATGAATATTGACTCTTGTGTGTGTGCGCGTGTGTGTTTATCAATCCCTTGAAATCCTATTCTCGCTTCATTTTTTAGTTCACTTGGTGGCATCTTTACCACATTTTGTTAGTGTTTCATGCCTGCTTTTGTTATAAAAGGACTATTTTTTTTTTTACATACTTTCCCGTACACATATAATTTAGATGTTCGTTAGGCAACAAGGCGTTGCTGAGAAAATTAAACATTGGTAAAGACTTATACCCTCGACTATGGAGCTACCTAACTTTAGTTAAGTTCATTGTGTTTTTTGTGTAAGTGCAATGAAAGTCCTCTCATCATATTATGAAGTCAGTTCTTAAATTTACAGAAAATAAATTATTTAGGAAATGAAATTCATTTCCATTCTTTCATCACAAATGCTTCATCATATATCGATTTTTCCATTATCTTATATATTTGATGCTATTGCGTATCAATCTACAATTTCTGATTGAACTAATTTTAACCTAAACCTTCATATGGGTTTTATGATATATGTTTCCTGTTAGACTTTTCAATGATTTTCATCAACTTTCTTGCTTGCTAGCTTTGTTTCGCCTGTATGTGCATATAAGTGCTCAAACTATTATTTGAAATTAAGTTATTGTAACGAATGAATGACAAAATTAGTTCGAGATATATAATAGCATACAAAGAATATATGTGTATAAGACATTGAAGTTCAAAAAGTTGTACTTCTAGTCAAAAGTAAATGATCATGGAGAAATTTAAATTATATGAATATGTACCAATACTGTAAAAATGATATCCAGATTTTGCTATTGAGATTTTATTTTGAGAAAAAATTATATTTCAATAAAATAGTAACGTTTTTCTTTGCACTTATATTTATTTCATCTTTCTGAACGATGCTAGCTATTATATGGCAAGATTCATGTCTTATTGCATGCACGTAAACAATCATTTTCGTTTTCTTCTTGTTTATTTGGGCTCTCTTGTTAAAGGTCACTGTGCAAATTAGTTGTAATGCATATGATTTGTGACGAATCTGTAATGATAATAATTTACAAGTTATCTGAAACAGCTGAAGTTTACAGCAGTTTCATCAAAAATGATTGTTGTCATTTAATCTATTTATGTGTGATTAATTAACCTCATCGTGATTGTTTTTTTTTTCTTATGTTAGCATTATGAAAACGCTTGAACGATATCATCGGTGCAGTTTTGGTGCACTCGAAGCCAACCGGCCTCCCATTGAAACTCAGGTAGCATATTGATATATATATTTTTTTTCACATAACATATATATGCTATGATATATTTCTTGCAGGCTGCAGCCATGCATTTTGATATGAGGATAATGATTTATTGATGTTATGACACAATTTGATTATTATTATGTTGTCCAGCAGAGCACCTACCAGGAATATTTGAGGTTGAAAACAGCAGTTGAGCTCCTACAGCGATCTCAGAGGTGATCCAACTTTGTTTTATGCATTCAAGCTGTATTATTTATTAGGATTTGGTTGACATATAGTCATCATGTCATTTTTCAGTTTGTTCATATCATTTGTTTATGCATACCGTTCTTAAGAGTAAAGTTCATTATGTCTTTCGTAATTTTACATTCTTCTTTTATTATATATCAGTAAATTTTCTCAATTTATCGAAGCTTTCCCTAAAGATAGAGAAATGGATTAATATGAATAGTTTGTGTTCCAAAATCCAAATGTTGTAGGAACCTTCTTGGAGAAGATTTGGATCCGCTGAGCACAAAGGAGCTTGAGCAGCTTGAGCATCAACTAGAGACATCCTTGAAGCATGTTAGGTCAACAAAGGCAAGTAAAATTTAAAAGCGACGATTTAAATGTTTTTCATTTTCGTAAGACTGATTAGAGCGGCTGATGTATGTGCTAATTGAGTTTTCAAGTCTTATATTGGTCCATTAAGGGAGAATGAGAAAATCTCATATAGCCATAGGATATATTCTTTATAAAAAGAAAGTTTTAGATATCTTTTATTGTATATTTTTTAACTTACTAGATAGGTGTACATTTCAACTGATTATGTAAGAGTAAAGATAATCGAGACAATAATTCAATAGATAAGAGAATATATATTGAAAGCACCTAAGATTTTTTTTTTTATTTTACTGCTCAGTAAAATCATGACATATATTTCAAGCTCTCTCTATCTAATTTTAATTAGTTGATTTGGTTGATTTGAAGATAGAGTATGTATGTGGTAATGTTATTAATTTAAACTTTGAAATTGGGGTTCAAATAGGTAAAGTTGTAGCCCAATAGACTAAACTTAAGTTTATTGAATAATGATATTTTTAGCCTTCAATTTAGCCAATTAGACCCAATTTCTCAATCAACCCCACTAGAAAGCTTGAAAAGAAATTTTCTATCTCAGTATAACCCCACACAATGCCCAATTCACCCTCATACTTTCACCCCAACAGAATTCAAAACTCCAAAAGCCTTATTAAAGCCATTTTAACACGAGAAAAACAAAACAGATTTGCAACAGTTTCTGTGATGAGCCTTGTCATCTCGAATAATATCGGAGGGAAACACTACTGAAATCATTCTCACTTGTTATCTCTATTTTAGTCTCTTGACAAATGGACTGAAAGCAACAAGTATTAAGCTTGTTCGAGGTATCCCTAAGTGGTACAAGTTTGAAGGCTATCTGAAAGAGATTCAAAAGGAATTCTCTTCGGTTCAGCTCTAATCAAAATGGGACGCGAGTCTTGCTGCTGGTACAATTAATAGCTTTTCAAAGACTTCTCCTTTTTACTTTCCGGCAGGAGTATAAACAAACATAGAAAAGGATTGACAAAGTTTAATGTGAAATTAGACAGTATTCTTAAAAAAATAGGTTAAGAGATTTTTAATTCAAAGGTTTATTTTTACTTCATAATCTGTTGGGGGTATGTATATATAAATGTAATTTTCACTCAACTTTTTATTTCAAATCCTTTGCAGACTCAATGTATGGTTGATCAGCTTTCCGATCTTCAAAAAAGAGTATGCACATCTCATAAAATCTGAATATTTATTCAACTGATTCTTTTTTACAAACATTAATTTCAATATGTTCTACTAATCCTTCTTAATGCTGCAGGAACAAGTGCTACTTGAACTTAACAAAGGCCTGAGGAAGAAGGTACAAACTCTCTTTAACATTAATGAGAGCTTTTGCTTACAAATTTAAGCTTTTGATTAGGACAAATGTTTCAGCTACACATGGCATCATTTCAGGCCTTTTTACTACACTTACAAGTTTTGTCCACTAAAACTCGTCAATATTGGGCCTTGAATTAAAATTTAGGCTTTTTTGGGTAATTACACTTCCCTCACAACTACTCCATTTACCCAGTTGGACGAAAGCAATATTGCTCATCAAGTTCCTCCTCATCGACTAGCATGGGAAGCAGCACCAGCAGGGCAAAACATAACATACAATCGCTACCCAGTTCATTCAGACGGGTTCTTTCAGCATCTATCGGGAGGCAATCCCATTTTGCAAATTGGGTACCTTTTAAGAATTTCGACACATTTTATTGAATTAAACTTGTCATTATGTTGAAGCTAAGATATAAAAGAGCAGTCTTTTTAAGGCTCAGGTCTTGGGTTCAAATTTGAATGTTGTGTGTGTTACTAATAAAAAACTTGTCGCTTGCTGTTCTTGCCTTTTATAATGTGCCATGGTCATTAATGCCGCAGGTACAATCCTATGGGTTCGGAGGAGGCACATATTCCAGTCCATGCACAAAATGTCACCGGATTCATCCCTGGTTGGATGCTTTGATTATAATTGGATAATAAAATAAGTTCACTTGAGCTTAATCATTGGCATTCTAATTAATTTCCTTGTTGATGGTTGTGATTTGATCTGTTTTGCTTTATGTAACCTGCAATTATTATTTGCTGCAAACAGTAATAAGTATTGTTTTGTAAGTTGTAACTTGTAATGTTTGAAAATGACGGAATGCTCTTTTGTTGTTGTATGGCTTGTATTTATATGAACAACTGCTATCTCGAACAATTTCCCACTTTTGTTGGTTGTCTTTGAATTTTTTACTGGGCATGAAAAGATGTATTCACTTTTGGAAGATTATATCAACTAACTACTAGAATTACCTGAATGGCATGTCTATTAAGTAACTAAATCCGATAGCTCAATATTTTCTTTCTTAATTAGCTCAAATTGCTCATTTTAGATTATAAATTGCTAATGCTCTTAAGTAAGATGGCAGACAAAAACAAATGTCGATTTACTTTAACAGTATTTATAGATCCCTTAAATTGTAATTGACAATGTCTATTTACATTGTTTTATTTATGGTCATTCTTATCCAAAATATTTTTTTTTATAAAATAGATAACGTGTGTGGAAAACTTTATCTAATAATTATTAAACTTTTTATGATCAAACAAATAACAATAACAACCTTAAGAGTTTGAATTGAAATATTTACTCAATTCAACACTGAATCCAAATTTAAAATTGTTATACCATATGAATAATTAAATATTTATCTTATTATTTCTTTCTCGACATACATAAGAGTGACTTATAATTTTATCATATTTCGTGACCCACATAATTTATTTTTATTATTTTATATTTTTTAATTAATATCTAATAAATATATTTAACATTAGTTTATACAAAAATATATAACTCTTTCGTCTAGGGGTGGGAAGAATCAATTTCGGATCGGGTTCGAGTCAACCGATTGGGTTTTGGATTGTTTGTGCTGGACAAAAATTAATTTGAATTCAACCTGAACTTACAACCTGACTTGATCCCATTCGATTTATATTCAAATCGGATCAGAAATCAGATCAGGTATTAAGTTCGGGTTGAATTCGAGTAGGATCGAATTTAGGTTAGATCGAATCGGATTGATAAAAATCACAAATACGCCAATTTTCTTGATTTTATTACTAATATTTAAAAATACATAATTGCAACAATCAAATACTAAATACTAATTTTTTATATAGTAACCATATATAGTTATATACTATCAAAGCTTCAAAACTAAAGTCTCAAAGGGGAGAAACTCGGCTCAGGTTGGAGGCTTAGAGAAGTAGAATGCAGATTGAGTTTGGGTTGATAGCAGATTGGTGTTGCTTGGCAGCAAACCGATGGCCACAGATGTGCAATAGCAGATCAAGGACGTGGTCGGTTGCGTAGCAGCAGACCGTGGACCGGCAGACGTGCAATAGCAAATCAGGCATGGAGATGCGCAACAGATCAAACACTTCTTGAGGGTGAGGCTGTGACTTGTGTGGCCTCTATTGGCGACTTAACGTTGGCCGTTTGGTGTGATTGACCGCGTATGTGTTTTGTGTAATGAGGAGGGTTGTGACTTATGTTTGTGCGTGTATTGTGAAAAGTGAATTATGATTTGTGTGTGTGGCGTGCGTTTGCTTAGGTTTAAGTTTTTTTTTTTTTTAAGAAACTCGATTGAATTTTCAAATCAAATTGAGTTTTATCTGATCTGATCACAATCTAATTGGGTTTTACCATTTTTATTTGATTTGATTTTTTTTTACAACTTGATCTAATTCGAACTTGAAAATTTTCAAGTCGGGTTAGGTTGGATCGGATAATTTGACCACCCCTATTTCGTTGCTCTTTCCGACATCATTATCATTTTTAAAATATCTTTCCAAAGATCATGTCAATCACATTAACAGTGTCAAATGCAAACTCTCTATAGGGGACTTTTCGGATACCTAAAATAGATCCAAAGCTACCATTAAAATCCTCATATAGCTCATCCAATGAATGTGCATGGGTATTAGTGCACGTTTGAGAGTTGTTAGCTACCCTTTCTTTTCGGACTTTGGCATTTTTTAACTACTAAATCCATCCAATCCGAGACAAACAATAATCATTTCCTTTTATTAAAACAATACTAATTAATTAGTCAAGTGAAACCAACACTAAATCTAAGCGAATGAGTTTAATCTCTTTCTAATCTCACCTAATACCATCATTAACGACAGTGACTCCATATCTTAACTTTTCTTGGCTTTTTTTTGTATGGTCTGAATTCACCTTGGTTTCGGATTTTTTTTTTTTTTGGTGGACGAAGTTCCATTTTGCGTTGGGATTGTTTGACGCTTAAAATGACTGAGCAATGCTTTAAAAGTTACGCCTCGTAGTTAACTTATCTTTAAAACTAATGGAAAACTTTTACCTAATAATTTTGAGCTGGTTGAGTAATTTTTTTTAGGAGTTAATTTTGAATTTTTTTTTAAAATTAATTATCTTCAAATCACACTATCTTATTTTTTAAAATTTTAATTTATTCTCTATTTATATTAAGAAGATTAAAACAATTCATTAATCCACTCACAATTTTCCCTTGTCTTATGAACAACAAAGGGAATGACTTGAGATTTTTAAAAATAAAAAGAGAGTTGCTTTCAATGTGGGCGCTATTATTTTTTGGGTGGTTTTTGATCTTAAGCTCATTAATTTTACTTTGATTTTAAGATATTTCAATTGAGGGGTGTTTTGGAAACTCATATTAAGTAGGGTTTACTGATTTTTCCGCCTCCTCGTAGGCTAGTTTGATTAGTTTCTAGGTTGGGACGGTCACCTGGGGTAATGAAGTTGAGTGAGGATGGCTATTCGAGGGGCAATCCTAGTAAGTTTGCTGGTGGTGGTGTTTTGCATGATCATCGAGGAGTGGTGTTAACTGCTTTTGGTTCCTTTTTAGAACACTTGCCCATTCTTTTTGCTGAGTCGATGGCTATTTTAGAGGGTTTAGATCTTACTGCTCAGCGTGGTTTTTTTACTCCTAAGGTGCTCCGCCTAATTCGGGCCTAATGTTTCTTGGGTTATTTCTCATAGTTTAGTGCAGTGGGAATTTGCTTATTTCCTTGGCCGAGTATCAGGCATGTCTTTCAGAAGGCTACATCAACTACTGACTTCATGGCCTATTGGGCATGTACTCATCAGACGTTCTAGCGAATTTTCAATGTTAGTGACTTTTCAGATGGTTTGTCTGACGTTCTTCATTTAAATGCTCTTGAGACCTAACATGTTCGATGTTAATTTCACCTTGTTGGTTTGGACCTTTTGTCTATGACTTGCTATTTTTGGTTCTCTTTGGGAGTGTTGGTTTATGCCCCCCCCCCTTCCTCTTTTTATTGGTTGATTTGTATTATAGGAAGGGATCTGACCTAATCCTCCACCATCTTGGTGGTTAAAAAAAAAAAAAAACTCTTATCATTATAAATTTTTACCAATAAAGTTGTGCTCTTTAAAAAAAAATTGCATGAAACTTTACATGGTCAAATTTTATTAGATTTTATTTGCTTTCTAATCATTTGACAATAAATTTGATAATGTCTAGAGTGTGGGGTATAATACTTTGAAAATACTATAGTTGGACCCTTGTAGCCTATGCTATGCATGGTACCTCGTGGGCTATAGCCACGACTACACGATAATCATTATCTCAAAACTTCATTTGTATTAATCAATTGCGTAAACTTTCTGTCGTCACTAAATAGAATAGAATGACAATCTTCATTTTATCCCCCAAAATTGTGAATACCATAACCTATTCTCCATTGTTTTAGAAAATAATGATAAATAAAGAATGTGTTGATTTTTTTTTTTTATCTTCTTATAATAAATGAAAGTATTTCACACTTCCAACATATAAATATAAGTTTATTCTAATCAAATTTTAGTCTTTGTCTCAGTCCTAATCGAATCCGCCCACTTTCACGTGAGGGAACTATCAAAGCTTATCTTTACCCTTTTGGGTTGTGCTATTTCTTTCAGTGCAGGTCATAAAAACTGGTCCGTTATCTAATCATAGGAAATGTATAGATGTACCGCAAATGAATCAGTGCTTGTCTATTTCCAATTTTTTTGTCAAACACAGTTCCCATTTTTGTTAACTTCTTAAATAAAGATTAAAACCATAGCTTGACTTGAATAAATGAAGAAAATAAAAGAACAAAAGAAGTAAACGCAGAAACACAAAGGGATAGAGAATCAAAAAAAGGAAAATCCAGGCCTTCAGGGCCCATATTATTTTTATCATTATCTGAAGATTAAAAGAAAAAAGAAAAAAAAAAAACCCCTTGGATCGGAAAAAAACGAAGGCAGATTCAGACAACAATTCTTTCTCATTTTTCAAATGATTTATCAACTTTTTCCCTTTAATTTCCTGATTCTGCCAATCAAATTGTCAAAGCTTGAAAAGAAAGACAAGGAGCTTTACCTTCTCTCGCGTAAAATGAAATTGGGCCACACACCCCACGTGCTGAAACCTCAATTTCTAACGCTGTTGCCAGAAACAGACCCCTACACGTTGCACGAAAACGGAGCAACAATTTTCAAATCCCATTTCACGCTTTCTTCTTTGTGTTTTTTCACGTTTTTGTGATAAAATTTTGTTGCCCTAATTAGAATTGGGACTGCATCACGTGCAACATTATACCCACCACTTTATCTATCTTCAACCACATCTTGTGCGGTCTGCAAATTCCTCGAAGATTCTCACACAGAAAGAGTTTTCTTTTCTTTTTTTTTTTTACTTTCATTCTTTATTATGCGAAAAAAATTTCTTTTTTTTTTGAGACGGTAGAAATAAATTATCGATTTGTATCAAATATATATATATATATCTCTAAACTGCGTTAGCATGAAAGAATTATTAAAATATTTAATTTAAACACTAGATTTTCAATCATTTCAATGGGAGTTAGGGACCACCAAGATTGTAATTAACGGAGTGGTGAAAGGTTGCTATCAAGAAAGTTAAGGATGCCACTTAGAAAGGGAGGACTCAATGACAAATCTTCGACGCATGATTGTGGTGGAGTGGATGTAATTTTCAAATTACAGATCTAGACTTTAATTAGTGTAAAACTTTTTTATTTATGCTTGATGAATCTCTTGAGTTGTTCTATTAGTATATGAACTCAAGACTCCTGGTCACACTTCATACTGTAGAACCGATCGTGTAAAAATTTAAGGAAAAAATAGGGGTCTATGTGTTACAAACAGAGAAACAGTATCAATAGTAAAAAACTTATATAAAATCAGGGACCCATATGTTATTATGCAATTTTTGTTTGTCATAAATGTTTCTCACGATTCAATATATTTCCATTTCGATTTGGATTCAAAGATGGGTTGAGCTAATTTTTGTGTTTTTTTTTCCCTCAAATGTGATTGGTGATTATAAGATTAGAATGTATAAGTAAGCAATTAAATCTTTAGCACGCATTACTATAAGTACTTATGACAAAAGATTATAAAAAGAGGTTAGCACTGAAAATTCTTTTTTATTTTTTATTTAAAGTCAAAGTCCTCTACATTTTAAAAAGAATACAGTCAAAATTCTAAATAAACGCTTCTAATTTTTCTTATCTCTTTTAAAAGAAGATCATTGCGTCAACTCAAATTATGTTTTCATTTTTTTTTAAATAAAAAAATCTCCACCCAACTTTCGGTAATATTAGATAAGTTATTCGGAGCGTTAGTAGAAAATGGTAAGTTCACGTGCTTCATAAATTAATTAAAATTAGGATTAATGTGTAAATTTATCATTCATCTTATACTCATATATGTGTAAACTAAGGCTCAATTCGTGTCTCCCTAGTCATGCATATCGTTTTTCTACTCATTTTATTTTTGAACAATATCCTTGCTTGACGAGGTCAACTTCAGTTAGTGGGTGTGTGTATATATAATTCATTTATTTAATTATTTCGACCATTCATGAGATTACACGTAATACGTTTTTGGCGCAAAGGAATTAAACCAAACACTTATTTTTGTACAAATGAAGATACTAATTAATTAATGAATTGAAAGCGTAGTAGTAAACTGATTAATTTACTCAAGAGACAAGACTTTGAAGTTTTTTATGCAGCAGCCCCACATAGGCAACTAGCTAGTTGGGATGAAAGGCCAATAATTCAAGCAGAGATCAATTTATAAGGAGGCCCAATTACTTTCTTTCTACTTTTGTAACAAACTCCCACGTTTTCCAATTGCTACAGCTCTGAGCTTGCTAATTACTTTAGACAACAAAACATGGACCTCATCTAAACTTCGAATTACAATTTGGCATTAAACTTCGAATTACAATTTGTTGGGCGTGCTTGTTGAAAATCATGACAGCATTTAATTGGACAGCTCAAGATTCAAAAAGTGACCAAGACGAAGTCTTGTTTAAATCTACATATATTTGCTTTTTTAATTTAAAAAATAGTCACACAAACTCTCTTTTGAAGCAAATTTAAAGGTTTTTGTTATTAATTTTTGCATTTAAAAAAAGGGAAAAAGACACCTACCCTCAAGGTTTGAGAAAAAAGTCATGTAAAACAGTAAATTTTCAATAATAAACACTAGGGCCATTTTCTTTTTCTTTTTTACTATAATAAAGTTTAATTTGTCTACTAAACTAATAATATTAGAATATTTTTAATATATAAAATATTTTTTAAAATGTAAATTATTATATTTATTTTTGTAATATACTTTTATTTATTGTAAAATTTTTAAATAAATCTTTGGATAAATAGATTTTACAATTAATAAAATATATTATGTATTGATAATATTAAAATTATTAAAAATAATTTAAAATTTTTATATTTATGTCAATATGATGTTTCTATTTCTGTTAATTTAGCTTAACATTATGTAAGATTGTAAATCATTAAAATATTTTTAAATATTAAAACTATTTTAAAATGTATATATTGTTATGTTTATTTTAATATCATTTTTTATTTATTATAGAACACTGAAGTCTTTTTTTTTTTGAGTTAATACAGTCAAATGATATTATAGTTGAAAGGGGCGTCTTAGTGTCTTTTATTAAAAATTTAAGAGTTCAAATGACTATTTCCTTAAACTTTGAGGTGTAAGTGTCATTTTTCCCTATAAAAAATGATTTGTTTGAACATTTATAAAGTTAGTAACCTTGAGAATCTCATTGGAGTTTTTTTTTTTCCCAAATCCTTTGCAATTGGTGATTCAAAGTCTCTTCGATTCTTTGTAATTTGACACCAGCTTTTGCTTGAACAAATGCATGATAGTTATCTATAAATAGAGTAGTGCTACACATCCCAATTTTTTTATGTAAAAAAATTATCCTAAGTAATGTGCCATTCATTAATTAATTAGTGAGATAATACAATTGATTCACTTAGATTTTACGAAGAATTACCAATCACTCAATTAATGACACATCATTTGGGATCAAATTTGAGATTAAATATATATATATATATATATATATATATATGTGTGTGTGTGTGTGTGTGTGTGTGTGTGTGTGTGTGTGTATAAAGAGATGTTGATCATATACATTGATATGGGTATCTTGTGTACCGTTCAAATGAATTTTTACAAATCCTAAATTTTAATTCATTAGGGTATCATAATTCTTTGAAGATGATTTCTTGCTAAACTCATTGGATTATGATTTCTTTTCTGTGTTTATATTTATTATATATAACTCGAATAACATGACGAGCAATGGTAATAGTCTTTAAATTAATTGCAAAAAGAAAGAGAAAAGAGCAATAGCTCTCAGTTTAGAAAATTTGAGCCATAATATCAGTTTCAATAATATTGATTTGTTTTGTATAAATTAAAAAAAAATCTTTGACCTGTGTCGGGAGAAACATCCTATACTTGAATAATAAATTATTTATCTTTCAGGTTCTTCGTGCTGCATTAAAGGAAGATTTTATTTCAAATATTTGAAATATATCTAATTTATTTTTGTTAGACCAAAATATGAAAGACCCAAACTCACAAAAATATAGATCCAATGAAATTATTTTATATACAATAACTTAGGCATGTTCTCTATAAGAACGACCAAGATACTAATAGTTCTAACTAAAGTGTCTAAATGCAAGACACGATAAAAAAACTAAAAGCGTGATTCAATAAAAAATGACTTAGGTCCATTCCTCGAAAAGAACAACTTAGGTCCACTACTCGCAAAGAACGACCTAGGATCATTCCTCGCAAAGAACGACCTAGACACTTAGAAAATATTTCTTAATGCGCCTAAAGGGTAAGGCTTTGGCAAAATGTCAAAGGCATGATTTAATAAAGAACGACCTAGGTCTATTCCTCCTAAAGAACAACCTAGGTCCATTGATCACAAAAAATGACCTAGATACTTCGAAAAAATTTCTAAATTAGCACATGAGCTACTTGAAATGGGCCTATGGGCAAATACGGAATAGGCTTACGGGCAAATACACAATCTACGGAATACGCATCCGGGCAAATACACATTCTACGAAATGCGCATCCAGGCAAATATACATTCTACGGAATACGCGTCCGGGCAAATACACATTCTACGGAATGTGCGTACAGGCAAATACACATTATATGGAATGGGCTTACGGGCAAATCCACATTCTACGAAATGCGCCTACGGGCAAATATACATTCTACGGAATATGCCTACAGGCAAATACACATTCTATGAAATGCGCCTACATGCAAATATACATTCTACAATATGCGTATATGATCAAATATATACATTTTATAGAATGCGCCTGCAGGCAGAATGCACTTACAGGCAAAATGTTGCAAAATCAATCCTCTTTGTAAGGAACTAATATAAGTGTGAAATTTAAGTTAAAGTCTATTAAAGGTTAACAGCTCCAAAACATGACAAATGTCCAAAGATTACTTGTCATGAACAAGCTTGGCACATAATGACATGTGTCTTTATGCATGAGTTTTGCAGACACTTATTACTAAGACAATGCCACGTGTCATGATGGCACCTCCACCTCATGGATTAAATTACCTATATAAAGATCAAGAGTCCCCATTTGAAAGAAAGAGAAAAAGGGTAAAGAAATGTTGTCCTTCTCTCTCTAAATTCTCTCTTTACAATCAAATTTAAAAGGCTAACTTGAACGTCAGAAGGTTATTGCTGGCAACCTCGGCACCATTTGATAATTGTTTCTTTTTGTAGAACGATCAACGACAAGGAGACATATAATTTGAGACACTCAACTCAAGGAAAAAATAAGTCATAGAACTAGATTTAGAAGAAAGCCCGAAACACAAATCAATCGATGTACATTGAGCAAAAATTTTGCATCAACAGTTAACGCCGTTTGTGGGGACTTGAACAAAAAGCCAAATTGGCTTATCTTGGGCGTTAATGATAATTACAATTACTTTGATCTTGTGGCTAATGATGAAAGTTTAATAGAGGTGAAGATCCCTTTCCAACAAAAACGATTCTTGGTTGAGTCGGGTAGTGAATCGACAGTTGTATTGCAATTTCCCCCCATCAGCAAAATTGGAATCTTTTTACACAACATGAAAAGTATAGTTATGCAGCCAAACTTCAACGACAAAGAGAGAAGTTGGCCACAAATTATTAAAAAGTGTACAACGAATTTTGACATTCACCTGACTAAAGAAGAAAAAAAACATCTATTGTAACTGTACCGGTGGCCAACAAGTGGCTTCATCGTTGAAATAAAGTATCTTGACAAAACGCTTAAGAGTGTGTCTCATTATATCTCCCAAATGGCATGTCTTCGACAAACGCCGAGGGTGTAACTTAAAAAAAAAGGTGACCTAGTTCAAATTTCACGAAAATGACCTAAGTCTTTAGAAGAAAGTTCTAAGTAAGACGCCCTAAAGGCAAGTTTTCGACAAAACGTCGAGGGCACGAATTAAAAAAAAAGGTGGCCTAGGTCAAATTTTACGAAAATGACTTAGGTCCTTAGAACAAACTTCTAATTAAGGCGCTCCAAAGGTAATTCTTCGACAAAACACAGAGGGTGCAAATAAAAACAAAAGGGTGACCTAGGTCAAATTTCAGGAAAATGACCTAGGTCCTTAAAAGAAAGTTCTAAGTAAGACGCCTCAAATGCGAGTCTTCGACAAAATGCCGAGGGCGCAAATAAAAAAAAAGGGTGACCTAGGTCAAATTTCACGAAAATGACCTAGGTTCTTAGAAGAAAGTTCTGATTAAGGTGCCCCAAAGGTGATTTTTTGACAAACGCCGAGGGCGTCACTTAAAAAAAAAAATTTACCTAGATCAGTTTTCACGAAAATGACCTAGGTCCTTTGAAGAAATTTCTAAATAAAGCGCTCAAAAGGCGAATTTTCGATAAAACACCAAGGGCGTGAGTAAAAAAAAGAAAAGGTGACCTAAGTCAAATTTCACAAAAATAACCTAGGTCCTTAGAAGCAAGTTCTAAGTAAGATGCCCCAAAGGCGATTCTTCAATAAAATGCCAAGGGTGCGAATAAAAAAAATGGTGACCTAAATTAAATTTCATGAAAATGACCTAGGTCCTTAGAAGAAATTTATAAGTAAGACGCCCCAAAAGCGAGTTTTCGACAAAATGCCGAGGGCGTAAATAAAAACAAAAAGGTGACCTGGGTCAAATTTCACGAAAATGACCTAGGTCCTTAGAAGAAAGTTCTAAGTAAAACGCCCTAAAGGCGAGTTTTTGATAAAACGTGAAGGGCGCGAATAAAAAAGAAAAAAGAAAAGGTGACCTAGGTCAAATTTCACGAAAATGACCTAGGTCCTTAGAAAAAAGTTCTAAGTAAGATGCCCCAAAGACGAGTCTTCGACAAACGCCGATGGCGTAACTTTAAAAAGAAAAAAGTGACCTAGGTCAATTTTTACAAAACAGACCTAGGCCCTTAGAAGAATTTTCTAAGTATGATCCTTAAATGACAAGTCATAGATAAAACGCCAAGGCATAATTCATGAATGGCCTAGGTCCATTTTCACAGAAGTGACCTAGGTTCTCAGAAGAAAATTCTATGTAAAACTCCTAAATGGCGAGTTGTTGACAAAACGTCAAGGTATAATTCATTACATATGAATGACTTAGGTCTAATTACTTAAAGTTAATTTTTTAAGGAAAACGCCCAGACATATTATGATAAAAATACCTAGCTTCTTTATTTCAAAGAATGACCTAGGTCCAACTACTTAGAATTAATTTTCTAAGGTAAGTGCCTTTGGGCAGATTATGATAAAAGACAACTAGGTCTTTTCTTTTATAAAGTGACCTAGGTCAATTCTTTTAAAAAGAGACCTAAGCTCAATTACTGAGAATCAATTTTCTAAGAAATGTGCCAACCAACGAATTATAATAAAAAGACTTGGGTCCATTCTTATAAAAAAATGACCTAGGTCTAATTATTAGAAAAATCATTCAAAAAGAACGCCTAAAGGCGAAGTTCCATGAAACTGCCCACGAGCGGATTATGATAAAAGGACCTGAGTCCTTTCTTTTAAAGAATGACCTACGTCCAATTACTTCAAATTAGTTTTTAAAGAAAACCGCCCACAAGCGAATTATAATAAAAGAGCTGAGGGCATTTGGTGCTTGGAAAATATTCTAAGTGAAAAACTAAAAGACAAATGATTGTCTGAAATGCCTAATGACACGTTTTAGATAAAAACATCCCAGAGTTAGTATTGATGAGAAGCACCTTAAAGCCAATGTCAAAAAGTTAGGGACAACTATTGACTAAATCTCCCAAGGGCATATGTTGACTAAAACACCTAAGGATGAGTGTTTAAAGTTTTCGTTGATCTCAACCAAAATGCCTAAGGGCAAGTATTTATGAGAATTGACTAGGGTCACTATCTACAAAATTATCTACCATTGAAGCAACTCGGTTACAAAAGATGACCTTTCGAGAAAAGATTTGATATTTTTTCTTCGATCGATGAGCACTCGAAGAGCTTCAACAGTTGCTCACCAAAGAACTATCAGAAACTTCTCACATGCCATATAGAAAGTCAAGTATCTCTTTTAAAAATGTACTTTTACTAAACTCCCTACTTTTATGATTTTCAATAATTATTAAATTTTCAATAATTGTTAAGTTACGATAGATTGTAGAGAGCTACAAAACATTGAATGACGTATGTGAGATTGGTTATAAAATAATTTTAATGGAATATGTGCTTTAGAGAAATTTCAGCCCTTGAAATTTAATTTGTAATAAGAAAAGCCTAACAAAAAGTACCTTACTAAAAAAAAGTCTCACTTCTCAAATTTGAAAAGTAAGACTCGGGGGGCCTCTGTTAGACCAAAATATGAAAGGCCCAAACCCACGAAAAATATAAGCCCAATAAAATTATTTTTATATAAAATAACTCAGGCATGTTCTCTATAAGAACGACCAATATACTAACAATTCTAACTAAAGTGTCTAAAAGCAAGACACGATAAAAAAAACCGAAAGCATGATTCAACAAATAATGACCTAGGTCCATTCTTTACAAAGAACGACCTAGGGTCATTCCTCGCAATGAATGCCCTAGGTCAATTCCTCACAAAAAATAATATAGGCATTTAGAAAATATTTCTAAGTAAAATGCTCAAAGGGCGAGTCTTTGAAAAAGTGTCAAAGACATGATTTAACAAAGAACGACCTAGGTCCATTCCTGGCAAAGAACGACCTAGGTCTATTCCTCGCAAAGAACGACCTAGGCACTTTGAAAATATTTCTTAATACGCCTAAAGGGCAAGGCTTTGGCAAAATATCAAAGGCATGATTTAACAATAACGACCTAGGTCCATTCCTCCTAAAGAAGGATCTATGTCCATTCATCACAAAAAAATGACCTAGATACTTCAAAAATATTTCTAAATAAGAGCACATGAGCTACTTGAAATGGGCCTACGGGCAAATATGGAATGGGCTTATGGGCAAATACACATTATACGGAATGCGCCTACTGGCAAATATGCATTCTACGAAATAGGCCTATGGGCAGAATGTACTTACAAGCAAAACGTTGCAAAATCAATCCTATTTATAAGAAACCAATATAAGTGCCGAATTTAAGTTAAAGTCCATTAAAGGTTAACAGTAAAAAAACATGACAAATGTCCAAAGATTACTTGTCATGAACAAACTTGACACATAATGACATGTGTCTTTATGCATGAGTTTTGCAGACACTTGTCACTAAGACAATGCCACGTGTCATGATGGCACCTCCACCTCATGGATCAAATTGCCTATATAAAGATCAAGAGTCTCCATTTGAAGGTAAGAGAAAAAGGGTAAACAAATGTTATCCTTCTCTCTCTAAATTCTCTCTTTACAATCAAATTTAAAAGGCTGACTTGAGCATCGAAGGGTTATTGCCAGCAACCCCTGCACCCTTTGATAATTGTTTCTTTTTGCAGAACAATTAATGACAAGGAGACATGTAATTTGAGACACTCGCTTTAAGGAAAAAAATAAGCCATATAACTCGATTTAGAAGAAAGCCCGAAACACAAATCAATAGCTGTACATTGAACAAAAATTTTAGATTTGACTATTTGAATTACAGCATAACAAGGTTGATCTATGAGATTCTTGTAAAATTTTCTTTTAATTATCAATAAGTTTGTAATGTAATATAAATTATAAAAAAAAAGGATCTTGTTTGCCTTGAATAAGACTAATTAGTGCTATTTGATACAGTTTCTAAGTTAGTATAGTTCTCCAATAAAATTAACAACTTTTACTACATTGATGACTCTTGCCAAAGGGGAAGAGTCGAAATTGGCATGAATATTTGAATTTTATTTATA
>JAQOOD010000003.1:14282729-14345380 GCA_029633175.1 Citrus glauca
ATCATGATTTTAATAAATAAAATTATAAATATCATAATTTTATTTATGATACTTATTAAATGAATAATGTTATTTATGATATTTAATTTTATTTATGATATTTATTTAATTATTTATTTATGTTTATAATTTATTAAATGAATAAGTAAATAACTAAATATCATGATTTTAATAAATAAGATTATAAATATCATAAATTTATAAATTATAAATAAAAAATAATTTTTTTACACAATTAATAATAAAATATTTTTCATATTAATATTAAATCATAACTTAGTTAATATTTAATAGAGATACGTTTCATTTGTGAATGAAATATTTTTCATTTTATATACATGACAAATTATGATAAATTAAAAATTACATTTTTATTAAATGAAGTTAAAGTACAATTATAATATTAGTAATTCAAATAAAATTAGGCGTAATTTGCATCACTACAGTTAACAGTACATCCCAACTACATTTTATTTGAGGATTGTATTTTTAATTTTAATTAATTATTATTATGATCTATGGAATTAAATTTATGTGTTATGAATTATGATTGATTATTGTGAAATAAAATATATAGTTGTGAAATTTTGATAAACTAATAATAAAATGATGATGATGATGATGGGCTTAAAAAAGCACGTCGGGCACGTGAGCTTAAATAAAGCACGTTAGGCACGTGGGCTTTTTAAGCACGTTAAAAAAAAAAAAGTTAGTGGGCTTTTTTTGGGCACGGCCCACGGCACGGCACGAGCACGGCACGAGCGGGCTCGTGCTGGGCTCAACTAAAAAAAAAATGAGCACGGCACGGCCCACTAAATTGGTGGGGCGTGCCGTGCCGGCCCACGAGCCCTTATGGGCCGATGGTTGGTGGGCAATTGGCCATAGTTATTTACAGCTGATATAACATAAGTTCTGCCTTTACTAGCATATGAAATTTTGAAAAGATGATAGCCATCCATGTTTGCTGTAAACTAAAAAGAGTAGTTTTATTTACCTTTTTGAATTTTTTAACTAAAGCAATCCCTAAGTTACATTTCATTATTTGCTAAAAACTTATGGTTTATATACTATAATGGAAAATGAGAAATTATAACGGTCAATAGATGAATTAATGTCTTTTTTTAGTTTTCAAAGATCTTATACTCCTTGTCTAATCTATTATTGATATACAATCTATGACTAAAACTTACTTTTTTATAAATTCTTATTTAATAACTACCTCTCGGTCTATTTGTATTTTACTTACGAAAAAATTCAATTAAGAAGAGAATTCTCAATAATTTTTGATCTGTCAGTTTCAGGTAAAAGTTTTTGATCATTTTTATAAAATTTCTTACTAAATATTAAAAAGCAGTTTCAAATTCGAGTCAAGAAATTAACTTATTCTAGTATGGAGTTATTTTTTTATGTTACTTAATAAAAAAAGTATTCAAAGAAGTTAGCATTTAATATGAGTACAAGAAAAGTAAATAATCAAAATTAGTTTTACAAGTAAAATAGATATATATATATATAACTAGAAAAAAAAAGGGCGAAGAAACTAAAGCATGATGTCATATGATTGGTGTTTGCAAGAAAGATCCAAACATCCCACAGCAACAACCACAAATGCAGATTCTAGTAAGAGTTCTGTCAGCACCGTCCAACATAAAATTAGCAAATCAAATGAGAGAAAGCGATCAAAAGAGGGGTTACCAACTGAGGGAGCTGATATTGTGCATCAAATCAAAATTCTGCTACCTAAAGAATTGTTAAAAATAATAATAATTAAAAAAAAGTCTAAAGAAATTAATTTATTATTATTATTGTTATTTCCGGAACAGTGCCCCAGAGCACTAAATGTAATTGTACGGACATTTCTGTTTACTGATGACTTTTGTGATCTTAACTCTTGAAAGAACATCCGTCCAAAATATAAAATATAAAAAATAAAAAATAAGAAAAACCTCTTAAAGAGCAGGCAATAACGACTGTTTCAGGACCTCAGCCCAATAGAAAATCGACAACGCATTTGACGAAACCACCTGGTTTTACAACACCACCTTTTTCGAAATCAAACCCAAATGTAGTGGTTTTTTTTTTTTTTAATTTTTCTTTCAATCCTCTTCCAACTCCAAGCCTCTTTCTATAAATATGCCCTCCTTTCTATTTTTACATAAATAGCAAAAGTTCTGCAGCACACTACTCACTACCTTCTCTGATCTCTGTTCTATAAAAGTACAGAGATTAGAGAGATACCCAGAAGAAGCCTGCAAGTTTCTTTGTAAAGGATCTCTTTCTAGCTTCTTGATTCTTTAATTATTTTTCATTTTGTTTTTTTGTTATATATATAAACACACACACACACACACACACACACACACACACACACACACACACACACATATGTTAATTCTTGATGGTGCGTTTTGTTTGATTGTCTGTTTTTTTTTTCCCCAAAAAAGATAGCTAATTAAGGGTGTTCTGACTAGAGTGGAGAATTGCTGGTGATAATTGTTAATAGATAGTTAATATGGGGAGAGGAAGGGTGCAGCTGAAGAGGATAGAGAACAAGATCAATAGACAAGTGACTTTCTCTAAGAGAAGGTCTGGTTTATTGAAAAAAGCCCATGAGATCTCTGTGCTTTGTGACGCTGAAGTTGCTTTGATCGTCTTCTCCACTAAAGGCAAACTCTTTGAATACTCTACTGATTCATGGTAAGTGCTTCCTTTTATTTTTTTATTGTTTCAATAAGAATAATGACTCTATATATTTCATGAGTATTTATAGTGTAATAGAAATAAGGATTTACAGTATATATATATAAAGTTTATTTTGTGTGACTTAATTTCGTCTTAAATTTAATTCATATAACAATTATCATATAAGTACAGCTGGTAGCTTGCTGTGAACCAGCTTGTGAGACGGTGGGAGAGAAGAAAAATCTCAATCCCTAGGAGAGTACGATGTAGTAATAGTAGTACCAGTTTTAATTTTTTTTAAAAATTTTTTAACAAAAAATTAGGGTATACTATCCGGTGTTTCTTTCCATATTCATTCATTCATACATAAGAAAAGACTTGTTTGGTTTTTCCAAATAATAGCATAACTATTGTTTCTATTAGTTTACTCCATTTGAGGCTTTAAGATTGATTGCCCATAATAGGCTAGCTTTTTGGGATTTGAGTTGTGTTCTCTTCAGTCTTCTCTCTCCTGTTGTCCTTATGTTTCATGGTCATCATGCATCAAACAGACGGGGAATATGTGTGTGCGTGTATGGGTGGGTTGGTGGGGAGGGGGGGGGGGGGGGGTTTCACTTTTTGTGTGTGTGTATGTGTGTTACATCACATGCATATGGGTTTTTGATTAAATTTGATTATATTGTTTAGGTCATTTATTCTTGAGCACACTCGTTTCTCAAAGTGATAAAGATTCTATTCTTGAGCACATTCGTTAAATAAATGATTAAAATTGAATTTTAAATTTTGATATTGATAAGTAAGTAGATTTTTTAAACTTTATTTATATTTAAGCTAATCTTTTTAATCAAATTTGAAAAATAAAAAAAATAAAAAAGAAAAAAATAAAGGAGAGAATTCTAATTCTTTTGAAAAAACCAAAATTTTAAGACTCAATGTATAGTCAATTTTTCTTTTCTTTTTAATTGAATGAAATAGAGAAGAATTTACCTATAAACCCACACAATTCTAGGATCAAAGTTTTGGTCGTTTCCTTGTCAACTAAAAGCTTTAATGAGTATTCTTAATGATCTGCCTTGAGCTGTGTAACAAAAGGCCCGATGAGCACGATCTTTGGTCACTGTTTTTTTTTTTTTTTGGATGAACAAGTTCAGCATTATTAGATGCTTCACATCTCTTCTCGGGGGCAAAAAAAAGTTGCTTTAAATCTGAAGCAAACACAGTTCTAGCTTAATATTAGCATCAAGAGCTAGAAGTTTTACACTTAGTTTTTTATATTAAAAGTACACTTGGTTTTACATTTGAAAGGTTTACTTTCATATCAAAAAAAAAAAAAAAATAATAATAATAATAATAATAATATTTAATTCTTAAACACAGCAAGTCTCATCTTGCTCTCAATAAATTTCCATATAATTTTAGTAGTAAGTGGATAAATAATTTTGTTAACTTCAACAATATCATATTCTAAAAAGATGACCAGTAATTTTTTTTGTGTTTTATACTTTTATTTGTGATATGACATCAGTTAGTTAGATTCATGCAAATATATGTAGTTTTTTTTTCTCTAAATATCGAAAGAATTAATGTAGAAGATGAACATAGCATTAGTTTTACCTCCACTATGATTTCCTTCTTTTTTTTTTGTTTTCAAATCAATTGCATTTTCAATCTCTTTACATTTCTTGGAATTCTTAACGGAAAAAGAACGGTAAAATATACTAAAAGCAATCGAGTGAAGTAACATATTGAAGGGGGGAAAAATTGTTCTTTCCTTTATTTGTAGTTCACACCTCTTCTGAGAGCTTTGCACATATTACAGGGAAAATATTTGCAATAATCAAAATATGTTTATATATGCATGTGTATTATAGTTTGATAAATCATTAAAAGTTATCTATTGATATCTTTATCACAAATAGTTTCATTCAAAATTAGTGTTTTTATCTTTCTTATCAAATATAATTTTTATAAGAAATTTCTCTTTTGAAATAGTGGATTCTCATGATATTGAGTACGCTGCAAGTTGCAATGAAAACCTTTATCCATGGATTGGTTTGATTTTGAGTGACATCTAATCTGCTAAACTTAAATTCTAGATTTTTCAGATCCTATTATTCCTCTATATTTATTGTATTCATTATTTATTTATCTAATTCGTAATGCTCAGTGGTTACACATTATCATGTATCTTCCAATGCTCAAATTTATATACTGAATTTGTCTTTAATTATTATTTCTCGTGCATATATTTATCTATTTTTACTTAAATATACCTAAGTATCTTTTATTCCTTGTAAATGTAGTTAAATTTCATGAATACGCCGTCAGATTTTATAATATTTCATAAAAGAATAGATTTTTTTATTTGATTTTCAATTATGTCTGCAATTCAACTATAATTTTCTTCAATCAGAGTTAAAGATTTATTTTATAACATGAGTAATTGAAATAATTAGGAAATAAAAGTTTGTTAGTACTTAAACTTATTACAGAAATATTATGATTTGATCTACTTGAAAGGAAAGTACATCAATATTTTATAACATCATCATTAGTGTTAAAAAGTTATAAAATACAATAGAGTAACAGTTAGCAATATTTTCATAATTTCATGATTTTTTAAATTTACGATCATACTTACTCTTTTTCTTTTCATTTTATTTAATTATTCAAATATTTCACATTCTCTAACAATGAAATTAAAAGAAATTTCTTAGATAAATTCTAAGTAATCATAGATATCTCAAATTTTTTTATTCTAAATTTTATCCCAAATGATGTAGTATTTATTGCATGGTTGGTAACTTTACAAGATCCAAGTGAATTCATTGTATTATCTCATCGAACAATTAATAAATGCCACATCATTTAAGGTAATTTTTTGAGATAAGAAAATTGGAATATGTAGCATTACTTATAAATTTTTACAGTGTAATTTTTTAATAATTTATATTAAGCCCGAGCCCAGCCCTAGCATGTCTTTTGTTAGGCTGACCCAAAAAACATGAATTTTACATTCTGTTTTCTTTTAAATTTTTTTCACTATGTTTGATAAATTTACTTTTATGAAAATATACTTTAAAAGTTGTGTTTTTTAAAGAACTTAAAACTTTAAATATACATTATGGGTGCGTTAAATGCTTGTAAAAAAGTGTACTTTTATTAAAATAGTATATATATTTTTTATTTTTTTAAGCATATGTTGGGCTGCCCTAAGTTTAGAAAACATGGTCAACTCAAGCCAAGCCAAAATACTTGGTTTTGGATTGATCTCAAGTTGCGTATGGTTCTTTTCCCATCCTTATTTTTTTGAAAAGTTATGATTTCATGTCACTTATATATGTGTTTTTTCACTCCTTTATATGCACTAATATTTAACATTACTATAACCCTATAAATTAGCCCATGCTCATTAAAAATCATAGGTTCGTCCTTGAATCTCAACCTAATTGTAATGAAATTTTAGATCTCTCAATAATTGAAAATATTATTTCACCTCCTTTACTTGTGGTTAAGTTTGAAATATACTTGGTCATTGGAAAAAAAATGATGATAATTATATTTTCAAAAAGGAGGGAATTTATAATTATTGTTTCCAAAAAAATCCATAAGGATTTAAGTGTTATTTTGGTTGTAACACTTCTTGCCATGAAAACTTTTACTATGAAGGGTGGCTAATTAAATATCAAGCACAAAACATTATTCCGTAGCAGTGAGCTGGTATTCATCAAACTTCTTATAAACTGTGCATGAACAGATATAGGTAATATTTTAGTACAAGATCAAAATAAGGGAGATCCACAGTTTTCCTACTGAAATTATTATTAATCATTAATGCTCTTATTGTTTTCACATTGTATGATAATCCCATCATCATAGTTTTATGTTACTACCCTTATTAAAGCAATGTGGAAAGAGAAACAATGGTACTTATCAAGTTCGGATTGAGTACAATAATTTTTTAAGTTATTGACTTACAGATTTATGTTATTAAGCCAGTTAAGTCCTGATTATTTAATTTAGTTCTCTAATTGCAATTGATTTGATAAAGTTCTTCAAGGTGAGGCCATTAGTTTGCTTATCTTAAAAAATAGGAAAATTGAACTCAACTTACGTTCTTTGCGTGCGGGTTTTATTATTACTATTGTAAGCGTTATTCTTTTTCCCTACCGAAGTATTTTCTCACGAGATAATTTAACATGCACACTGACCTTCTCTTACACGCCCATATGAAAAGAAATCAAGTCCTGATTTTGGGATATGATTGACACACTTCCCAGAACAATATTTACTAATCGTCTAATTTTTCATTGATTTTGCAGATTTTGAGTTTTGTTCATTACCAATTTTATTGTGATTTTTATCGTCCTTAGCCTCCTTGAGGCGTTTTTCGACTTCATATTGTCTTTCTTTTAGTGTGTTTCATTATTCACTCCCACGGCCCCTTCCATGATGATGTGATTCACATATTCATCACTATTGATGATACCACCATTACTTCCTTCTTTCATCCTCCTTTGCATTGTTACAGCCTTGCAATGGGTTGATGATAGCCATACTGTTTTATTCATCACGAGTCAAAAGCTCATGGATTTATTATGTACTACGTCTTTCTGTCTAAAATTTTCTCCTCCTTTATACAATAACAACAAAGTGATCAGGCAACCTATCTGCTTTTTGGTTCATTAATTTCAAAATCATCTAGTGTCATTTGTAATCCCTGGAATGAAGTTGATGATCGTCTCCGTTTATTCCCAAATTGGTGTCACAATTTGATTTGTCCGGAATTGATGGTTAGATTTTTCATGATTTCATTTTTGTATTGTCTTCCGTCTGAATCTCAATTTTAGGCAGATCTTTCAGCTATGTGCACTATTGCCGACGTAGGTGTTTCAACATATAATGTACTGTATACAAAATAGTGTATCATGCATTATCGGAACAATATCAAACCGAATTTTATCATGCATTATTTTGTCTACAACAAGCTAGGCTCTTTGGGAGCAGTGTTAGTATATCGCATTTCAATCTATAAATTAGTCTCACCTGCTCACATGATATTGAAGTTAAGGTCTTTTACTTATTTATTTTTAAAGTTTCATGTGCCATTTCTATCTGAGTGAGTTCCTTGGTAATTTCTTCATTTGTCTTTGGTTGAATCCACATATTCTGATCATGTCAGACTTTAGTATTGTATTCATGTCGCTGCAGTCAATAGTTAAGCTTTTGGTCACACAGTTAATTAAGCAGAAGATATATTAATTTACAGATTCTGTTTTAAGTTACAATAATTGGAACAAAATCAAGATTGTTCCCGACCTCCGATTTTCTTCTGTCTTGTTGCAATTATGCTGTCCTGTACAGTGTTAGAAACTAAAAATTAAGTCTACAGATTATCAATGGGCTGCTCCGAGGAACTGGAGTCCATAATTCCCTAACAAATGATAAAAATGCCAATAGTAAAAAGACAAAGACAAGGGCACAGCATCGAGTAAAAGACGTGTATTATCTTGAATTTTTTTTAGGTTACCTCTACAAGGTTTCGGCAATCTTCCACTTCAGAGTTAGGTTTTAAGTATAATTTAAGCTTATGAGTTTTTATATGGTATCAAAGTCAAACCTATGCATGAATAAGTCCACACTACATTACCATATGAGAAGAATCTGGTCTGCACACAAACTAGTTTCACTTCTCCTAAAACTATTATCTTGAATGTTAATGAATTTGAATTGAAGTTATATGAATTTTTTGAGAGAGTCAAAGCAATAATGTACTGCCATGCATACATTGTTCTTGTTAACTACTTTTATTCTAAACTCTTTCACATACTTTTATTTCGATCTCACTTCTCCTGGAATTAGTATCTTAAATGTTAATGATTTTGAATTGTGTTAACTTATATAATTCTAAACTTTTTTTGCATACTTTGATTTAGATCTCACTTCTCCTGTGTTAGACAATTAAGATTCCTTCCAAGATTATTCTAAGTAAATTTGTCAAGTAACAAATTAATGGAAAAATTAAGTGGAGAACAATACCAATATCACAGTATAAGATTTACGTGGAAAACTTCAAGTTTGGAGAAAAACCATGTTCATTGTCAAAAGACAACAAAAAAAAAAATTTACTATGTGAAAAATTGTTACAACCACATTTTTAAAAATAATTTGCTCTTACTCAAACCCCAAATACATCCAAAATACTAAAGCTTCCTAATACTGACTTAATGCTTAACTTGCATTAGATTGTTCAACTCTCTAGATTTTGAATGCTTCTCTGGATAACATGCTCTTCTTCTTCTCTTCCTTTTATATGCAAAACTTGCCTACAATCCAGGCAAATTATTCAAGGAAGACACCGAATTTTGGTTGCCTTTCTTGACTTCTTCCTTTTTTTTTTTTCAATCACACTTTCAACAATCTCCACCATAATACTCAACATAAAGAATTATCGTACTCCATCATAAAGAATATGCTCACTTAGAATTAATTACCAATTCCAAGAATTTTACATCGACACTTGTCTAAATATCTCATTGAAATTTTTTATACAACTTCCATATTGGCTTTTCTGGAAGTTCATCAACCATCAACATAACTTCCACCACACTCCCTACATTATACCATCATACCGTGAGTGCAAATTTTTGCAGACCCATTAGTAGTAGTACATTCCCTCTCATTGCGCTAGTGGCATACTATGATAATGTCTTCATCATCTATTTTATAAGGGATCATTGCCTCCTATGAGGATGAGTGACTTACCAGTTACCACTAGCAATCTGTTAGTATTTGATTTGGAACCATTTTCCAACCTTACTCCATTTTTCGTTTGATAATCTCTTTTTCGGTGTCTCGATTGTCCACACCCAACTAAGTCTTTTGTCCTTAAGAGTTATCTTTCTTCCAATTTCCTATAATTGCCAAAGACAAGACATTTGTAGTTTTAACACTTTCACTATTCTTCTTTCTTCTGAGAGTAAAGTACAAGTAAGTTTTTCAAGACCTACCGTAGTAGCTTTTTCAATACATGTTGTCTCTTTTCTATATATTAAAGTAACAAGTGCTTGTAGGAAATTGAAAGTGACACAATAGCCTAAGCACCTTGTCTTCATCTTTAATTTTAACTCCAATGGCTTCTAGTTCTGTCACAGAACGGTTGAGAATACTGAGGTGATAAAAAAATTTTTGTACCTTCAGCCATTAGCAATGCGTGAAATTGCTCCTTCATGTACAACTGATTTGAAATGCCTTTTTTTCTGATACAACTTTTCTAATCTTCCCTAAAGCTCTTTCGCCGTCAAAACATTTCTTACATTTGCAAAATAGTTTTTGCTAGACATAGTCGTATGACTTGCAGCTGTATCATCCAGCTCTTCCTAATCTTCATTGCTTATACTAGTTTTTCCAAGGTCACTACTAGAAGCAAGGGGTGGCTTCCCTTTCAATGCCTTGCGTAGCCCAAATTGAATTAATACATCATTGACTTAAATTTGCCACAAGCCAAAGTTGATTTTCTCATCAATTTTTTTTATTTTGATTTTCAGTAGACTTGAAAACTTCAATCCTTACATATTCGCTTTGTACAACAATCTTTGATATTCACCGAAGACTATTTGGATAGGCTCCCACTACTTTATGTGAACAATATTGTATACATTAATAGTAATATATACCCTGACACCAAACATTCAACTAATGGCTCTAATAACACTGTTACAAATTGAGATTCCTCCCAAGATTACTCTAAGCAAATTTTTCAAGTAACAAATTAATAAAAAATTAAGTGGAAAACAATATAAAACTCAAAATTCAATATTTATGTAGAAAACTCTAAATTTATAGAAAAACCATGGTCATTGTCAAAAGACAACAAAAAAAAAATTACTGTGTAAAAAATAGTTGCAACCACATTTTCAGAAAAAAAAATTTCTCTCACTCAGACCCTAAATACACCAAAAATACTAAAGGTTCCTAATACTCACTCAATGCTTAACTCGCATTAGATTGTTCAGCCCTCTAAATTTTGAATGCTTCTCGATAACATGTTCTTCTTCCTCTCTTCCTTTTATATGCAAAACTTGTCTATAATCAGGGCAAATTATTCAAGGAAGGCACTGAATTTTGGCTGCTTTTCTTGACTTCTTGAAAGACACCGACTTTTGGCTGCCTTTCTTGCCTTCTTCCTTTCTTTTTTTAATCACACTTTCAACATCGTGGAACTGTTATCTTGAATGTTAACGAACTTGAATTGAAGCTATATGATATTTTAAGAGTTTCAATGCATTAATGCACTGCCAGGCATATATTGCTCTAGTTAATTTATTTAATTCGGCACTCTTTCACATACTTTGACCTAGAATATTATACTTCTATGTTCTTACAAGCATAACATTATTTTTGTTTTGGTATCAGCATGGAAAGAATCCTTGAACGATATGAGAGGTATTGTTATGCGGAGAGGCAGCTTCAAGCAAATGAGATTGAACCAAATGTATGCCACCTATTTGATGGCCAAATTCGCAATTCATGAGTTCTTTTCTAAAAGCATCTCGAAACAGTATTGGCATATTGTACTTTATTGTTCGAGCTATATGTTAACAATGCCATATATAATATATATTGTCCCAGGGAAACTGGACATTGGAATATTCCAAGCTTAAAGCTAGGATGGAGGTTTTACAAAGAAATCAAAAGTATGCACATGAACGCAAGTTTTCGAATAAATCAATTAAACTATTAATGACGTATGTAGTCTTGATATATAATATCTCCAGGCATTTCATGGGAGAGGATCTTGCAGACTTAAGTCTCAAAGAGCTTCAAAGTGTAGAGCAGCAGATTGATTCTGGTCTTAAACTCATTCGATCAAGAAAGGTGATTTCACTATAAAGTTTAAGCTTTCGTTGTTTGGTCCATTAAACATGGAACTGATTAAATCAGCTTTCATTTGCAGAACCAACTCATGCTTCAATCCATTTCAGAGCTTCAGAAAAAGGTGAGGCCGAACCGCATAATCTTCTTTAATTTTTAATTGTTGTTCATGCAAAACATCTATACGCGTAGGATGTGTGGAGCCTAATTATAGTCTTGACACTGAAGCATTCATGCATGGACTTGAAATTTATTAGTAAGGGTATATTGGGGCTTTCCTTCATGCATTAGGATCCATGTTTGTGAGATTGTCTTGTAAACTCTTCTTATCTTGGTGAAATTGTTAAGGCAATAATCCCACATGATCTAAGATTGAGTATATTAAGTTTGGGCAACTTTGTTCTCTTAAAGGTAGCTTTTCGTATGAGCTAGTTTTATGGGATACTAAATTGTGCTGGATTCAAACTCTTGCACAACTGGACTAATAATATCTTACCATGTGGCATGAACTAGGAAAAAAGAGACTTGAGCAACCCTTAACTTTTGACCTAACTTTTAATTATAAGTTTAGCCGAGTTAGAGCCATGGGCTTCTCTAAAGTTTTGCAGCAGTAGCTTTTGTGGTTAAAGTGAACTCCTATAAAGGATTAGGGAGTTTAATTCTTAACAATATGTATAGGTGAGCTTTAGTTTTCAGCAAAGTTGTTTCATAGGTTTTTATAACTTCATTTACTTATATGTACAGGACAAGTTATTGAAAGAGCAAAACAACTTGCTCGCAAAGAAGGTACGCTTTCGCAATTCTCAAATATCAGCCCTCTAGCTATATATATATATATATAATATCCATTTTGTTTCTGACAAATCTTTGCGTACTTTATTCATAATTTGATTAATTGAAACAAGGTAAAAGAAAAGGAGGAGCTACTGAGCCAAGAGGCCCAGTGCAGGGAACAGCAGCAGCATCTAAATCATGACTGGAACTCATCCAATGTTCATCTAATGCAGACATTGACCAATAGGTCACTCTCTATGGCTCTCTCTTTAATTAATTTCCGCGCCATCAATCAATAATCACATTATTAGAGTACTAAAAATGTGGCAATATTTCTAATACGCTGCATGCATGCAGCTCTTACCAAATGGGAGGGGGCACCGGAGAGGAGGATGAGGATACTCCGACAGGACATCGAGCTAACGCTCTGCTGCCCGCTTGGATGCTTCGTCACCTTCATTAATAATTTACAGATCATGAGTTCTTGATTACTATCAGTATGTGCGATTCATATTTTGCTTAATGAAATTAAGCAGAACAAGAAATTGATATATGTATATGGACGAGCACTCATCTTAACATGGTTATATTATATGTCCAGAGCTGTGAAAAGGTTTGATACTTTGTATAAGGGTATGTACACCATTTCAATATCCACTTTCAGCTTGTATGTAATCTTCTATGTTATAATGGACTGAATCACTGAAGATTTATAGTATTGGATGGTTATTTGAATGATTAGAAATTCAATACATGCTAATTCTTAATGATGTATTAGACTATATTGTGCGAAAATTTCCAGTCAAAGAAGAGGTTATTAGTTTTGGAGACTTCTTTCTTACTTTGTATTTTGTTTTGATTTGGCTTCTTGTCTGGAGTTTCATTATTTAGGCAAGGTAGTCTTATTCGAGTAGTTTTTTTAGTCCATATAGATAGCATAACATGGGTCCTTGGTATTTATTTGAGCTTCAGAGATTTGTTAATTCGATTATTATGAATAACTCTAGGATTCAATTTTATTTTTGTTATTTTTCTGTATTCGTTCATCCAACGAGATCTAATATGCTAAATTCTGGCATTTTGTGAGTCATCAGAAATTGAGTTTATTTAATTTTATTATTTTATAAAGACTGATAGTATTTAAACCCACCCAAATACCCAACGCACTCATTTTTTAAATTATTTTTATTACTTAAAATTACTATCAAGGACCCTACTACAGAACTAAATTAATTTTTTACTGCTCCTTAGACCCCATTTTCAAACACTCTTGTAATCCAATTAAAACTAAAGTGCTTTCAACTCAAATATGACCAATGGGCTGCACGGCATGTGGCACCGCACTAGCACGTTTTGATTGGACACGCAGCACGACATGGGACGAACGCGGGCTGAGCCGAGCTTTAAATTTTAGGCACGCAAGCCTTAAAAGCAAGGTACGTGAAAAAATCTTGCAATAAGCATGCTTCAGTCTTTAATTAAAGTAAACTTAAAATTTTATGATTTTATAAATAACTTGAAATTGAATCTTTTAAATTCATTTAATTCTTAAGTTTAAAAAAATACTATAATTGATTTATGTTTATAATTTATTAAATAAATAATTGATATAATGAATTATAATAAATAAAATTATAAATACCATATAAATATATATTAATATTATTGTGAACTATGATATACAACTCTATGTAAGTTCAAGTTAACAATTAAGTTAACTCTTAAAAAAAGTTTATTATTGTTGTTGTTATTAAGTATTAAAAAAGAATTCTAATACCATAAAGTCAAATTTAGTAATTAATATTATATTCGCTTACTACTATTAGTTATTATTATTGAATATGGACTTGAGTTTTGAATTTTTAATTTTATTAAATTTAAATAAATGTATACGGACCCAAAAATGTATATAGGCTTGAAAAATTATGTTGACAATTTGGCATGCACTCTTAAAAAAAAAGAAATAAATTATCAGGCTTTTTTTCTTAGGCACGGCACATATGGGCATAGCACGTGTGTGGGGTTGTTCAATTTAGTTTAACTAAAGCAAGCAATTGTGAACCAATGGTTTTTGGTCTAGTGAGAGAACCATTGCACTGACAATATATGAAAAAAATGATTTAAGCCTCCACAAAATATTGTGGATGGGGTTAGTTATAGTACTATGAAAGCCTTAAATTAAAAAGTTCACACCGGATTGCTATGAGCTATGGAGTTCATTAATTGATTTATTTCTTATTTAGGCAAGGAAATTAATAGATTAAGGACAAGGGAAAGATCAAGCTTCATGATTCTGACTTGTATCACACAACTGCAAATTCAAGCACAATTTATTAATTTGTGCGGTTAAAATTTAAATCTATTCAATTCCAGCATGTTTTATTGCCTGAAATGGTGATATCAAACTTTTTGCAGTTAAATGGGGCCGAATATATTAATTAAAATTAATTAGCTGCCAGCATTTAATTTTTTTTTCTCCTATTCATTCCAGTATTGCACTTTCAATGGCTGTGCAAATAGATTTGATGGGGTTTATTTAGTAAACAATGGCTAAAGAATTTAATTAAATGAGGACATATTTGTAATTAGAATTAGAGTAGGTGTACGGAGTAAAATTCTAAATTTTAAATCTAATAGTGAATTTATTGAATAAAAAAACACGACAAATATTTTGATAGGTTCAAATATCACTAATTTTTTTAAAAATTACTGAAATATCAAAAATATCTCTTACTTACACATTATCATACATCAATCTACTATTTCACTTATGAACGTACTAATTAATCGGATCCCTTATAAACAACCCATGTGGTATAAGTAGTTGAATTTGCTACATGAAGTTGGTATTATTATTTCGCTCGCATAAGATTCAGTGACAAATAATCAATGTTCAAGGCTGAAATAGTTAACAAAAATCCAATTCCAAACTGTGAACTACCAATCTACCATGCTTTGGCTCCATCCGTATCAGCATTAATTAAAGATTGCTGCAAAATATGTAAACGGCCAATCTTTGTATCCCAATGAGAGTCATCCAATCTTGACTAGGTATCATTCCCCAAGTGTTTTTCAGCCTCCGCATTTTTGCAGTGCATGCCCATTATTCAAAAAAGACAGAAAAAAGGGGGCAAGCTAAAAATGGCTCCGACAAGGGTTTGTGGATTTGTGGGTCGCACGTAAAAGAAGTCGGAGAGAATTGAGGAATAAATGCAAGCCAGTCATGATCGCATGCAAACATAAATTGAATTCGGCCGAAAATATTGGAGACAGTTGGATTAAATTAAAATTTCTTGATGGTCCAATTAAACAATGACAGAATCTTGATGTGATGACACGTCTATCAGCAACACTTCATGCGGGAAAAAAATTAAAAAAAAAAAAAAACATGATAGTTACCGCACACGATGCATGAAAAGTGAAAACTGATGTCATCTCCTTAATCAGTTTTCTCTGTGTAGTTAATTATCAGTATTATATTATTATTAATAGCACATGAATGCTGTTGTAGCAAGATTTGACAACTAATCCTGAAAGTTTGGAATAGCTCCACCGTAGTCAGTCATTTCCAATTAATAATTATGAATCCTTTTTTTATTTTTCTTCTTGTGTGCAATAATGGAACGCAAAGAGAATAATTCTTGACATAAAATAATCAATTTGTTATCACATACCAGCATTATAATAATTAGACTCCATATAAAACTTAATTATCTCATTCCCTTTTCAAAAACCTTCACCACCTACCAGAGCAATAACCTTGGCAAGAATGCTAGACCAAATTTTAAAATGATTTCAACATTCGATCAAAAAGATCCCAGAGATTCATATGCTTGATCTTTCAAAACTATTCTAGAAAACGAGTCAAAATCATTAATTATTTCTTTTAACAAATTGGCAAACTCCACGACTTAAAAGCAATAAGATTCAAGACACCAACCTACGCCCAGTTTCATTCATGGCCAGCACGTTCAATCAAGAAAAGCCCCACCACACAGAAATCAAAAGAAACAAACAAGAATAACGTTGACCGAACATATACATTAACACTTAAAAGTCAAACATATAATTGCTGCATTATTGAACATTCGTCTATATAAATTGCTAGCTAGCCAGCTACGTTCCCACACCAAGTTAAAGAAAATTATGGCCAAGTCGCATAGCAGATCTCCCAGACTGTCCATCAGTCGTTCCATTTCTCGTGTTCGGGTGCGTTCGCCGTCTCTTCAACGTAAAAAAGTGTCTAAAAATTCCGTTGAAACTGATCAAAACGTCGAGTTTTTGGGCGGCGGCAACGCTGAGGAGGTCGAGTATGTAGGCAATGAATCATCAGGAAGTGAGAGGTATGGCAACAAGGTGATGGTTGTGGCTGATTCGAGTCTTGATGCTAAGGGAGCTCTTGAATGGGCGTTATCACACACTGTTCAATGCCAAGATACCATCGTTCTTTTATATGTTATTGCCAAGTCTTCCAAACAAGGTTGTCAGCTTAATTGATTTCATTTTAATCACTTTAATTGCATTGCAAGAAGTAATTAAGTGCAAATTTATCTGATTAATTTGATGTGTTTCGGCTTCTGGGACAGTTAAGGAGACCAAAGGGAAGAAGCTTTACTTAAGGGCTTATGAAAAGCTTCATTCCATGAAAAGTATTTGCCAATTGAAGAAGCCTGGGGTAAGTGATTTTCAATGTAGACATTGGAAAATGCTAACAGAATTAAGTTTGTAGACAAGTCAACAATTATTATTATTATTATTATTATTTTTATTATTATTATTTTTCTTGAAATGTCCTTGTCTGCCATTATAATTCTTTTCATACAAATCATTGCAACAAGTCAACAAATGGCCAAAATAATTGAATCCATATGCAGCATCAACCAAAAAATTAGTAAATTACGAAACTCATTTTTAAGCCACATATGTTTATCCCATTGCATTGCATACATTCAACTTTTGATTTTTTTATGTGCTTTTATTGTTGTTGTTTCCCAACAGGTGCAAGTTGAGATAGCAATAACGGAAGGGAAAGAAAAAGGACCCATAATTGTAGAAGAAGCAAAGAGGCAGAATGTGTCGCTGTTGGTTCTTGGGCAAAGAAGGAAATCAATTGTATGGACATTGATGAATAGATGGTCAAGCAAGAAGAAGGCTGTAGGTGACATTGCTGATTACTGCATCCAAAATTCTTCACGCATGACAATCGCCGTGAGGAGGAAGAGCAGCAAGCTTGGTGGCTACTTGATTACTACTAAGCGTCACAAGAATTTCTGGCTTTTGGCTTAGTAATGTTTAGTACAATTTGTTTACTGGATTTTTTTGCTTGCTGGAGTAATTGTGTGTACTTGGCACATCAAATTGTATTGAGTGACGCATCAGCAGGCAATTCTCAAGGGATTTTTCCTTTATTTATTGTTTGATATCACATTCAGTCAAGTACCTCTCAGCTTTCCTAATGAATGAAAGCTAGAAAAATGCATACTGATAATATACCTTAATAATAGGAATGACATACGGCTGATTCTTTTTCTTCCCTGTCACAAAGTTGAGAGAGATGCAGATGATTTACAGACTATGTTCATTGCTAACACCGTGAAGGTTGGAGGCATTTGAATTTGTAGATTGAACCCGAAAATATGCAAAAACAATCAATGAATTTTAGGTTGTCTTTCTCATTGGCGAAAACAGAAAATTCCACATCATAACCTAGAAGCTTCACCGAGGAAAATGATTTGCATAAAACTGAAAATTCTGAATTACAAGTGAAATTTCCATTTTGGTAGATGCACATCGCCCAAAAATCAAATAAAGAACAAAAACCACAAACATTGACAGCTTTAAGATTCAACAATTTCTTCATCTGCACTTATTATTTACTGTCTGTTTTACAAATAAAACAATTATTTATTGCAACTGTACAAATTGACCAAATGGAACCACTGATTCCCTCATAGGCATTCAGGGATGAAGGAATACCCCACTATATCAACATTTTCTTCCTCACCTTCCCTTGCCCCCACTTTCTGCGCATTTCCTTTTACTTGTACTTTTTAAGTCCCTAAATTTTCTATCACTTTATGGCTATGAATCAATCAACTAAGACCTACACTAGTTCACAAATTCCAAGTACAGAAGTCTTGTTACAGTACCTTTTGACGTGGCTCAAAAATATAACCATGCCTATATGCAATTTGATGAAGCTGATCATACCCAGCAAGAACTCCAGCCCCGGCCACACCAAGAAGTATATTTGCAGTAACCCCTCGATACAGCGCTCTGAAACCCTCGAGTTTAATGATCTCACGTAATGCGTGTGCCGCACCGTCATACTTAATGGGTTGTCCAGAAGTAAGCATCATTCTCCGTCGCAGAGTGTCAAAGGGGTAGGCACAAACCCCCGAGACACTGGTGATGCTCCAACCCAACAGAAAACTAGCAAAGAAATTCCCCTGCAATCAAGTGAATAGCTTAACTTAGAGTACAAAAGGCTGGAATTGTTTGCCCGGTATGACCAAGAAACTGACAGCACAATCTCCTACCATGCATGCACTTATGCATAAGACTAAGAAATAAGTAACTTAAGATAACAAATTATCACAAGGACGATTATAGCAATAACTATATGATGAATCTTGTAAGACGTCTAAAATGTGATGTTGAAAACCACTTGGCTGTTATTTTATTTATAATAGGATATAAACTAAGAGGGCCCACATGTTATCAGCCTGCAGCAGTATACATCTGTATAAACATCCATGTATATACATTAAAACCATGTTTCAGCTCAAAGTCTGAACTACATTCAACACTTCTTGAGCAGACAGCTACCTTGAAATACATGGTTACAAGTTTAAGTTAATTAAGATGTAGAAATTTACCTCTAAAGGCCCCACCAAAATGATGGGCTTCATTGTGTCATAGAGTCCAAAATACATGCCGCGATAAAAAGTGATTCCAATTATTGAAACCCCAAATCCCCGATAAAGGCCCCCTATTCCATCACTTGACAATGTTTTACTGTACACATCTAGTAGCCCTTTAAACTGACGTTGACCACTGATAAGGCACTCCCTCGTGTCAGTGCCTAAACGGGTACGTGCATAATCCAAGTGGTACAGAAATAATGAAGTTGTTGCTCCAGCCGCACTTCCTGATGCTACATTTCCAGCAAACCACTTTATATAACCATCTTTCTCTTTTGAGCGGCCAAAATGGTTTTTGAAGTAACCCTTAAATGCAAAGTTAAAAGCCTACGGACAATCGAACATCTGTTCAGTGATAAAATTAGGGAGGTAGTACGGATATAAAAAGTGGGATGAAATCAATACAGACCAAAAGACAGTGTTTCTTAATCAATAAAAACTAGAAAGCTTTCTAGATCTCCTCCTAATTTGTTCTCTTTGACAGTTCAACATGTCATACTTTGCAAAGTTGCATAATCATTCGTAAAAGGAATCTCTTCTATTCTTGCACAACTGGAAGAGTTCAACAATCAAATGGCAATGGAATGAATTATCTTACGGTACACACAAAATATCTGCTATCAGTAATCTTGATTAAACAAGGTGCTTGCAAAAAGCTTGTACTCAGGTCAAGTAAAATCCGTCCACATTTCAATGGATCTTATTAAACACTTTTAAAATGAGACTTTCTCATGGGGAAATTACAGAGTTCCACAGTGAACTAGCAACCGGTGGAAGTCAAATGAATAAATAATTGTAAACAAACTATTTTCATTGAAAAAGTATGCCTCTTAGATTTGCAAATTGTGAATTGATGTGAACAATGAATCAATGAAAGCGTCTTTCCACCAACATGCACAGAAACAGAAAGTTTTAGTTCATGCATTTGATGAAATTACTGAAGAACTATTTAATTAAGCAATGCTTATAATTGCCGCCTCAATTACATGTTTAAGATCTCTGTCGAGAAAGCCAGTTGAAGGCAAGTGATGAATAATAGAAAGAAAATTATGTTAAATTGAAAAGAAGTTGTGGCAGAGCTCAAAGAAAAAACTCAACAAGCCGGAGATATCTGCGTAAACCTTGCTTGAATGTTTTCCAAACCAAAACAACCCAAAATACATTCACCAGAAGGTACCAACGACAAAATGCTGTTAGCCATTTCATATGCTTAATAAGCTTGTACCAGTAAAGCCCATAAATATTGCCTATGTAGAGAAGCCTAGATTTGGATGCCTTAACTAGTTGCTATAGTGAGTTTTTGTAATTTGATTAGTGGGACAGTATCATTGGAAGTTGTTTAAATTTCTTTGGTTTTTAGTGGTATCATGATTCATATATGAAAAATGAATAACTTGCCAAGCTGATGACAACAGTGTGCATCACACAGTTGTGACAAAAAAAGGTTTGACAAATTTCCATCAATCTAACACGCAAAAGTTTTGACGGCAACTAATAAAAAAAGAATTCAATGGACATTGAACTAAATGACACCGTGTTGAAAATGAACACTTTTAGCCCAAATATCGATATGAATTGCCGTACCTGTTGGTACCAAATGCCAGTTTGCAATCTATACGAAAATAAAAAGATATGACAGCAAATTGGTAAAGAATAAAAGAATAATACACAGTCATGTTCTACTCAGCTAAAATCATCACTTTAATATCAACATATTTAAATTAAATCGAATAAAATTTCTCCTATAAAAAACAGAATTTCCAAGATGCTGGTTATGAGAACCAGCTAGTTGACCCGGCAACCCCCATCAAGCTATTCTTAAAGTACGCAGGTGGTCCCAAAAGAGAGGATATGAATTCAGTCGCTTTTATGAGAAAACTTGCACGTTTGTCTACAAATAAAGACTGTCAATAAAACATTTTGGCTAACTAATTATCATCAACATCTCCATGGAAAAATGGGGCACATACTTTCAAATCAAAATTCAAGATGCTAATCGAGAAAATCCACTCTTTAAGAAAAAAGATCAAACAGCAGGCTCATATAGAAGAGAAAATCACAATACCTGAGTGGGGAAATATCGTATGACATTGGCCTGGTTACCTCTCCAAAAGGACAGCAGACCATCCTCTCTCAAGACCCTCCTAAAGCAATCACTAACACCCATATAAGGCCTCCTGAGTTGACCTCTCTTAATCATCTCTCCTTGATTTTGTAACAAAAGCTTCACTCTCTCAATTGGCGCTGCAGCACTCTTCGCCATAATTGCTGCAGCGCCTCCCATTACAAAATCTGTAGAAAATCTGTCAGATGTTTTTGTCATTTCCAATTGCTCTCTATGCAGCCTGTGGTTATAAAGAAGGTTACAACTCAAAAATAAAAAATAAAAAAGAGCATGGCGGTAAATACTAAGATAACAAATTTCCCAAAAATCTAAAAGGAAAATACTGAATACGTCCACAAAAGAATCTTTGCTCTCAATAAATTACAAACTCATCACCAAAAATAAATTAAATAAACAGTAGTTCTCTACTTGTGGTTCATTCTCCAAGAAGGCTACTATATATAAAATTAACGTGTGATCCAATATTCATAGAGAAGAAAAGAACTACAAAACTCATGCATCAACCAACCACACTTGAGCGCACAAAGAAGAATAAGGACACTTAATTCAGTGACCAAGGAAGCCAACAAAATTTAACCAACTTTTTGCAAATTTGACTTGGTACAAATTTAGCAAGAACTTTGATTTAATCAAAATCATCCATATCTATGTTGAAGCTGGAAACTGCAACCTACACTATTGCAACTAGCTGCTAAATCATATTTCCTAACTAATCGATACATGCCATGAGTACTTCCAAGAACAAAATTTACTTTCATTACTTATCCGAGAGCCATGAATGCTGCAATACCCACAGGCTGAAAAAACTCAATCAATCTAGTGAATTCAATTTGCCAAGCTTGAACACACTGAAAAGCAAGCAAAGTTATGTTTTTTTCAGAGCTTTATATACATTTGTTCATTCAAATCAACATAAAAGCTGTTACAAGGAAACAAAAAACATAAAAGGGCCACCATAATGCACCATTAAACTCAGTGAAGTAAAATCTAAGAAACTTCATTACTGAAAAACCCACCAAGATTCTCAAGTTTCTAAATTGAATCCCATGAAATAAAAACTCTATGCATTAATACACAACCGCATTAAATTTAAAAGAAGCGATAAATGAAATTGAAAATAAAAATACAATAAAATAAAAAGAATAAGAGACGAAAATAACCAGGTTTTTAAATCTCTGTAATCAAGTAAAGCGAAGCGAGAGAGGTTGAGTTGGTAGTTAGAATCGAGAGCCAACTTGGCAAGTTTGAAAGGCAGGTGTTTATTCGTGAAAATTGAGAAACAAAGAAGATAAATTTATAGTGGCTTCCGTAATATTTGTAAAATTGCAGATACTTCCCATAACGTTTTAATATTACTCTTTTTTTTTTTCGTAAGAGTGCCTTTTTTTTTTAAATATTGTTATACTGGATTGTAGTTATTACAATTAATATTTACGAATATATTTTATAATTAAGATATTTTTTATGACATGTACTTCTTTGAAGTTCTGTTCAAATTTTTTAAACTCTTTTAAATATTCGAGAGATATCAACTCCACTCACATTTCGTTAACGATAAACTAGCTCCAATCAATTATTTAATAATTGAGAGAGAATTGTAAATAACCCCCTAAGAGTGCGTTAGACATTGTATTATATTATATTTTTTATTTATATATGTATATTATATTATAGTGTACTGCATTAGTAATATAATATAATAATGTTGTATAATATTTAGCGCTACACTGTGTTATATTAATTTTTTATGATTAATTTAAATTATATTTTAGAAAATAATATTTAGTAGTACTTAAAAAAAACTAAATATATAAGTCTTAAATTTTAGGAATTTAACAATTTTCTTTTAGTGTAATGTTAAAAAAATCATAATTCTCCATAAAAATCAAATGCTATATCCTTTAATTTTCAGAAGCATAACAATTATTTTCAGTATTTTCTAAATATATAACCCGTAAAATATAGAAACAAATAATTTAATCAAATAATTTCTAAATAATATAACAACAAAAATAAATAGTTAAAACCTACAAGATTAGTTCAAAAGTCATTTTAGGATGATAGAATAAAAGTTCATATACACCACATAATAATCACAAAATGATAAAGTGATACAATTGTTATAACATATTCAATAACAAAATAAATTGTGTCAAATATTCCAACTATCTAAGTAAGAGTTCTGCAGCATATGTAATAATATTTTATATTATTATTAATTTTAAATTAATATTTATTTATATTTAAATATTTATTATTTTTATATTAAATTATATATTAATTATATTACAATAATTAAATAATGTAATATTATATTATATTTTATATACTAATCAAGTATTTATTATTAATCAAATGAAATTATAAATTTATTAATAAATTATAATGTAAAAATAAAATATAATATTATATTATAATTAAAATATAATATAGCATTATTGAATAATGAATAATAAATTTATTAATTTATAATAATTATAACGTAAAATTAAAAATAAAATTAATATTATATTAAATTAAAAAATTATATTATTATTATTATTGTAAAGTAAAAAAATATATATATACAAGCTACTGCAACAACTACCACAGTAGCACACCCCCCAAAATCAATTCTCAAATATGTGATTGGTTTAATTTAATATTGGACTCGCACCTAATGCTATGTATTATCACATTCCAAACATATCCCAAAAGAAATCGATACAGATTATAGAATATACCCAAAATTATACATCTAATAAATTCCGTAAGAAGTATAGAAAATTGTTTTCGTCTGTTTGAAACGAGCAGCACATTAGTACATTAAAACATCCATAATTGATTTATTTTATAAGAGCATAAATAACTAGTTTAATTACATTGAACTTAGTAATATAATATCCTTGGAGAAATAAGATACTTCATGATCGATATCTCTCCATCAACCGACAACGTGCATGAGAAGTAGATCTCCAACAACAATTTCTTTGTAACTCTTTTACATTATCTGGGTTGTCTCTTTCAGTTGGTCCTTCGAATCTTCTGCGGTATGAAATTCTTCAAATATTAGTGTTAGAGACTTCAATACGTAAAATATGTAAAAACTAACCAAAAAAAGAAAAAGAGTTGTTGATTGGGCCAATTTTTTTTACGATACAAAGAAGAGCATATGAATAATATTCTCTCATTATGTTTTTTGTATATAGATTTCATTTACTGCATGTCGGAGATGACATTGTTTTTTTGTATATAAATTTGATTTATGGTATGTCTAAGATACTCGTTTATCTATATATTTTAAGTTAAGTATCTCTTTAGTTTTTATATTTAAAACAATACTTTAAGAAACTCATGTGGTTAAATATGTTACACTCTTACCGTTACTTTTTTACTTTCTTTTACAATAATACCCTTTCAACAATATTCTTAAAATATTTATAAAAAGAAAAAAAAATAATTTATCAAATTAACCTTAACAATAATATAAAAATTAATTTATTTTTAAGATTAAATTAAAAAATTAATTTTTTAAAAATAATCATTAGTAAGATTGCTGCAATAATGTTAAACAATACTTTAAGTTGGCTGATATTAATTTATTTATAAGGATCAGGTTACGGTGCAACTGTGGTACTGTGCCACAATTACATCCAGCCGTTGGATGCACTTAGATTGGTTGGGTCCAATGACATCCAACAATTGGATGCAACTGTGGCACGGTACCACAGTTGCACCATAGGTTTCCCTTAATTTTTAAATAATTGTAAGCAAAATTGTTGCATAAATACACAAAAATACTAGTTGTTACATAGTGATATTTATAGATTAATTTACTGGTAAATAGCTATTGGTTAATTTGCTGATCAACTTTTTTATAGATGAATTAATTAATCTCAAGAATCTTATTCGAAGGGTGTTATTGTAAAAGAAAAACAAAAAATAAAGGAAAAAATGTAACATATTTAACTATATTAGTGTCTTGAGTTATTCTTTAAAATAAAATGGCTAAATGAATACTTAAATTAAAATATAAAGATTAAACAAACATTTACATTTGACTGAAAGTGAAGCATATATACCCCCTAGCAAGTTCTCATCGTAGCGATGCACAAACCACACCAAATTTAAATTGTGAACAGAAGCTTGTTAATGCAGTATTGTTTAAGATTTGTGCCGCTGCATTAAAGAAAATAACAAGAATTTGAGGTAGGAGTAGGACAATCCAAAAAAAAAAAATTGTGGTGAGGTTATCAAATAATGGGAAATTGAGGAATGGCTACGCCTTCAAGAAAATAAGGAAACTTTAAAATTCTACTTCATTGTCAACCATAAAACTATAAACAAACCCTAGTCTTCTAGATTGTCAACTTTGATTCCACTTTTTCTCTATACCAATTGAGGTAGAAAAAAGGGAGGGAACAAATGCAAAAATAGAAAGTACCCTATAGAGAATCACATATACAATACAAATACAAAAACTCAAGATTAAGGATCAATTTAGGATTGCAATGATTGATGAAATAAATTACTTATGTTATATGAATGAAATAAGTATTTATTTAAAAGAGTAGTTTGTTGTTTAGTAAACTGTGTTATTATGATTGCAATGAGTTTAGAAAATAGAGTAGATGTATTTGGTAAATTTTTAATATAAAAATGTTGTTTTATTATATAATAACTAAAATAGGCAAAATTTAAATTGCCTTTATTTATATATTGGATTTATAAAAGAAATAAGATATAATTGTATTTTTGTTAAAATATTAAAGTTATAATATGATCTTTAAAAGAGCAATTCTTACCTATTTTTAAAAACTGTTATCAAAGTAGAGAATTTTATAAAATAAGTAACTTTTAAAAAAATTTATCAAATATCATTTTTGTCAAAACTTATGAAATAAACCACTTAGAGCGTTTCAATCTCAATTCTAAATGGGACTTTAATTTATTTACTATGAAACATATTGAAATTACAATATTATATAAATGATTATTTATTTATTCATTTTTTTCTCTCGATAGTAGCTCAAGCTCTGCTCTTCCTTTCTAATAGAAGGAAAGTTTCAAATTTCAAACTTCTTGTCCAAAATCTACCTAGCCATTTTCATAAAATCATTATCAAAACTAATCATGTAATAAAATTTCTGACCATAGTAGCCACATATAACCATTTTGTGTTAAATTACTCTTAAAACAAGCAAAACAAATTCTAAATCCACAAGCACAACATTGCCTACACGATGGTTTTACTAGCTTTGACAACGACTTCCTTTGACTGCGGTGGCTTCCATCAACAACAAACTTCTTCTTTTAATGTTTCAACTTGATTTTATTAAGATTAGGTTGTCACATATGGCATATTAGGTGTCCGTTAAAATGTCTCCATGAAGATTATTTCAACTGCGTTGTTAAGTGTGCAACAAAGAAATCAAAACATGACAATTAGGGCATTAAGCTCCATTCACATGGGCATTGGGCTCCATTGTCACCATTCTCACAGCCGATGGTCTCCATCACCCGTAACCAACGTAGTCAATGGAAGCCAACCAGTAAAGGGGATGGCTCCAATTGCCCGCTACCAATTAATGCGGGCGATAGTTTTTTTCACCCGCAACCAATCAACGTGGGTGATGGTTTTCGTCGTGCATAATCAACCAAGTGCTTTTAAGGATAATTTAGTCCAAAATGAGTATAAGTTTTTACTGTAGTAAGAAATTTTGTTTCATAACTTTAATAATAATTTTATGAAAATGACCAAGTAGATAAGTTTCCCAAAAACTAATTATTCTATCCAGCATATGCAATAGTTTCTAATATTTTACTTTAGTCAAATTGATAGATATGTTCAATGTTCTTTTAAAGTTTATTACACATATAGCAACATGTCACTTGAATCAAATCGTGTTCTAGTAGTATATTGCACTACGAACTAAGGTAGTATTTATTTATTGGAGTAGGAGTGAGGAGTCTGGATTCCCCTACTCTAATGTTTACTTACTCATTTTGGGGAGGTGGGATTGAGAATTCACTCACACCTCTTCCATTTTTATTCTTACATTTAATCAAATAAAATAATATCATATTTATTTAAATAATATTATTATATTATTTTATAAATTATACTTACTAAAAATAATAATTTACATTGATTCTAAGTTAAAATTACTTAAAAAATTATATTATTATACTCATAGAGAATTAATAATATTACTATATACTCTTTTTGTTTGAAAATATAATATTATTATATTTATTTAAAAATATTAGTATTATATTGATTTAATATTAGTAATTAATAATAATCAATATTTTATTCTAAGAAAATATTAATTTTGTATTATATTATTAATAATAATGTTTCATTTGTGTTGCTCTTAATACTAATTTTTTATTTACATAATTAAAATTAATAAAAAAATTATTTACATAATTAAGAATATTGATAATTATTATTAATTTACAAATATAATAAAATAAATATTTTATTTTTCAAATCTATTTTTTATTAATTTTGTAATTAAAAATTATAATTCTTTAAATAAGGATAAAATTATAATTTAAAATCATTTACTTTCAATTTCATGCTCTTATTACAATGTAAGTAAACAATCTACTTTCACTCCGCTCCACACTCTTAATCGATTCACACTCCTCAGGATTCCCACTCCAATCTAAAATATAAACGCAACATAAATGTTTTAAATTCATTTTAATTTATTTTAGTAAAATCTACTCCCATTTAAGGTAATACAATCAATTTAGAAAAGTTTATTGGAACTTCCATAATTTGCCGCTTGAAAATAATTATGAGGGAAATAAGCATGGTAACTATGTTAAAACTTGATTGCTTAAAATAAAATTTGAAAAATAAAAAATAAAAAAAGGGAAGAAGCTATCAAGCTATGTTAAAAATTGACCAAAAAAAAACATGCAACATTGTGTACCCATTACATTCTTTCATGTGCTGGATTTTGCCCCTTCTTGTTTCCCTCTACTTATAAGAATCTGACATCTAACAGCACAGCCACCAGAGAGAACTTGACGCCCTTGAGTTCTTTTGGTTAAATACTTTCACTTCATTCTTCACGGTTAAATTCTTTCACTTCATTCTTCACTGTTCACACAGAACAAAACCAAGATCACGTAGCTTGCCACTCTTTCAATTCTACATTCTTTAACCTCCCTTGCAAGTTAAAATCTTTCTTTTTTCTTGTTTCTAAAGTTTATTATTATTATTATTATTATAAAGGCATCAAAGGGCCAGGCCAGTTTCATTGATCAAGTAAGAATTGTATGGTGGAAATATTTTTTATTCTGGCAAGTTTCAATGATTTTTTGGTCGAATTTGGTAAATGGGTCGGCTTCCAATCATGATTTGGTGTTGAGTTGTGGAGAGATTCACTGAAAGATGCGGCGGCGGGCGGCCGAATATCGGCGCCCGGTTCGAAGGAGGCTTTCTTGTTGGATCTGGGCTCTTCTTGGGCTTTTTTCAATTGCAGGATTGGTTTTGTTTATAGTTCAACATAATCATCATGAAGATCGTTCTAACCCGCTTGCACTGGTTAGCAAATACAGAACCCTTATCTTGTTTTGATAAATTGTTCTTTTGGCTTTTAGATTGGATATGGATTTATTTTTTTAATACTTTTGGAGATGCCCATCTGATCTTGTTGCTTGGAAAGTCTATTATGTGGAAATATGAGTTTTTTAACTGGTTTTGGAGTTTTGATGGTATGTTGATTAAAAGCTTTGATGAAAGACATTTCTCTGGGTATCTTTTTGTTTGTATTCTACTTCTGATTAGGTTCAAATTTCACATGTGTGCACTTGTATATAGGCATGAAACTAGTAGAAGCTAAGTATATGTATTCATATGCAGACATAGATATAAGTTCTTCCTTTTCTGTTGGAATGGGGGAGTGGTTTTATCGACTTGCTAAACTCAAGTTTTTTATTGCAATATTGTTCTTTCTGTTATGAGGACTGCAAGTGCTGAATTCACTAAGAGTACTTTTGCTAGCACTAATTTATTTTCTTTGTAGATCACCCTCCTAATGAGCAATTTATTCAAAGTAAATTTATATTTATTAATTTTACCAATGTAATGAACAGGATATTAGGAACTGATTATGAGATCGTCATTTCTTTAATTGATTAGGATTGGAAAGGTCTTAGTTTGAATGGAAAAGAAGCATGAATTACTTGCGACTATAGGAATTAGGTTTGTGATGGTTTAGCTGAGATCAAGTATTTTGTTTCATTTATTACTATGCCAACATGTTTTTGATTAAAGAAATCAACCATGTTAAGAAATTTGTTACTGCTTCATTCAGATAAATCTCATAAGTCTTGATAAAGTCCAAGATGATGTTAATCTCATAAACCATGGTAGGTTTTTGTCAATCTCTGTAATAATGGTGTTCTCCGTATATTGGGTCAGAGCTCACAGATTGGGCTATTATGGTTTTCTAAACTATGTATTATGTAGTGATGTGAATTATTTACCTATGCTGCTTCTTTTGCACATTAACACATTATTCAAGTAACTTTGGTGGTGGGGAGTTTTGTGTTTTGGCTGCACCCTTTTAGGTAGTATTGGTACCTGTGATGAAACTATTGATCCCTAGAGAAAAATAAATGGAAAAAAATCTGCTTTGAAACTCATCCCCATCTTGTCCTGGACCACTTTAGCCGCTGTACTGCTAGATACAGTGCCTGCAGCCACTGCACTTCACCATACAACTATTGTGCAATTGTCACATCACAGCCGCTGTCATGGTTGCTACTGCCACCAGTATTACTGACCATCTTCAGTGCTCCGATATTACCACAACTCCACCATCAGCAATGGCTGTGAGCTATTTCCTTGTGGATATTAGGCTTCCTCCATAATTACCTACTTTTAGCTACCACCAGTCCTAATAATTCCTCTAGGTACCACGTATGCTATGTATTTTGCGCTCTTAACCCTTTTCAGGATTTTCTTGTACCTGAACATACCCTTTTCAGGATTTTCTTAACTGATCAGGTGTGTACAGATCTGTAGTTCTTTTAGTTAGAAAATAAATCAATTCAGACATTGATTCTTTAATCAAAAGAAATATCAGTCTTGCAATTATAGCTACTGCATCATTCACTGCCCTTTTTGCTTAGATTTTATCTATAGTGTTGGACCTTTTCCTTTTCTTACAATGTCATCCTTTTTGCATTTCTTGTATTGCTGTCCTTTTTGTGTTCCTTGCTTGGGCTCCCTTCTGATACACCGTAGAAAAGTTAATATTTTAAACATTGTTGTGAATCATACAATGACTGAGACTACTGAATAATTGATATATCTGATTGCCCATTGCTTTTGAATCAATTGTTTGAGGACTTACCCTGGACTAACCTCCTCTTCCAGGAGAAAAGTGCAAGAACAGAGCAGGTTGAACGGAAGGTTTTAAATTTTACAAAAGAAATCTTGAGTGCAACCTCGTTTTCACGGCAGTTGGCAGAGCAAATAATACTTGCTAAGGCTTACGTTATCATTGCCAAAGAGCACAACAACCTTCGACTTGCCTGGGAGCTGAGCAAGAAGATCAGAAGTTGCCAGCTTTTGCTTTCTAAGGCTGCCATGAGAGGAGAGCCTATAACTCTGGATGAAGCAGAGCCAATTATTAGTAGCTTATCATCTCTCATCTTTACGGCACAAGATGCTCATTATGACATTGCAACAACAATAATGACCATGAAATCTCATATTCAAGCCCTTGAAGAGCGTGCTAATGCAGCAACAGTTCAGAGTACACTTTTTGGGCAATTGCTGGCTGAATCACTACCAAAGAGCCTACATTGCCTGAAAGTCAAGCTCTCAGTAGATTGGGTTAGAAGCAAGCATATCCAAGATCTTGCGTCTGAGAGGAGAAACTCTCCTCGACTTGTAGACAACAATCTCTATCACTTCTGTATATTTTCAGATAATGTGCCGGCTACATCTGTAGTTGTCAATTCCACCATCACAAATGCCGATCATCCAAAACAGATGGTCTTCCACATTGTAACCAATGGGGTCACCTATGGAGCTATGCAGGCTTGGTTCCTCAATAATGACTTTAAAGGGTCCACGATAGAAGTGCAGAATATAGAGGAGTTTTCATGGTTGAATGCTTCTTATGCTCCCATTGTGAAACAGCTTCTTAATGCTGACTCACGGGCTATCTATTTTGGTGAATATCAAGATTTGAGGGTTGAGCCGAAATTGCGGAATGTTAAGTATCTGTCTTTGCTAAATCACCTTCGCTTTTACATCCCGGAGATTTATCCGCAGTTGGAGAAAATAGTTTTTCTTGATGATGATGTTGTTGTTCAGAAGGATTTGACACCAGTTTTCTCATTGGATTTACATGGAAATGTGAATGGTGCAGTTGAAACTTGTCTTGAAGCATTTCATCGTTATTACAAGTATCTCAATTTCTCAAACCCAATTATTAGCTCGAAGTTTGATCCACAGGCATGTGGATGGGCATTTGGCATGAATGTTTTTGACTTGATTGCTTGGAGGAATGCAAATGTGACTGCACGGTATCATTACTGGCAAGAACAAAATGCTGATCGGACACTGTGGAAGCTGGGAACTCTTCCTCCTGCTCTTCTTGCCTTTTATGGACTCACAGAGCCTCTTGATAGGAGATGGCATGTTCTAGGACTGGGGTATGATATGAACATTGACAACCGTCTAATTGAGAGTGCAGCAGTTATCCACTTTAATGGAAACATGAAGCCGTGGCTAAAATTGGCGATTAGCAGGTATAAGCCTATATGGGATCGGTATGTAAATCACAGCCACCCATATGTCCAAGACTGTGAAACGAGTTAAAATTTGCTACTTCTTGATTACAAGCAATTTATGCGATCTTGAATATTTTTATACTCAACCTGTGATCGCATCATTGTAGGGACGGAAGTAGAAAGTTTTGACTTCTTTAGAAGCTTTTCTTTTTCACTTTCTTACCATAGTGTCATGAAAGAAAAACAAAATTTATATACACTAGAAAGTTCAAAGGGACCAAGTGAAGAGTTCCTAGGGATTCATTTTTGGTTGGGGTTTTCATTTTCCCGTTTTCACAAGCTGTAGAATTATTTGTTCTTTAGCAATTCTTGTAATAATTTATCAGCTCTTTCCGTTTATAATGTAGTTGAACCCGAATATTTTTTTTTCACCTTTTTCTGTAATTTAAAACAGTAACCATTATTATGAATTTGTGAGATAATTTCTGGAGTTGATTATTATGTAGCCCTCCTGTTACAGAGAATTTTATTCAGGTAGAGAACATTCACTTGCTACCAATCTATTTCTTTTTTTTGTTTCAGTTGTTAACTGGTTCCCTTTAGTTTCACTTTCAGAAAATGAGTTTCTTTGAACATTCTTCAGCTGTAATGTAAGCTTTTTGCTGTTTTGATTCAATTGATCCTTATGAAAAAACTGAATTCTATTAAAAGGCTTGGTCCTCGTGGTGGTAAGCAGCAATATGAATAAAATTTTTTGATTTATCCAATTCACCATTGAGATGGATTTGTCCTCGTTAAGAATTTGATTGTACTTGCTGGAATGAGTAATACTACACTTATAGTCGGCATCATAATTGACGGAACTGTTTGGGGATATGTCGACGAGATCAAACATGACTAACAGGAGCCTGGTCGTAAGAAGTGTTTCAATAAGGATCAGTGGAGACGAGCAGAACCTTGCAACAGGGGAGCAGGAGCATAAACCCCCTGCCACTGTTCAGGCACACTGTCCGCGGGGCCAACCTGCCGAGGAAGGCACTGTGCTCGTTACTGTTAAGGCTTGGACCGAGGAGACCCGGCCAATGCCAATTGAAGTGACGTGCTCACCAACCCGAGACTTAAAGCCACGCAAGATACGCAACCACCTGCCACCGCAGTAATGGGGATATACGCAACCACCTGTCACCGCAGTAATGGGGATATACGCAATCACCTGTCATCACAGTAATGAAGATATACGCAACCGTCCGTTACTGCAATAAGAGAGGATCCTCGGGAGGCCTATAAAAGGGGCGGCCGGCGAAGGTAAAAGGGTTGGATTTTTTATTACTCTAAGAGGCTAAAAGACAAATAACTCGTAGCCAATAAAAAAGCCAAGGCCAAGAGATTTACGGCCAATCTTTTTCTAAAAACCTTCTTATCTGACTTGAGCGTCGGAGGGTTTACGTCGGGAAAATACCCGGCACACTCTGACTTGTCTTGTGAATGCAGGGAATAGGGAAGAGCAATTGAACGAGGAAGAATCCTGGTCGAGATTTGGTTGAACGAGTAGAGGTTCTGATCACAAAGATAACGACCAGAATTCTGTATCAACATTTTGGTGCCGTCTGTGGGGAACAGATCGAAAAGCTTTAGTCGACAATAGGGACAGGGATAGAACCGGGGGAGAAAGACGATGGAGATCGGGGGGAGTAGCGCGCAAGGGGGTGACACGACGATAAATGACTCTGTGTTTGGTCGGATGGAAAGGATGGAAAGGTAGATGGAAGCCCTAACGTCCATTCTCCATGAGTTGCACAATGAACAGAGGGATAATCGGGAAGAGAGGGTGAGAGCTGATAAACCAGCGCCAGGCTATGATGCTGTGAGGAGGAATGACACTACTAGGAGATTCGGTGGTGAGGGAGGTTATTGCTCTATACGGAGGGATGTTCATAGAAAGGAAGGACAATCCTTAGGAAGATCCAGTTTCGATGAGGACGCCGGAATGGCAAATACAGAGGAGACAGAGCCCCGACAGCCATTACACGATGTCGAGCAAGGGCGAGGCGAGGTCGCAGCTCAAGCCCTTGGTCGGGAAATTCAATTGGAAGAAGAAGCGCGCAAGCTCGCGTAGGTGATCGATGACATGCAAGGAAAGAGCAGAACTCTTGGTTGGAGGATAATGTTGGACGGAGAATCACCACTCGCGGCAGAGATCATGAGAGCAATCATCCCGAGGGACTTTCGCCTCCCCGACCTTAGATACTCAGGGCGAATTGATCCATTAATACACGTCGAGTGTTCCAACGACATAACAGGGGTGCAGGGGCTATCTCCAACCCAGAGGTGCAGGGTATTCCCGTTATCCCTGGAGGGACGTGTATGCGAGTGGTACAGAAAACTTCCTCGCGGGAGCATCAGAACTTTCGAGCAGATGTGCCAGGAGTTTGCAGAGCAATTCCAAGGAGCAATGGCACCAGAAGACGATATAATGGAGTTAAGGGGTATGAAGCAAGGGGAGCAGGAAACCCTGCGAGACTTCATCAAAAAGTATCATTGGGCTGTCCTAGATTTGGGCGCCTTCAACCACCCTCAGGCGTTAAGGGGATTGAGAGAGGGGGTGAAGATATGAAGGCTGTGGTATAACCTGAGAAGCCCGCTCATTTAGACCTACGCAGCCGCATACAAGCAAGCCAAGCGAGATATGGAGATCGAGGAGGAGAAGGCCGCACGGATCAAAACAGATCAGCTAGAGGGACTGGGGAAAGAGAAGAGGGCGGTACTAGGAAGTGGGCCGATAAGAAGGAAAGACCAAACGATACCTGGTAGTAATGCAGCAGACCGGGCTGCCGCTTACTAACCCCATCAGAGACCACCACAACACCAGCGCAGCAGAGCACCACCTCCTCAGTCACCAATTAGGGAACCTTTGAGATGACACGATTCAGCATATGACAGTCGTCATCCCCAGCCCTACAATCATAGGGGGAGCAGACCAGAAGCGCTGACACCACCAGCAACTCAGAGTGGAGCCAATGCGGAGAGGGCAGTGCATATAATTGGCCAGAATTAGGATTACAGCCGATACACCGCTTTGAAGATGCCCCTGGACGAGTTGTACGAGACTATAAGGGATCGAGGATTGCTGCATCCCCCTGCTCCCATAACTAAGTTGGCCAACAGAAGAGATAGGGGGCGCTATTGTAAGTTCTATGAGACTTACGGGCATACAACCGCGGAATGCAGAGATCTCAAGACCCAGGTCGAGGATTTGGTAAGAAATCGCTACCTGGATGAGTTCATAGATGTGGATTTCCCCAGGGAGGCCTCGACATATGAGGAGGAGCAGAGTGGCAGAAGTTTGAGGCGTGAGCAGCCTCACGTAAGAGTGAGAGCTGGGGGGCCGACATTGGCCGGAGATTCTAACAGAGCAAGGAAGAACTATGCGAGATATGCCATGACTAACAAAGAAGTGTTCTTCAATACCCTGGCGGCGAAACGGACAAGAGTCAGGCAGGTTCCGATCATGTGGATTGATGAAGACGAAGAAGGGATTTTGTACCCTCACGAAGATGCCTTGGTCATCAACGTTACTGTTGCGAGCAAGAGGTTTGATCGGATATTGGTGAACACGGGAAGTTCAGTAGATGTGTTGTTCAAGTCGACTCTGGAGGAAATGGGGTTAACGGCCCTAAAGTTAGAATACACCAACACATCCCTAAAGAGGTTTGAAAGAGGCAAGCTGGTCCCTCTGGGCATGGTTGAGCTGCCAGTCGCGATTGGGAACTCTCCAACAGAGCTGACGACGATGCTGAACTTCGTGGTAGTGGACGAGGAAGGTCCTTACCAGATGATTCTGGGCCGACCGTTTCTGAGGATGACCAAAGTGGTATTGTCCAACCATTACCTGGCCCTGAAGTATCGGGTAAATGGGCTCATAGGAGTGGTGCGAGGAGACCAGAGAATTGCGCGGAGCTGTTACTCTTCAGCGGAAAAGGAAGCCATGTAGATAACGTCCCTTGATAACCGAGTAGAGAGCAGGAAAGGCAGACAAGAGCCTGTCGAGGAACTGGAGACGGTAACACTGGGACCAGAGAATCCAGGCAAAACAATCAAGATTGGGTCGAGGCTACAGGGGGAACAGAAGAAGGAGTTAGTGTAATGCCTATAGGCTTATGCAGATGTCTTTGTATGGACGCATGAAGACATGCCAGGGATTGACCCAAACATCGCATGCCACAAACTGGCGATAAAGAAAGGGTTGAAGGCAGTGAGGCAAAAGAGGAGATGCTTCAACCAGGAAAGATATGACGCCATAAATGGCGAAGTTGAGAAGCTCCTAAAGGTAGGTTTCATCTGGGAAGTCAACTACCTCGAGTGGATATCTAACGTAGTGTTGGTAAAAAAGGCAAATGGCAAGTGGAGAATGTGTATGGATTTCACGGACTTGAATAAGGCATGCTCGAAAGATAGCTTCCCCTTGCCAAAGATCGACCATCTTGTAGACTCAACAACCGGACATGGTCTCCTCAGCTTTATGGATGCATTCTCGGGATATAATCAAATTTCAATGTTTGGGTAGGATGAGGAGAGCACGACATTTATCACCAACCAGGGGTTGTTCTGCTACAAAGTAATGCCGTTCAGTTTGAAGAATGCAGGTGCTACATACCAGAGGCTGGTAAACAAGATTTTCAAGCCGCTAATCAGGAAAACAATGGAGGTATATGTAGACGACATGATTACAAAGTTGAAACTCCCAGAAGAACATGTCAAGCACCTCAAGGAGACATTTTAATCCTGAGGAAGTACAAGATGAAGCTCAACTCGGAGAAATGTGCTTTTGGGGTCGAATCTGGGAAATTCCTCGGGTTTATGGTCTGTCATCGGGGGATCGAGGCGAATCCCAAGAAAATCCAAGTAATCATTCAGATGAAGTCTCCTCGTAATCTTAAGGAAATGCAGAGCTTAACGGGGAGGATCGCAGCCTTGAATCAGTTCATATCCAAAGCCACAGATAAATGTCAGCCATTCTTTCAAGTAATAAAGAAAGAGAAGAAAACAGAGTGGACCCAAGAATGTGAGGAGGCCTTTCAGAACTTAAAGCTGTACCTGCAACGAGCACCTCTGCTATCCACACCAAGAGAAGGGGATAATTTATCATTGTATTTGGCGGTATCTAACCGTGCCACAAGCTCTATCCTAGTAAGAGAGGAAGATGGGGTTCAATACCCGATATACTACACCAGCAAGGCCCTGCTCGACGCCGAGACCCGATATCCGCAGTTGGAGAAGTGGGCTTTCGCTTTCGTGGTCGCTGCTCGCAAGCTGAGACCGTACTTCCAAGCTTTCCCTATCTCGGTAATAACAAACCAACCATTACGTCAAACCCTACATAAACCAGATTACTCTGGTCGGCTCGTGAAGTGGGCTATGGAGCTGAGCGAGTTCGACATTGACTATAGACCTCGAGCAACAGTTAAGGCGCAGGCAATGGCTGATATTATAGCAGAGTTTGCGGAGCCTGAGGTTTATTCGGAGCATCTTGATAAGGCCCCAGACAGTAGTGAAACCCAGGTGTGGCAGATGTTTATTGATGGTTCGTCAGGGGAACGGGGATCAAGAGCCGGAATTGTCCTGGAAAGACCTGAGGGGGAAGAGGTTTCTTATGCTGTGAAGTTGGATTTTACAGCCACAAACAATCAGGCTGAATACGAAGCCTTGATAGCAGGGTTGGAATTAGCTAAGGCCATGAAAGCAGAAAGAGTGAGAATTAGAACGGACTCGCAGCTGGTCGTGAATCACGTCAGCGAAAGATTCCAACCGAGGGAGGAGAAGATGGAACGGTATCTGAGGATAGTAAAGCGGATGATGGGGAGATTTGAAGCAGTAGAGGTGGTATAGATTCCCAGAGAGCAAAACAGCCGAGCAGACATCTTAGCTCGGATGGCAGCGGTAACAGACCCTAAAATGCCCAAGTCAGTCCCTCTGGAAGTGAAATCCTGCCCGAGCATCGAGCAGAAGTGGGAAATGTTGGGGCTAGAGCAGAATAACTCGTGGATGGAGCCCTTGATTGCATATCTTAGAGATGGGATATTACCGCCAGACAAGCTGCGGTCTCGGAAGATCAGAGCCCAGGCCTCAAGGTACACATTGATTGATGGGGTGCTATATCGACGAGGATATACACTCCCTTTCCTTCGATGCTTGGGTGAGGACGACGCGGATTATGTGATGAGAGAAGTGCATGAGGGGATTTGCAGGAACCATTATGGTGGGAGATCCCTGGCCCATAAAGTTCTGAGGCAGGGGTGTTTTTAGCCAACAATGCATCGGGATGCGCAAGAAAAGACTAGGAGCTGCACAAGTTGTCAAAGTTTTGCGAGCTTCTCCAACCAGCCACCAGAGAAGCTCACTTCAATGGCATCCCCTTGGCCGTTTGCCCAGTGGGGAATAGACCTAATTGGCCCAATGCCAAAGGGACGAGGAGCAGCGACGCATGCAATAGTTGCGATTGATTATTTCACGAAGTGGATAGAAGTAGAAGCCCTCAACAGCACCACGGAGAAAAAGAAAATCGATTTTGTGTGGAGGAATCTAATCTGTCGGTATGGAATCCCTCACACCTTGATAACGAATAATGGCAGACAATTTGACAACCACAACTTCAGAGATTTTTGTTAGAACCTCGGAATAGAGTTGAAGTATTGTTCGTCTGCTCATCCACAGTCCAATGGGCAAGTAGAAGCAGCCAATAAGACGATCAAGAGGCTTATCAAAACCAGACTAGGAGCAAAGAAGGGAGCTTGGGTTGATGAATTGCCAGGGGTACTATAGGCATACAGAACAACCCATAAGACAACAGCTGAGGAAACCCTGTTTGCCTTGGCCTTCGGATATGAAGCAGTTGTGCCAGCCGAGATAGGGACAGCCACGCATCGAACAGAATATTTCAACGAGCAAGAAAACGACGACCAGGTGTGTTTAAACCTGGACCTGCTCGACGAGAAGAGGGAGCGAGCATCGGGGCGGACAGATATTTACCAGCAAAAGATTGCCCGGTATTACAACCAGAAAGTGAATCTTCGGCAATTCAAAGTCAGAGATTGGGTACTGAGGAGAGTGAACCAAAATACGAAAGATTCGACTCAAGGGGTACTCGGTCCAAACTGGGAAGGGCCGCATAGGGTCAAACAGCTAGTTGGACCTGGAGCTTACAAGCTGGTTCGGGCAGATGGCCGCGAGGTGAAGCGCCCATGGAACGCGGTGCACCTTAGGAAATATTTTCAATAAGATTTGTAAGCACTCCAAAAAATATTTCCGTTTGTAATTGTTACTTCATCTTTATACTTTATTCATTTTACTTCAAGCAATACCATGTAATAAGATATCAACGAATGAGAAAATTCAGTCTACCGTACTGCTCAAAAATTATAGAAGGCGTGTAAAGGCTCAAGTCTCAAAGCCTGTACTATGGCGAGGCCGAAGCCAAGCATGTCAGGATCTGCTCGACCAAGAGAAGGCGAGCAGAGTCCCAAATTTCGAAAAATTATAGAAGGCATGTAAAGGCTCAAGTCTCAAAGCCTGTACTGTGGCGAGGCCGAAGCCAAGCATGCCAGGATCTGCTCGACCAAGAGAACGCGAGCAGAGTCCCAAATTTCAAAAAATTATAGAAGGGGTGTAAAGGCTCAAGTCTCAAAGCTTGTACTATGGCGAGGCCGAAGCCAAGCATGCCAGGCTTTGCTCGACCAAGGGAAGGCGAGCAGAGTCCCAAATTTCAAAAAATTATAGAAGGCGTGTAAAGGCTCAAGTCTCAAAGCCTGTACTATGGCGAGGCCGAAGCCGAGCATGCCAGGATCTGCTCGACCAAGAGAAGGCGAGCAGACTCCCAAATCACGAAAAGTTATATAGGGCCTGTAAAGGCTCAAGTCTCAGAGCCTATTTTATGGCGAGGCCGAAGACAAGCATGCCGGGATCTGCTCGACCACGCGAAGGTGAGCAGAATCAAATGTCGAAAAATTTCCCTAAGGCATACAACAGCTCACTAAGTTTCAAAGCTTGTCTTGCGGCAAGACTAGACGCTAATCATGCCAAGATTTTCTCTGCCTGACAAGTCGAGCAAACATCCAGAGAAATGAAAATTTTATTAAGGCATGGAAAAGTAACGGAAGGAGAAAGCAAGCAACAATATATTTTATTAAGTTTAAGATAAGTAACGGAGTTACTACATATAACATTCAAAAATAAGAGTGATTACGACACACGCCCAAATTTAAATAGGGGGTGGGTCAGTAGGTCGAGCAGTCCCCTCTGAGGCTGGTCTACGCCAGGTGCGGGTGGAGCACCATCAGTAGCGTCTGGAGGGGCATTCACATCACCAACTACAGCAGGGTCAGCACGAGGGGGTGGAATTTCCTCGACCACGATTGGTTTCGCCTCCTCGGCGTCCTCTTTAGCATCCTCCTCGTCCATGTGCTGAGAAATAGCTTCTGCAAAACCATCCATATTGAGATATGGATGCCGCTTCTCAAGGACGGCCATGATGCTGCGGTAGGAATGTCGAAGCCCTTGGTTGTATCGAAGTTCAGCTTCATTCTCTAGGTTCTCGAGCTGAGCTTGATGAGACTCATGGAGAGATTCAAGCTGAGCTTCATACGTTGCTTTCTGCCTTTCCAGGTCCTCTCGCACCCTGGTCAGCTCCTCGTCGAGAGTGGCGGCTTTAGCCTTAGCAAGAACTTATCTCTCTTGCAGCTTCAAATTCTTGAGGTTCAGATCCCCAGCTTTCTTCTCTGCCTTGTCGGCTCTAGTGACTGCTGCTTTCTTCTCGTCTTGCATCTTCTTCTCAAAGCGGTTAGACTTGGTCTGATAGTAAGTGAGCATGCAGCTGAGATGGATGGCGCTGAACTGCATGGCATCCATCAGGTCGGGTAGGGCCAAGCGGGAAAACTCCTCCAAATCATTCTTGTTTACATGCCTAGAAAAGTTGGTCATGTAGGAGACCAGGTGGTCTAGAATACAAGATGTAGGCTTCTTTGAAGAAGAGGAGGAAGCTGGATCGGTAGCCACACCGCTACTCTCCACGGCGACAGCAGGAGGAGGTGGCAAGGTTCTCAGGGGAGAAGTATGCTCTGCTACGTTGGCTCGCTTCGCAGCAGGATCCTCCTTTTCTTTACCCTTCTTGGTAGTCTGAGAACGGGTATGTTTCCTAGTCAAGGCTGCAATCACGGCGTCTTCCATCCTGTGGCTAGAAGTTACTAAGCCAGATGCGACCAGGTTCTCTAGAGTCAGCAGCTCTTTATGGGAAAAAGACTTCGCTAGTACAGACTCTACTAGCTTAAGCGGTTCGGGTTCGAGCGGGAAGTGAACGCCCCAAGAGCCTGCAATGCGAGCAGAAATTTGATTAGCATCAAACAAAGAAAATATGCGCTACTATGGAGTTAATACACCTAAAACGAGCGGGCAACCTGGGACCACGAATCGGGATGGGATGCAATAGTTCGTCCCATCAATCTGCGCAATTTGACCCCAGGGACCCCCAGCAAAAAAGAACTTCTTCTTCCAAGCCCCACCACCCCCTGTTGAAAGCTCAGTTACAGGTTTCCTGCTCTTAGCGCTGGATTGGAAGTAGTACCAGCCAGCATCCTTGGGACTGCTCTTTAGTTGATACAGGTGTCTCACGTCATTAATTGTGGGCTCACTCTGACAACATCTGTCCCATAAAACGAACAGACCAGAAAGCACCCTCCATCCGTTGGGATTCAACTGACTGGGGATAAGTTTAGCCCGCTAAATATCCGAGCAAAGTATGGCTGTATGGGACACCTCAATCCGTATTTAAAGTTTTCTAGAAACAAGGTGACGAAACCTTTGGGAGGTCGGCTAGGGGTATCTTTCTTGCCCAGGACCCTAAGAGTTATGTTATCGGGAATCCCATACCGATCCCGAAGGGAAGTAAGCTCGCCTACTGTGGTCGTGCAAGTGATTAGGTCAATAGCGTAATGATGTGACAATGCTCTACCCCTTGTCATACTCCTCACTTCTGGTCGTGATGATTCTGGTAACGGTTTCCCACTCGAATCACCTCTCCGTTCATCATCGAGGTGGTCGTTTCTGGGGACATTCTTCTAGCCCTAGTTGCGATGTTAGGGTTACTGGGCTCTAAGGGGATCCTGGGGTCAAAGGCGGCGTCGGCGAGCAGACTAGGTAAGAAGTCTAACTCGTCGTCGTCGTCTATCTCGATAATTTTTTCCTTGCCCTTCGACATTTCTCAATCTATAACCCTAGCACCACCACCGACTAATACCCTAGTGAAGTAAAGAGAAAAAGAAATGTGTATAACTATTGAAGACCGAGGAAATAGAGGTAGTACCTGAAGAATCGGGCATCAGAGAGGAAGGTGCAGTCCGAGAGAATGGTTCAATTGGAGAGAATCAAAGGTGGAAGTGTGTTTACCGAAAATCGTTCACCAGAAAAATGAGGGAACGATGAGTGTTTTGGGTAAAAAACTCTGAAGTATCCAAAGGAAAGAGGACATTTGGGGCTGCAAACATTTAAATGACACCAGATCCTGAGGATTTGCGACTCTTGGTTTGAAATTCAAACGGAGAGCCAGATTTCCGTCACGTCACCTCATCCGCAATTAAATGTGAAACGACTCTTGGCAGCTTTTCCCACCCCACGCAACCAAGACTGTTGAGTTTCTACTATCGATTCACTTCGTTACCCAACACCAGAAACTGGGGGACTTGTATTTGGGGATATGTCGACGAGATCAAACATGACTAACAGGAACCTGGTCTAGGAAGTGTTTCAATAAGGATCAGTGGGGACGAGCAGAACCTTGCAGCAGGGGAGCAGGAGCAGAAACCCCTGCCACTACTCAGGCACACTGTCCGCGGGGCCAACCTGCCGAGGAAGGCACTGTGCTCGTTACCGTTAAGGCTTGGACCGAGGAGACCCGGCCAATGCCAGTTGAAGTGACGTGCTCACCAACCCGAGACTTAAAGCCACGCAAGATACGCAACCACCTGCCACCGCAGTATTGGGGATATACGTAACCACCTGCCACCGCAGTAATAGAGATATACGCAACCACCTGCCACCGCAGTAATTGAGATATACGCAACCACTTGCCACCACAGTAATGGGGGTATACGCCTCCACTTGTCATCACAGTAATGAAGATATACGCAACCGCCCATTACTGCAATAAGAGAGGATCCTCGGGAGGCCTATAAAAGGGGCGACTGGCGAAGGTAAAAGGGTTGGATTTTTTATTACTCTAAGAGGCTAAAAGGCAAATAACTCGTAGCCAATAAAAACCCAAGGCCAAGAGATTTACGGCCAATCTTTTCCTAAAAACCTTCTTATCTGACTTGAGCGTCGGAGGGTTTACGTCGGGAAAATACCTGGCGCACTCTGACTTGTCCTGTGAATGCATGGAATAGGGAAGAGCAATTGAACAAGGAAGAATCCTGGTTGAGATTTGGTTGAATGAGCAGAGGTTCTGATCACAAAGACAACGACCAGAATTCTGTATCAACAGGAACCTCGATCCTTGATTTATATCAGCATTACTTTGTTTGCACTGCTTAGGTCTGTCAATTTACATCTGAAGCAATTTAATAAAGCAATTCTCAGTTCTCTCAAACAGTGTGATCTGCCTCAAAATGATCAGATGAAGATTCAACAGGATGCAAGTACATGAACTTTAGACCATACATTTCACTTCAGTAATGTTGTAAAATTTATACCACCTCCTGTATGAGAACTTAATATATGTAGCTAAGCCAGGAACATAGCAGGCTTAAATAAATTAAACAGTTAAAAATTATCCATCTTTTCAGTTTTTAAATATTAATAAATAAGAATTTATAATTATATACAGAGCATATTTACAATAATAGCTATTAATGTAGTTTTTTAAACGAGTGAATACTTATTTAGTTAGTATATTTTAATTTAAGTACTCATGTAATCCCTATATTTAAAAAATATCTAAAAAATTACAATTAAATATGTTCATTCTCATCCTTAGTTTATCATTTCTTTCCTTTACAATAATATTCCTCCAACAATATTCTTGAAATTAATTAGTTTATCTATAGAAAAAGAAAAGGTAACTAATTAGTGTGAAAGAAATATTATTTTAGCACATGTGCAACAATCTTACTAATAATTATTTATAAATAAATTAATATCAGCTAACTTAAAGTAATGTTTAATATCCTTACAACAATCTTACTAATAATTATATTATAAAAATAAATTTATCAAATTAATCTTAAAAATAAAATAATAACAAAAGTATTTGTGTAAATTTTTATGTTACTTTTGAGATTAATTTGATAAATTATTTTTTCATTAATATCCACAAGAGTATTGTTGCAAGAGTATTATTGTAAAATGAAAGAAAAAGTGAAAGTAAGAATGTAATATATTTAACAACAAAGGTGCCTTGAGATTTTTTTAAATATAAAGATTTAACTAGTACGTAACTCAAAATATATAAGCTAAAGCTAAACGGTCATTTACTCTTTTCAAAATTAACAAAGTGAAAGAAAAGCCGAATAATTTACTATTTCTTTAAGCAATTGATGGCGCAAAATTTAGATGTGAATTTCCTTTTAATTTGAAGGCAATTTCTTATCCGAATTTGTAAAGCATTCGTAATTTCTCAGTTAGAAGTTTCAATTTCTCAATCACAAGTTGCTGCTTCAAATTTCTCAAACGAAATATTCTATAGGAAGTTAGTGGACATGGGACCATAAAAGTTAACCCTGAATAATATAATGCATTAATAAATTTAATTTCATGTTTCCAACGAATAAGAATTTTTTTTTTTGAGAAGGAATAAGAAAGTTAATTGTATAAGACAATAATTTGTGTCAATTAAAAAAATGATAAATTTGTTTAAAAAAAAGTACCATAATCATATCATGATTATGTAATCTAGCAATGATTGGAACTAGGTGGTAAGATTAGTACTAAAAAAATTATGTATTGTTTAATTACCAATGTATTGAGTTATTAGGTACAATTTTTTTTTCTCCTAATGTAAGTTACATAATCTAACTTAATCACACCTATACTTACAAATTATTGAACAAATTTTAATGGTACAAACTGTCAAGATTGGGTGTCTTGATATTCAAACTTTGAATATCAAATTCAAAATTCTAAATAGTCAAAATTTGAATATCAAACTTTGAATAATGAAATTTTGAACAATAAGAAATAATTTAAAAAAAAAGTGAACAGTAGCCAATATTTTGGCTATAAATAGAGGGGTTCATTCCCTCATTTGTGCATCCAATTTTGTAGAGAGAGTTGAGAGTTGTGAGAAGTAATTCTTGCAAGAGCGAATAATTTTGTGTGCTTAGTGATTTGAGAGTTTGGATGTATTGGGATTTTGGGCAGTGAACTAAAATATTATAATACTGTAACTCTTTTTCATTAGTATAATATTTTCTTTCTGTCTTCGCCCGTGGACGTAGACTAAAAACCGAACCACGTAATTTCTGGTGTCCTCTATTGTACTTGTTCTTTATTTTCTTACAATTTTACTTTAGCTGTGTGTCTGCTTTACCACCAATTTCCTAACGTTGGTATCAGAGCTATTGGTTGTATTTTTAGAGTTCAGCACTGTTCACGTAAGGGGTACTATTCACGTATACGGTACTATTCAAGTGAAACGGTAGGAGCGATCCAAGAATTTTACGGTGTAAAGCAGGGAATAATGGTGTGAGTAAAGCAATTGTGTGGGTTTTGTACATGTCTAGGAAAGTTCTGTCACAAAAGTGATAAGAGCTTAAAGAGTTTGGGTTTTAAGTGGGACCATTGTGACCCCTTCAGTCTTTCTTAGGAACTTTTTTGGTGTGCATTCTCACACATACTCACAACTATTTAAGGTGGTACACTAGCTTGTGTACGGTATTTATCAACAAAATGGTGGCAAAGTATGAAATTGAAAAATTGAACAGAAACAATTTTTCATTGTGGAAAATGAAGATGAAAACTGTATTGAGGAAAAATAATTGCTTGGCAGCAATTGGAGAAAGGCCAATGGAGATAACTGATGACAAGTGGAACGAGGTAGATGGCAACGCCATTTATGATCTACACTTGGCACTTGTAGATGGAGTATTTTCTAGTGTGGCAAAGAAAAATACAGTAAAGGAAATATGGGATACTCTCACAAAATTATACGAGGCCAAGTCACTACACAACAAAATCTTCTTGAAGAGAAAACTTTGTACTTTTCGAATGACGGAATTTACAATGGTGACCGACCACATCAATACCTTGAATACTTTATTTTCACAACTCACAACGTTGGGTCATAATATAGAGGAGAATGAACGTGCAGAGCTTCTACTTCAAAGTCTACCAGATTCGTATGATCAACTCATCATCAACCTGACGAACAACAATCCAGTAGACAGTCTAGTGTTCAACGATGTTGCAGCCTCTGTATTAAATGAGGCGAGCAGGCGAAAAAATAAAGAAAACAGACAAGCAAGTTCACAGCAAGCAGAGGCGCTATCGGTAACAAGAGGGAGATCAACAGAACGTGGCCTCAGTGAGAGTCAAAGTCATGGTAGATTAAAATCCAGAAGTAAAAAGAATGTTAAATGCTACAACTGCGGCAAGAAAGGACACGTCAAGAAAGAGTGTTGGAGTAATCAGAAGAGAAAAAAGGGCAAAGAACCTGAGTCATCAAATGCTCAGGGTTGTGTAGCAAGTACCTCGGATGATGGGGAAATTCTTTACAGTAAGGCAACAACTGTTTTAGAAGGCAGAAAATGACTATCTGATGTCTGGCTTATAGACTCAGGAGCTACCTGGCACATGACCTCTCGAATAGAATGGTTTCACATAAATGAACCTATCTCAGGAGGATCTATGTATATGGGTAATGATCATGTCTTGGAGATTGTTGGTATTGGTATTATCAAAATAAAAATGTTTAATAGTACAATTCGCATAATTGGGGAGGTACGACATGTTAATGACCTGAAGAAAAATTTGTTGTCTTTGGGACAAATAGATAGTCATGAGTACAAAACTCATGTGGAGAATGGAATTATGAAAATCGTTAAAGGCGCGCTTGTATTGATAAAGGCGGAAAAGATCGGTACTAATTTATTCATGCTTAAAGGAGAAACACTAATGGAGGCTGATGCATATGTCGCATCAAATGGAGAAGAATCAACGATGATGTGGCATTTCAAACTTGGTCACATGTCAGAACAAAGCTTGAAGATTCTCTCTAAGCGAAAATTGCTTCCGGGGCTCAAATTTATAAGTTTACCATTTTGCGAGTATTGTGTTATTAGTAAGTAGCATACATTAAAGTTTAGTAGATCTATTGCTAGAAGTAAATGCAATCTAGACTTGATTAATTCTGATGTTTGGGAATCACCGGATATATCCATGGGAGGTGCAAAGTATATGGTGACTTTCATTGATGATTATTTTAGAAGATGTTGAGTGTATCAAATTAAGAAAAAGTCAGATGTATTTTTAGTGTTTAAAGAATACAAAGCGCGGGTGAAACTTGAATCTGGTAAAAAGATCAAGTGCTTGAGGACAGATAATGGTGGAGAGTATACAGACGGTGAGTTTCTTGCTTTCTGTAAACAAAAAGGTATTCAGAGGCAGTTCACAGTGACATACACTCCTCTACAAAATGGAGTGGCAGAGCGGATGAACAAAACTCTTACTGAAAAAATAAGAGCTATGTTGAAGACTGTTGATCTATCTAATTCATTCTAGGCAGAAGCATCCAAAACTGTCTGTTATATAGTAAATCGATCGCCATCTATAGCTATTGGATTGAAGACGGCGATGGAGAGTGGACTGAAAAGCCAGCTAATTATTCCTACTTACATACATTTGGATGTCCTATGTACGTGATGTACAATGCTCAAGAAAGAACAAAATTGGATGCAAAATTCAGAAGATGTATCTTCTTGGGATATGCTGATGGAGTAAAGGAGTATCGTCTGTGAGACCTCACTGCCCACAAGATCGTCATCAGCAGAGATGTTATCTTTAGAGAAGATCAACTGTAAAGGAGAGATGAAGATGATAATAGTGTAAAAGAGAAGTCAGAGACTATACCGGCATATGTGAAAAATAATCCAGAAGATTCAGATTCTTCTGAAACAGCACTAGAGCACGAAGAATAAGAACCAGTCGAGTTCGAGGCTCTAGAAGTTCGTCGGTCAATTCGTGAGAGACGACCGCCAACGTAGCACTCAAAATATGTCACAGATATCAACATTGCATACTGTCTTTTAACAGAGGATAGAAAGCCTTCAATTTTCCATGAAGTTTTAAACAGCTTAAATGTTGCTTTATGGATGACAGCAATGCAGGAAGAAATTGAAGCTCTACACAAGAATAAGACATGAGAACTTGTACCACTACATCGTGGAAGAAAAGTCATTGGAAACAAATGGGTCTACAAGATCAAACGTGATGGCAATGACCAAGTGAAGCGGTATCGTGCGAGATTGGTGGTGAAAGGATATACTCATAAAGAAAGTATTGACTTCAACGAGATATTTTCTTCGGTGATTCGACTCACAACAATCAGAGTAGTCTTGGCAATGTGTGCTATATTTGACTTATATTTAGAGCAGTTAGATATGAAAATTGTATTTCTTCATGGAGAACTTGAAGAAGAAATATATATACTCCAACCAGAAGGTTTTGCAGAAATAAGAAAAGAGAACTTGGTTTGCCGATTGAACAAATCTCTATACGATCTAAAACAGGCGCCGATGTGTTGGTATAAGAGATTTGATTCCTTCATTATGAGCCTTGGATACAACAGACTCAGTTCAGACCATTGTGCATATTATAAGAGGTTTGAAGATAATGATTTCATTATTTTGCTGTTGTATGTGGATGATATGTTGGTAGCAAGCCCCAACAAAGATCGAATCCAAGAATTGAAGGCACAGTTGGCAAGGGAGTTTGAAATAAAGGACTTGGGACCAGCAAACAAGATTCTAGGGATGCAAATTTACCGAGACATAAATAACAGGAAGATTTGGCTTTCGCAGAAGAATTACTTGAAGAAAATCTTGCGGCACTTCAACATGCAAGATTGTAAGTCAATTTCTACCCCACTTTCTATTAATTTCAAATTATTCTCAAATATGTGTCCTAACAATGAAGCAGAGAGGAAGGAGATGTCTCGAGTACCCTATGCATCAGCAGTGGGAGGTTTGATGTTCGCTATAATATGTACAAGACCGGACATTGTACAAGTAGTGGGAGCAGTCAGTCGATACATGGCGAATCCTAGTGGAGCGCATTGGATAGCTGTGAAGAGGATTCTGAGATACATCAGAGGAACCTCAGATGTTGCATCATGTTATGGAATATCAGAGTTTACTGTCAGGGGCTATATAGATTCAGATTTTGCAGGAGATCTTGATAAAAGAAAATCCACTACTAGTTATGTGTTTACACTTGCGAGAGCAGTTGTAAGCTGGGTTTCTAAACTGCAGACCGTTGTGGCTTTATCTACAATAAAAGCAGAGTACATGGCAGCTACATAAGCTTGCAAGGAAACAATTTGGATACAAAGGTTATTGGAGGAGCTCGGGCACAAACAACAGAAAATTCTTGTGTTTTGTGACAGTCAGAGTGCCTTGCATATTGTAAGGAATTCAGTCTTTCATTCCAAGACAAAGCACATAAGAGTTCAGTATCACTTCGTTCGAGAATTAGTAGAAGATGGAAGTGTGGATTTATAAAAAAATCCATACTAAGGAGAACCTAGCAGATGTTTTGACTAAGCCGATAAATATTGATAAATTTGTCTGGAGTAGATCCTCTTATGGCCTAGCAGCAACGTAGACAACATGATTATGACAAAGTAGAAAGAATTGTGTGGAGATTGATTGGTTCTTAATCAAATCTCCAAGTGGGAGAATGTTAAGATTGGATGTCTTGATATTCAAACTTTGAATATCAAATTCAAACTTCTAAATATTCAAACTTTGAATATCAAATTATTCAAACTTCTAGATATTCGAACTTTGAATATCAAATTCAAAGTTTGAATATCAAACTTTGAATGTCGAAATTTTGAACAATAAGAAATAATTTAAAAAAAATATGAATAGTAGCTAATATTTTGGATATAAATAGAAGGGTTCATTTCCTCATTTGTGCATCCAATTTTGTAGAGATAGTTGAGAGTTGAGAGTTGTGAGAAGTAATTCTTGCAAGAGCAAAGAATTTTGTGTGCTTAGTGATTTGAGAGTTTGGGTGTATTGGGGTTTTGGACAGTGAGCTAAAATACTATAATACTGTAACTCCTTTTCACTAGTATAATATTTTCCTTCTGTCTTCGCCCGTGGACATAGGTTAAAAACCAAACCATGTAATTTCTGGTGTCCTTTATTGTGCTTGTTCTTTATTTTCTTATAATTTTACTTTAGCTGCATGTCTGCTTCACCACCAATTTCCTAACACAAACTCATATGCATTTTTGCTTATACATAAGAAGTTAATTGTGAAGTGACATGTGACCATAAAATGAACCAACAATTATCGAGATGGAATATCCATGCATGCACCATTAATTTGAGTCAAATGCTAAGTTACAATAATTGTAACATATATTCTTCATGTGAACCACACAAATTATGGATCCTACAATTTTGTGTGGTTCACATGAGAAATATATGTTACAATTATTATAACTTAAAGGCTCCCTTAATTTGAAACGGAACTTATTTGCCATAAATTATCCTCACTATATGCAAGTATTAGAAATTACCTCCTGTTATTAATTTAACCATTAATGAGTTTTTTAAAAAATTAAACCAAATTCTCTCTCTAATTCACTCTCAACGACTAATTTAAGGACTAGATTTGCAACTTCAAATTTTAAATTACTTGAAAAGTATTCTAAAGTAAATGCACTATTTGCCATTATTGTTTGAAAACTATATATACAGTAATACGTTTTCCGAATTTTTTTTTTTTGGATAGAACGTTTACCGAAAGTCCGAAATATAATTGAGTAATTAGGGGTGCAAAACTCGCATCCTGGTTATTGATTAAGTTTGCTTGTAAATGTCTTTAGCTTATGACTTAAAACTCTAACATCGATTGACGTAATTGCAGATCTGTCATTAAACTTTTTTTTTTTGGGGCTTTCTTTCCTCTTCTCCCACGTAATAACCAGTGGCGAAGTATCCTTTTAACTCTTTCTATAAAATGGCACCACTATATTCTCTAATCTCAGCCCAAAGTAATTAATTTAAGCTCTCTAAGTCTCTATTTCCCAAGTCCTATCTAGCAGCAAATCAAAACAATTCTTCTTCCTTATGGGCTGTTCATATCACATTCCCAAAACCAACACTGATCTCGAAGAAGAAGATGAGGACTCCGTAAAAACCCTTACCTCTTACCAATGTCTCGTTAACAAAACCAATGAAGATAACCTTCACTCTCAGCAAAACCTTGTTAACAAAACCTGTGATGAAGGGAATAAAGAAGAGGCAGATTACCAAAAAACGATCAAAAGATTTGAAGAGCTCGTGGCATCACTTCCCAAGGGAAAAAGGTTGGATGACTGAACATCTAGTCTATTACAAAGGCTATTGGCTAACAGCGTATGGAGCCCTAAAAGGTCTCATGTTTATCCAAGATCATTTTAAGGCTCAACCTACTGATATGTTATTGGCCACCTTCCCAAAATGTGGCACTACATGGCTCAAAGCTCTTATTTTCGCCACCATGAACCGATCTCGCTATGATTTTCCATCACATCCTTTGCTCAGCGCTAGCCCCCATGATTGCGTCCCCTTCTTAGATGCCAACATTTTTCAAAACAATCCCGTGTCTAGTATCCACTCTCTTCCTTCACCTCGTCTTTTCGCTACTCACATCCCTTATGATTTGTTACCTAACTCCATGATATCCTCTGGTTCTCGCTTTGTTTACATATGCCGAAAACCTAAAGATGTTCTTGTTTCCAAGTGGGTGTTTATGAACAAGGCGAGGCCTAAAGAGCTGCCACCCCTGTCACTAGAAGATGCATTTGAGCTGTTTTGCAAAGGGGTTTCTCATTATGATCCGTTTTGGGACCATGTTTTGGGATATTGGAAAGCAAGCTTAGAATCTCCTGAAAAAATCTTGTTTTTGAAATATGAGGGAATGATGAGGGAACCCTTTGTTCTTTGGAAGAGATTGGCTGAGTTTTTGGGTCAACCATTTTCATTAGAGGAAGAGAGTGATGGTGTGGTTCATGAAATTATTAGGCTGTGTAGTTTTGAGAATTTGAGCAGCTTGGAAGTGAATAAAACCGAATTGAAAAGGTTCAGCAACCAACTTGTTATTGATAATTGTGACTTCTTTAGAAAAGGAAGAGTTGGAGATTGGGAGAATCATCTTACCAAGGAAATGACTGAACGCCTAGATCAGATCACAGAAGAGAAGTTAGAGATGGTTCTGGATTGACACTTAATAATTATAGTATTAATGCGTTGCTAGAGTTGTTGCATAACATGCTTAATTTTTAGCCTTGAGCGTTTAATTTGTTCCCATCTTATTTGACCAATTTGTGCTGTTTTTTCTTCTTGCAGTAAGTTATGAATAAAGATTTATTTCCTTTCAAAATCTTATTTTTTATTTTCTTTTATTATGTAAGAGGAGGAACAATGATGATACTACTTATGTTTTCAATATGGATTCTCTACTCATGTTGTCTTAAACTTGTCTTTTAAAAATCTTGTGGCAGATATACATTAGTAATTTGATATAGTTTAACTATATGTATTTATTTATTTTTTTGTTAACCATCAACCAATAATTGGATCTTAAAAAGTCAAACAAAAAGAAAGATGAGTAAAAGATATGAATCAGTGTGTTTCGTAAATATTCATTCCAAAAATTTAGAGAAACAAAATGAACTTTATTTTTGTTATTTAACATGGCTAAAGGACATAATTTATATTAAAAATTGAATAACTTAAAAGGAAAACATTCAAGTATAATAATTTTTGGAATCTACCACACTTCCATTCCATGATAATTTCTTAAAATCATTGCGTTTCATGATGACTCGCTTGTCATATAACTCATTGGATAATTTCTAGATATTTATAAATGTCAAAATGATCTTGATTTCGGCCATGGTCATCTAATTGAGAAAGATCATCTCATTATGATCTTGATATTTTGAATGTTTATTTCATTCTTATATAGAGTTGTTAATGAATCATACGAATTTTTTATTTGAGACAATTAAAAGAACAATTTGAAGCAATATTACATACACCATAAATACATAAGTACGTGTGTGTGTGTGTGAGTGTGTGTGTATATATATATATATATATATATATATATATATATATATAATATGATTCATTTTTAGCAATATTAGAAATCATAATGCTTGAGTCGCACTTGAGTCCATAATTAATATGGTAGGTTTACATTTAAATTTTATTAGATAATAAAGATTTGTGGTTTAAGCTATAGTAATTGTGAAATAAAAGATAGAACTGTCAAGGTGATGCTTATTATGGGTGTGAAGTAAACAATTTTTTTTTTTTTTGTCAATTTACAGATACAAGTGGACGAATAAAAAAGAAGAAAACGAAAAATAAAAAACAAGCTCAATAACTTAGAAATTCATTAGGACCAAACACTCCAGCAACTAGACTGGTAATTAACCAGCTACCGTGAAAAAAGAGCCAAATATGCCTTTATTAACCACATTAAATTAGTTATTAATGTTAACATGGTGTATTTATCACATGCGTTGTAGCTTAAAATGAGATTTGCACCCAGATTCAAATATCAAGATTCCAATCATTATTATCAAATTTTCTCTTTATTCATTACGTACCACGTACGGTCGAGCTAAAGTAAAAAAATAGAAAAAACTGACTTGCGTTGGCTGAAGCGCTTTGATGTTTTGATATCTCAATGTATCTGGGATCACATGCATCAATCAAGCAAAATCACGTTACTTACCACCGAAGTGATAACACCTCGCCGTTGCATGCATTTCTAGTTTAAAAAAAGAGTTCAGTTGATTAATTAATATCATTTTTAACCCTACTATTGGGATTGAATAGATTCACAAAACAGTAAAATGCTCTCCCTATTTCAATATCTTGCATCGAACATGAGATTTACGCTTTATGTTGCGAAAAAGTTAAATATAAAAGAACAATTAATAACTATTGAATAAAAGTATAAATAATTATATATTAATCGAACAATAACATAAAAAACGAATGTATAAAACTCAAGACATATTTGTTGGTGGTAAAGTTTGGATCATCGAATTAGAGTCACGCTACATTAGCACCATGAACAATTGTTCCTTCCAAAATATGAAGAGGAAATTCAAACAGTAGGGGTAGAATGGAAAGATCTCAAGAAAAAAGCATTAACCACACTATCAACATAGAAAATACATAAATTGTCTCTCAAAATATCTTAAGATTGCCACATATTGATGGAGGACCACTATAATAATGACAGTCCTTCCACTAAAATTACTATAAGTTAGTAAGATATGATCCTCACATAAATCATCTCAAAATATCTTTCAATAATCACATGCACCAAGAGTGAGAGAGGGAACCAACTCAACTGTTATATGAACCACCAAAAGTAGAATAAGCTGCTCCAAAAGCTTAATTTGCTCATGCTTAACACCTGCTATCACTAAAGACAGTCTCACAATTGATGTGTGCCCAACCCTAAAGAGATTAAACTATTTAAGTTGAATAATTAAATTACCCAAAAGCCCTATTTAAGGATAGAAATGACTTATTACAGTTTGCCACATATCCAAAAAAAGATTAAGATGCCCTCAGGAGCATTTCTTATGTAAAGTTAAGTTAGTCTCAACAAAACAAATTTAGCTTTTTCCTCACAATTCTCAATTTCTCACTTATATTAGGGTTTCTCTTAAACTCCTAATCCTCAACAACACTTATCTAACTTTAATATCAGAGTATTGTTGTTGTCGTTGCCTCTAACAATTATTTTCTCTAATTTTTAAGATTGCATCAGCTCTATTCATCCCCATAAAATTATTCTAAGGTAAAACATCTCCTACTATTTGCAAAACTGCTCCTAAAAATTAAGCTCTCATAATAGTTTTGCGTTGAATAAAAATCAGACCAAAATAATATCTAATTTCAGCAAAAGTTTCAAATTATGATGAAGTGGATTAGACAAATATATGGTGAAATCTCTACATTCCGATAGTGCCCACTTACAATTGACTTCAATTTTCATTTTTTTTAAGCTCTTAGTTTCCAAAAGTACAAAGAGTTGTTATTAAGCAACGCCCCTAATTAATCTTTCCATGTAAGGAAAAGGGACGTGTCCCCAATACCTTATAATTATCTGGCTCCGTGATTACACACACACACAAAAACAAAATTTAATTGAAGGATCCCGCGAAACTGGAAAAATAACATGAATGGCAAAGGCGAGTCGATCGCGTAGTTGTTTCTAAAGCTTTGTCTCCATTGCGGTAGTTTTCCTATAAAAATTGATTTACTATTGCAGTAGTTTTCCTATAAAAATTGATTTACTATTGCAGTAGTTTTCCTATAAAAATTGATGTACTTGGAAAATTATGTAATTTAAATTTTTAGGGAATGTATATACAATTGGGTACTGTAATGCAAAATATAGGGAAAAATATCACTGCCCACTATACATATTGTCACAATTTTGTCTTGATCGATCCTCTTGGATACCGAAACCAAATGTGGATGATTGAGTATGATCGAGGACAATTGATGAGAACACTAATAAAGAAATTAGAGCTTGATAAAAGGCTAACAAAACATAACTAAACAACCTCGTTTTGTGTGAGTTCAAGAAATACTACAAAATAATTGATTGATACGTAATTATAAAAATTACATACAACATTAATGGAAAAACTAACATTAACGGAAAAACTATCTTTTAGTTCCTAAGTTCTGATAAAACATAACTGAAAATTGATTAGTTGAGAAAATTGAAATAACGGCCAGTGTAGAAATAATTTTAAAAATTCTTGGTTGCTATTTATAATTTCTATATTTAATACGTGGATTTTGTAGATAATTTCGTTGGTATGCTTTAGAATCACCAAGTAACACTTTAAAAGTTCAAAATTAGTTTCTTTTTTTTTTCTGATAACTATTATTGGCAACTTGCAAGTGTCAAGAGTGTTTTCAAGTTCGAATACCATTAAAAAGTTGTTCAAATACAATTATCTACTAATTTGAACGACATCAACGTTTCAGCCGATTGAATAGGAAAGCATTTTCAAGTAGATATGCAATAAGAGTAATTTTTAGATACCTCTCCTAAAATTTAAGATTTAGTTTTTGAAGCTGAGTTTGCTCATATTCTCATATACCTCCCCTGCTGTTAATGTTAGAAGATAAACTCATAAAAACTCATTTAAAATTTAAAAAATCAAATATTAATAAAAAAATTCAATGGGTAATAGTTAAAATTCTCTTTCATCAAACTAAATTTCATCAAAAGAATTTTCACTTAAATTCCAGCGATCAGCGCTTCAAGTAGTGATTGTGATCGGTCAGAAAGATAGCCCCGATGATAGGGAACCAATTGGTAGTAGTGGTGATTGATGACGCTTGGTAGAAGGTAATGAACAGAGGTTGTCGCACTAGCTGGTTTTGTTGTTATTTCTAGCGAGTTGGGAGCTAAATGGTGGCAGATCTCGGCTGGCATTTGGTGGCTGGCTTCCCTTGTCTCCGATTATGTGTCCAATCGATTGATGGGGTGGCTGGATGTTGATGATGTGGCAGTCAAATATGGAAGTTATGGTGGCTAGGGTTTACTAAGTTGGGGATCTTGTGATATATATATATATATTTTTTTGGCTTTTCTGATTTTGATGAGTATGCTTAAATTTTAACTTGTCAAATGAACTTGGACTGTTAGAAGGGGCATGTATTGCTGTGTGGTTTGAAAATTTAATTGAAGCGTATTGATTGTTTGATCTTGCTGGTTTGTATAGAGTTATTAGGAACTGTAATTATTACTTGAGCTTGCTAGTTTGGTATTAAGTAATGAAGTGTATGATTGAGCTTGATGGTTTTGTGTGGAGTTATGCAACTGTAGGTTACTTGAGTAACGTGGATGCTGCTATTCAAATATCAGACTCGAAAGCTGGTTTGGGGGTAGTGATCAGAGATTCAAGTGGCAAAATCATAAGTGCAGCAGTTCAGAGAATTTGTTTCAAAGGGAATATGGCTTGCATGGAGGCTGAAGCTGTGCTTTATGGTATTCAAGTTGCTCAACAAGCAAAATGTATGCCTTTTATCATTGAGTCTGATTCGTTGGAAGTGATGGAGCTCTCCTTGAACAGGAAGGGTAGCATGTCTGAAATAGTCTGGATAATCAAAGACATTCAAGCAAGTTTGAAGATTCAGATCAAATCGAGACTGTGTCATGCTATTGCCCACTCTCTAGCAAAAGTTGATTTAGAGCACGAGTACCATGTTCTTTGGCTGGACGAATTCCCAATCCAAATCATGTTGTTATTTTCTAAGTTTAACTAATCGAAAGCTTTACTTTCTCTTCAAAAAAAAAAAAAAAGGTTACTTGCGCTTGCTAATACTAAGCAGCAATTGTTAAGAACAGAAGAGAGTAGATGTAGTTGTATTTCTTAAACTCCTATTTGTTTTTTATTTACTGAAATTGTATAGTTATTGTATCTCGAGAAGAAAATGAAAGAATTGGGTTGTTTTTTCTGCTTGGAAATAGAGCAATATATATATAACACTGATGCTACAGCAATAATAAATTTTTGTTTTTCTGATGATTTTTCAATGTCATTATTTTTACGTTCTCTGCCATTTAATTTAGGGAAATTATTTACCGTTCATCCGTTTTTTCACCATTTTTCAAAAATACACAATTCTTTTCTTCTTTTTTGCTGGAATCCACCTGAAATTACATTTCTTTTCACTTTTCCACTTTCGTTTAGAGACCGTTATAACTTTGCTAACATCATAAGGGTAAAATTTTCATTTCACAACGACACAGTGGTGGATAGGTGTAAAACAATACAACTTCGAGAGGAGGTCAGCAAAAAAAATTAAAAATTGTGTATTTATGAAAAAATATAAAAAATAAGTGGTTGATGGATAAATTATCTTTTACATTTGAGGGTAAAAAAGTCATTTAAACAATATTCCATTAATTTCCTTAATGGATTTTAAACGGAAGTGGAAAAATAAAAAGAAATATAACTTTAGGTGGATTTCAGTAAAAAAAAATTATGTATTTTTAAAAAAGATAAAAAAATGGATTGACAGTGAATAATTTTCTTTAATTTAATTATGTAATGTATCTTGCAAGAAAACACATCGCATCCTTATATAAACTAATAGAAACTTCTGTAGCTGGGATCAGTGGCATTCTCATCTTACAATGCATAGTCAAATGAATGGTTATACTGACAGCATAGGAAGGTATGTAATAATAGAGGTAAACTTGTCATTTAAGTGTAAATACGTAAAAACTCATAGGAGCTATCTAAAAATTACCCTACATAATAAATATTAATATAGGTGTTAATACATAAATAAGTATAAACATTTTAATTCTGTGAGAATTTTTTTTTTAATGGGCAACTGGACAATGATTCATAGAATTATTTAATTATCATGTGTTAAAATTTCTTACAAATATTAGAAAAGATTAGATAAGTAAGAATCCAAATCCACGCTTAAGATGCTAAAGAGGAGCTGGTTTCGTAGGAGAGTAGGAGAAAATCCTGAAACACATTGTCAACACCTTATCTACTTGGTTGTTAAGAAAAAGAAAAAAAAAAAAAGTCAAACAGTCAAACACATGTCCAAGAAATATCCAATTTCTGTTTCCTTTTTAATTCATTCCTACGTGGGCACCGTGGTCCGTTAGCGGCTAAGCCAACGTAGCAGCCATTAGATTCCCCGTGTGCGCGTTCATCTCGCGCCCACATTTCAAAATCTCAACTCACCATAAAGTCCATAACTATAAAAACAGTGCCGACTCTGGCGAAAACGGACCGAACAAACACAAACAAGTCAAAAGCCCATCAAAAGTCACTTCTAAAATTTCAAAATAAACTTCATATCAATGGATTGCATTTCGAGTCAAGGCGAGCTGCTCACTCACACTCAGACGACGAAGTTCAACTACAGATTAGCAACGAGCAGTCCTAAGAAGCGAGCGGGGCGAAGAGTGTTTAGAGAGACACGTCATCCGATTTTCAGAGGAGTCAGAAGGAGAAACAATAACAAATGGGTATGCGAGCTGCGCGAACCCAACAAGAAATCACGCATTTGGCTAGGTACTTATCCTACGCCAGAAATGGCTGCGAGGGCACATGACGTGGCAGCATTGGCCCTGAGAGGGAAATCCGCGTGCCTGAATTTCGCTGACTCGGCATGGAGGTTGCCGGTGCCGGCTTCCGCGGATGCTGATGATATAAGAAAGGCTGCAGCTGAGGGAGCAGAAGCATTCAGGCTGTCCCATGATGATGAAGATCAATTTGAAGAAAATGGCTTGTTGCCGGAGAAAAATGTGTTTTACATGGATGAAGAGGCGGTTTTTGATATGCCGGGACTGCTTGTGAACATGGCGGAGGGTTTGCTTCTTTCACCACCACCACTACTTATTGGATGTGAGTATGATGATGATGATGATACTAACTGGAATGATTATATATGGGGACATTGAAGTAACCGCTGGCTCTGTGTCGTTGCCTGTGGATCGGAGGCCTTCGATTTGATGTGCGTCCAGTTAATTGATGCTGTAGAGTTGTGTTTCTTTTTGTTCTGTCTCTTTAGTTTAAGCAATTAGGAAATCTTCAAACAATTAGAGTACAAATTCTTCTTGAAAAAGAGACATATTTCCTAACATAATCAACTAACTTTTGTACATTTCATTGTATTGGTATTCTGATATATAAAATGGATGAGAAGATTTTGGTACTCCTAGTATATGTATACGTATATGTACTCTCTCTCTTCTATTGAATTCTTGCCACATTACTTATCAAGCATTTAAATGAGGATGCAATATGTCCCCGGCTGCAAGGACAGGGAGATTATAAATAGAGTGCCACATTACTTATCAGTCAAACATTTAAATGAGGATTAACGAAGTGCTACCGTTTTCAAACTAGGAAAATGAGTGGAGGGGGATTAAATTAAGGAAAATGAGTGGCTGGGGAGAGAGGAGATAACATATAAGGAAAAGATAAAAGGAAGAAATTTGACATGTTTTCTATTTTTAAAATTTTTTATTTTATTATTTATTGTGGGCTCGCGCAAAACTAAAGGAAGACTAAAGAAACGCGTGAAACGGCAAAGCCAAGCGATTCTGTCATCCTTTAGTCTTCTTTTAATTTGTTTATCATTTTTCTTATAAATATATAGCTAGGTAGCTAATTTATATCCATTAGATAGAACACATGACAGGGGTTGATAGTCCATTTTTTAGGGTTAATTTTGGATTATCCCCTCATAAATCGATTATCATTAAATCACCCTTACTTTTAAATTTTTTTATTTATCCTCCATTTTTGTTCAGAAGAAAAAAAGATTTTCATCAACCCACTTTTATTTTTTTTTCTTATCTTTTGAATAAAAGTAGAGGTAATTTGAGGTACTTAAAAATAAGGGAGTAATTTGAAGATAGTCTAAAAATAGTAGATTCATAAGGCGATAATCTAAAATTTGCCTTTTTTACAAAAATAAGATTAAAAAAAGTTTAAAATGCTGTACTGAATGGTTCACCAGGCATAAGCTAGGTACATTTGCCTGACTCCCATGACTTCATCGTTAGATTTCATTAATGGTCATGATTAATTTGATTTTTTTTAACTTGGAACTTTTGCAACCGGTAAATAAAGAGTGTCCATTAGATTATAAATGCTTGCAATATATCTAATGGTTGACATTCATCCACATAATCTCTTTGAATACATACATTCTCTGTCTCTGAAATTTAGACTCTTTGATCTCTTTATAAAATTCACACATTCTCTCACTTGTAGTTTGCTTTCTCTCTCTCTTTCTCAAAATATAAGTATAGTTGGGGTTTCTTCATTAACTCCAAAGTTTTATACAAATTTGGGGTTTGTACATTGAAACTGCGGCTTGAAATTTATTTGTTGGTTTTGGGGTTTGCACGTTCACTCCGAGGTTTGATCTTGTTCTTGTTGATACTGGGGGTTGTATGTTAACTGCACAAGGATTGATGTTATTTTTGTAAAACTTGGGATTTTCACTCGTCATTGTGGGAATCAAAATATTTGGGGGCGATAGGAAAACTAAAGCAAATTTTTTTTGTTCATGCTTGCGTTCCTTGACCATTTTTCTTTATCTAATTGAACCTTTATATTTGTACAATCTTTTTTACGGTGGCTGACTGTGCAATTGGCTGTTCAATAATCCACATCATAATGTAAGGAAAAAGTAAAAATCATAGATTGAGGGAAATAAAAGTCACTCTTCTTCTCATATCAAGCACACCATATACTAATTTTTGATCCACTCGAATATAGAGTGGCGGAACCAAGATTTTGACTCAACGAATTAAAACGAAGAAGCTACAAATTTGAGGACACTAAAAAATAAAAGTTCAAACATAACGTGGGTTGTGATATCCCACCATTCACAGCATATTCCTTTGAAGTTTTTAAATATTTTAAAATTTAGCCTTGTTCATGGCAGCCCTCGTCAGCGCTCAAAACTTGGTTGTTCCTAGATCAAAACAAGCAGACGAAGGAATCGAAAGAAGCTACAACAAATACAGAGACATAATCGATCCAAAAACCAGAGTCTGTAGTTCTCTATCATGCTTTGATAATTTCGTTAAGGAAAGGGCAAAAGTTAAATTTGGATGGGCCGGGAGTATTTCAAACTTTGCCAAATAATTGAGAAAGTGGAACCACCACTAAATGTTATAAGGCCCACCAAAATAAAAAATAAAAAATAAAATATATGTTATATTATATTATATTAAATCAAATCAAATCAAATCATAAGATACAATTGGTTAGACTATTGTAAACTTGTTAGCATTCATAGAGAAAAATCCTCTGGTCCGGAATACCACTATCACAATGCGGGATCCATTAAAAAGGTTCACTTATGAACTTTTTTTGGTTGTTTTGTAATTTATTATTATTATTTTAGTGTTATTTGGATAGGGATAGGACTTTTGGGCAACTTTTGGGAGTGGATACTTGCGTTGCAGATAAAGATGGCCAATGGGCCCGGGCGGCACGTGGCACGGCACGGGCACGGCACGTGTCTGTACGGCACGGCACGGCACGAGCACGTTTCGGTGAGGCACGAGGCACGGCACGTGGGCCGTGCCGGGCTTAGAATTTTAGGCACGTGGGCTTTAAAGCACGGCACGATTAGAGATGGGCCAAAGCACGGCACGCGAAAAAGCATGTAATAAGCACGGTTCATTAGTGGGCTAGCACACAGTCTGTTAGCCATTAATAG
>JAQOOD010000003.1:14345480-14459032 GCA_029633175.1 Citrus glauca
TAAAATTTCTCCATTAAGTAAAAAGTCAAAAAAATTGGCTTATTTTATTAAGTCAAAATTATATAAAAAGTCTCATTAAGTTATAAAAACAAACACTTCTAATTAACTTAATTAATTAAGTTAAGTCACTTTAAATTATTAAGTTAAAAAACAAACGCCACCTAATACTCAACAAGTCTTGTAGAAGAGTTCTAAAAATAATGTAGGATAAATTTTCTCCCTCTCTCCTTTTTTTTTTTCTCAAAGGAGGATAACTTCTCATTTAGTTTACAGAGTTTCAGTTAATTACTCAGTTTGTCAATACATTTAATGTTTATTTAAATTTTAAGTTATATTAGACAAAAATTGTTAACTATTTCAATAACTAATTACTAATCACTTTAACTTTCTTACTAAAATCAATAATATTTTGCTTCACAATTAATGAATCCAATACCCAAAATTCATTGGAAGCATGGAATTAGGTAATTGTTTAGTCAAAACGGTGAGGTTGCTTATTGATATTGCATGTATGACATGTTAATATCGTAAACTCTACAATTGTTAGTGTTCAAGCATGACACTACGTAAATCTCTTCTATTTGTTCCTTCATATATATCATATATCAATGTAAATCTCTCCTATTTGTTCTCCCAAATTAATACTCAACAAGTCTTGTAGAAGGGTTCTAAAAATAATTTAGGATAAATTTTCTCCCTCTCTCCTTTTTTTTTTTCAAAGGAGGGTAACTTCTCATTTAGTTTACATAGTTTTAGTTAATTACTCAGTTTGTCAATGTATTTAATGTTTATTTGAATTTTAAGTTATATTAGACAAAAATGTTATCCAACAACTGTACAAACTAAGAACAATGACGTTTTGAAATTTTTTTGAAAATATAGGAAATATTAGGTAATCATGCCCTCAACCCTAGGGACTATAGGAGAAATTAACCGTGACATACGGGCTTGGCTCTCTTGCTCAACAATTTCAATAACTAATAACCAATCACTTTTAACTTTCTTAATAAAGTCAACACTATTTTGCTTCATAATTAATGAATCAAATACAAAAAATTCATTAGAAGCATGGAATTAGGTAGTTGGTAAGTCAAAACAGTGAGTTTGCATATTGGCATTACGTAAATTACATGTTAATATCGTAAACTCCATTATTATTGGTGTTCAAGCATGACACTGCGTCGTATCAATTGTCTACAAAATGCATAAAATAATCACGTCCAATGTTCTAAGATCTTCTAGAATGATACATAAGGTGAGTAAAAGGATAATGACAACTATGAGCGTGCTATTTTAATTTAATGGACATTTGATGAATTTCTACGTTCTTCCCTACAAGAGCTGCCCTTCAACTTAAAGTAGCTGGATGGTCCATTAATTAATGATGCCTGGCCTATTGTTGGCACCATCAAGCTCTAAATGTCTCTTCTCAGTTCTCACGGGGCAGTTTCTGGGTATGCTTAATGTGCATGCCATCAAATGGAAAAGTATAGCGAGTTGCGAAAATACTTTGGACCTAATTAGGCCAGGGATTCAAAATCTGTCAATAATTAATTGGGTTTTAAGTGTGACCTGCCGCCAACATTTTAATGCTTTACGCGACTTTCTTCGTAATTAATTTCAAGGTCCCAAAATTAAATGAGTTCATCCATAATTTCAAGAAACTAATCAACGTTACTGATACATTCTGAAAATTATTCGCAATCTTTTCTAACACATTGAAGAGGGTAACGTAAACAAGTAAAAAAAAGAAAACAAAAAAAAAAAAAGAATTAAAGGAAAAAATGAAAAAGGAAGGATCCTCGATGCCCTATGAGATCAAAAGCTAAACTTAGGTCTCATTTTGTGCATGCGATTACGATAGAATTGAGATGAAGAGGAAAGGAAAGGAGTAATTTATTGCAAGAAACAAGATTTGAAGCTGGGGGTTAAGGAGAGTAGCTAATAATTCTAAATACAGCTTATCAACGTTCGATTTTACTGTGTGACCCACATTTGGTCCCCAAAATATTGATCAATGCTCTATACGCCGACAAAATTGTTGAATTGTGACCAAAACTCAACTAACAGTGTAATCATTTCCTTTGGAGAGAGATTCGTTTCAACTTTGAACAGCTACGTTTTCCACCTGCGATTGTACAAAATGATCCTTGGAAATATAAGTGGCAGGCAACTAAGACAACATACAAATGGAAAGTGATTCAACGAGAAACATAATCCAATCTCACACGCAGGTGCAAGTCAGAATTTACTAAGGAAATGTATGCGTATAATAGGATTCTGTACAACAGATTGGTAGATCTGATATTGTAATCAGATGTAAAGCAGCAGCTAACATTGCTCATGTGTTTTTTGAAATACTCGTAGACCGAGTGGCTTACGGGGTCCATGAGTTGAATAACGACAAAAACACTGTATTGGGCCACGATATGCAGAATCAGGTGTGCGGTGGATTTAGCGTCCTTGTTGGAGACTGAAAAATTAACTTGAAGAATAACACGAAGTCAAATGCCTCACATTTCAGAAATCAGAATTTGGAATCGTGTTTATTGCACATGAGAATAAAAAACGAATCTGCCTAGAGAATAGAGATCAAATGTAAATGCCAGAGAAATTTCAGTCTCATTGATCAATAAAATCATTGGATCTGAAATAAAAATTCACATGCTAAAAGAAATGCTGACTCAAATTCAAATGTGTATTTACAACACTCGGAGAAACACAACAATCAAATATTTAGCTCTTTGACCTATCTGTTTATTCTTATTACCATCCTATGGGTAAAGATTACATTTTCATTTAAGGAAATTAGTAGTTTAGACTGTTTTGAGGTTGAAATGGCTGTAATGTAAATATTATTGAACAAAGTACTTGTCTGTCTTCACCTTCAGGCGCCAAATAAACGTTTTGCTGTGAGTTACCACTAGTAACTAAACACACAACCCACCACACCACCCCCCCCCCCCCCTCCCCCCTCCCCCCTCCCCCCTCCCCGCACCCGATGTGAGCAGAGTTCAAAACTTGGAAATCTTGCTTTCAACCTGAGATTCTACTAACTAAATTAGCTAACACCCAGACCAGCGCTGATAAATTAGCTAACTAAATTAGCATGTTCCAATCCACCAAAAGAGAAGAAGAAAAGAAGAAGCCTGAAGGAGGGAAGGCGCCAGCGCCGATAAATTTAACGAGATTTCAATTTGTGATACAATAAAGAAAAAAATTCTTTACAAAGTGTTCAGTCTTCCCACCCCAAAAAATTAGAGATCAAACAGGAGAAGGAAGATAACAAACAAAAGAAAGATAGGAAGGATCTGTAATAAAAGAAGGTGAAGATGAAAAAATGCAACACTAATTCCTACAGAAATTGCTTACAGCTACCCACTGTCTCTTATCAGAATTAGTTATTTATCCACTTCAGAAATCTTCTGTGGTTTCTCCTTTTCATCATCCTGCACATTGAAGTGAGCTTGAGGAAGAAGCAAAATATCAAGTGCATAATTCAAAAGATCAAGATTGCAAAGACCAATGCACCACCCAGTCTTGGGGGTCGATCAAGCCCATCAAATTTGTATCAAATACAATCCGTATGAAATATAAAATTTAAAGGGTTTGGAGCCTATTAATTACCCTAGTCAAAATTTATGTCAATTTACATGTTGGCAGACTAACAAATATCAGATTTTGAATATTATTTGTGCAAACAAAGCATGTGCTCACAAGCAGAGGCATCCTATATGTATAATGATATTGCATCCTTTTTTAGAATATCTGAACTTTGGGTCTTATATCCTCTGTATATTTCCTTGTTTTCTGTTGATTAAAAATGGTAAAAGAATAGCATTTAACAGGCACAACCGCTAAGAGAATATGTGGAAGAATGTGAAACATCATAATGACCTCTAAATTTAAGTCAATAATACTTTAACTAGATGATTAAAGAAAAGGAATGAGAGACTATTGCAAAAGATCAAAGCATACACTACATGATTAAAGAAAAGGAAAGGGATTTGGGCTTACTGAATTGTCCATCTTGTCCAAATCATCATCAAATTCCCCATCACCACCATCTAACAAACCTGATGAATTAACAGTACATTGAACACATCAATACAGCATAAAAAATCGGTAAAAGTAACTTCATTCCCATTGCTCAGATAGGTATTTTGCAAAATGATCCATTTCTTAGAAAAGAAAAGTGCCGGCACAACACTAAATAAATGGAATTGCAACCAACAAGATGCAAGCTATACTTTAAGCCACTATTGCATGACCTCTTAAAGAATGAAGAGTTATTAAAAAAATTCGTGTGTAGGAGTTGTTGAAGTAGGTGCTAGTTGGTTCAATTGGTAAAATCTCTAGTGGTGGTGTATAAAAGGTCGGGAGTTTAAAACTCTCTCACATAGGTGGGAAGGGGATTTGGTTAACATCTAGCGACTAAATGAATTTTAAAAAAAATAGCTGTAAAAAATGCAATCAAATGACAGCTATAGTTAAGCCAAAAGAAGCAACCTGCAGTTGCTTGGAATAAACACCTTACTCACATTGCATGGGTAGGTGGTTTTTTTACAACATATTGCACAGAGAGGGATTAACAAATTTGAATATAGCAAAAGAGGATTCTCGATTCTTTCTGGATGTTAAAAAAGATATACTGATTGTTTGGGCAAAATCTTAGGAACAGGCAAATAGCACAATGCAAATAAAGCAGAAGTTAAGGTATATCAAAAAAAATATTACGTTGCATTTGAAAAGGTAGAATAGACAGACAGATGCACATGAATATTAATTTCAAAGGCCAGAAAGAATGTGAACCTACAGAGAAAAGTATGCAGTATCAATCATTTCACTAAATGACCATGGCCCATGTGTTAGCGCATCAGTGAAAAAGTATTTGCTGTACCTCGGTCATCATCGCTATCTTCCCCCAGGAGAAATACATCCAAGTCTTGTTCTGTTGCTGATGACATTGAAGCTTTACTGGGCTGGTTTGAATCCTGGGCCTCTGATTTGGGATTTATTTCAACTGTTGAAGGTTCTTTAGCTCCAGCATCATTTACTTGTTCCAAGGATTTTAGCTTAACATTTTCCATGTGGCGTTTCTCATATCTAAAGGCGAGCATAGCAAAAGAAAAGTTAACACACAGAACTAAATGGAAGAAAGCTGGAAAGTATGGCTGAGCAAGGATAATTTAGAAGTGCCATTGTCACCAAAGTGCACAGAAAGAAAATGTAACCAAGCATTTCCAGAGCAAATAGAAAGAAAATGTAAGCAAGCACAGTTCACCTATAGGCATGTGTCTTTTAGAGGATAACAATGATGTAAAATAGGTTGAAGTGTGACCTACTGTTCTGAATTTTTATCCCAGCCATATTGGAGCAATGCCAAAGGGAATAGTTTCCCAAGATTCTCACCAGCAGATTCTAAAGGTTGCTGAGAGTGCAGGGAGATTTGGTTATTGATAACAAAATCCAGAGTTGAGATAAAACTTTTCCTAACACCCTTGACCTAATAACTAAAGAACCACGAAAACATGTATGGTGGAAATTCACAGGTATCTTCAGATTGCAGCTTCAAAATTCAACTCATGTATTAAGGCATGCAAAGGAACTGGAAGCAAACACTTTAGATAGAGCTTATTAAGTATATTAACCCTCCAAATAATGCTCTTTAACACTTTTACTACCATACAGTTTTGTCCATATCAATGATGAGGCAAGGATATCAGTAGAAGTTCACTCAAAATTTAGTAGTCAAAAAATTATGTGATGCACTAGAAAGGTACATGCAAAACTAGGGAAATATAAATACATAACTGGATTCAGTATATTCAATCAAGGACAACACTGTCCTATGGGCAAATTGGTCAGTAAAAGTTGGAATTGAGTCTTCGCATAAAGAGAAAGTTTACTTACGGTTCAACGTGGCTGTTAACTAGAATAAAATATATCCTCCAGAACTTCCTTTCTTTCATAATACGTGGGCACAACTCATACCTTAGCTTTGAAATTTCCTGAAAATAAAGCATACAGGTGAGCTATAATGCATGCAAAACCATAACAATTTCTCACGCGTGGGATATTAAGGAAGTTATATCATATGAAGTGTGAGATTTCTAAAAAATTGAGATGTCTTTGATCAATGCATCGACATCCAATTTTCTCTTGTATCACTTCATCAATATAAGTATAAATATGTTATGGATCCGCTCCCACAAAAAAATTTATATTGGATGGTAATGAGTAGGAACTGATATTTTATTTTATTTTATTTTCTCTTGTTGGTGAAAGAACAAGGCAAGGTCACAAAGGCAACCAATCAGTTAGGAATCACCAAATTGATAAACAGTTCACAAACAAAGTATTCCATCTAAGTCCATATAATAATCGGCTACATAACATCATACTTGTACAGGAACAGAAATTTTCGGACACAAACAAGAAAGATGTGAAAACAAGGTTTAGCTCTTAGTAGTTTAAGTAAATACTATACTTCCCCAAGTAGTATCTCAAATCTGAGAAGATCTTTGATGCTCCTAGAGCATTGCTCCTTATCCATTCACTATTTGCCACGTGTTTATACATATTATCATGATTGGTTGATGCTTACACATGGCAAGGAATGAATGGATAAGAAGCATTGCTCTAGGAGTACCCAAGAATTTTCCCTCAAATCTTTCAATCCCAAGTGAGTTGACATTCATCCATGGGATAGTGAGACAGGGTAAAAAGTTATTTTACAAGTTACGAATTGATGATCCAATAGATGAATGCCACATCAGCACTTAGATGGAAATGCTAGGATATTACTTAGGAATTCTAGTATTATTCCCACAGTATTTATTCATCCAGCATCCCATCACTCAAAATATTCAAATATCAAGGCCTTCTATTCATGTAAAATGAGACTACATCCAAAATCTTAGATACCTTTAATGAGAGAATTTGTTTCCACTTCTCCAAGACATAGAGAAGATTGAATGTATTATTTTAATTTCTACAATTTGCAAACCGTGAGCAGTACAGAACTAACCTTGACTGTAGAAAGAACAAGACTAGCATGTTTTACTTGCCATTCATTAAGATCCTTCCTAACATTTGACTCGGTGGGAATATCAGACACCTCTGAATCATCTGCACATAAAATCCAATCAAATAAACACACCGAAATAACCCATATATATTTGCTGATCTAACTAAACTCTGAACTTCCAAATTTCTATGTAGTGAAATTCCTAATACTCTTCACTTCTAAAGTGCAAGAAAATAATAAACTCAAAATTAAATATCATTAAAATTTAATAAATTAAAGGAAAGGAAAGGATCGAAGTAGAAGTAGAACCTTGTAATGGAAAATCACGAAACGTTCTCAAAGTAATTTGTTGAACGAACTCTCTTAATTCTTCAGTCACTCCAAAGCGCTCGAGATCCTCCTCTTCTTTTCGCATGGTTTCAGAAAGCGAGATATTCTCGGCTAGAGACTTGATGGCGTCCGCTCGCTTGGCGGCTTCGAGTCTGATCTGATCGGCCCGCTTGGACGCCTCGGTGGCAATCTCCTTGGACCGCTTGGATGCCTCTGCGGCGATTTCCTTGGACCGCTTAGAAGCCTCCGATACAATGTCGGAGAGCTTCGAGGAGCCGACGGTTATCTCCGAGGATCGCTTCGCGGCTTCCTTCGTCAGCTCCTGCGACCGCCGAGCCGCTTCCTCCGCGAATGTTCGCGCCTTCTGCCACAAGTCCATTTCGCTTCCAAAAGGAGAAAAGGTTGATTAATTTGACGAATTTTGAATGAATTGCAGCGAAGGAGGAGGAGAGGAGTGGCGGTTATTCTTATTTTGTTACGCTTTGTTTTGCACGGTTTATTAATTGTTATCATTTGCTTCGGGTTGGCGCTTCGAACTTCGTATTTTTTATTCCATTCACAAATCGAGTGATTGACCGTTTGGGTATGCAAAATCTGTTTCACGTTTGTGCAATTGTGCTTATCCCAAATCTGAAATATTATTGGATCGTTATTTAACCAATTACAAATTAACTCATTATTATATTCTGAAATTCACGTTAAATAATTAATAATGAAAGTGAATTTAAAACGATAGAAATTAATTTTGATCTTTAATAATCTTTAAAAAAATTACTTTTATAAAATCATCTCAGTAGATTTTTTAAAAAGTATAAAGAAATACTTTTTTAAATTATATATTTTTATTATTTATTTTCTAAAATAATTTTTTTAAAAGAAAAAGACTTTATTTTAAAAAAAATTCCCCGTTGTCCCTTTTTTAGAACTTTCAAAAAAGGGCAAAAAAAAGAAAAGAAATTGAAGAACAAGAAAAGCAAGTTGCAGTGGCATGAGAATATGGAGATGAAAAAACTTGGCGAGAGGGAGAAAAGTAAAGGATATTGTGGTAAATCCTCTATGCATAAAGGACAAAAATATTAAAATAAAATTAAAAGTCATTAATATTTTAACATTAATTTAAAATTACACATAAATAAAAAAATAACACCAATCTTAACAGGGGGAGCTAGCGATTGAGTTAGTCACCTTATAGGTGACTGTCGCTAGCATTGATAATCAATTTTATATTTAATATAATTTTATACATCTCTTCATATATATTATAAAAATTTAAAATTAATTTTGTTAATTAAGAAATTAAATTATTAATTTTAAAAAAACTATTATTATTATTAGTTATATTGAGATAATAAAATAAAAAATATTTATTTTAATTATCAATTACTAGATATACATAATACAAAAATATTTTAAATACATATTTATAAATGTATAAATAAATTTTATTCAATATTATATCCAATTTATTCATTTATATCTTTGTAGCAGTTTAATAGTAAGATTTATTAACATATTAATTACTTTCAAAACTCACAACACTTATAAAAATAAATTTTACCAAAAATTTGACTGATTTCTTTCACAATTTATTATTTTTACAATACAGTTAATAAGTATGATTTTAAAAACTACAGCAATACCAAACTAAGCCTAAGTATAATATGGAAAAATCATTCCAAATAATAGGTTCGATATCCCTTTTTTGTTCTGAGCTGATTGTTCATACAGCACATACAAAGAGACTTGAGAAACTTGAACTTATGAATTCAACTCTGAAAAATATGAAGACTTGAATTGCAGGTAGTGAGAAATTTATAAAATCGGCCGGAATCGGAAATACCAGGAATGTAGGTAATTGGGTCAGGTCCTGCATCCTAAAATTAGTGCGGAGGGTTCTTATTACTTGGGCCGACCCATCATATTTTTGGCTCATGATTAGGTCCGAACAACCCAAAACAAATTAAACCCACATTACTAAAAGAAATCCGCCTTAATCTCAGGAGGAGTCACGGCTGATGGCTCAGTCTCCTTACTTTTTTGAGGTTTATGTAATTGTTCTTTAACTCTTCTTCTTCCTCTTCTTCTTTGTTCCAAAAGACGGAAGACAGAACAAAAAGCCATAGGATTAAGGACCTCATTAGAAAAAGTTATGGGCCCCACAGTCGTCCCCCAATAAAGCACATTGGCAAATTCCTCCGGTTCCGCACCGCCAAATCTTTCGCTCTCCCCAAGAAACATTTAAGCACTCGTCAGGATTCAACTCACCAAACGTGTCCGTCACAACACCACACGTACGTACGGTGAGCCTCTGGAAAACTCCTACTAAAATAAAAAAATTCTGAAGGTCGGGGACAGTCTAGTAATTTCTAGTCCACATTGACTCTCTTACAATTTCAAACGGAGCAAATGTCTTTATCCATGTGCCAAAGACTAGACTGAGTCCAATCTAAAAAATCCTAATTCTATGTTCCGCTCACACAACACACAGACAAATCCTAAAGCCTTTACTTTATCATTTTAGTACTTAGTTCTTAACTTTTAAACTTCAGTCTTGTTTGTCCACATAAAAAGTAAACAAACCCACATTCCTTTTTAAGCCGGTCCTTTTTTTTTTTAATTTTTTTTTCTTTGTTCTCAAGAGAGCTTACTTAAGCTATCAGCAACATTCCAGTTTTGTGCAACATGCAAAGAAATTCAAACTTTGTGACCGCTGCCACTCTCTCACAAGGTTCGTTCATTCACTTTAAAGCTCTTGTGTTTTTCTTTCTTTCTTTTTAATTTATCTTTATTTACTTTCTTTTTTTGTGCTGTTGAGTTGAGAGTGCTTAATAGTTACACTTGTGAGAAAAAAGAATGGCCTTTTTTTTCCCCATATATTTTGTTTACAATTTGTTTGTGACTCTGAGTTGATTGTATTGGGGTGATTGAGAGATTTAATTGGTGGGTATTTTCTTTGTCCTGCTGAAATTTTGTTTTTGCTTTTGTTAAATAGGTTTTCTTGGAACTCTGTATGCGTGATTGATGGTCGTTTTTTAGTCTATTTTGTTGAGTCTGTTGTTTGTTTTTCTTATTGGAGAATATACTAACTATGTTGACCGAATGTGTTTCTAGGGTTTATTTCAGGTTTTGATTTCTAGTGAGTCTCCGTGTACAATGTTGGTTCTAAGCATGAATTCGAAGAGGCAAAGACGCCCAAATGTAAGGTTGGGCGAAGTAGGAGATGTACCTGCTGCTTTTGCATGCGGGTTTTCTCAAAAATCTAGTGAAAATTTGGGACTGCGGAGGTGGAAGCATGATTTTGTGAACCACCCAGAAGATAGTGGACATAATCTCAGTTTGGGGTTTTCTGAGCAAAAGTCTTCTGAGTTTACAGTCACTGACCCTGAGCATGATCCTGGTGTCTCTCCAAGGAATTCAGCTGATTTGCAACAAAACATGGAAAATAAAAATCCAAATTCCTCAAAATTGGCTTTTGAAACTGTGAATTCCGATATAGTTGATGGGACTAATTCTGCGCTGGATTTTGGTACTGTAACTCGGAAGAGTAGGGTCATGAAGCGGAGAAGCCGAAGCACCAGAGTCAAAAGTAATGTCTTTGGTAGTGCTTGGAATTCAAAACTTAGCCCTCAGTTTAGCAGCGAAGAAGCCAAAGAGTGTGGTGGAAAGGAGATTGTTGGATTCACATCGAATGCCTGTGATGGTTATTACCCTGAGAATGTTTTTAAGGATTTTTCAGATCGTGGGACACCAGCTACAAGCAAAGAGGCTTGTGTATATGAAGTGGAAGAAACCACTTATGATGCATGGCAACCAGGCAATTCCAATGACTGCTGGAAAGATTATGCTTGTTATGAAGAGAATGATGCATTTATTAAATCTGGTATTGAATGGAATGCCACTGGATGTGGAGGCACTGATGTAAATACTGTTAAGAGATGGCTGGAGGAGCAAGGATTTGGTAAGTATGCTGGTATGTTTGAAATGCATGAGGTGGATGAAGAAACCTTGCCGCTACTTACCCTTGAAGATCTCAAAGAGATGGGTGTTTTTGCTGTTGGGCCTAGAAGGAAGTTATACAATGCAATACAACAACTTAGAGGAGAAGATGTTTCTGCTTGAAAACTTCCTCAACCTTAACTATAGGTAATCTTTCTGTTTTTGTTCTCACCGACTCTTTTGTGCAAGACAAAGTCACTAATGTATGTAACTTTTTGGAACCCTAACATGTTTTAGTCTTTCACTCTTTACTAGTTGTGTTAATCGGATGAAATGACTGTTTCATAGTCTTTGTGTCTGTAAGATATTTCCTTTTTGGACTTCTTGTACCTTCTCTCTTGTATCTTGATCGGAATATGACTTTTGGAATCACAACTCTGGCGACTGAGCAGACAATTTTTACTGGTGACTTTGTTGAAATGAAAACTATTGTGCAAGTATTGTTAACGTATACTAGTCCTTTGTGCGAATGCATGTAGTTATGGTGATATTTTCTTGGGAAATTATCAATCGTATATCTTTAGTTTACTTCGTTATCAAATTTACTAGAACACTTTAGGGTATATCAGTTGTTTACCCTAAGTTGATAAAATGTATTTGTCGTCCACCTTTGTTGTTTAAATATGACGACGTTAGAGGGGTAATCTGGTCTTTTCATAGTGATAATTTAAGGGGTATAAATATGATAATAAGAGATTGTAAGAATATACAAGTGATAATATTCGAGAGTAAAATCGTTAATTTACTATAATTTCGTTAACTTTCAAACGGCAGCTAACGGTGTAGTGGTCTGTAGATAATTTTTGTCAATTTAGGGTGGACGATTGATACACTCTTAAATTATTGTAGTATTTTTGATAAAAACGTAAATTTAGGATATATGAATGATAATTTTTCTATTTTCCGTTGGTACCGCAAGAAGCCTCTTCCTTTTATGGTTTTGCATGAACTTCTTTATGGAACAGTGGTTTCATGATGTTGTTTCACTTGTTTGATACTGTGCACTCCATTGCCTTTATATTGAATGCTTAATTTATGGGTTACTTTGGTCAATTCTTGAATCTTTAGGGTTTTGTGCTTCTTCCTCAATGTGTTTTCTCCTGTCATGCTTAAAAATGATAATTCAGTCCAATAATCTGCATTTGTACTTGAGAGTTATGTGAGTCATGTCCTGTTATGCCATATGCTTAAATATGGCATGTCATAGGTTGTGGATGTATCTTAAATGCTCAAAAAACTTACCCATTTTTTTGCCCCTGCTGATTTCTATAATCTTGTTTGTTAATGCTTTGTTTTATTCTAGTTTAGCACCCTATTGGAGAAATGCCATGGTTTTTATTTGGGTATGTTCCGGAGTATATTTTAAGACTCTTTTATTGATTGCAAGATACATCATGTGAAAATCCGTGCATGGGTTTGGGATGTAGTTTCAGATTTGTGGAGGGTTTGCTTGGAAACTGTTGATTTATAGCCATCGTCTGAATTGTGTTGAGCTAAGGATTGGAAAATGGAACTTGTCGTATGAAGTTTCAGAAATGTGTTTAGTAGCCTCTGTTTATTAAATGTAATTTACTAATATGTGCGGTGTAGTGTATACTAACTGCTAGTAGTAGGATTAAAGCTGCTGCGGGCTGAGATAACTGAGCTAGATGATGAATATGATGAATGAGGAGAGTATGCATGATTTTTGAGCCCCGACGTGGGCCGGGAGTGGGCCGGAGGTGTAAAACAGGAAACGATAATCCGTAATGGATACAGTGAACAGAATAATAACGGTCTGCTGATTGGTGATCTCTTTGGTGCTTTACGCGTTTGCAGTGCTTCATTTGTTGGAGCACGGTTGATAAAATTGTATTTTTCTTTTTTTTTCCTTGTTTAATGAATATAAAATGAGATTAATTTTTTTTTCAATTATGGAAAATAATTAAGTGAAAAATAATCTTTTTTATTTGAAATATGAGTGAAATAAGCATCTTTTGAATATTAGAGAGGATAAAATTTTTTAAATTTTAGAAACAGTAAACTTTGGGTGGTGGAGTAAATATTTTTTGAATATTAAAGAGAGAGAAATTCGGATAGTGTTAAATAAGATTAATGAAAATTAATTTTTGTTTTGTCTGATTATAAATATTAGCAATAGTTTAATGTAATATAAGTAGTAATATTATAAAATGAATTATAATTTGAATAACAATCACATTTAATTAAAAAAAAGGATTAAATTCAAGGTTATTGGAGTTAAATGAGTTGAAATCTAATAATTAATCATGCTCGCCCTCACGCGCGCGGTTAGGTGGGTTAAATTTTTTAAATAGTTTTATTTGATTTGATGTTTAGTTCAAGAATACGAGGGATTAAAAAATTATTCTTTAACCTCTTTTTAAAAAAATGAACAGCAAAAAAAGCAATTGGGTCTTGTACTTAATGGTCTTTTCAACATTAATTACTTCGAAGGTATTAAGTCGTTTTCAAGCCACCTCATGAAATGAAGGGGGTAGGGCTGATTATTCCTAAGTAATCTATTTTTCTTAATAGGATCAGTTTATTTAACACAACTCGCCATCAAATAACGTGACCTCGTTCAGACCAGCAGGAGCTAAGCTTGCCGTGTGTATCTTCCATCATCCTGGTGGAAAATAATAATATCTGCATGCTTGTGCCTTCCACTTAGGGCATACACTGTATTAAAACAAACACAATCGACGTATGCATGAATACTAACTAATTACATTTGTTCCTTTGTGTTGACCTTATGATAGCCATCGATTACCTGTAGAATTACGGGAGAATGAAGTTAAATAATTTAATGTTCATTGTCGGAGTACCAATTGATTATTTCAAAATTCTGTAGTTAAGCGTGTTGAAATAGGGCAGTTGAATAATATGATTTGGGATTACTATAATCTAAAATCATTATTTTTTTAAAAAAACACTAATATTCACACTAGCAAGACAGAATAATACAATACAACATATTTATCTGATTTTTGTCAGTGATAAACAAGACAACACGACTAGTACTCGCACAGAATATATCATAATTAACATTTACTAGGATATTAGTGTTATTAATAGAAAGATCTACATTTACTTATAACAGTGTAACCGGGTAATGTCTAAATCTGGCAATGACATTAATAGCATTAACTAAGATATTTATTAGGTTATCCTCTTTTCTCTCGTGGGCCATGACGAGTAATTAATCACGACAAATTGCAACACAGTTCGCATGTGGTGTTGATTTCGATTAGTGTTGTTTTTTAAAATAAGGTCTAAATTATAAGCTAAGATTGATTAGTGGTGGATGGGAGTGACATGACTTGTGTGCTAGAAATGAGTCGTTGGGACGCATCTGTTTTGTAATTATTATGATAAATAATATCGGCATAGATGTGATGTGCACGACACAAAGGATCCTTGGGCTTCATCGTCCATTCACGTCGAGGCTTTGTATTGTTATAATGTGCAAAGACTAAAAAAAAAAAAAAAAACGACACATCACTCGCAACGCATTTGTTGTTATCGTTTTGCCAAACGATAACATTAGATGCATCTGCATTGTAGTTTCTTTGATCTCTCTCTCTCACGTGCTTGCAAACACAAACACTAGGAGAACACAGACAAAAAAATCCCAAAAAAGAAAAGGACACTAGTATGAATATATATATATATTTCTAAATGGATTGAGTTGAGTCTTTACCGTTTGTTTTGATGGGTTCATGTATTTTCTTTGATATTTTAACAATTTGAAATTATTTAGTGTTTCTCGACATTTTCGGTAGTAAATATCATGGAAAATGTTTCAACGTTTATTTTATAACTTTCAGTGAAATTAATAGTTTTATTGGTCGGAATTAGAATCATCATATTGTATATCAAAGATACTACGTTAGCCTTACAATAATTGAATAACATTTTGCTATGTATGCATTTATGAAATTTTTCAATATATTCAATGTCCTCATTGTAGTAGATGACCATTGGTAAGGATTGTTCGCCGGTCAATTTTCACAGTGGAGCGTTCAGCCGTTGAGGGTGCACACCGTGGGCTAAAGACAATTTAGATGACCACTCAAATGTTACTTCAACAAAATCATGAATAATTTAAAGACAATTTTATAATTTTTATTTTCAAATTTATTGTTTGCGAATTGCGATGAGAACAAGATAAGCCGGGCCCAAAATTTGAATTCCAAAAGTGCCTGATTCGAACTGTCAAGGCGGCTCTCGGACACAAAATAATTCAAAGGATTGGGAACCAACCATGCACCGCGCAATTTCAAATCCGGCTCAAATCATATATAGAGATAGAAAGAGACAGAGAAAGAGTTAGAATTGTAATCGGATTCTTGGATTATAATATAATCCGAGAATTACTTATTGAGAACGGCCACAATCGGGTTCTCAGAAAGGAAAAAAAAAAAAAAAACGTGGCCGTTGGATTTCGATGCAAAATCTTTCGATTCAATAATTCTCCATTCATATATGAGTAATTATATAGTCACAAATTCTTGTATAAATTTATCTTGTATAAATTGAAGTGATATGATAAAATTAGTTGAATTAAATATCTCTTAGCCTACATGATTTATTTTTATTATGAGTAATGATACAGTTACAAACTCTTGTATAAATTTATCTTATACAAACTAATGTATTATTAATTCATTGGTTGAATAAAAATATAAAATAATATAAATAAATCATGTGGGCCAAGAGATATTTAATTCAACCAATAAATTAACGCCACATCAATTTATACAAGAGTTTGTGGCTATAATATTACTCTTTTATTATTTTGTATCTCCATTTAACCAATGAATTAAGCCACATCAGTTTATACAAGATAAATTTATATAAGAGTTTGCAACTCTATCATCATATATATAGATATACACACACACACACACAGAGTGATTCCCTCACATTGATGTATGACAAATTTTTATGTAAATTTAAGATTTCATAATTGTGTGAATTAGTTTTATAACAATACAAAGGACTTTCACATCGTTAAAATGAGGATTCCCTCATTATAAATGTTTGTATGAATTTTTGTACGAGCAATGATGATGACACTTACAAATTGATATATATATATATATATATTTCAATTTACTAATAGACAAAAAAATATAATTTCTAATATATTGAAATATATATATATACACTCATATTTTAGTTACATCTTAAGTTTGTTAAAATGAGTATATCCGTGATACGCACATTCTGTAAAGTGAGGATGTCACTAAAATTAAAAAAAATACAAGTTTCAATATATAAGAGATTATGTTTTTTTATTTAATGGTGACATCCTCATATTACTAAAATAAGAATATTATCGTTAGCGTTATGTGTGTGTGTGTCTACATATATAAAACACAAACATTCCGAATTACCTATAAAATAATCAGATTTAGGTCATATTTTAATTCAACTCTATATTCAATAATCAAGGTTAGGGAACATGCTATTGATGGGAAATATTTTTATTGATTTTTATTTTCAAGTGTCATTTTCCAACGTTATTTTAGTTGAAGTAATTATTTTAATTCAATTGTTTGGGCATCTTAGTCTCCAATTTGATTTCGAGTGGAACCCATCTGGAAGACCTCCTCGAAATTTGCCTGTTTAAAATTTGTTATGAGGTTTTGTTCGGTACAGCTTGTAAATCATTGTCTGGCAAATCTAAGATCTAAAAAAGTCAACATTTTTTGGGTTTCGTTGATTTTGATAGATGAATATTTTTCAATTGATTCATCCAATTCGTCAACATTTCATCACCAAATAATTTTAGATGTGTCTCACCTAAATCAACGGCTTACTAATTAATCGACGCTAAAGACTGGTTCGTTTTCATTGTTTTATATTTGTGGATTTTTTGACGTAAAATATCAAAGCAACACTTGTTGCCTTGAAGTTTTTGAAAATTGTCTATATTAGTTTGAGTGCGTTGAAAATTGAAGTTGGGCCGTTGTAATTTAAAATTTATATCACTAAAATATTTGATAAATATTATTTACCGTAATTCAGAAAACTATATTAATATAATTTTTCATTTATATGATGGAAAATCTATTATATCTTTAAGAATTTTATAAAAATTATTATTTAAAATTTATGTTTACTGTATATTATTAACTTTTATTTCATAATTATAATTTTTTTCATAATAGTTGTAGTTTAAAAGTTACAACACCCCAATTCCAAATAAAACTTTTATTTAATTATTATTTTTAATCAAATGATGCTCTGCTTACTCATTTTTAATACCTAGTTTATATCTCAATCGATGTATTACTAATAAAATTTTACCATTTAGATTAGAATTGTTAAGGCTAATCAAATTGGGACAATTATTTGCCACATTATTCTTTTGAATTCTCTCGCTACAATCCAATTATTTTTTTCCCAAACCATAGAAAAACGAAATTCGGGAATACTATTTGGCACAAGGGACTTAAATCTAGTAAACTGCATGGGAGGAATAGGATAGGGATGGGCTAGGGCCCAAGCACCACATGATAGGTGGGGCCCAAAAGCTGAGGAGATGTCTCCACTCCAACCGACTGGACCTTATAAGCATAGCCCAAAGTTGGTGGCTTAGGATAGTGACACCCATTATACGCTAGAACCAAGAACTCCAATATCTTTTTCCAATCTTACAGATAGTGAAAAGCCTAATGAGTCCACGTAAAATGACTCCATTTTGCCTAATGCCTTGCAATTTCAAACAAGTTTGCCTACTTCCTTATATTGACCTATATGATGTGGATTTGTGCCCCCTCTTGATTTCAATCCATCGAAGTTTTTAATGATTTGATAACACAACGTAGAAACGAGATACCAATTCAATCAAAAGTCTATCCTTTAATTATTGACATTATAATCATATATCTACCGAGACCTTGCCTACTAATCTAATTATGGTATTGCCACATTATATGAGCTCACCTTTTGTTCAATTATAGCTCAACTTGGGTGTTGAACTTATTTTTTAAGGTACGGTAGCACTAGCACTTAAAATGAGATGATAATTCTATTTTTGTTTAAGAGAAGAATATCCATAGAGATCGAACATAAACATTATTAAATAAATTAAGTTTAAATCGCCTAACCACTTGACTAAGCCATTAAATTGTCTATGAGTACATATTTGAGTTTTGATCTCTCTGTGCTTGGAGTAATACTACAAAATTCCTTTCAACAATCTCGATCTGATATAAACTTGAAATGTATCAAATGTGAACCCAAATTGGAAATAATGGATGATCTCTGAAATTTTTTAGAGTTTGTATTTGTGTTTGTGTGTGTGGATGAGAGAAGATGTGGACAAGTACCAGAAGGCCTAATTTAGAGTGCCCCCACCGTCCCATGTGCATGTGGACTTGTTCCCATCAAATTACCTGTTCATTGAAGCAATAAATCCAAAATCAACTTCAAAATTTTACTTGATTTAGGGTACCTCACGGTTCTGGTGCTATTCTAGCTCGATTCCATCATGGGGGTGACCCATCAGGAAATTTCGTACAAGTAGGCTTTTAATGTGTTTCCGTAGTCCACACGTGGGTACAGATGGTATATCATCAATACCGTTCGTGAATGAAGTCCATTGTTTGTTTGTTTTTATTTTAATAGCACTTAAAAAGTAATTGATACGTTAAATACTCCATTGACATTGTGTTCTGAATTTGTGCGCATAATATTAGTTATAGGAAGATTGTTAATTTCCCATAAATTAAATTAATATATACTATTTATTTTTTTGTAATTTTCATAATATCAAAAAATCTTCTTGTACTAAAAGCTTTTAAAGAAAAAAGGATAAATAGGTTATTTGTTTGTTAATTTATCTTAGAAAATATAAAATATCTTTTGATTATAAGAAAAATATTTAAAAATGATAAAAAATATTATGAAAAATATTTTATTATTAATTTTTTATTCACATCAAAACATATGTTTTTTATTTTCGTACTCAATTTTTTTATTTAAATTTCTATTTATATGATTTATTTAATTTTAATATATATGAATAAAATGTATTTATAAATAAGAGTAATACTATAAAATTATATTGTTAGGGAGGTTATTGGTTATTATGAAAAAAGAAATAATTAATATATATATTTATATATTGATTTTAATATAAGAAAACTGACAATCTCTCTTATTTATATTATAATTTTGACTTTGATGCAAAGCCAATCAACTATTAATTTATTTTTGCATCCCATTGTGCTATGCTAGAACAAAAAAAAAACGAAAAAGAAGTGTTGAAAATCATTTCAATAAATCTTTTGAAACAGGTTAAATGTGATAATACACAACAGTGAGTAAAAATAATCCTATATTTGGGGAGGCAGCGTTGATGTACAAATTGTTCGTGACACGGCATACGGGTACGGGCAAGTTAATCCCGTCCATTTCTTTCACCAACAAGCGAACATGGGGACACACACTTCACATTCCTATTGCTTACAGTCACGGCAGTGAGTGGACGGTTGATATAGTAACCTCAAACATTGGGCTCCACAACAGGACGGAATACTGCTGATCATCAAATCATCAACAGTTGATGGACGGCCTGTTCGCACTGTCGCCGGGCCCACCCTATCGAGATTGCTTGTTGTCCCTTGCGCAAATTAGAAGATAATTATTAATTTTGCGCGAAGTTGCAAGTAGAGCAAGCTCCAGAGAAAGAAGTGTCTTTCCGATACGGCAAGAGGATGTATTACAACTTACAAGAATCTTTTCTGTATGTGAAGATCTATTACAAAAATATCTCACCATTTTGGATCAATGTGTAAGTTGCATACAAATTTGACATTTATATATAATTTAATTTTGGATGTAGCTTAGGTTCTGTTTAAAATTAAGGTGCTGTCATTTTTAAACTACGGCTGCTGTAGAAAAAAATTGTAACTATCATATTAACATAATTTATAAATTACAGTAGTTAATATTTATCAAACACTTTAATGATATAATTTTTAAACTATAACTACTTAATTTCAATTTCAAACGTATTCTTAGTAAACGTGAATGTATTTTGTTTTGGCAATAACTTAAATTTGAATAATAATAAATAGAAAGAGATCCTTAATAAGTAAGATTTTTCATCTCCATCTAAATAAAAAAATTACAAATAATATCATGTTGTATAATATTTATTATTCTATTGTTACCTATGCATTTCAAATAGTAAATTTACTCTATCAAGTTGTTGTTGTTGTTGTTGTTGTTATTTGGAAATTTACAAAAATAGTTAAAAATTGGGGACAATTCTTATTTTTAGTCAATTTTTCATCTCATTTGTTTTATAGAAAAAATGTATCTATTTTAGACAAAAGCACCTCTGAATTTTTACTTATTTTATTATTTTAATTTCATATGATGGTGTGTGTATCTGAATATTATAAATGTACCATATTACATGCATTTTATTATATATATATATATATATAAATATAAGGTTTTGATAAGAATGTGAAATCTCACTCACAAAATATCAATCATTACCTCTACTATTATTCAAATTCAAATATATGAGCATAAAGTGTATCCACAACCAAGTGAATTATGCTCAAAGGGCAATAAGTAATTATAATATGATAAATAATAAAAGAGACTAATGCGAGCAGTGTTGCCTCTCCATTATTCTTTGGAGTAGAATTCTGAGTAAACTTTCAAATAGCCAAATATCAAGATAGGTACTATCAGATTTTTTTATTGCAATATAAGCATGGATACAGTTATTATAAAACTTCAACTCACTAACAAGTCTGGTTACTTCACGCCATAGATATCGTTTGAATTGCAAAATCAATTCAAGCAAAAGATATAAAGACAATAATGTTAAAGTGGGTCACTCAATTAATACATTAATATGTTGTTGAACTTTGTTGCAAGTCCATGGCTTAGGCGGTTAGAAATATATTACACAACAATAAGATCCCGCGATGGCAACGACTTATTTTAAATGTCCTTGTCCATCAGTTATGACGGCTCAGTCTATTATATAATATAACTACTTTAGTGCGTAATCACCAAATCCTTTTTATTTTTAATTAAATTTTTTAAATTTCGGGTTACATTTCTTAAGCTCAGGATAAAATAAAGGGTAAATTTCAAATTATAAATTAATTTATTATTTTTAAAATAGTGACCATACATTCATAAATATTTGTATAAAATTATCTTGTATAAATTGATGTGATATTAATTCATTAATTGAATAAAAATATAAAATAACATAAATAAATTACGTGAGTCAAGAGATATTTAATTCAATCAATTTTATCAAGTTACATCAGTTTATATAAAATAAATTTATACAAGAGTTTGTAGTTATATAATTATTCTTTTTAAAAAATCTTAAATTATTACTTCTTTCTTTTTCAAAAGAAAATAAAAAAATGGGGGCTGGTTGATTTTTTTTTGTTCTCTTGATAAAAATAAGAGGTAAATTAAAAATTTTAAAAGTAAGAAGTCATTTAAAGATGGTTAATTCACAAAAAAATAATATGAAATCAATTCTAAAATAAAATACAGGATAGAGTTTGAAAATTTCATGTGAGGTCGGTTATGCATTAAAGTACTGAATTTGTGACGAAATGTATACGGTAGAATATTCATGGGAAGGTCAGTTGCGGTCAGCTCGGTTTATACAAAAACTGGAGGTAACGAGAGCAATTAATAATGCGATGTTGATTATGTATGTCCGTTGTCTAAGTAATTAATATCCATTAGGTGCCTAAGATTATAGCTCAATTATGATCAATTTTTGACTAATATGATTGGGCAGCGCTGGTTGCGACCAAATCCAACCATTTGTCACGAAATTCAATAAGCCACATTATTGGTGCTGAATTTTGGTGTTTGGAGTTGTGCTTGATCTTATTTTGTGTATTTGCAATTAAAAAAAAAAATCTACTTTTACCGTCCAGAGGAATAATAAAATTTTAAAGGCCACACTTACCGGTTACCAACTGGTGAGGCTGCTATTTCGTAATTAATTAATTTTGCAAGAGCATTCTTTTTTCTTTTTTCTTTTTTTAAATAATGTTGATGATCTTCGAAAGAGTTAAAAAGGGAAAAAAATAAATAAACAGAAGAAGATCAGACTCTCACAGAGTTTAAGGATGGAAGTGTGTGTCAGACGATACAGGTGGTGGGATAGCACGCTTGTCACCATTTATGGCGGAGTTTAAAACCTAATACGGCTCCTACGAGTATGGCCCCACACTGCGCTTATAGCTTAGCCTTTACATTCATTCACACCTGCTCCCCTTCATTTGCCTCTTCCTCGCCCGTAAATTAACCCCCCAGCACCTCTCTTTTTATTTTTTTAAATCTCAATTTACTTCTTTTGTTTTTTATTAAGAAACAAAAAAAAAATTAACTCATTCAGTTTATTCACTTCTTTTCTTTTTTTAATAAAAGTAAGAGTAATTTAAAGTTTTTTTAAAAATTACGAAATAATTTAAAAATAATTAATTAGGATAATCTAAATTTTACATTGATAAATTACATAACAAAAATAATACAATATTTAAATAACCAATAACAAATGATATTTTTTTAAATGGATAATATTTATTTTCTTTATGAAATTGAGTCGAAAAAAAAAGAAAATGTTAATTAAGTAACTTCTAAGAAAATATTTAGACAATATAATTCTTAGTTAAAAAGAGAATACAGAGAAAAAATTAATGGATTTAAATAGTTTTATCCTTATACATATTACTTTTTTTTAAAAAATTAACAAATAATAATATTGCCCGCGAAACGGGATCATAAACTCATCTTTAAGTGGTCTTTCGCACTCAAGTTATCCTTGTCGTCGTCAAGCTCACTTAATTAGATTCAATTTCTCACATGCAAAAAATTAGAACAATTTTCTTTTTTTTTCCCTTTATACAATGAGTTCAGAATAGTCTTTCTGTTATTTGAATTTACAAAAATGCCCCAAATGACTTATTCAATAGTTAAAGACTGTAAGCTTACTCCGTCGAAGAAAACTCATGGTTTCAACAACACAAAAGCCTGATTCGTTCGTCTTTTTATTTTTTTTATTATAGTTCTTGCCTCACTGGAACAATTTTTCTTTTTTTTTTGTTGGGAATTGTATAATATTTTTTAATATATTCGCTAGGCAAAAATTTTCAGACTCCATCTTTGATGTACCTAAAAGTGGATTTTTAATGTATTGTACAATATTTTAATATTAAAATAAAAGTTATATTAGTGAAATGAAATTTATAAATTATTTTAAAGAGCATCCTATCTTGGGAATATTACACAGGTCATGGGTTCCCTACATTCGTGAACTTTCTTAGGCACTCACTCAGTCTCTGGCATAATTTATACAGGTAATGCTTCAACGATCTTTGTTTTCATCAGGCGAAAATCTGACATCAGTATCATCAAACAAACAACGGGATAAAAAAAACCAGCAGATGAACCCCCGGAATGACTCAGTGTCATGGTCAGATACATGGTAACTTTCGAACCGAGTTTGAACATATCTATTTTTGAAATATTTGATAAATATTATTTATTATATCTTAAAAATTATATTAGTGTAATTTTTTACTTACATCATATAAATTTAATACATTTTTAATAATTTTAAAAAAAATTATTATTGATAATTTATATTTATTATATATTATTAATTTATATTTTATAATTATAATTTTTTTTAACCTATGTTATCCCAAACGCATCTACAGTTGCCCCTACTGTTGTCAAAAAAATCAGTTTGACAACTCACCAATTACGGCAGGCAACGTGGCAGTCCCTCCACCAGTTGTACTGACACACTGAGATAGCAGAGCAGATAAACCGGGGTGGCCGACAAGTAGACACCCCAAATTTGTGGACGACAACTCTTTCCCCTCCTCTGCCGTCCACGTGGACGGTCGTGATTCCCCTTTCTCCCGTACGGTCCTCCCTTGTCACTTTAATCCCGATTCCATCCCCACATCCCTCCCCGGCAGTCCCTGCCTCAGGAGGGCTAGTTCGGTAAATTAGTTGAACCGAGGATAGTTTCTGTAAATTAAGAAATGGTGCATGGTTAATTTCGTAATTGATGAAAACTTGTTACTCGAAAGATATGTAGGGGATATTTGTCAGAACCTTCAGATCATCTATTATCGCCTTCTCTCATACACACTGCCTATTGTTTTCTTTCTTTCTTTCTTTCTTTCTTTCTTTCTTCCTCCCATGTTTCTGTTTCTTATCATTTTTGTTGAAAATACAACAAATGTGAACGACGATTTTTTTTTCCTTTCCAGTAAATCCTAACAGCTAAATTAATCAAAATCTTTCTGTTTCGTCTTAATTGCAAAGAAACACTTATCTAAACAGCACTTGTACGGAATGCAAGACATCCACTCAATCGGCGGAGGAAGGTTATTCGGCGGCGGCGGTGGTGACAGGCGGCTACGGCCTCATCCCCAACAGAACCACCAGGCTCTGAAGTGTCCGCGTTGTGACTCTCTAAACACAAAATTCTGTTATTACAACAACTACAATCTATCCCAGCCCCGACACTTCTGCAAGAACTGCCGCCGTTACTGGACCAAAGGCGGCGTCCTGCGTAACGTCCCCGTCGGAGGAGGCTGCCGGAAGACCAAGCGTAGCTCAAAGCCGAAACCCAACTCAGAATCATCAGCTTATACGCAAACGCAGACACAAACCGAAGCGCCAGCTGCTGGGGAAAGAGATCGAAAGGCGAACTCTCATTCGAGTAGTGAAAGCTCTAGCACTCTCACCGTCACGAATAATAATAATAATAATAATAATAATAATAATAATACGAGTGTTGAAACTGTGTCCGTGCATTCTTCGAGTTCAGCGTCGAATGTGTTGAGTGCCATGAAAAACAACAACAACAATAATGGTAATGATCCTGGTTTTGAGACTGCGCCGACTACTGCTTTGCTCGATCAGGCATCGTCTGATTGCGGGATATTTTCGGAAATTGGGAGTTTCACGAGTCTGATTACATCCTCGAATGAAGCTTTGCCTTTTGGGTTCAGCAATCTGTTGAATAATGCTCAGCAAAATCTTGAGAATGTTCAAAATGAGCAGCAGCGGCAGCAGTGGCAACAAGAACAGCAGAAGTTGGCTAGTGCCAGTTCCATGGGAGGTCATCACGAATTGAAGTTGCATGAGATGGCAAGTGGGCTGCTTGATCAGACAGTACACGATGACTTATCAGCTTTGCAGGACAGATCAGGGAATACCGGGGGTTTTGGATCGTTGGATTGGCATGGGAGTGGTGATCATCAAGGCTTGTTTGACCTCCCTAACGCCGTTGATCATGCTTCGTACTGGAGTCAGAGTACTCAGTGGACTGATCAAGATCACCCTAGTCTCTACCTCCCGTAAATCTCTTACCTTTTTTATTTAACTACGAAAGGATTTTGCTTTTTCTTGATCGAAACTCTCTACCCCCCGAAAAAGGGGAAAAAAAAGAGGAAACAAATCAAGTTAAAGAATATTGTGAAGGAGGGTTACATGAATAGTATCAATTTCATGACTGTTTTCTATGTAAATTTTTTTATATATTATTTTTGTTTTAAAAAAAAGGAAGTTTGGGTGGGGTTTGATCTTTGTTGTGTTCATGTGCTACTAACTTCCATGTTAGTTTTTTTTTTCAATTTTTACTTTTAGGGGGTTTTTTGGTTCCTAATGCCGTTTGGAAATTAATGAAGAAAAATATACAGCAACTAGACAGTGTTCTGTGTGTTTATTTGTTTCCTTGTTTGGTTGTGTTATCTAATTATAAATCTCAGTTAATTTAGTTAAAATGTTCAATTACTGACTTAATACAGCAGTCAAAACAAAACATTATCGTTCAAATTATGCCACGTCATGACTTACAACGTTAATGGCGATTATAATTACACGTGGTTACTAACATTTATATAGTTTAAGAGAGAAGAGAGAAAACATGTGTACGGACAATTAGTGGGGGGTTTTTGGTGTATGCACTAGTCGGTAAGGGGGAGTGGGGGCGAGTGGTGGGGCCACATGTGGTAGTGACCAGTCCCATGCGTGATTATGATTCCACGTGGCGATGATAGTGGGAGGGGAAGGTTTCCTAATGCGTAGAGGGCCACGTGGGCTTTAGCCATACGTTGTAGGCTGACCACCCTTTGGGAAAGGTCGGTTTGTCCCGTCCGCAGGGCCTTGGTTTTCATTTCACTGATGGGAATTGAGTGCTGAACAGGGTAGATTGATTGAGATGTGAAAATGTGAAATATATAAAGAAAAGAAAAAAAAATTGGGTGGGTGGGGATGATGATGTGGAGTCCTGGGACCCAGATTAGGTGGGTGTGGGGGGTGGGGTGGGTTAGTTTCTCGGTAACTTGGTGATTGTGGGCCGAGTCGCATGTGCGGGAAGTGGTGTCAAGTCTGGGCGCGCATTGAGTCATGCACTTGGTGGGCAATTGGTATTTGTTTCTGTTGTGTGTGTTGGAAATAACGTCAATGTCATCCAACCAATGCGTGTTTCCAGTGGCTGTTTTGGCACCGAGTAGAGAATTTATTATTACATCAGAGTTCCCCATCCCCTTGTTTCTCTTTTGGGTAATGCAACTACCCATGCCGTATTGACTAGTTCATTTCCATTTTTAACTTTTCTCGAGGGAATGTTATCAATTTTTCGATCTTCCAAGATTTTGATTGATACATATGTGTACATACAATACATTAAAAATCGTTAAACATTTTTGCTCTTAGTTACAATTTTGAATGAATGTCACATGGGAAGATTCTTAAAGAATACCAATAGCATAGTGGTTTCTACTCAATTTCCACTCTCCGCACTCATATGAGCACGGTTTGAATCACATGCCTTTTGTACCATTCAAAAATTTGTAACACTTAAAACATCATAACTTGATAGCACCACAAATTGTTTCAACTCCAAGGCAGAGAATTCTTAGAAGATATGTACATTTTGAAATATCCAGTGATATTTTCATGAATTGATTTTGTCTAAATCATGATGATGAAAAAGGTGATATATCGGTGTCATCATCAAAGATATAGCATGATCGAAGCTTTGGTTATTTTGAGGGTAGGAAGTGGGGCGGAGCTAGGTTCGTAGGGGAGGGTGTGGTGGTCCTTAGAATGGATTTTGAGCTTTGAAGTGGTCCTTATTTGATGATGGACGATTCGGTGGTTCATTATAGGAATGAATATTGACAGAGAGGTGTGAATGAAGTTTTAAAGACGCAAGTTAATAACTTGGAAGTCCTAGTGTCAACCTTGGAGGCGCTTTGCCTACAGGTACGCACACTTTATGCTTAGCTATCCAGCATCAACGTGATTAGCTAGCAGTACCTTGCAAGTTTTTCAAACGTATGACCAGTTTTCTCAAATGCTATGAACTGGATTCTGCTGTAAGATTTTTGGCTTCGTTTGGGGACTGTGGCAGTAGCACAAGCTGAGCCTGTCGGTGAATAAGTGTTTCACAAATTATTAGTAAAACTGATATATAAGTTTAATAAACACTTCAGCCGCATTGCATTGAAAGCGTAATTGCAAATTTATATTTTTATAGCAATGCCAAACTAGGCCTTATCACGGACTTTACTAATTGCCATTTACGTGCTAGCTGGAGCACTTTTAACTGCACTGCCACCGGCTTGATTAACATTGACTTACTCTGTTTGCTGCGATTGATGCGCACTAAATCAAACCCAATTGGCGTAAAAGAGGGTGAAAAGACATTAGTGGAGCCGAACGTAGAATATGATTCTGATTTGGTTGCCAGGAAAATAATTCCTTATGTAAAAAGTTCCAATGGTGAGAGTTTCAGTGCACGATATGTGAAACGAGCTCGAGCAGCCAAATTAAACTTCTTGTGTTCAGATACTCTAGGACGTTTGAATCAGTGCTGTAATCCCCCAATAACGTGAAATCCTTCAAAGACTATTCATGTGATAAAATAATTTAAGTAACAAAATCAATGCTAGCAATATGAATTTGCCAGAAGATTGATGCATGTACAGGCCCAAGCACGAAGAAAGACGTGACCTATCATGAGGGGTCCGGTTTCAACATTTTATTGCAAAAATATATACAAGAATCTGTTAGAATTCAGTGGCACTGGACCAATGTGTTTCAGTATCGCCCTGCTGCTGCCGAGCAATAACAGTGGCATTGATTGGGACTAGAGGGCACTGCCTCACATGGTGGTGGTCCTTACCATTGGTACGACTACACACCAAACATTTGATAAACGTGAACCAAGATGATCCCGAAAGAGATTTTGGTGCAATTGATGCATTGCGGGATATTTTAAAATTTGTTGCCCTGAAATGATTGGCAAAGAATTTGTCCTGAAACTTATGATTACCCATAAGAGGGAAATGGGTTAAACAAGTACCAAACAGGTGTTTCGAAAGACTCTGTGGATTCGTGCAATTTTAGCAGAGCCGGAGCCCTACCCACAGCTTCTGTATTAAGTATTGACATGGGGCAATGAGTGCGGTGGTCATTGAAGATTTTCTTGGGTTTTGTGTTGTGGGGGACATGGTTTTTAAGGAAACCATCTTGGCAGCATAATGATGCGCATGCACTACTATTGGGGCTAATTAACTTGGCAAATTTCATTATCCTAACTGTTTAAGTCCAGCTAATCAACTTTCCCAAATAAATTATGTCTTTTTCATTCAGGCCAATTCTTTCAAGAGGCACGAATTGCATCCTTAGGGCGAACACAATGATGGAAATATTAGCACGAGTTGATTATCTTATTGCAGTTAACCTCATGTTGTACGGCCACCCTTTACTTAATATGTGTGCCTCTCAATTTACTGGATTATCATGCGTACCTATCAGCTAATCAAATATAAATAAATGCATATGGATTATGAATTTAACATAGAAAAGAATCATGTACGTATCTTTTTTCTTTTTTAAATTAAGAATCAATGTGTTATGAGATGTGTCTATCCGCTTCTTTAAAAAAAAATAATTTATTTTTCTCATTAATAATGATAGAAAGTAAACTGCAAAAGTAATTACATGATTTGTGATGTATCTATGCATCAAACTGATCAATTTATAAGTTATTTTGTACACAATTTTGAGATTTAAAGAGCGTGCTGTTATTTGATGAAAGATAATTGTAAGGTGTAATGCAAAATATGAAACAGCATCCACCCCTCAAAAGCTGCTCAAATGCAAAACTATAAACAGAGGGAGGGCATGCATTTTTAAATAGACCATACTATTCAGAGAATTCATAACTTGAAGACAGACACATGAATAGAATAGAAGCTCAGCAACTTTCGTTTTTCATATTTGGCTTTGCTTATTTTCAATCAGCCCTTTCATTTTTTGATTATTTATTTTCTTTGATTTATTATTTTTGTTATTTACTTGCATACTTTGGATACTTCCCGATCTCGCGATTCTCCCCCACCAGCCCGGCCCAATCTGGTACACGTTGGGCTTATAAATTTGAAGGTTCATTTGCACCAAGCACGCATCCAATACAAGCATACAATAAGGGAATCATGGAATGCTGCATGCCAAAAACTTCTTGTTATTTGCTGCAGATGGAATCACTGGGAGGCTACATACAAAATAATTAAAAGTTCAAATAACTTGTTTCCAGTCAACCAGCTTTCTTCTATTCAAGCTATAGGAAATGAATTTTGATTGTTGCAGCTCATCAAAATTGTGTAATAACTATTTTGTGTTATTATTTTGTTGTATCAGCACATGAAATCATATATGCAAGACAGCGAACCCCTTTTAACACTACATAGGAGAAAAGAATAAAGAATCAATTACACAAGTAAAGGGGAATTCATAGCTCTTAGAATTTACAACAGAGAAAAAATTTTCTCCATCTTTTTTGCGTTCTCGTTTGCTTTTTGTCAGTTTTCACCATTCTTACTGGGCTGCCATTCCACTCTGAAGGCAATCTGTTCAATTAAAAGTAAATATATGAGCCAAATTATTCAATCAATAGCTGAGAAGTACAACAATGAAATAATGAGAAAATTTTACATGGGAAATGCAAAAGAATGCGAACTGGCACTGCTGCTGCTTGACCGAAGAGAGTTGCTTCCTGTACACCGTACTTGCTCCACGCGTGCTGAAAAGGAAAGGGGTTCTCCTGGATCAACTTGATCATGTTGATCAACAAAGCTTTGACCTGAACCTGCTAGGCTTTGAGATATCTCATCTAGAGGCTTGAATGTGATTTCGGTTTCAGAATCTGCTTGGTTTTGAAATTCTTCTTCGCTGTTTGTTGTATTCAAGCTTCCACTCTCCTCCTCACTTTCCGAAGTGGCCTCACTTGAATAACTGTTGTCATCAGCTATCTCAGCTGCCGACGGCAACATAAAATTTGCCAGCTCTGCCTCTCTGGCCGGAACCTACAAATTTTTTTTTATTTTTAAAAAAAAATATATATTTGAATTTATAAAATCATGCAGGGCCAGGGGAATATAATTACTGTTGGATTACGGCTATAGCAAGAGGTTAATCATAATTCTGCCCAAGTGTTTGAGTAGAAACATTCCTTCAATTTATTATAGTACTTTCTTGCCTTCACATTAACCTTACATTAATCCATATTAAATACGAACAAATTTTTAATTGTTTGAAGATGCTTGAACTAAACATTAACAAGAAGTTCATGACTGGCTGAGAAGCAAAGGAGAGATCGAAAAAAGAAAAAAAAAAAACCAAGGAGGCCTGCCATCAGTGGCATGTCAAGCTATTGTTTATAAGAGCCAGGACAGATAACATTAACCCTGCCTTGTAACCAAGGACTCTTTAAAACATCCAATTCTAGTTAGCATGTGATTTAGAATCCTGGAAGAAATAATCCCTCCTTTCAATAGAATAACATAACCACATGAATTAAGAGTGGATAAAGAGTATTTTAGAATCACACTAAGAGTCTAGAGGTAAACTGATTGATTACCAGTAGACTAGATGGAGATAGGCCTTTGCAGCAAATAATTAATAAATTTTGGCCAAGAGCAAATGGTATCTTACCTTCCCAATCAGCTGTCTGTCAGATGAAATCTTCTCACCAGAACAACTAGTTGCATCAGAATCCTCTTCATGTTCCAGCATCCAGTTCTCCAAGCCACTTTTTCTGGTCACATCCGTACTAGTGTCATTTTCAATTCTAATTTTTGACTCATTAGACATAGATGACATTGCCTCCAGAGTTCCATTGTCTGATTTGCGGTCATCAGAACTAAGCACACAAGAGATGATTTTGTGGTCCAGCTCACAATTTTCTACCAAGCACTTGTTCATTAAAGGCACTTCCCTGTCCATGAAAATGTCCTTAACAAACTGATAATCCTGCTCTTCAAAGAATGCAACCAGCTCCGGTGTGTCAGATTCCATCGGATTCTTTTCACTATAATGCCTCTTTCTTATTTCTCTGTTTCCTTTAGGTTCCCTCAAGGCCGTTAAATTGTTCACTTGAGGTAGCTTTGTGACCGCTGCATTTCCATTCTGTCTATGGACAGCCAAATTGCTCTTTATATCCCTCTTAAAAGTCCTCATCTCCAGCAAATTGTCACTGAATTTGAAAGCCTTGTAATTGGGTTTATTGGTCAGAGTCAAACTCTCACACATGGAATCTCCATCTGGCAATGCACATATGTATCAAGATTAAAGAAAATATTAGAAAAAGTTTGCATGATTGCTCCCAAGATGTTTGTCATCTCGTGATAAAGACTTCAATATTAAAAGAACATGAAGAAAGAAAAAGTGATTTATTTTCAGACTAAAATGATCGGAAGGTACAAACCACAAAGCAATAGGAATACTTCAATCTTAAAAGAGCCCGTGATATCAATGTTTATTCTGAAGCTGAATGTGATTGGTTTAGCTTCAATTCAATGAAATTTGTAGATTCATTTGCATCTGTGACATGAGGCAAGCTTTTCCCCATTTTTCATTTCCCAGGTTTACGGCATGACATTCAATATCAGGTGTATCATCATTATTCAAGCCAACAATTAATCAATCCAATTATTATAAGTTTCAATGGTAGATGCACATTAAGTATTTAATCTTTTATTTAATCACCATGTGGATTGTGTTGTACTACAGAGATACATTTTATATTTATTTTATCACAATGTGTACTTCAAGATGAGAAAAAAAATAACAAGGCAGTGGAATTACAGAAGTCATATATGCAGATGCTGGCAAGACAACACTTAACAGAGATGATTGGTGAAGGCAAAATTACCGGGTTTCATTTTGCACAATAGGTAGAGAAAGAGTGCTGTCAGTGAGTAAACTGGTGACCTGCTTGAACAATCTTTAGCAAAAATGAATGGGTAAGTAATTGAATTGAACGATTTATACCTTAAAAAAATGAACTAGCACAACTAGAATGTAGCCCATCAAAAGAATGACAACTAAGCAAAAGAAAATTTTGGATTATAATATAAGCAGTTGCATACTTTCATTGTTGTCGTTGAGTTTCAACGATATCCCTTTAGGATACCTAACCATAATCAGGTGGATTGTGAGACCCATTTTTGATTATGCAACTTCTTTTGAGATTTGCAATTCTGTATCAATGATTCTTTAGCATTTAAATATTGAACTAATCTTTCAATCATTAATTAGAAGGAAAGATTCCCTTAAAAGCTCCACTTTCCAAAAGTCTCTTTAAAACTATACTTGCATTGCGTAGATACGTGGCTGCATTATGAAACAAATAAATAGAGATAAACAAATTTGAAAAAAAAGTATGAAAGAACTTACGTCGAAGAGTCGAGACCCTCAAGAGAGATGCAAGTGCTACTTATGCTGTCCCGCACTCCGGCTATGGAGATGAAGGAAACAGTTAGTTAAAAAGGTGAGTGCAATAAATGGGCAAATGGGGCAGTTCAAGTTATTAATGCGCATATAATTAAAATCTGAAACTGATACTCAGTAACCATAAACCGTCAGTTGGCCTACACAAACACAAATGTGTTGTTCTTGTGAAATCCCTTCACTTGCTGTCTATGATTTCTGCTCTTTACACGGTTGGCAACATGGGAAGCGAAGCACAGAAATTCTGGCATATGTTCGCAGTGTGTGATACATAGTTGTCATGTTATTTATGTGGCAAAATTGATTGCCCTAGGAAATCTCATCATTTATCTCTTATGAAGCTGTATCTTATTTTGACAAGATGCATATGAGATGATTTCAAAAAAAATAAAAAATAAAAACATTGACATAAATATAAGAAAAATGGTATGTGGCCCGAAATTTTGTTAAATTGTTTAATTGCGAACAAGTTGTAGTAGTCCTGTTGGTTGGTTGCTGTCACGACATTTTAATGAGTGAGGAGTAGTGTTAAAAATTTCAACATTTAAATCTTAATTTGAGTGTGAATTGGTACGATATTTATCTATTCAAATGGTATTTAATATTAGAATTCAAATATTATGATCTTTATATTATTTATAAGTTTTAATTTTTTTTCTTAAAGATGTAATTACCAAAAGTTAATTGATAATATCTTAATGATGCGAGGTAACTGGTAACAAAACATTGTTTTTGACATATTTCAAAGATGAGTGATAACGATTTTTAAATATTAAATTATAATATTTACAATAAAAAATATATAATTATCGTATAGAGAAAAAATGGACATACCAAATTTCTAAACTTAAAACAAATTGGATAAAAACATATGCACTTCATAATTTAATTTAATGGCAAGTTAATTTTCTTCCTACTTAATGTAAGCGAGGTAGAACTCCAAACTTGTAATGTTTAATTTTAAAAATTTTATCAACGGAATTAGTTGTCTCCCACACATGCATTCAAATAATTAGAAGAGCAGTTAGTTTTAATTTTGCTCAAAAGGCCGAGATAATCATACTCCATTAATATTATTGGTGGTGGTGTTGTGTTGTTGTTGCAAACACCGCATTTTTTTTTTAATGATTTCACTAAGATGGGTAGAATATGTCAACTCAATAAAATTCATCTAGTATTTTATGAGATCTTAGGGTCTGTTTGGTATGCAAGACAAGATAGAATGAGACGTAATGGGATAAGATATGATTTTATTTAATAATGTCTTGTGTTTTGTGTAGTTCCGAATTAGATAGGATTGTAACAATAATTTTTTATTACTATTATTAAAATTAATTAAAAATGAATAAACATTTAGTTAATAATAGTTTAACTGAATATAATACAAATGAAAATTCCTTTGATATAAAATTAAAATAGTTATAAAATAGTTTAATATTTTTATTTTATAATAATTTTATATTGTATTATTACAATTTACAAGTTATTATTATTGTATAAACTAAAAAATTGTATTATTAATTATACTAACCAAACTCAAAGATATTAATTAAATATCAATCATAGTTAAATACATTTTTATTTTTATTTATTAAGTATAATTCTAATTTTTAATAATTAATTTAAAATATAAATTTGAAATTATATAAATATTTAATAATTATACAAATTAAATTATAATTATAATTTACTATGAAATTAATGATGACATTTAGTATAATTTATTATTTACATTATCAAAATCAAATTTTTTTATTAGATTTACTACATATTAATATAATTTTAATATTTATAAATTATCACATTTAATCGAGGTAACAGTATAATCCTAACCCATCGATCCCATGGCCTACCTTAACTTCCTTGATAAAATTGAGATTATCTTGTAGATCCAATATTTATAAAATTAAGATTATTTGTAGGCCCAAAATAAGGTAACACTAATACTCTTGGGCTATATTTAGCACGCAATATTAGATTGAACTAATTATTATGATTGGACTAAATTAAATTGGATTGAATTAAACTGAATTGTATTATATAGTCTTATGTCTGGTACCATATCAAATTAAACTATGTTAAATTATAGTTAGATAATAGTAAATAGCTTTCAAGTTAATATTTACATGTAAATATCAATTATTCATGAAATTCTATAATCATAATTAAAATAAATTTAAAAAGTAATTAATAAGAAAATTAAATATATTGTAAATAGAATTTTTAATTAAACATACCCCAAAAGTAGGGTGTTTATGTAAATATACCCTATAGTTGAAAATTATGTAAGTATGCCATTTTGTGTGGTATATTAACTAAAATGTTCTTAAAAAGAAAAATAAAAAGCACACAAAAATCACCTCCATTTCACTTACACTATTTCACTCTTCACACCATTTCACTCTTCACACTATTTCACTTCACATAACAAAAAATCACTTCATACTCTCAAAATTACTGATGAGCAGCTAATTTATTGAGATTTTTTGTTACAACTAGGTGTATTATTCATCCAATTAATAAGGTAATTTAATCTTTACATTTATTTTGTGTTAATTATATATTTTTTTTGACATTATATTATTTTTAATGTTTTGTTTGGGTTATGATACACAACAAAATAACTCACATTTTCATTATATTTGTATCATATCACTGCTATGTGATGGATTTTCTAATTATAATTGTAGAAATGCATTTTGTAGTCAAAAGTTTTGTTTTGCACTCGATGTATACGACTGTAGTCGTGTGAATTCAAGCATACACAAATGCATTCATGTATACAAGAATTTACACAACTACAATGATGTATTTCAGTAAATTATACGAATGCAGCTAAGTATATAAAAGTTTACACGACAATAGTCATGTAAATTTATAGTCAAAACTTTTATTTTACACCTGAGTATATGACTGCAGTTGTATGCTTGAATTTACATGACTACAGTCATGTATTTCAGTAAATTATATGAATACATTCATATATACAAGAATTTATACGAATGTAGTTGTGTATTTCAGTAAGTAATACGACTGCTGTTGTGCAAGGGCGAAAAATACTCCATTTGTTGTGAGACTCTAGTATTCTATTAGTGAAAAAAAAAAATTTTGGGGGGAAGAAATATGTTCTCAAATTATTTATTAGTCTATAGTTGTGTATTTTAACAAGTTACATGATTGTTGTTATGTAAATGGCAAAAGGTTCCACACACTGTTATATGCTTATGATTTTATTCTTTTATTTGTTGTATAATTGCGTGCTATAGTATTATAGGAAATGACTTCAGTACACGTTCCTATTATGTTTTGCGGTGAATAGATTGAGCAAAATGATCATTATAAATTTAATACTACGAAGGCAAGAGGAAACAAGCACATGTAATACTTTGAACTTTACATATTTGTCATTTTTGTTGTCTTTATTTTTTTAATATTTGTAATAATTAGTTGATAAATTTCTACTTTTTGTTTTGTAGGTGGATAAACATATTTGTGTGACTTATGTTATTTCAAAGGAAGTAACAAGGGGGTTTATAATCATCCTAGAGTGTTTGGGCTGAGCATATTAATAATTATGATGATTGTGTAACAACTTTTGATTTCTTAAAACTTACTCACTATTCGAACATGTATTGGAATTATATTGTTTAATGTACAACAACTTTTGTTGTTTGCTAAATTAAAGCTTGATATATTAAAATTTATGTTGATTGTGTTATCATTATAATGACTGTTTTAGGTGCGTTTTGTTCTATATTCACGTGCTCAACGACAATCGTGTATTTGAAAAATTACCTGACAATAATGATAATAAATAATAATAATTACCTAAGGGTATTTCAGTAGTCTAAAATAATTAAATCCATTTATTAAACTAAATAAACACATTAATGGAAATACAATTCATTCTAATTTTAAGTAAACAACTCATTCTGATTTATATTCCTCATTCTCATTCTAGTTTAATTCATGTCTATTTCGATTACTAATTAGTAAATGCACCATTATTGCATAGTGCTACTGTTCTCCTCTGGGTTCTATAACTATCAATTATGTAGTGTAAATAGTTATGTTTCGACCAACAAACACATAGATTAATTGACATGAAGTTGTTCTACTTTAACTAAGGTTTAAGGTTTGAGGTTTGGGAATGTAGTTGCGTTAAATATTTATTGGAAAAATTTTATTGCCCTAATAAACCTAACCAGCTCAAATTTGGAATAATCGAGATCTAATATAATTTTCAGATATCAAATAATTTAATACACTGAAAAAAAGTTATATTTCGATTTTAGAACCATCAACTATGTAGTGTAAGTTGTGCTATATACTTGCCTGTAGTTGAAACAACTTTCAAATTCTTAACATTGTACAAAGAACCATCACTCAACATGTGTCTAAACCTTGTCACTAAATTTTTCTTAATTATTACATGCATTAAATTTTCCTACGAAAAAGAAAAAATGATACATTAAGTGTAAAACAATTGGTAAAAAATTAGAGAAAACAATGGGAAAATGATTTTTTTATAAAGCTTTTTCATCAATAAAAATCATGTTCACACTAATCAATTCTCTATTTTTCTTGATAATAACAGACTTCCACATCCTACAAAGTCTTGTATTAACAGACTCCCATATCCTAAAAAGTTTAACCCTTATCATCCCACTATCTTTATCATTGTTTAACTCATGAAAAAAATAGTACTCCATGAAGCACGTAATATTAAAAATTCAAAAAATCCAAAAATAAAAACACAAGAATATTTATAAGGAGGATGTTGGTTAAATATTAAAAAAAATCAAACATAACAAATCTTAAATACTTAATGTTTATAGAGTTTGAAGAAACCAAAAGACACTAAACAAAATGTTGTATAATTAAATACGAGATTATAATATTAAAATTAGGCTCTAGTGGTATTGGTGAGGAAGATGAAGGAGTGTTCATTCATATATTAATTAGTTTATGTATTTTAAGCTATTAAAATTTAGTTGTTGGCTTAATAAAATAAATGAATGTTTCAAGACTTATAATTAATTATTATTAATAGTCACATATTGTTGAATTTAAATAGAAAGAGAAAGAGACATATAATCTTTTGTAATATAATAATTATTTTCTATTTTTAATATCTTATAATGTAATTATTTTTTAATTTCAACCAATATATTAGATAATAGAGAATATAAAAATATGAGAAATAATAATGCAATAAATCTTAAATATTTAATGTTTATAGCATTTGAAGAAGCCAAAAAGCACTAAATAAAAGATTGAATAATTAAATATAGGATTATGACATTAAAATTAGGGGCTAATGACATTGTTGAGGGAAAATGAAGGAACCTTCCTTTTTATATTAATTAATTGATGTATTTTAAGATACTAAAGTTTAATTGTTGGCATAATAAAATAAATGAATATTTCAAGAGTTATAATTAATTATTATTAATAGTTACGTATTGTTGAATTTAAATAGAAAGAGGAAGAGACATGTAATCTTTTGTAATCTAATAATTATTTTCTATTTTTAATATTTTGTAATGTAATTATTTTTTAATTTCAACTAATTTATTAGATAATAAAGAATATAAGAAGCTGACAAAGGGTGATGCCACATTGTTGAGTGTTAGAAAATGCATATTTATAAAGGAGAAATCATCATTTTATATTTCAACTCTTACTAACAACCCTTACTTTTATGTGTTTAAGTTTCTTGTACTTTAATTATGTGTATTTTATTTTAATTAAGTATTTTATGTATCTTAGGGGTATCATAGTTATTTCACAATAAACGAGAGATCAAATGGCAAAACGGACATCATTTTTGAACTCAGGACGGTCGAAAACCTTAGGAGGAGCATAAAAGGAAAAACGACATTGTTTACATGTACAGTACTATTCACATATATGGGTACTGTTGGTGTTACTGTACAAATAGTGGCAGTTGACGTGGCGAAATCCTGAGCGTCCAAACTGTTTTTAATCCGATGACCGTAATTTACTCGATCTAACTATAAAAATGAGGTCTCCCCCCCCTAATTTGGCACCTCTGAATCCATTTTTGGGGTTCATTTTCTGTAATTCTCTCTCTATCTTGTAGTTTCTACGTATTTTAATAAATTTCCATTTTGCCCTTAGTTCAATTATGAGTGGCTAATTTTCTTTCAAGCTTGGGTTGAAGGTGAAGTCTCAACATGTGTCATGGGCTTGATTTGGTAAATTTATTTTCTCTTCCCCTCTAGTTTTTGTGGATGTTTTGACTTTTCGTCAACAAATAATACTAATCTTGTCTAGTACTGTCCTGGTTTCACCGGCACCCTAGTATAAGATTATTATTATTTGGCACGATAAACCCTTAGCACCATATTTATTAGAGCGTGGTTCATGAGGTGTGGATTCCCCTCTCATGATTTAATTGGTATTAATATAGAATATTTAGCCCATGATTCATGTTGATACGGATTCAGATACCCAAGTACGTCATTTAATAGATTTACACTTCAATTTATTCCTGCCATTTTATTTCCAATTTCAGAATTTAATCTTGCCATTTTAATTTAAGTTTTAGCATATTTCAAATCATTTCTACCATAAATCCAACCACCCATTTACAGAATTAATTCTATAAATAATTAAAATCCACCTCCTCGTGGGATCGACACTCGCACCATTAATCTATATTACAACAAATTCGTGCGCTTGTGAGTTCAATAAAATTTGCACAACACACATCACCTCTTATAGTCCCAACTTTATAAATATATTAGAAAATAGAACCGCGTTTCACGCGGCTTTGAAAAAAGAATTTAGTATTATCTTTTTTTGTTACTTTACATTTGATGAAACTAATAATATGAATTTTTTTTTTAAAGATGAGGTAGCCTTATAAAAAACAAAAAAAACTATTACCCAGTAATACAAATAAAGAAGCAACGCAAGATAAAGAATAAAATGTGAGAAATATTATAGTGATTTTGTTCATTCCAATTGTGTGTGTTCAAAACAAAAAGACGAGCTCTCCTTTTATAGTTATATAATCACTCCATGAAATTAATAAAAAATTATGAATCATAATTCCTTGTGAGATAGTGAGAGTTATAGGGAAGCTAAAGATTGCTAATTGGAGATAATGGGGAGACTAAGAGATATATGTTATGACATCTATATTTATTTTAATAAATTTATAATACTCTTCCTTATATGTTCATTACAAAGAATATGACTCATTAAAAAAATCTTTACATAATTATTATTGTGTAATAATAATCAAATTAATTATGAGAAAATGAAAAATTAAATGTAAAAGAATATTTCTCTATTTATTAAATAATAAAAAATATATAAAGATAAAAAATAATAATGTCACATTCCCTCCTTAAGTACTATATATATATATATATATAGATACTTTTTACCTGACGTGGCAATGCATTTTATGACTATACGATATGTCGATATGTCATTAATTTGAAAAAAAATTATATAAAATTGAAAGGGTATTTTGGTAAATCAAGCTACCTTCTGCGTGACGTTGAAAATATCCATGTCCAAATCTATAGAAGATTCAAATTAAGGTCTCCGTTGAGTATCTTCTCACTCACTCACCCTCGCACTCTATCTCTTCAAATCTTTCATCGAAAAAAATCTCCAATTGAATTTAAATTTTTTGGAAGATAAAAAAAAAAGAAGAATGTTCGAGCCGCAGCACTTTGTAGATTTACAAGACAATTCGGCGTTTGGAGACTCGAAATCGTCGTGGCTGACTGGAGACGGCAACTCGTCGCCGACTCAGCGCGGAGCAGCTCAGCCCTCACTTGGTAACTCAGGAGCCACCAACAGCAATGTCGATCGCGACCTCTACAAAGACCTCGTCGAGATCGTCCCTCTTGTTCAGTCCCTCATTGTATGTATATTTCTGTTTTTTAACTTGAATTAATTAATTTAATTTTTACTTCAAATTAACCAAAAAAAGAAATTGTTTGATTTTTGCATAGGATCGAAAAGCGAGCAGTTCATTTACGCGGCGTGGTTCGATGATTTACACTAAGACGCCTTCCAGGGAATCCTTATTGAAAAAGGTAAAGGTTTTATGTAAATTATTTATCATATATAATTAAATCGTGCAACAGGCATCATCAATTCTGCGATATTGGTAATTTATCTTCTTCCATTTACTTCATTTATTTATTTGTCTAAGATTAGAGGCAGAAGTACAGCTGGATTTGGAATTTTTTTTGTTGATATTTAGTGATTTGGTTGGTTATGATTTGTAAAACAGTACAAGTTCATATCTTTTCAGCAATTGGAGTGACATTTTGGTTCTGGGTTTTAAGTAGGGTTTGAGGTATTATCTTATTGGGAGAATGTGGTTTGTAGTGCCATATTGGTTAGGGGATTAGGAGAATGTTGTTTTCGTGCTATATAATTGGTTGGGTCTTGTAAGGCATTGTTAACCCTCGAAGACAAGTGTTTGGTGATTTTGGTAATTAGGGGACTTATGGGTTGGATTTGGAGGGAAAAACTTGATTAAAATAGAAGAATTCATTAACCTCACCAAATTCAATGTGAAAGAATCATGATTGCTCTGATCCACTATACTATATTTTTCTGGTCATAAGCTACACTTCCTTAGTTCAAATGCCAACTAACTGTAGAATTTTGTAAGGATAAACCATTGCGTTTGCATGCAAAACCATCATATTTTAAAGCTTGATACAGTCTATTTCAACCAAGAGAGCTTGATGTTGATATTCTGTTCATCTTATTTTTGTGAAATATCCATTGCAAAACTCTAAACTCATTTGTTTGCTATGTAATTAGTTGCATGTCACTAGACTATCCACTTGAGCCTACTCCCCTTAGCGCATTACATACATTGACATTTGAATTAACAGGTCCAAGGTATAAGCTAATAAATACTTTTTCTTTCAAATCTCACTTATAATAACATTCTGAATTAATATTTCCCTTTTAAGATCTCTCTTTTATATGACTCTGTCAACATTCAAGTTTTGCTGTCGAGAGTTTTGTGTTCTTTCCAAAATCTTGGTTTTGGTGAGGCATCTCTAATCGATTTACGTGGTTTGTCAAATGAGAATTTATTATTTTTTTCTGTTCATTTGAAGACAACTGATCCAAAAGGTCGGAACGCGGCTCAATCCCTTCCACCCAAAAGGAAGAAGGACAATGGAGATAAAGACCTAGGTAAGAATGCTAACAGTAACCAAGATGCCGATAACTTCTCAATATTCTCCTCCAGGGCTTTGGTTTCAGAAAAGGAAATAGAAGAGTTGGTTGCATTGAGAGAACAAGTGGAGCATCTGCAGAGAAAGATGTTCGAAAAGGATGAACTTTTGAAATCATTGGAGAGTTCAAAGAGTCAGGTGAATGCAGTTCATTTGAAACTCGATGAGCTGAAACGCCTGGCTGCAGAAAAGGACTCCTTAATTAAGTCTACTCAGCTACAACTTTCTGATGCGAAGGTACCTAGATTTCCGCAGCTATGTTTTTGAACGAGTGTAGTGAACTGCTCAGTAGTTTCCCATTAGTAGTTAACATGTACTCTTCTTCTTCTCTCTTGCACACATGCATGCAGCAACATAAATGAAACATATTATCTCATGTTGTTAACATCTTCCTTAACAGATAAAACTTGCAGACAAGCAAGCGGCCTTGGAAAAGTCACAGTGGGAAGCAATGACAGTAAGTAGGAAAGCAGAGAAGCTCCAAGAAGAGGTGGAGTCTATGCAAGGAGAGATGTCATCATTTATGCAGATATTTGAAGGCTTGATAAAGAATGATTCAACCGTTAATGCTGACGATGATTATGATATCAAACCTTACTATTCTGATTATCTTTCTGATATCGTAAGCTCGTGTCCTCCACCTTAGCGGTGCTTTATTTCTTTCTATTTTGCTTTTTTACTCACTGCATGATCTTGGATGCTGTTTAATTTATTTTTAGCAAACAAAATGCTTAGCGTTTGGCATATCATATCTATAGTATTGTACTTTGAAGTCATTATTTGATTTCAATCATCTAAGTGCTATTTGACAAAACATACTATGTTCTACTTTTGAAGTTTGTGTGATAATGTCTTTATGATTCCAATTAGTTGTTGACGAGAATTTTTTCGGATGCTATATAATATTAGTCTGTTGTTTGCTTTTGTTGCAAATATTGTAACTTCTATCTTTCGATTGAGCAGGATGATTTGGATGATGTGGAGATGCAGAGAATGGAAGAAGCTAGAGAAGCATACATTAATGCTGTTGCCATGGCAAAAGAAAAGCAAGACGAAGAATCTATGGCCACTGCAGCCCGCGCAAGGTTGCATCTTCAGTCATTTGTCTTCAGAAACAGTAGGAGGGAAATCTAGTTGGTGCTCTTCTAATGTTGGGATTTCACAAGCTCCTCTTAAATTTTCACGCCACATCCTTCACGTACTGACATAAAAGGCCACGCTGATACTGTAACATGTGTATTCATTTTCCTTTTCCCCCAATACTATGGCATCTTGGTAATTATATACACACACCCAAGGTTATTGTGGGGGTGTCATAACTTTCATCTGTGTTTTATGTGGTATTTGTTTTCTTTAATACGAACGATTGTGTAAATTCAACAGGGGGAGAGAGAGAGAGAGAGAGAGAGAGAGAGAGAGAGAGAGAGAGAGAGATTGCAAATTGCTGCCAATTAGTGGTTTCCAAGAAACTTGCAATACTCCAAGGACTATGCAGTCTTTTGGATGGAATGGTTTCAACTTTATAAGTTATTGTTGAACCAAGTTTGATATCCATATGTATTGTATATGCTGACCAAAAGTTTAGTAGTTTCATCTTTCATGAGCTGATGATATTCCATTATTTGAAAATTTTTGTATTTAATTTAATTTTAGCTGTTGAAGTTTCTGGCAGTTATGAAGCATTGAAGCCTCAGAGGAGTCAAATTTTGCGCGTATATAGTTTGTTTAACGAGCCGAAAGAAGTGTCTCTTCTTGCAACAAACGGACAATGAGCAAAACATATTCAGCAAATTGTTTCGGAGCACTACTGGGTATGTTCTTGCTTATAATATGAATCCACAATCTATAGCTAAAAGTAAAAATCTTCTAAGACCATTGACTATTATATCAGCAATAAATCAACGTATCCCGTCCTGGAAAGTTTAAATAAATAAATAAATAAATAAAAATTTTGGAGGGAGAGATTGACATTCAGAATCTACAACACTGAAAAGTCAAAGAACGGGCCTTGTTTTTCCTCAACTGTAATCCCTCTGATTTTGGCCATTGTGCCGGACTTCCCATCCATTCCCACCCCAACCTGCGTAGTATATATATATATTTTTTAAAATTTATTTCAATCCACCAATTCATCAAGAGCTACAAGTGCCATAACGAATTTCCACATAACTTTGTTACAAATTAACGGAACTTCAAAACTTACACAGGAAAGGCAAAAGAGCCTGTGCTGTTGTCTGACTGATAAGAATCACTTGATCCCGCAGACACCATTTCCTCAATCTGATATTCCCTTTGGATTCTGCTCGAAGGCGTCTCTGCATCCATGAAGATGCTCTCTTCTTCTTCATCCTATCAAACGGTATCCCATTTAATAATAATAAAAATGATAATAAAAGAAAAAAACCCAAATTGAACTAGTCTCTTTGACAGTAATGACCTCTGCATCACTTGTTGGGATAATATCATGACGGCTGATATATTCTGTTCTTGCTTCCTCACCATCACTACTCTATTTTTACACCAAAGAAACAAAGAAATAACACGTAAGTGTGTTTTTGTATTTTTTTTTAATTTTTAAAGTGTTAAAAATTATAAAACGTGGTGTGTACATATATATATATGTATAGCTAACCTTTTTCCGATTGATATACCAAGAACTTCTCCTTGTGCACTCAATGTGATTGGAAGCTTCTGATTTGCAATCCTTCACAACATCAAATGCTCCATCTTCTTTGAAGCAAAAGACTATGTAATCTTCGTCAGCAAAACTCGGCCAGCTTGCGTCATTATTAATACTACTTGCGTTTTCTGCTGAAATAGGATTGTTATTGTTCCCGCCCTGTGTTGATGATGGACTCGTCATGTTTGTTCTCGCACATCTTCTCTTGTTCCATCTGTTTCGCCGTAAAAAATTTTTGCCACTCCTGTTGCCCGTCTTATCCTTCGTGTCGTAAACTTGAGCCGATGAAGATTGACATGTCGTATCCGTTTCGTCATCTGCAAAATTCATGCCCACATGTCAAATTGATACAAAATATATTCACGTTTCAATATATATTTAAGATTTATATTCATTTTATCTTTTTGGGTTTACCTAATGGGAATCTGCAAGCAGTGAAACATGATGCCCAGTCTCTGACTCTCCATCTAACGAGCCTTGTGACTGACCAGTGTATCCACATAATTATTATTATTGATTTTTTTTTCTTTCCTTGATGTTCTTGTCCTCTTTGTAAAATTTCTTGTGTTAAGAGTTTTGAGAGAGATTGTTGAGACAGAGAAAGAACAGTTGATTTGTGAGAGGGAGTGGACCATTAATTTGAATTTGAAATGGGTGATTGAATGAATTAGGGGAGTTACTGTTGTGAACCCATGATGATAAGTGAGTCAGTTATGATTCTAAACATGGTAAAAAGAAGAGAAATTTGTGGAGATTTAGACGTCGACTACACATCACTATGTTCATAATTACTGCCCAAAAAGATTACTAATTCAAAAATCAAAATCACATGTGTTATTTTATCGAAAGAAATAAAACATATACTAATCGGTACACAAAGAATCAAATGACCATAGTCTAGCTTTTAGTAGTGCAACAACGTGACATTATATCCTATCACAGCGTCCATTTGGTCCATGGAGGAGGTCTTTGCTAGGCAATATCCTCGAGCTAGCCGGAATATTCCCGTGCCACCGACTATCGGCATTTCTCTGACTTCGCTCATCACCGGATTCCGGCCAAGGACGCTAAAAGAGCTGCCATTGTAAGGTCCACTAGTGAACCCGTATGTTAATGTCATGAGGAGGCTGAACTCGTCTTGCTGCGATGACATAGCATAGATGCCCTGGGCGCGGCCGATTACCGTCGAGTTGGGGTCGGGATTCACGGTAAGCGGATTGTCCATGACGAAAACGGATCCGAACATGGCTTTAATCGGATCTGGGCTTGTGAAATTGGACCGGCCTGCAACGCGGACGGCGGTCGCGTTCGGCCCACTTACAATGTCGTGCATGTAGAATTGCATGCGGGTGACCTTGGATTTCATGGCCTCCGTGGTGCAGAAAAGCATGAGAACTCCAACCAGAAACAAAAATTTGCCGGACAAAGCCATTGCTGACAACGAACGGAATTGGATGACTTCAATTAACCACTTCTTTATGAAATGAAGCAAGTTTAAGAGAAGAGAGGCACATGTTACATATATATATATATATGTATGTATGTAGAGAGAGAGAGAGAGAGGAGAAAATTGTTATTTTGGTTGACTTGACTATTACTGCTTTTGATAAATAGTTTGTCATTTTCAAAATAGAAAGAAGATTCTGGTTACATGTTAAACACGGTAATGGGTTTCTAGTCTTAATTTTCCAATCTCAGGCGTGCTGAAAATTTTTTTGCCACTTGTCAGGAACCCAGAGGGTGCAACGGGTCTTCGTTTTTGAAGATTGCATGGGTAGGTAAAGACCGGTGGATTACAATGATAAAACGTCCAAGTTTTCCATTGAATGGAAACTTCTTTCCCTTCGGCACGGCATTGGTTTCTGCTCATTCTAAATCAAACTTCACCTGTAAGAACGGAAGAACATGAACAAAACAGTTGGTCAACTAAACAACAAGGTTGGAAACTGATAGTATTCAACGCACCATTTTGGTTGCCGACATAGATTATACAAGACCTTGGGAGACAACTTATTATTTTGACACGTGCATGTCTAAGTCCGTTAACCATGATCATAACAGATGAGAATTCATTGCTGAGTAATATAACTGAAAAAGTGCAGAAGTATTTTTCTGAATTTATAGTCGTCAATATTTCTTTTTTTTTTCTTAGTTTATTTAAAAGATATATAGGTGCCAACATTTCGATTGAAAGTAATCTATTAATCTACCTGTAAGAGGGTAGTAATCCATAATTGATGAGACTAAATTTGAAAATACATTTTTGCAAATGTCATATTTCTTTTTTTTTCCATCTCGATGATATGTTGATATATTATTTTTAAAATAACGTTAAAGATCTTAATATTAAAATTTCAAGTCGTATCTCAGCTAATTGTGATTGCAGTATAAATTGATATTTCTATTATTATTATTTTTCTTATTAATTTTTTATTAGGTAATATAATTAATTTGTAATCCGGAGTAAAAATGGTATGACATGTTGTCTTTTGAATATTTACTATAAACGACTTGTCATACATTTATTACGCCAGTGTGCAAACTGTATTGCATGTCATCTTCTAATATTTACTTTAAACGATAAGTAATATAATTTGTTCTCCTGAGGAAAAAGTGCATGGCATGTTGTGTTCTAATATTTGTCTGCTCGTGACATGGCATAGAAAGTTAGCAATTGAGTAACTATTGTCTGATATGTCGTCGTTATGATTTGATTCCAAATAAATTGCAGTAGAAGTTTTACCAGAGTAGGTGTATTTAGAAATAGGCTGCGTGCATTTAGGTTCGCCCTCCAAGTTGGCTGCGCATATTTAGGTCTGTGGTCCGCTCTCGTGATTTCCGGACCCAATATATCCGGGATTGTTCTGTTAACTCGGTAGCGATCTTTACTCAATTACTCTCTTCACTTATTTTTTTATGGGAAATTATGAAAAAAAATCTAATAAACTTCCGTTATATAAAAAAAATTGTAGAAAATACTATAGAAATTGAATATACTACCATCACTAATGCACTATTTTTAAGATCTTAAGTCAATTTTGCATAATTTGATTTTGAGTTGGGCTTAATCTGTTATTGAAAAAATTGAGATAAAATCAATTGAACCCAATTAAATAAATATATTCAATTCAATCCAACCCAACTTCTTAAATCACTGCATTGAGTTGGGTTAGAGTGATTTAGTTTACGACTTAAAGATCAAATCAACATAAAAAAAAAATGAATCTTGAAATAAAACTTATTGAAATCAAATATAAATATATTATAGCATAAAAATTCTATTCACAATCTAGTATTCAAAACATAAAACTAAAATAATATAGGATGGATAAAGTAGAGAAACACCTCATCTGACTGAGAATTAAGATTTGAGAGAGTAATTTTAGCTTTGAAATTAAAGTCTATAATAGTAGATACAAGAATGAAATAGTCTCTTTTATAATAGAATAAAAAACAAATTAGTCATTTTAGATTTTTAGGGTTTTGCAATTAAGAATTGGTATTATTATTATTATTATTGTTGTTGTTGTTTATGTGGATTGGGTTAAGTTAGATGAGTTCATTATAATTTTTCCAACCTAACCCAATTAACTTATAATAACCACTCAATCCGTTAAAGTTAAATTGGGTTGGACTAGTTTAGGTTTAGTCAACTGGGTTGGATTAGGTTGAGTCCATTAGTCCCTATACTTTAACTTATATATTTATTAGTTCATATATTTTAAAAAATATCTCAAAACTCCTTTATAGTTAAAGATGTTATATTTTTCACCCTTACTTTTTCTTACTTTTACAATAATTCTCTTGAAAAAATATTTTTTTACATTAATTAATTTATTTGCAAAAATTTAATTAATACATTAACCAACCATGCAACAATCTTGCTAATAATTTAATTATGAATAAATTAATATCAGCCAACTTATAGAAATGTTTAGGGCATGTTTAGTATTTTTCTAAATTTGTATTTTCTAAAAAAAAATGAAAATGAAAATGGTTCTTTGCAGTTGTTGTATTTCGAATTTCAGTATGTGTGTTGTATCATTTTCTGTACCATGTATTTTAAAATTGAAAATAGTACTATACGGTCAGTAGACACAATTACAAATGATAAAAATAGAGAATATTTGTTAAGTAGTATCATTTTCAAAAACAGTTTTTACTAAACATTTAAGTCATACTTACAATTACAAAATAATTGTTTAACTAATACATGCACAAACATACCATAAATAATTTAAACAAAATAATTATGCAGCAATTTGAATTGTCGGGTCACTGTTAGATGATGTTGGTTTGCCATTTTCGTCTAGAGACTCTGATAAGAATATAGGCTATCCATTTCCAGTAAACGATTTATCATTTTCAGACGAATTCTTCTCTGAAACTTATTGGTTAGCCGTTTTTTAGCAAACGGTTAACTGTTTCCGTCCAGAATAATTTATCTAGTTTTAAAGACTCTAACATTCTTAACCTACATTTTTAACCTATAACAGACATGGTTTGTTATCATCAAAATCAATATTATAAGAATGTCTATCTCAACTGATAAAGTTTTAGTATTAGCATTATTAAAAAAAAATTACACTCATTGTTTTTAGGCTATAATTAAGACATATATTACAACACATGATTTAAACAAAATAATTATAAAAAATTATATGGTAGACATCATGCATTACGTGTGTAATCCTACCACATAGAAGTTGCAATTCTATCTTTTATAGCATTCATTTATGTAACACTTGATGAAGATAAATTAATACTAGTAAGTGGCCTACTAGTATCTCATCTTAGCTTTTTTAGCTATAAATATTGATTTTGATGATAACAAAACACATGTATTGATTAAACAAAAATTTATAAATTGTGTTTTTATAATAAGAAAATGAGGTTATAAAATCAAAGTATTTTGGACTAAAATGAATGTGTTTTAAAACCTTTGATATTGTTTTTGAATTTCGGATTTGGACTTATTTGAAACTATTTAAATATTTTGGGTCATACTATAATTTATGAATATTTTGGACTAAAGTGAAAGGTTTTGAGAACTTTGAAAATATGGGTATTTTGTTGAAAAGGACCTTTGTGCAAAATAATAAACCTTTTAGGGTCAAATCATAATTTCAAAAAGTTTTTTAGAATAGCAAAGTAATATTTGAAAATTATGAAATTGGACCTATTTACAAAGTTTTCTGACTTTTTGGGTCATAATATCGTTTTATAGAGTTTTTGGGTTAAACTATAATTCTAGAAAAATAATACACTGTAGCAAATACTGTAGTAACCGGCTAACTGGTTGTGTAAATCCGGCAAGCCGGTTTCAGGCAGAATGCATGCAAAATGCAAGCGGCTAACCGGATGTGGAAATCCGGCAAGCCGGTTTCTGCGCATAATGTAACCAAATCGAAAGCGGCAATTCGGTTCTTGACATCCGGTAATCCGGTTCGAGGAAAAATGTAACCAAAGCGTAAGCGGCAATCCGGTTTTTGGGCAGAATTTATGTGAAACAAAAGCGGCGATCCGGAAGTGATAAACGGCAATCCGGATGTTCAGAATTTCAAATTTGTGATTGTAACGGTAACATCAAGCGGCTAACCGGATCCCATATCCGGCAATCCGGTTCCGGCCAGAAATGATCATAATGGCTAGTTTTTGAGTTCTAACTATAAAAACTCAAACCCAACTTATTTTGAAGCTCTCCAACAAGCAAAAAAAAAAAAAGCACACGTGATATCTTGAGCCTTCAACTTGCAAAACACAAAAGATTGAATCATTTCCTGTTCTTTATTTTTGAATATCTACTCATTGAGTGAGTTTCATTATAACCCTCATTTATTCATTTCAATTGTAAGAGTTTGAGTGTGTGAGTCACTTGAGTGAAGAGATTGGGAGATAATCTTTTTGTTGTAAAGGTTCATTGACACCTTGAAATCATTGTAATCCGTTAAAGCCTTGGGAGGCTTGGATAGTGAAATCCTCAAGCGAGTGAGCTTAGAGGCGTGGACGTAGGCAGAGATAGCCGAACCACGTAAAAATCCTTGTGTTCGTTTTTCTCTTCCCTTACTCTTTTAATATTGTGCTTGGTTGAATTTATTGTTTTCATTTGATTAAGGCATTAAATTGCTTGTTGTGTGGATTTGCTAGGATAGTTTTTAAAATTCCAATTCACCCCCCCTCTTGGGTTGCACACTTATATTTCATCTTATTCTTCATTGGTAACCATATCTTGCACATTAAAGTTCTCAAACAACCTACCACTTGCATTTTTTTGTGGAATAAAATTATGTAAAATGCAATATGTAATTGAAATTAGACATTACTTACGTAAACTATAATCACACATATCCCTTAAAATTGAAAATTGCACTTTTAAAACACCAAAGCATAGTTCAATTACATTATGCAATGATGAATGTCTATAATTAAATAATTCTCGGGACCTTTAGGTGCTTGACCTGATCCTCTATAATCAAGTAAATGATATATCTCATCTCTATATAGTGTCAAAACTCCTTTCATATCTTTCATATTTAGGTATTACAGAAATTATCCAAATATCAATTGCTTATATATATATAGAGGACGTGGAAACCTAAATTTTGGTTTATTTAATGCATTTATAAATATCATTGAGTCATTGACAATACTTTCTTAACACATATATACAAAAGTGAATATCATATTAAAAGAATATGCACACATAATATTTTGAGTCACCTAAGTTTTTTATCTCGATACGATGTCTATTTATGTGTTAGTGACTACGCAACAATATGGATTCCATCAATTGCACCAATATGCTTTTGTAAATGGATGTGAAAATTATTAATTTATTAACCAAATGTTAATATGCACATAAACATTGAAGTAACATGTATTAAATTTCTTACCTTAAAATATGGAAAAAAAAATTTAGACTGTTTCTAATCGCTTGAGGTTTTGCTTTTATAATGTGTTTCGCCAAGCAACAAAGTGCTTTTAACAAATGCTTAAAGTGTGTAAATATAGTACCAACTAAACATTGAAAACATTCAAATACAATTGCACATCAACGGCATGAGACAACAAATATAAGCACATTGCCACAGCCTCATTGATACAAACATGTCTATCGTGCTCTAACAAATGTAAATGTTCAAATGTATAACATAACTGAATGAAAACTTCTTTATCCATGAAAAACATGTTATATATTATGTCAGGATTACCATTTAACAAGTCTTGGACAAATTTAATATTGGACAATTGTCTTATATAGCATTGCCCTTTTAATAGCACGTTGTGGTTTCTCATACATTTTTATGGCAATGGCCACCTCTAAAACCTATTCTTCAATATTTGTTAAACTTTCAATATTATCATCTTCATTGTTGTTCATTTTCTACTCTGAGTAAAAGAAAAAATTACAAATTATATATATAAAGTATATCATAATTGATCAAAAAAATAAATTAAACATATAAATACAAATTCATTGACAACTTATAATATTGAACTAAATAAATAAATAAAATAGTTACAGAATTCAACTCATAAAAATTAAATAAACTTCCAACACATAATTTCCAACTCATAAAAATAAAATAAAGTTCAAGACATAAAAGTACTACAAAGTTCAAACCCTAAAATGAACATTGTATAGGTCACAACCACCGACATCCAAATTAAACATATTACATTTTAAAAAACAAACTACAAACTAGCCAACCAATATCTTTTTATATTTTCAGGCATCCTTAGAAAAGCTTTCCTTCATTCAATATTGGACTCTAGCTTATCCATCAATTTGTTGTAAGTGTCTCTATCAACATCTCTCAATTTCTTTATAGTTTCGATACACTCTAAATAGATCACTTTTCAGCACATTGAAAAGTTGACTCCACACTTTTACATTTAACCATCTCTAATCTAGCATTCATCACTAAACTAGCCATTTGAAAATAACTATCAAACTCACTCTTATTTTTCTTGCTATCCTGATTTGAAGTTGTATTTGGCTAAGGAGGCCTTTTTCGTTTCCTATTATCAGAAAGAGGCTTGAATTCACTTCATCCTCAATATCAACATGAACTCCATACTTAAGAAAAAAGTGGTGCTATTGGCACACCTCCGATATCCTATTAAAACCACTCTTATTTTCGTTTAAAAATTTACCCCTAACCGAAAAACCCCTATATACCTCATCCAATGCAAAAGTGTAAATGAAATTTAAAGACCACATTTACAATTATAGATTTATTCTTTCTTTTTTCAAGAGTTTGATGAATACTATTTACCCATGGAAAACTAATTAAAATAAATCCATTAATTTTCATTGGACTATTCATTATTCTTAATTATCCAACCCTAAAAAAAATTTTATGAATAAAAATAGATGAAGGTGAAAGCATCCCATTACTTGTTGTAAGCATTTAAATGCACTCAAGACATTTTGATTTTTTTTCTTATTTTGAATTTAAGTCTATAAGAAGTCCAACATTAGAAAAACTGCCATAAAAATAATCAATCTCAAAAAGATATTAGTTGTTATCTTTTTTTTTAAGATGCGCGATTAATATTAGCAATAAAAGAAACATATAAATTTTTGTTTATGTACCTAAAGAAATTAAAAAATGGGATTTGTTTAGAGGAAAGAGTGAAGTAGGGATATTTGTGGAATAAAGAGAGTGTCAATAAAAGTTATTTGATGTTTCAAATTATTTAATAGGGTATATTTTGAAAAAGGGGTTTTAAGAGGATGACAGAAAGGTGCCAATAGTCCAACTCAAGAAAATTCTCTTCCGATTCACGATCCTCATCTGAGGATAACGAAATTTAGTTAGAGGAAAAAAGTAAATGGCCAGAAGTTGTAATGGTGCTGAATATCTCCCTTAGAGTATGATAGTGTTTTTTACAAAATGATTTCACTCCAAGCACTCACTGAGGAAAAAAAATAAGAGTATAAAACCCAAAAAATTTTATTTTCACACGAAACTATATAAATATACAATGAATATAGATTTTACTTTTTATATTCAACCTAAATAACTTCTAAGGTTGTGACCGTATTTGAAAGAGGATCCCAACCAAAATCAGTATGAGCTATTAAGTCAGAAAACTCTTGATGCTTTTTGTGCAATATATTAAACTTGGACTTAAGCTACCCTACATTAAATCTTTGTTGGCTTTGCTCAAACAACTCATCATGTATGGTGGTACATAATTTCTTAGTGAAAGTTGATGTTTGTAAATCATTGTTTTTAACATGGTCATGTAATATATGAATAAAAATGGTCTTAGTCCTGGTAGACCAATCGGCCTTATCCTCACCATCAATATCTTATGGATCCATTTTTTATTACTAAAAAAATATATCAGATATTAATCAAATAAAAGAGTGAAGTACAAAATTAGATAATATGTAACATTATTACGACTGGCTTAAGATGAGAAGTACTTTATAGTTTAAATCCAACAGAAATAATTGACAACAAAAGTCAATAAAATAGAAAGTTCGTACCAAATAAAACAAACTACAACTTTTTCTCTCCAAACAATCATAAATAACAAATTGTAACTTTTCCAAAAACACCAGTAGCAACATCATATTGTCACTTTCTTTAGTTACAGTGAACATATTTAAGGAAGTTAAGCAATAGCACTTGCCAAGACAGATTTATATACACATAAAGTAAACAGAAACCCAATGAAGTTAATGTTAAACAATGAACAAAAAATGAGAGTGCAATTGGAATTACATAATTCCAAGACACCAAATAAAAAATTCCCAAATACAAATCATTAAAAGAGTTGTTTATCACCAAAATCAAAGAGTGAAAAGTAAACCCAAATAGAATTCGTTAAACATTATTCATAAATTTAGAGATGCAGCAACAACAACAGAGAAAGAACTCGCAAATTTAGAGAGGCAGCAATGATAGGAAGAGTAGCAACAGCAGCACCAGAGAGAGCAACATCAAAAAACATAATACAATAACGAGGGAGAGATAGCAACAACACATAGAGAGATCAACAGTAGTGAGAGACTGAACAACAACAACACCAGCGAGAGTAGTGCAGCATCGAGGGACAGAGAATGAGAAGATCGTGAGCGAGAGAGAAAGAGAGATAGAACGGCAACATCAACAATGAAGGGGGTGTGCTTAGATCTGTGAGAAGGGAGAGAGAATCAGAAGATTGTGATAAGATTCTTAGAGAGAGAAATAATAGTTATCGGTTTAACTTTAGAATCTCTATTTTATGATTTATTTCTAACTTTATTTTCATAATTCATTCAAAACGTGTATAAGATATTCTTAAGTTTATAACCATTAAAGAAAAATTGTATTTTTTGTTCTATAATTTGTTTTTAAATTTCTTTTACCGAATGTGTATTACACTAGGATCTATAAAAGGAAAATGAAAATTGGGCCCAAAAAAGTTAGCGAACGGCCTTTAATGTCATTGCAACAATTTTACTAATAGTTATTTTATAAAAAAATTAAATTTGTCAAATTAATCCTAAAAATAAAATAATAACATAAATTTTTTTAGTTTTTTCTTTTATTAATATCCTCCAGAAGACAACAATATTGTTGTAATTGAATTATTGCAAAAGATAAAAAATGTAAGGATAAGAATGTAACATATTTAACGATAGAGGTGTTCTGAGATATTTTTCAAAATATAGAGATTTAAAGGGTTGAACTGTGTTTGTCCTTTTTCAGCAGGGTTCGTTGGATGCTTCCTTCTTCAATCTAATGGCTAAAATTAATTATTGGGTATTTGAAGTATTGATTGACAACCATTGCAGTCGATCCCGCTTCCTCTTTCTTGAGCCTTGGAAGATCGGTTTGGAATTCTTTTTTGTTCTAGAAAATCTCTAGTGCTTGTTATAAATACCCAACACTTGCATATGATCAAGCACTAGAGCAATACACAATACACAACAATCAATCTAGCATCAAATATCACATTTTGTAAACATTTATCATGAAAAAGTGGTGATGATTCCAAGTTTCTTCGATAACTAATGCAACCACATTTTGGATCCCTTTTCTTTCGATGTTTGGGACCCCTCCAAGCACTTTTATTTCCCTTCACTTTCCTCTCAATTCCTTCAAGGAATCTAAACTCTTGTTATTGCTTGCATGGACTAAAAAGAAACCTCAGAAGCTCACGTATTCAAGGTTGATCTTCTAGGGCTTAAGAAAGAGAAAGTGAAGCTCAAGTTTGAAGATGACGGGACTGGCTGCAACGGTTGTCAATCAGTGCATCAATTACCCAATAATTAATCTTAGTTGTTAGATTGAAGAAAGAAGCATCTAATGGACCCTGACGAAAAAGGACAAAAATTATGGTATGGTACTACAGTTACAACATAGTTGGACCCAAGATTTAAAAGGTATTTAAGTCAAAATATAAGAGCCAAATGAATATTTACCCTTTAAATGATTAAAAGTGATGTACTTATACTATCACACAATACATCGGACCCTTAGCACAATATCACTACTTAAATAAAAATGCAATAGTTTAGTTAAATTATATAAATAATTAATAATGTCACTTAATGGGTCGCCAATTATTTATTATCATGGATGAAGTATGAATGGTGCTTTATACCTCTTTAAAGAAGAAATTAGAAAAAAGAAAGAATATTTAGAATTATCATATAAATAAGGGTCCATCTATGATGTTATAATTTTTTTACGGCATTAATAATGTAAAAAATATATACCGTTAGGTCTAGTAAACGATACATATTATTTTTAGTAATGAATTTTTTTAATTATATTAAAAATATTTTAACCAATTAACAAACCAGTTGAAAAAGTGATTTTAAATACAAAAGAGTAAAAAAAATAGAGATATAGTGAAATACAATCTCTCTCTCTCTCTCTCATCTCTCACATTCACATATTTACAATTGGATACTTGAAGAGTGTCTCTATTTCCTAATGATTATACGAAAGTGATTCAATAAGTTGTTCTTGACAAGTATTGCGGTAAGTTGTTCTTGACAAGCATTGCTTGTTCTATAGCACTTACAGTAGCCAAAGAATCTAAACTGTTTTTATTATTTGAATTGATTTTATAGTGAATTCTTGTGAATTTCAGTTGTCTTTTCAATCTGGATTTTTTTTATAATATAACAGTCTCCTCCCAAATCACCCGGGGGGGGGGGGGTGTATAATGTTAACATACAATTTTTTTAATTAACCCTTAACTAGAATAAAAAACTTGTCCTTCTAGTTTAACGTATTGTCCATTTATTGCCTTTGAGTATTTATAGCCATGGTCTAAGATATGTCAATTTGTTGCCTTGAGTACTACAAAGGCTTGAATATAAAATTAGAAATTCATGTAAAGCAAGTAGGTAAGAATTAACTATCGGTGTTGATTATATATGGTGCAAGTTGATAGACTGTTTCTTATTTAACTCTTCCAACTTTTAACTTATGAAATATTTTAATCTTAGCTTATCTTATATAAATTATGGGAGCTTTAACTAATATGTTTAACATAAATTTAACTACTGGTGTAAAGCATATAAATAAGAATTTATGAACAAAATTATTTGAGGAAGGAATCTAGGTGACCGTGGATGTCTTGCAATTGAATTTTAATAAGGGAAAAACACAAATACACCCCCAACGTTTAGACAAATGGACAAAAACTCTCTTAACGTTTTAAAAAAGATATTTACACCCTCATTCACTAACGGAAACAATTACTTTTAATGGAAATGGTAATTTTAATATATAATTACCGTTATACCCTTCTAGCACATAAAAAAATTATTAATTATCCATATATTGTTAATAAAATTAAAATATATCCTCATTGCCTAATTCCTCTATTTAATTTTTTATCAAATTATCTCTTCAAGCCAAATAAATTTAATCCATTACTCAAGAATAAAAATAAATAAAATTAGTTATTAATGCTATAAGAATAACAATTCTCTATATGTCAATCATTTAAACTTGTATACTCAATAAAATAAAAAAGACTGGTTACAACAATAGTTACAAAAATCTTATCTTAATTGTATTAAATAACATATCCAATAGACATAAAAATTGATAATGAATTAAATTTATTTGGCTTGAAGAGAGAATTTGATAAAAATTTAAATAGAGAAATTTTGCAATGAGGGTACATTTGTAATTTTATTAACAATGTATGGACAAATTAGACAATTAACAATTTTTTTATTTGTTACAAGGGTATAACGGTAATTATATAATAAAATTACTATTTTCGTTAGTAAATTGAGGTGTAAATATCTTTTTTGAAATATTATAAGGGTTTTTTATCCCTTTGTCTAGATGTTGGGAGTGTGTTTACCCTTTTTTCTTTTAATAATTGGTTTTTAAATTCTAAAAATTAAAGACAACCCCAATATGAAAATATAGAGTTCATTTAGATGTTTTAGTCGTCATTGATAAAATAACATGGATTTATGTGACCATTTATAAAACTAAGGAGATTTGTATGATCATTTAAACAAACCTTGGGGATGTGGGTAACTTTTTTCTAAATTAATATTAATTTAAAATTTAAATTAATATTTGACAACAACTTGTGAGTTACCTACTATATTTTAATTAATTATTCATTATATTAAATGAATGATTTAGATTAAAACTCTTAAATCTAAGGATCCCCACTAGTCTTACACTCTTACTATCAATGCTATAAAAATACATACAACATCATTCGAAAATCCAAAAATAAAAGAAGAAAGGGTTAATTAGCCTTGGTTGACACATGTTTTGATAAATTTAAAAAAGGTGGCACATTTTTAAAAAATACTTAAGAAGATGAAAATTTGTTAATTTTATCGTTAACTTTAACGGAAATAGTAAATTAATTACAAAATTATATTTTTACCCCTAGAATTAATTATAAAATCTTGTTTATGACTATAATGGCTACAAAATGACATTTCTATCCCTAAAATTAGTTACAAAATATATTTTTGCCCCTACTCAATTATTTTTTATTTTCTAATAAAAATTATAAAAAATTACATTTAAATGTAATTAACAAGCTTTTTTCAGGTTAAATCATACAATTTTTTTAAAAAAATTTCTTGTTCAATCAAACAAAATTTAACAGCAAAGTTTGATTCAACAAGAATTGTTTTTAAAAAAAAATTGTATGATTTAAACCCCAAAAAAGCCTGTTAATTACACTTAATGTAATTTTTTATTAAAAATAAAAAAATACTTAAGTAGGGGCAAAAATATATTTTGTAACAAATTATAGGGATAAAAATATTATTTTGTAATCATTATGGGGTAAAAATATTATTTTATAATTAATTCCAATAGCAAAAATGTTAATTTATAATTAATTTACTGTTTTTGTTAAAATTCACGATAAAGTTAATAAATTATCATCTATTTAAATATTTTTTAAAAATGTATTATTTTTTAAAATTTATCAAATATGTGTGAACCAGCGCTAATTTTTTTTTTTTTATGTGGCAACCAGCGCTAATTTAGTATTAACCCAAGAAGAAATCATCTCGCCTAGGCGCACGTGCGTGAAAAGCACACGTGAGCCATGAGGTGCTTACGAGTGCCACGCAAGTAAGAAGAAAATAAACCCATTAATTCCCCGCCAAAGCCCGTACAGAGCCTTGAAGGCGGAACCCTCAATCCCTCATTTTCTTCTTCAAAATTCGTTGGCAGTTGCATTCGACGTCAGACCGAACAATGGAAGAGCGCGAAAGAAAAATCGAAGTACGTTCGCTGACCGGTGAAACGACGACCGTTACCATGTCGTCCGGCAAAACCGTTCACGACCTCAAGCTTCTCCTGAAGCTCAATTTCCCTCCCGCCTCCACCTCCCCCAATTTTCACCTCTTTTTCAAGGCACCGTTCCAAATCCCTCTCTTTATGTCCATAACTTTTTTTTTGTATTTTAAATTCACTTGTTTATTTTAAAATGCAAAATTTATATCTTATAAAGATTGTAACAGGGTGTTAAAATGAGTGTGCAAAGTCAAGTAAGCAACTGTCCGACGGCGCCCGGGGAATTTCTTGTGCTAATTCCATTCTCAAAGAAGGAAAGGCCGCAAATTGAAAAAACCGGTTTGTTTGAAACCTCCTCAGACTACGCCGAAGAAACCTTAATCTCGAATAAGTTTGCTGATTCTACTTATTCGGATATGATGCAAGAGTTTTCTTCTTTGCACGAAGAAGAATCGAAAAGTGGTAATAATGATAAACCGGAGTGTAATAATGCTTATAGTATGCCATTTGGCTGCATCAGTAGTGACCCTTTAGAGACGAAACGAAAGAAGGGTGCTGAGTGTGATGATCAAGAGGGGCGCCCTTATGATTTTTTGTGGAGTGTGATGCGGTCTACGAGCAAGAATGCACTTGAGGGACAGAATTGTGAGAAGTTTGTTGAGGTTTTAGAGTCGGTGAATTGTTTATCTGATCCGTATTCAGGGAAATGCATGTTGTTAAGAGAAGCGAGTAGGAGAAGTACTGGCAGGGAAATGAACAAGAGCAGTGGTGATAACTCTTCGTGCTTATGTCCGGTTTGGTTGAAGAAAATCGTGGAGGCATTTGCTTTCGTAAGCATCTTTTCTGCGCATCTTCAACTGCAGAGGGAGAAGGTCATATTGAGTCATGTGAAGGGTGCTCTGAACCAGCTTGAGAAGTTTGGAGTTCGAGTTGTTATGGAGGATATTGAGAATCTTGCTGTTCTTTGTCCTAAGGTAATTGGTTGAATTTTCTAGAACTATATTCATTTCATGGGATACTCCAGTGGAAGGACTTTCTTGTTTAATTTTTTACTTTTTATCCTTTATTTGGTGTGATTGAGTCTAATACCTTTCCTAACCACAGTCCAACCTTGTAACTACTTAAGCTGTAACTGAAGAGCAGTTGGACTGGTATAACTGTTCTTTTTTCTTTTGTTTTACTTGTTTAAGCATATGAGTTGTGTGTCTCTCAGGTGGTACAGTTTGCAAATGATGATATGGAGTCTAAGAACTATGATGATTCCATTGTTATCATCAATGTTTCAACAGAAGAAAGAGATAAAGTTGAAGACAATCTTGGATCTGGTATCACTGAAAATAAACATTTGTTTATATTTTTGAAATTATTACACATGAGCAAACTTATTTCCATTCATTTTTTGCTTCCCATTCACAGGTCAAAAAGCCATTTCTCTGTCCAAGATATTTAATGCAATGAAGAAAAGGGAAAGATCCTTTAAAACTAATCTTTGGGAGGCTGTTAATTTGTTAATGGTATGTTTAGTTCCTTCTGTCTGGACACAGTTTGCAGATATCAATTTGTTTATTCATTTCATTTATGCTACACATATGTCATCAATGACATATTTTATGTCATAGTTTTAATATTATATATAAGGCCTTAGTTTCTTCATCTAAAGTTACTTAATCTATTTCTTGATTCTGATATTTTTGGTGCATTGCTTTCATTTCTAGTCCCATGCTTTCAAGCTTTACATTTTTACATTTCCCAAGGATTTGAGAGTAGTAAACTATTAATCTTGACAATACTTATGCATACTCCACCAAATTACCTGTGTGAATAAGATATTCTCAAAATCGACTTTCTAATCTTTTCTTACTCCATGAATAAATCTTGACATTGATATCTTTGTTGGTTTTGCTACATGGCATTTTGGAAGTGTATTTCTAGAGTTATTTTCTAGGTCTAGTTTAGATTGGGAGGCCACCACCTTTTGCTTATTCTGTTGAGTAGTGCACCTTGACTTTTTGCTTTATATATATATATATATATATATATATATATATATCTATATTTATAAATTTGGGAATCTACTGAATACATGATTTTGTTGACAGTGGCATAATTGTGATTTTGGATAATTTTGAAGGTATTTTTCCCTCTTGCAGTGTAAACTCCAAAAAAGGGTCATGTCTCTTTCCGTGGAGGATTTGCTCACGTATGTGAAGGAACGCAGTAGTGATGTGAGAGGCAATGAAGTAAAACGGGCAAGAAGAAGCCAGTCCTCTACTTCAAGTTCTCATTCATTCCAAAGGCGATGTAGTGTAGGTGTTCATCTATGTGGTTACATGTTAGCTGGTGGTCATACTTCTCTGTATCTTCTTTTAAGATGCAAACTCTGACCTTATCGAAAGAAATTTTGATGCAGAAAGCAGAAAAATCAAACCAGTAGTATCTTTTAGATTGTAAAGGTCAAGTGATTTAGTGCTTTTTATTTTATTTTTATTTTTTGGGTGGGCGGGGATCAGTGGGTGCTTGGGGTGGTTTAGTCATTAAGAGATCAGTTGATAGTATATTCAGGATTAGAAAGTTGTATGGATTCTCACCATTAAGTGTTGATTTATTTTGTTTGCTGTTTTTAGTTACATGAGAATTCTAGCTTAAAACTATACTCCTGTCTTTTACTTTAGAGTTAACTTCTCAGCAGATATATTTCAGACCTTGACTATGATAGGTTTAGCAGAAAAGTTTTTGCCCATATCAAAATCGAAATACCCATGAATTGTTGGTTCCAGAATCATTTGCTGCAATATATGGCTTTGCAAGTCCAAGATTTTCTGCGAGTCTATGTAAGAGACCTATAGCGCCATTACCGGCTTCTTGACCCTGCAGGACAAAAGTCAATTGCTACCACTGGAAATGGTTGAACATCTCAGAAAAGGCATTGGATCTCAGGGACAGGTTACTTTTATAATTTTTCTCAGAAATTAAGTTACAAGATCTTTTTCTTAAAAGTTAAGCTAAAAGAAGAGAAAATATGTCAAGAATCCACAAGACCTTTTGGACCTAGCACCCTGATGTTTGAACAAGACACTTAATAAGACTTTTGGGTGATGTCCGTTGTTTAATGTCTGATTGAGAGGGTTTTGTGCTGTTTCTGGATGTTTGTTTGATACAGATGGTGCATGTAGAAGACATCAGTGCTAGGAAAGCTGTTCTTGTAGAAATCCCTGATGCACTGTCGGATAACACAAAATCTGCTCTTAAATCTACTGGGATATCTAAATTATACAGCCACCAGGTGAATTTGTTTTCTTACTTATTTATCTTCTCGAAGCCAGTATTTCTTCAAGAGGTTTTAACCCCTGTTATCTTCTCAGGCAGAGTCAATAATGGCATCTCTTGCCGGGAAGAATGTTGTTGTGGCAACAATGACATCTAGTGGGAAATCACTTTGCTACAACCTGCCGGTTCTGGAGGCATTGTCCCACGATTTATCATCAAGTGCTCTCTATATGTTTCCAACCAAGGTTAATTGCAGTATATTTTTAAATTCCCTGCGCTTTAGGGTTCTGCAATCTGTATTTTCCGTTCTTCTCAATTCATTTAAATTTTGTTTGTTTTCTGTGAATTATTTGGGTAAATTGGGATCTTTGTCTTATCATTTTTGTTACATCTAGATAATTGAACTTGTTCATGCATGTAGGCCCTAGCTCAAGATCAACTAAGAGCTTTACTAGCTATGACCAAAGCATTTGATGCTAGCATAGATATTGGGGTATATGATGGTGACACAAGTCAGAAGGACAGGATGTGGCTTCGTGATAATGCTAGACTGGTACTTTAGTAAGTTTTAGCTGTCTCAAATGGGAGTCTTTTCATAAGCTAATCATCTCACCCAGTTGTGTGCTAAAATTCGAGTCATCTGGCATGCAGTTGATAACCAATCCTGATATGCTACATATGTCAATCTTGCCATATCATGGGCAATTTAGCAGAATTTTGTCAAATCTTAGGTAAGATTTCCTGCCCTATGATGGTTGATTTAGGTTATGAAATTCCTCCTTCAGTGAGATTTTTTAATGTTATGTTTTATCTCTTTGAAGGTTAATTGTGTTTTCACTTGTGACAACAGAGGTTTACTTAATATTCTTATTCATTAGGTTTGTAGTGATTGATGAGGCTCATGCTTATAAGGGAGCATTTGGATGCCATACTGCTCTTATATTGAGAAGACTTCGCCGGCTTTGCTCTCATGGTACAATTTTTCCTCAGTCACAGAGACAGTGGATCATTCTATTAGATCCTTCATGTTCCTTTCTCTTATTTACTCAAAGAAACCAATCCACTCTGCTTTAATGTGCAGTCTATGGTAGTCATCCCTCTTTTGTATTTTCTACTGCAACTTCTGCTAATCCTCGGGAGCATTGCATGGTAAGATTCCTGGAGAATATTCACTAATTAGGTTCTCTGATTGTTAGCATAACTTATAATTTATACTGGTAACTTCTTGAGGTATACAATGGTGGTACCTCTGTTCTTTGCTTTTCTCTTCTCTGTTTCTTTCTTTTTTTCTCTGGAAAAGTTTATACATATGGCTTCTGCAATATCTGAGCAATTTTAGAAAGCTGTAAACTTCTTTCAATACAGTCTTTCTGGATGATTGTTGAGTTAAATGATACCTGTTGTAGTAACTAATTGAAACATGCTGTATTATCCTAACGATTGCAAGGTGAAGAAGAGTAAAGAGATGACTGTACTATGACCTCTTCTTAATGAGTGGATCCTGAGATACTTGCTAATCTTCAGGACGACGTCCCATGCACATAGTTGAGCCAGTTTCCACAGATTAATTATGGACTAGATAGTTTAGTTGCTTTTCCACCTTGGTGTTTAGAATCTTTTCTTGGTTTTTCCATCACTTGCCTCCCTATAATGTGACCTAGTCCTTTGATGATATATTTTTAAAGCACTGAATTGAGGTTAGAATATTTCTTTGCAAGTGAATTGCTGAGGACATGGAGATTGGTTTTTATGCACGGATACTTTTCCTTTTTTTTTTTTTTTGAGACAATTAAGCATGGAACTGATGTTTAGATTTGAGGTCTAAATCATTTACGGAGCATCCGTGTAGGAATCTTGTATTCTATCATGTTTTATCATTATGCTTGTATTCATGGACTGAAAATGAAACTCTTCTGATGCTTCAGGAGCTTGCAAATTTATCAACATTGGAGCTGATTCAAAATGATGGTAGTCCTTGTGCTCAAAAGCTTTTTGTCCTCTGGAATCCAACTTCCTGTCTGAGAAGCGTAAGTTCTTGCTGAGATGTACTTTTCTATAGTTAACTGCAGCTAAATAATCAGTGGCAGGGTTTATCGATGTTGGTGCTAATGCTGCCAGATTTCAGGTCTTGAATAAAAGTCAGACTGACATGGATGATACACGTAATGCTGCCAATAAAACTTCAAGGTAGTATAGTTAAATTCTTCTGATTGAAAAGTTTGTCAATTGAATTTGAGGACTTTTCTTTTGTTATCCATCTCTTCTTATACTATAGTGCCTTGGCCTATTGTCTTCTCTCTTTTTGCAGCCCAATTTCAGAGGTTTCATATCTCTTTGCAGAAATGGTTCAGCATGGACTTCGTTGCATTGCTTTTTGTAGATCACGTAAACTTTGTGAGCTCGTCTTATCTTACACGTATGTCTTGTTGTTCACATCTAAGTCGAATGTATCAATATTTATGTCCTTTTATTTTTTTAACTATTTCATTTTTTTTAGCTGTCAAATTTATTTTATTGATATTTAAATGCTGGAAGGAAATGATGTTTTGTTGGGATGATTATGATAGGCGTGAGATTCTTGAGGAGACAGCACCCCATCTGGTTGACTCTATATGTGTTTATCGTGCTGGCTATGTAGCTGAGGTCTGTTATTTCTGATTTTCCATTAATAAGTGATTCTATTTTGTAGTTGAAGGATTTTAATATTCCGCATACAGAGGTATTCCAGAGGGTCTGATGTGGCGTCTTCACTTGTATTTAATTGTTTTACTTTCTAAATCAATCTAGGGTTTCAAACCTGTACTGCAATTCTGTAAGAGCTGTACTTCTTGATTTGTTGCTTCATGAATGCTTATGATATTGGAACCTACTATCCGAGTGTCCTAGTTCAACTCTCCTTGCATTGTCTTATGATATTACCCCAATGCAGTTTTGCAAACCAATAAATGAGCATTCTAACCTATGGAAGTTCACTGATTGAATTAAACAGCCCTGATAAGAATACTATAGGGATGCTGTTGCCAGCATTGTACTGGCTGTGTGCATGCTGATATCAGATAGGTTTACAGGGGTTTCTCTCTGTACTACATACCTTACTGTTGACTCATTGGTAAAACCTCCATGCTGTATATAATTTAGTGGATTGTTGTTTTCTGAAAAGAAAAAAGTTCCTATTTTGACATTTTATTTTGTTTGTCTGTGCTGTGATATTTTCCCAAATTTGACTTTTCACTTTGGATAGTAGTAGTACTGGCATTTGTTTGTTTTGTTTTGACATTGTTTGACAATGGGAGCAGGATCGAAGGAGAATAGAGAGAGATTTTTTTGGTGGGAAGCTTTGCGGTGTTGCAGCAACAAATGCTCTTGAGTTGGGTATTGATGTTGGACACATTGATGTAACTCTGCATTTGGGTTTTCCTGGTAGTATTGCTAGGTAATGTTCTTTGTCATCTCTGCGTTTTGTTTGCAATGTTACTATTTGTTTCAAAATTTATGCTGTGTTCTTTTTCTTTTGTATCTTAGCCTATGGCAGCAAGCTGGTAGGTCTGGGAGAAGAGAAAGGCCATCTCTTGCTGTATACGTTGCATTTGAAGGGCCTCTTGATCAGTATTTTATGAAATATCCTGAGAAACTCTTCAAGAGTCCAATTGAGTGTTGTCATATTGATGCTCAAAATCATAAGGTTTGGAATTTTTATTTCTTTCTTGTAGATGGATACTTTCTTGAGGACAATCTTAGGCTGCTAATTGATGCTCATCTTTCCTGATATCGCAAAGTGTAGGTTCTTGAGCAGCATCTGGTCTGTGCAGCACTTGAACACCCACTGAGTTTGATTTATGATGAGAAATATTTTGGATCTGGTCTAAGCAGTGCTATAACAACCCTTAAAAATAGAGGATATCTCAGTTCTGATCCATCACTTGATTCTTCTGCTAAAATCTTTGAATACATTGGGCATGAGGTATTTTGGTAGATAGTTTTGTTTAATATATCTCATTTTGATTTTTATTCAAATGTCATCTTATTGTTATTGTGCCTGTTGTTGTATGCTTTCATATTTGAAGAAAATGCCTTCACACACTATCAGTATTCGAGCAATAGAATCTGAGAAATATGAAGTAATAGATATGCAAAGTAATGAAGTTCTTGAAGAGATTGAGGAAAGCAAAGCTTTTTTCCAGGTTGTATAAGTTTTAATCATTATTTCTGCTGTATAGCTTTCTTTTTTTCTTGGAACTTGTTGACTGATCCCCCTTTCAGACAATAATCTAATTTTTTGTCATATTTCATGATCCAGGTATATGAGGGTGCTGTGTACATGCACCAAGGGCATACCTATCTGGTCAAGGAGTTAAATTTATCAAGTAAGATTGCTCTGTGCCAGAAAGCAGATCTTAAATATTTCACAAAGACTCGTGATTACACAGATATTCATGTCAGTGGTGGTAATAATGTATGTGAACTCTCTTTACAAGTTAGTCCTTTTTACCTTTTATTAGTCTTTATAATTTACATTAGTAAATTCCACATCTTTTGTTCTGCAGTTTTGTGCTCTTTCAGTGATATTTGATAATTAGTGAATTATTTTCAGTTATTATACAGTTAATACTAGGGTAAAAAGCTATAGCTTATATTTCAAATCTTGAATATTGAGTCCCGGAATGTTTAAAAAATGTGTGTATTACTATGTGTTAATGAAGTATTAATGCCAACAACCATATGCTGTATTTGGTTAATGGTTTTTTGGCCTTATCATGTAACTAGCATGCGCTTCTAGGAGAATGACACTGTAATGTGTAGGACATGACAGTTGTCCTTCAATATTTATGGGTGCTTTTCCTTGATAAAGGCTTCCCACCTCAGGAGAAGAGAACATCCTCTGTCATGGAGGATAGTGAACATATGGAGATACTGGATGATGATTTTGTTTGTTTTCTGAGAAAGGAAAAAAATGTGCATTGCATGCTGTATATTGCAAATTGTCCTCCTGGGAAAAGTCTCCGTTTGGGAGCTAAATAATGACAAGTGCTTTCTTCTTAAACCTACTGTCCAAATGATGTCTTCCTAGGGTATATTTTGTGTGGGAAAGTGGAAAGTAGTTATTGGACAAGTGGTAGAATAGGCATTGCAGTAAGCAGAGGATTTGTATGGCCTTTTTTGAAATGGTTAATATTTTGGGCTTGAAGCTGAGATTTAGATTTCCTTTATTTTGCTTGAGGGACTTGCAAGTACTGTTAAATACTACTGCATTCTTAAGGTTACTCTTGTTAAATACTGAAGTACTGAATTGCTGACTGGCTGCTTGTCCTGACTATATTCAGGCTTATGCGACAAAGATTTCCAAGGATCAATTAACAAAAACAACAGCCCAAGCACTTGCTTGTACTGTAACAACTACTTGGTTTGGTTTCTATCGCTTATGGAGAGGAAGCAGCATTATCTTCGATACAGTTGAACTTTATCTGCCTAAATATTCATATGAATCACAGGTTCTCTATGGATGTCATAATGAATTTGTTGCTTTTGATAATCATATTACTGGATCAGTTATGCTTAATATTCAATGTCTCTACATATATAAGCACATTCTTGCAAAGTAACAACTACTCCGTCTGGTTTCTATCATATATAAGGAGGAAACAATAATCTTTGATATAGTAGTACTTTATCTGACTAGATAATCGTATGAACTAAAAGTTTTCCGTAGGAAATTATAATAAAGCTGCTACTTCCAATTATTATTTTTCATGATGCTGTGTATAATGATTCTAGTTTTGTATATGTCCTGAGTCATTTTCACACTGAAACATACACAGGCAGTTTGGATTCAAGTTCCACAATCAGTAAAAGCAGTGGTGGAGCAAAATTTTTCATTCCGCTCGGGCTTGCATGCTGCTTCTCATGCTCTTCTACATGTAGTGCCGATGTAAGTTTTTAATACTCTAATCTTACAAAAAATGATTTGACTTGTGTCTGATTTTTGGCAATCCTATGTTGAAAACAACCAAATGGTAGCTTCATCTAATGATGCCCGGAAGGGTTTTTTTTCTGATGTGAAACTACATTGCATTGTGAATATCTGAAGCTTACTTGCTGCCAGATTTGTCAGACTTGATTCTGTTCATCATTTGAAGCATCCCATTCTTCAAAGATTATATTCTTGTCCATTTTTGTTTTCTGAATCTTTGTAATTTGGTATGTAGATACGTAAGATGCAACTTTTCCGACTTGGCTCCAGAGTGTCCAAACCCTCATGACTCCCGCTATTTTCCAGAAAGAATTCTACTATATGATCGGCATCCTGGAGGGACTGGTGTTTCAAAGCAGGTGACTGACATGAAAATGAATTGATTACTTTAAAAGGAAGAATTGGCTAAAATCTTTGAAGAAATCAGTTGCTCTGATTTTCGATAATGCTCCAAGCTTTTAATAGATTAGGCTCTTTGATTTTTGCCTAAAACCATTTGATAGTTTCAAGTCTGTTTTTGCTGACTGATGATGTGTCGGCGAGGTATGGCGGATGGCTTCTTTTTTTAGCTTAAATCTTATTTTCAACATGGTTTACTTGGATGTGTAATAGATTCAACCATCTTTTACGGAGCTTTTAGTTGCTGCTTTAGAGCTCGTCACATCTTGCCGCTGTCTTGGAGAGTCTGGTTGCCCAAATTGTGTGCAGGTCTGTCTCAATCATCACTAGGAGATAATGTCTGTGCTACCATTTGTAAGTGTAATTGAAAATTGTTGCAAATTTGTAGAATCTTGATTGTCACGAGTACAATGAGCTGATACACAAGGAGGCGGCGATTATGATTATTAAGGTTCTGCCATGAAACTGGTGAATCCAAATTGACATGTGATTGTTATTTGCGGCAACTGAATAATCTATGTTGGTGCAGGGTGTTTTGGAGGCAGAGAAATCTTTCTTTGAAGGTCTTCCAAACTCATTAAAACCCTTGTAGCTGAGTGCAAGTATTACCAACTTAACATGGATGCTCAGACCAATGTAAATCCACTTTTTGGGCAATACACTTTTTTCTTTATGTGTTTAATGGTCTATAATTGTTGATTATCATCATCTTGTTAACTTACCTCTTTACGTCATCTTTCTATTGTTTTATTTATTTGCTTGTTTGTTTGTTTGTTCGTTCTTGGCACTCTTATCTCATCCCAAATTGAACTAGTCCCTCTACAATTGATCAAATAATTAAGTCAGGTTTGAAGATATTATATGTAGGTAAGTTTCAAGTGCTTCATGCTGAGGACTGAATTTGAGGATATGATGTGGATAAAATTCATGCAAGTCAAAAATAGATCATCACTGATGACCAAAACCAGAATCTCAGGCTCTTCGAACAGGAAAAGCAAAGAAAAAATAGAACAAATTGAGGGCCCAAAATCTTGACTATGAATGAGTACAACGCTGTCTCACGACTTTATTGTCTTTAATTACTTTTATTATTTATCAAATATATTATCTTTAATTAAATTTTACCAAATTTTTATATCACACAAACTGTAGGATAGAATATGTAGAATATCAAGCGGCGGGACATTAATGATGAGGGCTTAAAGCTCGTACGACAAGTTGTGAAAGCCCATTTCTTCTTCTGTGATGAGAAGAGAGGTGAGGGGTGACGGGACTTGTCTCAAATGAGTAAATAAGTTTGGTTATTGATTACGGAATGCAAGTAGAGTAATAGATAGGGTTGGCAAACAGCAGGTTTGGGTCGGGTTTTTTTCAAGTTTATGTTCACGTCCTCTGTCAGTTAGGGGTACGGACTCGGATTGGGTTGGGTTTGGATTTTATTTATTTATTTTAAAATTTTAAAATTATTATAAATTTAAAATAAAATAATGATTAACAAGTTATTATAATTATAGATAAATTAAAAAAATGAATATTTTAAATTAAAATAATAAATTAAATAAATAAAAAAACTCATAATTTTAATTTTTTTAATACTGAATTTTTTAATTCAAACGCTCTCTTAATTAATCGACTTAAAAGTGATAATTTAGTATTATAATTTTAGTTTTTTTTAATCATAATTGATTTATAAGTTAAAAATTTAAGTTTTCATTTTTATTTTTAAATTACTTTTTAATTTTAACTATATTATTCTAATTTATAAATTATTTTTTAAAAAATAGTGGGTTTGGGTTTTGTCCAGACTTTTTTTATTAGGCCTTTGTCTAGACCCTCATGAGTGAGGGCCGAGCCTAAGTCCGCGGGCCTAGGTTGGGCGGGCTTGGGCCGGCCCGAACTTTTTTGCCACCCCTAGTAATAGATATTTTTTAAATAATAGTGGAGGTAAAAAATTTAGATAGTGTTTTATAAAATTAAGGGTTATTTTTCGCCACCTCTCATATCTTTTGACAATTATTATTGTGCATCTACTTGTTTCAATAATGATTATCGGGCACCCATTCTGTAAAATTCTATCATTTAATTTAACGATTGTGACAATTATTTTGGTGAAAGACGATTTTGTCCACAATTTGAATTTCAAATTATTAAATTACAAAAATAGCATCAATATTAGTGAAGTAATAGATATTTTTTAAATATTAGTGAGGGTGAAAAATTTAGATAGTGTTTTATAAAATTTAGGGTTATTTTTTTGCCACCCCCATATGTTTTGACAATTATTACTGTGCACCCACTTGTTTCAATAATGATTATCGGGCACTCATTCCGTAAAATTCTGCTGTTTAATTTAACGATTGTGACCGTTATTTTGGTGAAAGACGATTTTTGTCCACAATTTGAATTTCAAATTATTAAATTACAAAAATGGCATCAATATTAGTGAAGTAATAGATATTTTTTAAATATTAGTGAGGGTGAAAATTTTAGATAGTGTTTTATAAAATTTAGGGTTATTTTTCGCCACCCCCCGTATGTTTTGACAATTATTATCGTACACTCACTTGTTTCAACAATGATTATTGGGCACCCATTTCGTTAAATTTTGCCGTTTAATTTAACAATTGTGACAATTATTTTGGTGAAAGATGATTTTGTCTACAATTTGAATTTCAAATTATTAAATTACAAAAATGGCATCAATCACTGATAGTGTGCTCATTGAATTGGCAAACATCTTGGAAAAATTAGGGTTGCAAGAAAAGGATAATAGCCAAAGATACAATTATAATATGCAAATGGAGAATAAAATAGAAAAAAAAAAGTAATGTATAAGCTTAATGTGTCATCCCCATTCACGTAAGAAAAGTTTGATTTTCGAGCGAGACCAATAGAAAGACACAAAACTTGGCAAGGGATGAGCAACAACAAAAAGCTCCAATCTTGTGCCACAGACAACGCAACCAATTAGGTTTGCAGCAGTAGGCATCATGCATGCATCACAATAATCTCAATGTCCCTAGAATTCCACAACATAATTGATAGCATATGAGCAGGTCCAGCTCATATAAAGTGATATGGACCTAGAGGGCATTATCTAATAAATATAGTTTGGATCTACTGGAGTCTGCATGTAGAACCATGACTTCTATGTCTACAATAGTAAATAGGCAGATCCAGAACAAGTGTATGCTCATGTCAAGTAATCAATACTACTTAGGCATTTAAAAAATTAAATATTCATTACTAAACAAAGATCACGAATCTATTATTGAGACATAAGATGGAACCAATCAATTTCTGTACATTATCGACATTAATTACCAAACAAAGCATGGCCGAACAATTTCAACACATGAAACACATAAAACCGGGAAAAACCATGACCAACCTCATCAAATCCCACATAAGTATCACTTGCATGCATGTAATCTAACATGTTTAGAGTAATACTCCAACAAAAAAATTCATATGAACAACATAAAAAACTCAGCTCGGTGCGTGTAGACTGAAGCTGCAAAACCCACTTTCACTCGCTTTCACAACACAATGAGCTATGTAATCCTCAAGCTTCTTGAAAAACGAGCATTTGGTAGGTAAGGGATCAAGAAATTGTCTCCAACACGTAATATTTTCCCTCCATATTGTTTCGATTTTTGCTTTTAGAGAGTATATTTTGCAAAGATGATGCTGTTTTTTTTTTTTTTTGAAATGACAATGTTGTTCTCTTTTTCTCACTGTTCTCTTTCTTTTATGCAATAGCTTTGACTTAATTTTTTATATTTTTATTACGCAATGTCTATTTTACCCTTGGCTAGTTAAATTAAACGATAGAATTTAACAAAATGGGTGCACAGTGATCATTGTTGAAACAAGTGGGTGCATGATAATATTTGTCAAAACATATGGGGGCGGCAAAAAATAACCCTAAAATTTAATGTAAATTAGTTTTAGTAGTTATCTAATTATAAATATCAACAGTAGCTTCATATAATATATGTTATAATCTAAGTAATTGTATAATGTAATTAAAGAAAATGATTATGAAAAAATTGGGCCTAATTGGATAAATTGATCATTTTCAGCCTATAAAATAAATTATTCTCTTAAATGTAGGGATGACAATGGGGAGGAGGGGATTGACATCTCCGTACCTATCTCCGTTATTCTATATATATTTTTGTTCCTTCTTATCTCTATTAGAATTACTTGAATAGATCCTCACCTCTTGCCTGAATAATAAGAGGGGATCCCGAGGGTCCCTGATCTCTGAATAACTAATTTATTTTTAAATTTAAATTGTGAACTTGATTTAATCATATTAAAATAAAAATTTAAACAAAAGTAAGGTTTGACAATAAATCTTACACTAACATTAATTCATTACAAAAATCACATTACAAAAATACAAATCATCATAATAATTATCTTTAATCATCATAATCCTATAATAAAAAGGAGTTATTTTTATATTAATAATAAAATAAATTTAATGGGTATAGTTATTGAATTTAATTTTTTTAATAAAAATATTTACTCTTGCACCTTATGCTCCTTCTTTTCTTCCTCGAGAAATATGACAAATTGAGAGATAATATCAACTTTCAAATCTAAAATAATAAAAATAATATAAACAATATGACTCATAATTTAAAACAGTTTTTGCCCAAGGCCTTTAGAATAAAGTCTAGTTGAATGGTAATTCATGACTACAACTAATTAAGTATGCTTGAAATTTTTATAGCAGATTTGTATAAATATTTTGACGTTTGTTATTTGTACTAATATTTAATATTTTATAATTTAAATATCATTATTTATTTATTAATAATTCTAAAAAATAAAATCAAAATTAAAAATTAATATGATAAAATGAGAAAATTAGTAAGGGATATGGATTCCACATCATTCCTATCCCTTCTCCAAATAAGAAAGTGAATAAAAAATTATCTTTATTCCTTTTTTGAATAAAAAATTAGATATAAAATCGTCCTCGTACTTTCTCTAAAAAAAATTCCAAAAATTCATAACCCATAGAGATTTTTCTCATCCCTATTTAAATGCATATTTTTCTACATTTTGGCTGCTTTGGTGGAGATCAGCAAAAGTGAGGCAGACGTGAGACGAGACAACAAAAGCATACGAATGTATAGTTAGGGTTGGCAAAATGAATAAACGAATCGAATCGTAAATTAATTGGGTCAAAATTATATCTATTCGAATTCGATTCGTTTATTAAACGAATGTTCGGTTCAATTCATTTATTAAACGAATATTCGGTGCGATTCGTTTATTAGACGAGTCGAATCAAATCCGGATTTGTTTATTTTTCACGAATCCATAACAAATCAAATCGAATCAGAATTCGTTTACAGTTCGTTTAGAAAAATATAATTAATAAACAAAATTAAGCAAAAAAAAACACAAATTTAATATCCCACAATAAAATACAAATAATTCAAATCATATTATACAGTCATCCAAATACCAAATACCAAATACCAAATCCTTAATATTACATATAACAATAATTCAAATTCAAATTATAAAGAAATGTAATTTTTTTTTCTTTCTTTTCATTTGTCTTTGTCACCTTAAAAACAAAAATTCTACACCAAAAAATAAATAAAATGTTATTAACATGCTGCAATATTGATAATAGTCATTGTAAAATTTCAAAAATCAAATATATAGCAAATTTGTAGCATTTTCAAGGAAATAATAATTAAACAAGATAAAAACTTTACCTAACACTATCATTTGGCTCATTTGCACTCTCTGCATATAGAGCACAATTAGTGCTCATGTTCATAAACTAATAAATCTAAGAAAAAGTCTAACAAAGAAATTAACACACATAATCACTTTCAAGCACCATTACCAAGACCAAGAATCTATTCATCATGTATGCCAAATTCTAACCCGGCAATATTCCTAATGCACTATATTCCAATACACAAAATATTAACAATACAACATAATAAATTATAAATTCTAATACTAAAAAAATTAATCCAATATTTATAGGGGCTTCTTCCTTATCCTACAGATAATTTTTAACACCATAATCGATTTATACATAATTTCATAATATTTTCCGAACAATACAAAACATTTTCTAAACCATAATCTCATAATATTCTACAATACAAAATTTCTCAATAATTCAACCATAATCTCATGATATTACCCTGAGTTGGTGATGGCTTGTTGATTTAGGTCACCTAGGCACTGGTTCGGGTCGCGGTTGCCTGGGTTTGCTGTTGCTGCACCACTGTATGGGTTAGCCACTGCTGTGGGTTTGAGTGGCTGCTAATACGTTGTGCGGCTGATGCTCTTGGGTTGCTGCCGAGTCGCGAGCTGCACTCGTGTGGCTGCGTCCCTCAAGCTTAATCGATGATAGATGAACGATGGTGGTTATAATCATCTGTTCGCTGTGAGTTAATGACAGTGGTTACTGGCGGTTGTTTTTGTTGCTTGATTGCTTCACTTGGTATGGGTGGGTGAGTGTGATTCGTGTGAGAGAGGCCGAGAGCAACGAGAGTGGCTGAGTGAGGGGAGAATTTTTAGGGATATAGCATTTAGGTTTCCGCTACTTCGTGTTTTTTTTGTTATTTGCTTAAAATTACAATATTAACCTTCAAATTTTAAAAAGCTTTCAAATAAATTTAAGGATAAAAAATAATTTAATTAAACAAATAATAAATGAATTTTAAATAAATCGACTCGTATTCGATTCGTTTATGACCTATTTATTAAACGAATTCTAAACAAATAAACGAATCCAAATTTTTAAATCTGCAATCGATTCGTTTAATTAACGAATCGAATTGAATTCACCCATTTATTAAACGAATTAATTTTTTCAAATCCAAACCCATTTAATTTGCATCGAATCGAATCAAATAAACGAATCCTAACCCATATTGCCACCCCTATGTATAGTGTGGTTAGTGGTTGACACCTTAGGAAAAAAAAAAGAATATTGGGGAATTTTGACATGATTATTATTATTATTGTTATTCTTATTCTGCAAATATAATACATGAACAAATCCATATATTTCCCCAATCCTAAATCTCATAAGTGACTGGCATGCGTTACGTATGCAACAGTCGTCCACGATCTGAAATCTACTACTATCAATCAAATAAATTCTCATTAAAGTTAATAATATAAGATCATAAATAATTTGCTTCTTCCAGAAAATTTTGGGCAATAAGAAAACTATCGCGGTTGCTAAGTGGCCAACTAGTAACCGTGAATATTATTATTACTACTATCAATTGCATTCCAAATTGTTTAAACTGTTGGAAATGCAATATAAAAATAGAAATGAAATGCGAGTTTGTACAAGCTTCGCCTTCAATTTCTTGCTTGCTTACAGAGAGTTAGTTGGCAGAGAAAATGGGATGGGCGATTGCTCTACACGGCGGAGCAGGAGATATTCCGGTGACTATGCCGCCTGAGCGCCGCCAGCCACGTGAGGCCGCCCTCCGCCACTGTCTAGACATCGGCGTAGACGCTCTCAAATCCCAAAAACATGCCTTGGACGTCGTCGAACTTGTGGTAATTATGTAATTATAACCTCTCTCTCCGTTTGACGTTTTCATATCATAAGATGCCGCCCGAATCATCGAATCGACATCTTCCGTTACCATAAAACCTCTCTTTGATTTATATTTTATTACATTTTTATTTTAGTTTTGCTTTTGTGGCCAAATGGGAACAAAATATTTTAAAATATTATTTAGGCTTATGGATGTGTAATTTCACTTGCACTTTCGCCGTTTCTCAAAAGTTCTGATTTATTAATTTAAGGGGGTGGATGCATGGCTATCTCCATACTAATTGAAGCAACTCTGGCTTTAGATACAACAAGGGGTCGATTGATATGATATGAATCATGTCAGTGGTCTTATGCCTTATGAGGATTCTCTAATTTCCTCTGTGTATTTGAATGTATTCACTCGTTTGTTGAAGCTAGTTTCTTAGGATTTTGTGTTATAATAATAATAATACATGGATGCAGTGCAATGCAAGTGCAGATTTCACTAATCAAATGCATCTGCTGCTGCTCAATTAGTTTGCACAGATTAGTTCTAGTCCTAATTTATCATTGCAATGAACTAGATGTACGTTAGCGAATTATTAATTACAAACTATTGAGCTTGATTGAAAAGTGAGGTTCACCAACAATCATCAACACGGACTTTGTTATGTATTGGGTTTAACTCCCTAATTTTTAGAGTATTTCCAATATTTCAGTTGCCTACCTAATACAGGTAATGCAGAGAAAAGAGTGTGTTTGTTTCTTTAAAAGCCTGCTGCAACAGTGGATCATTGATGGGTTCTGACTCCTGAGGCTAGATTTTTGCTTCCTTGTTGAATTGCTGCGATTTGATTTCTTGATTTGTATGCTCACTTTCATGCATTGTTTCTGATTTTCCCTATATAGGTTCGTGAACTAGAAAACAACCCGAATTTTAATGCGGGCAAGGGATCTGTCTTAACAAATGCTGGCACAGTTGAGATGGAAGCTTGCATCATGGATGGAAATACAAAGAGATGTGGAGCTGTTTCTGGACTCACAACCGTCATTAACCCCATTTCTCTGTCTCGACTTGTTATGGAGAAGACTCCTCATATTTATCTCGCTTTTGATGGTGCAGAGGCTTTTGCAAGGGAGCAAGTTAGTGCCATCTTAATGTGCATCCTCTTTATTGTTTCTGTCATATTACCTGCATAGCTGAAAGCCTGTATTTTTGTCACTTTTCTTTAGATGCAGACGTATGCTGACTTTTGTTTTTCTGGAGCTGTTATCTCTTTCCACATATTTTGTTAACTACCATTTCTGTAGTCCACTAATATTGCACTGAAGACTAGCTGTAGCGTATTTTACTTTTATCCAAATTTGTGATATAGCAACAAATGTTTTTCACCATGCTAATTCATGACATCGACTGAATTATTTGAATGGTTTTGGATAATCAAATCGAGATTTCTTTATGGCAACTTTAAGTCCTTATCTTCAATCTTGCACTTCGTTTTACCTGGCTCCACTCCCCATTGTTTTTGCTTATCACTGTAGAGTTGAGTTTGCTGCAAAGAAAAGAAAACTCTGTACGTTCTATCTCTCATCTCTCCTAATTTTGAACTATATTTTCTTAATAAATTCTCCTAAAATGTGAATTCACTACTTCCTATGTCACATAATTATTGTTTAATCAGATCAAAAGATGAGTGGTAGATCCATCTTTTGTAACTGAAGAGAGAACATTATTAACTTCAAAATTAGTGTCTTGTGGAAATGTTTTGTTATTCTGTGCAGAGTAGACTTCTAGGAACTCCCCCACTTCCCCTCTCCTCTCAAATCTTTTCCTGAATTTCCAAACATTAGCCATTTAGTCTCTCACGATTCGATTGAAATTGGGATTTGGTCATTTTGTACGGTTCACTCTGTTAGATATATCCTCTAATAGATTTGATTCAGATATTTGCTTAACCTGGCCTGGCATTTCTTGTCTGATTATGGCTTCTTAATTTTCCAGGGTGTCGACACTATAGATTCTAGTCATTTTATTACTCCAGAAAATATTGAAAGGCTGAAGCAGGCAAAAGAAGCCAAAAGGGTCCAGGTATGCTCTTAATCTCTGCTTCTTTGGATAATGGATGAGATAAGTAAATTCTTATTTGTTTATTTGGGTTTTACCTATCCAGTAGATTTTAGGATTTTAGTTGTGACAGAAATCTAGTTTGAGATGTTGTACAGCATACTGCTGAGGACTTAATATTTGAGATATAAAGATCATATTTCTTGATTATAAAAGATCTTAACAGCTTGAAATGATGGAATGTTCCTATTAGTAAGATTTGTTTTGCCAGGCTTTCTTTGGAGGTTAATTATCACCCAGATTTTCATGTGCGCAAGCATAGAACCTGGTTGAACCTTTAGGGGGTGTTTGGCACCCCTTGTTAGCCCTCATTGCATTAGCTAAACATGAGGTGTTTGCCACAGCCGCATTAGTTAGTTTCTCTTTTTTTTTTTAACACTTTATAATAATTATAAATAAATATAATTTTTTAATTTAATATAATATTAATTTTTATTTTTATTTTTGCATTATAATTCTTAAATATAATTTATTATTCAATAATATTATGTATATTTTAATTTTTATTATATTAAAAATATAACTAAATAATGTATCATTTAATAAGTTAACATAATTGATAATAAATATTTAAATAATATATAAAAATATAATATAATATTACATTATTTAATTATATTACAATAATTAATATATTAAAATTAATTATATTTAAATAATTGAATATAATTAATAATAAATATGTAAATATGAATAAATTTGAATAATATTAATTTAAAAATAATAATAATAATATAAATAATGATATAAAATATTATTATATATGCTACAAAACTTTCACTTGGATTATTTAGCACAATTCATTTTGCTAGTGAATATGTTACAATAATTGTACCACTTTATTATTTTGTGATATGTATAAACTTTTATTTTATCATCCTAAAATAACTTTTGAACTAATCTTATAGGTTTTAACTATTTGTTTATGTTGTATTATTCGAAGATTTTTTAATTAATATATTTGCTTCGATCTTTATTTCACAAGTTATTATATTTAGAGAATAGTGAAAATAAATGTTATGCTTCCAAAAATTTAAGGCTATAAGCTTTGATCTTTATGAAGAATTGTGATATTTTTAACATTTATAATAAAAAAATGTTAATTTCTATATTTCATATTTTTTAAAGTACTAATAAATATTATTTTCTAAATATATAATTTTAATTAAACATAAAAATATTAATATAGTACAGTGCAACACCAAATATAGTATAATTAAAAATTAATATAATACAGTATAGCACCAAACATTATATAGTATTGTTATAATACAGTGCTAATGCAATACAGTATAATATAATACAGTGTACCAAACGTACCCTTTGAGCGCTTGGATTGGTTTTTTAATTTCTGACAGATAGCTTTGTTTTGGTTCTATAGATAGATTATTCACAGCCCATTCAAAAGGATGTTGAAAATGAACTTCCAGCTGCAAGTGGTGGTAGCCAACTTGGAACAGTTGGATGTGTGGCTGTTGATAATCAGGGAAATTTAGCTGCTGCAACTTCTACTGGTGGAATGGTTAACAAAATGGTGGGCAGGATTGGGGATACACCCATCATAGGTTCAGGAACGTATGCTAATAACCTCTGTGCTGTTTCTGCTACTGGCAAAGGTGAAGCAATTATTCGTCATACTGTTGCGAGGGATGTGGCAGCCGTTATGGAGTTCAAAGGTCTCTCTCTCAAGGAAGCATCAGCTTATGTTGTAGAGGAATGTGTTCCAAGAGGGAATGTTGGGTTAGTTGCTGTGTCTGCATCAGGCGAAGTTGCCATGCCTTTCAACACAACAGGCATGTTTCGAGCTTGTGCTACTGAAGATGGATATTCACAGATCGGAACATGGACTTCTGTGGAATAAGTGATCTGGTTCTGCTCCAGTTGCTCCAGTTGCATAGGGAGTCACAAAGGTAACTTTGATTAATTCGTGGGAATTGGCTGTTCTCCAATTTGATGTTTCCAATATACAGTGTAATGTGATTGAACCAATTGTATTATCTTTAAGCATTTTCATTTTGAGGGAATCTTGGTCATGGAACTTTTTTAAATAAGCCTGAACTCTACAGTGCTAGATAGGTTGTAGCATCCATAGATGGGAAAAGCTTAATTTTATGTTGCACTTTGTTTGCTGGTGATTGACAGAGAATATCAAACAAATCATAACATTTATTTATATGCATAATGCAATGACTACATGGATCATATAGGCAAACATATGGTGAAATAAATCAAACACTTGTTAATGTTGTATCAACTTCGACAGATGTGTTATGCAGCGGTTTAGCATGCTGCTGCAATTATTTGTTGGATGGATGTATGACTGTTAGTGTATTGTCATCTATATCCGTATTCAATATCTCGGCGCCTATGGTTCATTAATATGAAATTGCAACCTTTTTGTAGTCAAACTATGAACACCCCGGCACAGATGGTTTGAAAAGGTGTTCTGGAATGGGGGTAGTTCTGAAAAGGTGTTCTGGGAATGGAACGCATTCATGTGGGCTATTGTTAAGCGGAGGGGTGCGCTGAGAAAGAGTACCTAGATCGGTTCATAAGTGAGAAAACGAGAGCTTTGAGCTAAGTTGTGCCGGATTTTGGCTTGCTGGTCAAGTAAACTTCAGTAGGTCGAGCTTGGAAGTGTTGTTGCAACCACATGAGCCCTTCAAGGCCAAAAACGGGTTGGAACCAAAAGCCTTGGTACTGATAGAAATGCATGCCACACCAGCCCTGCACTATTCTTAAAATATGAGGACATTAAAAAAGACCCTTTGGTTAATGTCAGAAGATAGGCTGAGTTCTTGAGCCAGCCTTTTACCTCAGAAGAAGAGGAAGCAGGGGTAGTCCAAGAAATTGTGAAACTATGTAGTTTTGAGAATATGAGCAATTTGGAAGTGACCAAATCCAGTATCAATCGTGTTAACATTGAAATTAAAAAATGATGTGTACTTCAGGCAGCGGAAGCTTGGAGCTTGGAAGAATCATTTAACAGCGGAGATGATACAATGTCTTGACCAGATCGTGCAACAAAAGTTCAGAGGTTCTGGCTTGTCACTTTGAAAATGTTTTCTAGTTTCTGAACGTCGGAAATGCATGAATCTCATTTTTTGGTATGTTTACTTTATTTGCTAAGATGTCTGCTTTGATGCACTTTCTCAATCTACCTATAAGCAAAAGTGCCACATTACATAAAGAACGGTATAAAACGAAATACAAGGTATGGGTTGATCAAGCAAAACTGCAATTTCATTTGATGAATTGAATGAAAAGCTACTTTCTTTTGAAACCATGGTGAAGGGTGAAAAAAAAAAAAAAACTTACCATATGGTGAAATTTTCTATAAGAAACTCTTACTCACTTTTGGTCAAACTCCTTGAGATCAATCAATTGATTTTTAAGTAGTTTTATGCAACTACTGAGTTTATTATCCCTTATCCACCTATTTATCTTTAAACGCTAAACGGCAAAAAAGAAAGATGACAGAAACGGCAGCATGCCTTTTCTCTCTTCTATTTGGTCCACAAAAAAACATTAAAATAATACTTAAAAAACCTCTCCATATCGCAATGTTATCTCAAACATTACGTCTCCTTGACAAGTGCCACAGCCCAAAGCTCTGCACATCCACATCCATTTTGTTGGAGGAAAAATCGAAAACCAACCATTTTTCGATCAGAGCTAACGATCTCTTATCAAGAAAAAGGTAAGAAAAGCCACAACCCTGAAGTCAACAGAGCTGCCATCACTACGCCAACCTATAGCAAAGCCAACAGAGTCACTGCCACCATGCCAACGCATCACGGAGCCAATAGAGCCACTGCCACCACACCAGCACTGTCACCGCCAATGGTCCCATTTAACTCTCTCACTCGTACAAAATCAAATTTTTGTCCAACAATTAAAAATAAAAAATTTGAATTCTGTGTTTTATGATACTTTTTGGAATCATTGGGGTATAAATAGGTTCTAATATATGATTAAAGAAGATTTTTCCTTCGGAAAACATTACCGGACTTGTGTGCAAAGGGGAAAGTTACTGCAGCTGAAAATCTTTTGGACCTGTTTAGTAGATGCCCTGCTGTTGATGAGGATAGTTACATGAGGTCTTGGATCAGCAGATTTGTATTCATTCATCAAGTTGTAGTGTCGTAATTGTGGAGAGAACTGATGAGGATGGAAAAAGATCCGAGTTTCTTACCGTCAGTGTCTTAGACAAATTAAGTCTGTTAACCCAAAGTTGAAATCTAACTCTTGGTTCTCTCAAATGGAATCCAAATGATGAATTCCACAGTAGCAATTCATATTGCTAAATGGAAAGATTTTGCATTATACATAAAAGTGGTACAAATTGGCCATTGACCATCCAGAAGGCATGGAATGGAAATTATTAGGTTTCTTTGCAAAAGCATTCAATTATAACTTAACATTATCATATTTGAGTATTCAAATTCTCTTAATTAATTATAATTATATGTAGATTATTTATAATGTCTTTTTCTCATATAAAATGTGAGTGGAGTAGAGACATCACTCTCCCGTGAGGAATATTTAATCGACATGTACTTCATAAAATAAAAATATAATAACGTAAATCTCATAAATATATCTGATTATAAGTATCAGTACAAAAACACTATCTCCAAGACTACTAGCATTTTGTGTTTGCTCCCAAATCATTAAAATATTTTTATTATTTATATCGTTGTGTTTAATTAGCATAGTCTTAAATAATATTTGGGAAAACAATAAAAAATTGAAGTAGTTTCCTAAACGAGCTCCGAGCATGCAACAAGTGTTTCATCAGTATTTAGAAAATACTGCAAACCTTTCAGCAGATCGTTGGGAGTATCTTTTTCGGTTTCGTTTTCTTATACATCATAAGAAATAGGGTTATTTCCACCTAGCCCCCAAATCTTTCAACATTTTTTATCGGACATCCAAATTTTTTGAAAATTTCTACAGGGCACTCAATTCCATTAATTTAACTGTTACTTTTAATGGAGCTGTTGTGCAAATTTTATTGAACTCGCAAGCGCACGAATCTGTTGTAGTATAGATTAATGGTGCGAGTGTCGATCCCACGAGGAGGTGGATTTTAATTATATATAAAATTAATTTAGTGAATGGGTGATTGGATTTAAGTTGGAAAATGATTTAGACTATGCTAAAAACTAAATTAAAATAACAAGAATAAATTCTGGAATTGGAATTAAAAGGGCAAGAATAAATTGAAGTGAATTCTATTGAAATGACGTACTTGGGTATCTGGATCCGTATCAACATGCATCATGGGCTAAATATTCCATATTAATACCAATTAAATCATGAGAGGGAAATCCACACCTCATGAACCACGCTCTAATAAATATGGTGCTAAGGGCTTATCGTGCCAAATAATAATAATCTTATACTAGGGTGCCGGTGAAACCAGGGCAGTACTAGACAAGATTAGTATTATTTGTCGACGAGAAGTCAAAACATCCACAAAAACTAGAGGGGAAGAGAAAATAAATTTACCAAATCAAGCCCATGACACATGTTGAGACTCCACCTTCAACCCAAGCTTGAAAGAAAATTAGCCACTCATAGTTGAACTAGGGGCAAAATGGAAATTTATTAAAATACGAAGAAAATACAAGATAGAGAGAGAATTACAGAAAATGAACCCTAAAAATGGATTCAGAGGTGCCAAATTAGGGGGGAAGCCCCTTTTTTATAGTTACATCGAGTAAATCATGACCATCGGATTAAAAACAGTTTGGACGCTCAGGATTTCACCACGTCATCAGCCACTATTCTCACAGTACAGTCAACAGCCACTATTTGTACAGTACAGTCAACAGCCACTATTTGCACAGTAACGCCAACAGTACCCGTACATGCGAATAATACCGTATATGTGAACAATGTCATTTTTCCTTTTATACTCCTTCTAAGGTTTTCGACCATCCTGAGTTCAAAAACGATGTCCGTTTTGCCATTTGATCTCTCGTTTATTATGAAATGACTATGATGCCCCTAAAATACATAAAATACTTAATTAAAATAAAACACACATAATTAAAGTATAAGAAACTTAAACACATAAAAGTAACGGTTGTTAGAAATACTTGATATGTAAAATAACAATTTTCTCCTTTATAAATATGCACTTTCTAACACTCAACACACCCCCCAACCAGCTTATTGCTAGTCCCTAGCAAATAAAGCGAAAACAAAAATTCAAAAATGATTTTTTTTAAACCTCTTTTTTATTTAATCAGATTAATGATAACAATCAAATGAAAGTATAAGCATTATCTCAAGTCTAAAGAAACATCACACCCACATCAACCATCCACATGAATTAGCTTAGTAGACTATCGTAGCTACCTTCAAGAATGACATGTCAAACCCCAAAATCTCACTGGATGTAGTGATACTCTCACAAAGAAATTAAACCCAAAAAATAGTCACTCCAATGAATGGTAATTGAGAGAAAATAATAAAGAAGTGATCTCTCATACTCTCACCAAAAATAAATATGCCCTTAGCTTATAAATAATACGATCTCAAGTCAAATAAAAATACTAGTCAACCCAATTTATTTATTAATTATTATTATTTTTTTTATGCATCACTACATCTTTTTAGCCCATATAACTAGCTTCTACTTCAGACTATAGTTACCTAAAATCAAGAAGGACTTTTATTAGGACGTAACGTAGGCTAGGGACATGGCTAACAAAGAAGGGAAATAGGACAAACAAGGTGTATGTTTGAGAAAAAATGCAGAGATTTTTTTTTTAAAGTGACAAGGTGGATTTCACCTATTATTGTTTTTTTTGCTTTGAAACAACAATTTTTTTTTTGAAGCAACAATTTTTTTCTTTTCTTTTTTTAAACTAGGCATAACTTCACTATACAAAATGGTTATTTACATTTTTCTCAAACATAAGTAGGTGATGGATCTTGTAAGACATTGGGTAATACTCCAAATCGGAGTGGGTTAAGATGATAAGTTGACAAATAAAAGTTTTTTTTTTAAAAGTTCAAAAGGGCTAACTATGGATATTCATAAAAGGGATGGCTAGAAAGGCTCAAACGGATCAAAGACGATCTTTCCATCATTTTTTAGGACTCTAAATAATTTTCCATATATACTAATTAAATGGGCTTCCAAATGTAGTAACACACATTTTTTTTCATTTTTTTTAATTTTTTTATTTTATTTTTTTAGGGTTAACTCCAAAGAAATCTAGAGATCGTATATATAATAATAAACTACTAAGCTATATAAAGAATGTGCAAAATGGTTACTCTCCAAGAAAAATGATAGGCTCAAAAACTCACTTGGTATTTATTATGACATGTTCATTCCTTCAAGCAACTCATATTTGTCTCCGACATCAACATGTTGAGTAACAAACATAGTATAACATCACTTCAGACTAAAGATAATACAAATACTAAAATTTGAAATCATCATATCATCCAATGTCAAAACAAATCACAATTTTTTTTTAACATCAGTCTACCCCCCAACCTATTCTAAACGTGAAAGGAAAATATACATGCAGAAAAAATGATGCAGAAAAACTAATTAGAAAATGATAGAAAATGATTTTTTTTTAATTTAAGAAGATGCGTTTCTAGAGGTACTACACTCTATATTCAGCCATCTTTGACTCAAAAATTTTTGTTTGAAAATGTATATTTATAAAGGAGAAATTAAAAAAATGAACATCACAACATAAAAAGAAAAAGAAAATATATGAATTTTTTTTTAAATTTTTTTTTTTTTAAAGATGAAGATGCGTTTCTAGAGTTACTACACTCCATATTCAGCCATCTTCAACACAAAAAGTTAGCAACAGTTAGTTTCTACAACAAAAAAATAGTAAAAACTTAACCAATATTCCACAATTGTCGACTATTCCCTCCCCCCAACCAGAACGAAACTTGTCCTCAATGTTTTAAAGGAAAGAAGTAGAGTTTAGAAGACATCACCTGGGTGGTGCAACACAAAAGAAAATATTTACAGGCGGAGGGTTAAATCTAATTTGTACTTCTTACTGCGGCTACTGTTACCGTCATCATTTGAACGCTCCAACACAAAGCTCCAGGGGTCTGGCTCCGGTTTATAAGCTTGTAACATATCAAGTAGCTCATTAGCAGTGTGAGCATAAATAAAAAGTTTTTTCGCACTGGAAGGAATAAAGTAGTTTTTTATTGCATGGTTAAGAAATGCGATAAAGCCATCATAAAAATTATTGACATTTAACAAACCGATGGGTTTCTGGTAATGTGCAATTGAGCCCAAGAAGCTAGTGTGATAAGTGCCTCTAGAGTTGCAAGATCTCCTGGAAGGAAAATAAAAGCATCAGCATGATTAAGCATTTCATTTATTCGTTCTTGCATACCTGAGACGACTAATTCTTCTCCAGTCGTGGAGTCAGACACACTGCCCAAAGGTTTTAGGACTCTAGGGATGATGCCTAACACTTCGCTTCCTCTGACAAAAGCAGCTTCTGAGACCAATTTGGATAACCCTCGGTTACCTCCTCCATACACCAAGTGTAATTTTCTCTCTGCTATGTTTCGACCAAGATCTATGGCTGCTTCAACGAACTCTTTATGTTTGCCATAGGTAAATCCAGAAAGCACACAAAGGTTCTTGAATTGTCTTTTGAGAGTAAAAGCCATTGGAATATTTGTCAAAAACAATTTATGAGTGCTTAACATAAAAGTCATATTTAAGATTCTTGGTGACAATGGATCACAATTGTGTATGAGGTGGCGTGTCAATGTCAAAAACGCGTAAAACACATGGCTCGATAGTTAAAAAGCAAACATTAAAAATAAACAGTAAGAAAATTATTAAAGACAATAATGCACTGATAAAATAACAGTGAAATAAAATAAAATAACAGTAAAGTAAAAGGATATTTACAGGTAGTTGCGACTGTGGCTCACATCTTCCTTTGGTTTTATGTCCAGAAACGGCTTGAACGCCCTCTATGGGTCGAGGATAGGCTTCCCATCCAATTTTCTTATAAACTGGCAAACATGGTCGTTTATAGTCAGATTCCCGAGACTATATCGTGCATGTTCTTTCTGGAATAATGGCCATAACTGGAGAATCGCTCCTTGCACATATCCACTGGGATGCATTTCAAGAGACAAAAGGATATCATCCAATGACTCCTTATTCAAGCCATCCCTAATGAATTGAATTTTATCTTCCCTGTTATCAAATACCATTCCTAAAGAACATCGGTTTTTATTGCAATTCATTTTGGCACACTTATGACAAGCAACAGAAATTCTTCGAGCTCGTCATTTTCTTGCATAGTTTCATTTCCCACAATCAGGCATGTATGCAATAAATTTTTGAGGTAACTCACCTGCCAATTGTACTTTCGCTTTAATTAACCAACGGATGTCAGTAGGTATGTTATTCCTCATGAGCAGTCGCATGAGTTCGGACCGAGTTTTGTAGATCGTAAGGAGGGCATTCTGAGGGAGTGAAGGGAATCGCTTGTGAAGCTTCGCTAGAATCTCGGTTCTGTCCATTCTTTCACCTCAGAATATCAGTTATTATGGGAAACTGAAGTAACCGACTTGATTGTCACGGAGTACCGTTATCCGCCATTTCACCGGGGTAACAAACTAAAGCACACAAACAGAAAAACAAATTAAAACACACAAGGAAAATCAAAATCGTCCTCTTATTGAATTTACCTCAAGCTCCAACTGGATGTTGTAAACACCTCGTTCAATATTTCTTAGTTGGCTTTCTAAATCCTCAACATAGGCTACTAACTCTGGTGGTTGTAGAGCCCAAATGCGATGTGTTTTACAACATTGAATATGGCTTTTGAGATGAGTTTTGATACGTTGAAGTGGTTTAAGAATGTTCAGGAGGAACGATCTTCGTGTGGCACTCATTATTAACAATGATAAAAGAAAAGTTAATGACAAAAGAAACACACTTATGCAAAATAAATTCAATTAGCAAAAGAATAAAAATAAAGAAAGAAAGAAAAATCAAACCACCGAAAAGACAAAAAAAATCAATTCAAATCTGGTGGGTCACTCAAATTTATTTCGGTGTCTTCTCCATGTGGTTGGTACTCTAGATATGGCTTTAATCTTTGACTATTAACTTTAAATGTGACACCGTTCTTTGGGTCTTTAATTCCAATTGCCTCATGTGGAAAAACAGTATGAACAATAAATAGATCAGACCATCGAGAGCGTAACTTACCTGGGAATAGGTGCAAGCGAGAGTTGAATAAAAGCACTTTCTGACCTATAGTGAAAGCTTTTCTCATAGTATGCTTATCATAGAAGACTTTCATTCGTTGCTTGTAAATTTTGGCATTTTCGTGCGCGTCATTACGAATTTCTTCAAGTTCTGCCAATTGTAATCTTCTTTCTGAGCTGGCTTGATGCATGTCAAAATTGAATTTCTTGATAGCCCAATATGCACGATGCTCGAGTTCCACAGGTAGGTGGCAAGCTTTTCCATACACTAGCCTATAGGGTGACATCCTAATCAGTGTCTTGAAAGCCGTTCGATATGCCCATAATGCATCATCAAGTCTTAATGACCAATCTTTTCTGTCCGCCCTCACCATCTTTTTTAATATGTGCTTTATTTCTCGATTGGAGATCTCCACTTGGCCACTGGTTTGCGGATGATACAGGGTCGCCACTTTATGAGTGATTGAATACTTTGTCAAAAGAGCTTTGAATGCTTTATTGCAAAAGTGGACACTACCATCACTAATTATCGCTCGAGGGAATCCAAAGCGTGAAACAATATTACTTTTTCAAAAACCCTATCACCACCTTGTGATCATTGGTTCTACATGGAATTGCTTCTACCCATTTCGATACGTAATCAACAGCTACCAATATGTATTGATGGCCAAAAGAAGGGGGAAAGGGTCCCATGAAGTCGATACCCCATACGTCAAAAATCTCAACCACTAAAATTGGATTTAGTGGCATCATGTTCCTTCGTGTAATGCTCCCCATTCGTTGACACCTATCACATGAAGAACAAAAAGTATAAGCGTCTCGAAATATAGTTGGCCAATAGAAACCACATTGTAAAACTTTAGTCGCTGTTTTCTTAGCACTGAAATGGCCTCCACAAGCTTGTTCATGGCAGAATGAAAGGATATTCTGAATTTCATTTTCTGGGACACATCGTCTGACAATTTGGTCTGCACAATATTTGAACAAATATGGGTCATCCCAAAAAAAATTCTTTATTTCTGCAAAGAATTTGGCCTTGTCTTGCTTAGTCCAATGCTCTGGAAGTTTGCCTGTAACAAGATAATTAACTATATCAGTATACCAAGGTAAAACTTCCACACTCATTAATTGTTCATCTGGAAAGGACTCATTCAATGTTAGTGGCTCTGTAATTGTGTCAAAATGAAAACGAGAGAGATGGTCCGCCACAACATTTTTTGTGCCTTTCTTATCTTTGAATTCCAAGTCAAATTCCTGCAAAAGTAACACCCAACGAATTAGTCTAGCTTTTGCATCTTTCTTCGTGAGAAGATATTTCATAGCAGCATGATCTGTGAACACAATTATTTTACAACCAATGAGATAAGATCGAAATTTTTCCAATGCAAACACTACTGCTAGCATTTCTTTTTCAGTAGTTGAATAGTTCAACTGTGCATCATTCAATGTCATACTAGCATAATAAATAACATGGGGAATTCGATCAACTCTTTGTCCTAATACTGCTCCTACTGCATAATCAAATGCATCACACATGAGCTCAAATGGTAAGCTCCAGTTTGGGGGCTGAATGATGGGTGATGTTGTCAACAATTGCTTTAATTTTTCAAAAACCACAAGACATGAATCATTAAAAATAAAAGGTGCATCCTTAGCAAGTAAATTGCATAAGGGTTTAGAAACTTTGCTAAAATCTTTAATGAAACGTCTATAAAAACCAACATGCCCAAGGAAAGATCTTACTTCTCTGACTGTTTTGGGTGGAGGAAGATTAGAAATGAGATCCACCTTGGCTTTGTCAACCTCAATACCTTTGCTCGAAATGATGTGACCGAGAACAATACCTTGTGTTACCATAAAATGACACTTCTCCCAATTTAAGACCAAGTTCTTTTTGATACATCTCTGCAGAACTAGTGTTAGATGACGTAAACATTGATCAAATGAGTCACCAAAGACAGAAAAGTCATCCATAAAGACCTCAAGGAATCGTTCAACCATATCAGAAAAAATGCTTAACATGCATCGTTGAAATGTAGCAGGTGCATTACATAATCCAAATGGCATTCTCCTATATGCAAAAGTGCCAAAAGGGCAAGTGAAAGTGGTCTTCTCTTGATCTTTTGGTGCTATGGGAATCTGATTATATCCTGAGTAGCCATCTAGAAAGCAATAAAATTCGTGACCTGCTAACCTATCAAGCATTTGATCGATGAATGGTAAAAGAAAATGGTCTTTACGTGTGACAGAATTCAACTTTCTATAATCAATGCATACGCGCCATCCTATAGTTACTCTAGTGGGTATCAATTCATTATCTGCATTCGCAATTACAGTGACTCCTGACTTTTTGGGGACAACTTGAACATGACTGACCCATGAACTATCAGAAATTGGGTAAATGATACCTGCATCTAATAGCTTAAGGACTTCTGTTCTAACAACTTCTTTCATATTAGGATTCAACCGACGTTGCATTTCCCTAGTAGATTTAGCATTTTCATCAAGGTGAATGTAATGCATACAGTCCACTGGATTTATACCTTTTATGTCTGCTATAGTCCATCCTAATGCTCCTTTATGCTCTTTTAAAACATCCAACAACTTACCTTTTTGTTCGTCATTGAGGGATGATGAGATGATTACCGGTAGAGTACTTTCTTCCCCCAAGAATGCATATTCCAGAGTGTTGGGCAATGGTTTGAGCTCGAGTTTCGATGGTGATTCTGATGATGGGATAAGTTTCTTCTCTGATGGTGCTAGTTGTTCAACTCTTGACTTCCATTTGTTAGTGTCCATGGATGGTGCTGAGTTAAGTAGAGCATTGACTTCATCGATCTGTCTGTCAATATCAAAATCCAAACCAAAATGTGTTAAACATGTTTCTAAAGGATCATCACTAAGGTTTAAAACAAAAGTGTCATCAACTAATGCTTCTATTAAATCCACATCAACAATTCCATCATCTGTATTGTGAGGTTGTTTGGCAATATTGAAGATGTTCAGCTCCATAGTCATGTTGACGAAGGACAATTGCATATTTCCAGTTCTGCATTGAATATGAGCATCCGCAGTTGCCAAGAAAGGTCGGCCTAGAATAATGGGGATGTGCTTCCTTGACTCTTGTATTGGTTGAGTGTCAATTACAATGAAATCAACAGGAAAATAAAACTTGTCTACCTAGATAAGCACGTCCTCCACAATACCACGAGGTATTTTTGTGGACCGATCTGCGAGTTGTAACACCACTGGAGTTGGATGTAATTCTCCAAGTCCAAGTTTCATGAAAACAGAATAAGGCAACAAATTTACACTAGCTCCTAAATCCAACAAAGCATTCTCAATTGTGTGGTTCCCTATATTACATGAGATAGTGGGGGAACCTGGATCTTTGCATTTTAAAGGAATTTTATGTTGGAGTATAGAACTAACGTTTTCTGTTAAAAATGCCTTCTTTTGAACATGCATATTTCTCTTTTTAGTACACAGATCTTTAAGAAACTTGGCATAAGATGGAACTTACTTTATAGCATCAAGTAATGGGATGTTAACACTTACCTATTTGAAAATTTCGAGAATCTCACCTGTAGATTTTCCTTTCTTTCCTTTCGCTAACCTTTGAGGAAATGGAGCTTTGGGAACATATTCTCGAGGTTTGGTTTCTTCTTTCTCCTCTGGTGATGATTCATCAACACTCACAGGTACAATTTGGTTTTCTTTCGTCACTGGCATCTCTACTTTTTTGTCGACTTCTTTTCCTTTTCGCAAGGTCATAACAGCTTTGACCTCTCCATGTTGCTGTGGTGAATTGCTACTTGCTTCATGCACTTCTTTAGGGTTAGGCACTGGTTGACTTGAAAATTTACCTTTCTCAACAGTCATTGCCAAGGTCTGAACTGAAGAAGCAAGCTGTCCTACCATCTTCTCAAGGCTTGAAACTGATTGAGCTTGTGAGTTGAAGCCCGCTCTCAACTCATTTCGTAATCCATCAATGGTGCGGTTTTGTTGCTCAATCGTGGAGTGAGTGACATTCTTGAAATTCTGGAATGCATCCTCCCATGATCTGGGTTGAGAGTAATTTTGGTTCTGATTAAATGGTCTGAATGGGGGCTGAGAGGCTTGAGGATTTTGAGGAATTAGTTGTATTGGTGGAGGTGGAGCTGCTGGTCCATTCTGTTGGAATCCTTGAGACCATGAAAAATTGGGGTGGTCTCTCCATCCAGGATTATATGTGTTGGAGTATGGGTTGTAATTCGATGGTTTTCTCATTACACCTATGGCATTGGCTTGATTTGAATATGAGTCGAGGTCATGTGGCTCTGTTGATTTAGCAGTCGATAACGATGCTATTTTTCGAGAGAGACTTTCAACTATCTCCTTGACTTCTTTGATTCCTAAAGTTGACTCGCCAATGTGAACCTCATTCACTCCCTTAATCCTTCTAGTATTCCTGAGTGACCGACTCCGTTGTTGGGAATTATCTGCTTGTCGTTGGAAGAATTCCCAAATCTCTCCTCCACTTGTTGCCATTATCCATTCTTGCACATTCGGTAATAAGCCCTCCAAAAAGTATTGGCATTGGTGCCATTTCTTGTACCCATGATGTGGACACTTCAAGAGTAGCCCATTGAATTGCTCCCATGTTTCGAAAAACTGCTCGTCATCTCTCTGGGTAAACTCCGAGATTTCCCTGCGAATAGCATTTGTTTTATGAAAAGGGAAATATTTATTTAAAAATTTTGTAACCATTTGTTCCCATGATGCAATACTATTAGCAGGTAATGTATTAAGCCATGAACGAGCTATATCCTTCAAAGAAAATGGGAATAATCTAAGTTTTACATCATCATCTGAAAAATTCTCATATTTAAATGTTTGACAAATTGCATGAAAATCATTCAAATGATTGTATGGGTCCTCATTTGCTAGGCCATAGAACGTGGGGAGACAATTTAGCACACTAGGTTTTAATTCAAAACTCCTAGTAGCTACATTTGGGTACCGTATGCATGATGTGCTCAAATTAGCTAAGGGACTAAAGTAGTCCTTAAATGGCCTCTCCTGTGGTGCTTGTAAATCCATTTTGTTTTTAATGTTTTCGTGTGTGCGAAGTGTTTTTTCTAATTCAAGATCTATAGGTTCAAGATTAGGTAATAGTGACCTACGACCATGCATGCAAAATAAAAATAAAGATGGGAACAAAACAAATAAAAATAAAGAAGAAGGAGAAATTACGATACTTATCTTATTGCGCTATTACAACTTTACTATAAAAATACACAAAAATAAATTCGTGAAATAAACTAACTAAAGATAAATAAATAAATAAGATAAATAAAAATTACAAAGAAGAAATAAAAAAATAACTTGAAAATTAAATTACAAAATTTAAAGAAGAGAAAAAGAAATACTAACCTCTAAATGTAGATTCACTTTTTTTTCTTTTTGTCTTTTTTTTAAAAAAAAATTCAAGAAAACAATTAAATGGAAATATTCACAAAAATTAATTCTATGAATTAAAATTACTTACCAACCCGGCAACGGCGCCAAAAACTTGTTGTGCAAATTTTATTGAACTCGCAAGCGCACGAATCTGTTGTAGTATAGATTAATGGTGCGAGTGTCGATCCCACGAGGAGGTGGATTTTAATTATATATAAAATTAATTTAGTGAATGGGTGATTGGATTTAAGTTGGAAAATGATTTAGACTATGCTAAAAATTAAATTAAAATAACAAGAATAAATTCTGGAATTGGAATTAAAAGGGCAAGAATAAATTGAAGTGAATTCTATTGAAATGACGTACTTGGGTATCTGGATCCGTATCAACATGCATCATGGGCTAAATATTCCATATTAATACCAATTAAATCATGAGAGGGAAATCCACACCTCATGAACCACGCTCTAATAAATATGGTGCTAAGGGCTTATCGTGCCAAATAATAATAATCTTATACTAGGGTGCCGGTGAAACCAAGGCAATACTAGACAAGATTAGTATTATTTGTCGACGAGAAGTCAAAACATCCACAAAAACTAGAGGGGAAGAGAAAATAAATTTACCAAATCAAGCCCATGACACATGTTGAGACTCCACCTTCAACCCAAGCTTGAAAGAAAATTAGCCACTCATAGTTGAACTAGGGGCAAAATGGGAATTTATTAAAATAAGAAGAAAATACAAGATAGAGAGAGAATTACAGAAAATGAACCCTAAAAATGGATTCAGAGGTGCCAAATTAGGGGGGAGGCCCCTTTTTTATAGTTACATCGAGTAAATCATGACCATCGGATTAAAAACAGTTTGGACGCTCAGGATTTCACCACGTCATCAGCCACTATTCTCACAGTACAGTCAACAGCCACTATTTACACAGTACAGTCAACAGCCATTATTTGCACAGTAACGCCAACAGTACCCGTACATGCGAATAATACCGTATATGTGAACAGTGTCATTTTTCCTTTTATACTCCTCCTAAGGTTTTCGACCATCCTGAGTTCAAAAACGATGTCCGTTTTGCCATTTGATCTCTCGTTTATTATGAAATGACTATGATGCCCCTAAAAGAAGCTATTTGAAAGTTATTAAAATGTCTGAAATACCCCTTATCTTGAATTAGAAAAGAATTAAATAATTAATAGTTACATAAAAAATCTTAATTAAAAGTAATTAATAATAATCACATAAATTAACTTATCAAATAAATTTAATTTATCATTATCAAATAATATTTAGAGTACGAACTTTTAAATTTATTCTTTGACCATTAAAATAAACGGTTAAATTAACGGACTTGGGTGTGGATTGAGCATGGTTGAAATATTTAGGTATGCAGTGGAATATGTTGAAACATTCGAGGATGGGGCGGAATTAATCCTAAGAAATCATCGATGATGGTTTGTTTTGAAGAAGTCTCGGCTTTCAAATAACAGGCCGGTGGTTTTATTTTTTATTTTATTTTTATTTTGCTGCTATCGAACAAATGCAGATTTGAGTGCCATGGAGCAAATGCAGATTTTTTTTTTTTGCCTCCTCTCGCGTGACTTTTGCCTCCTTTTTTAATCATTATTTTAAACTTCTTCCGGGCCATTTTTTTTATTAATTTTGCATTACTTTTGCGTCATTTTTTAACCATTATTTTAGACTTTTTGCGGTCCATGAGGAAAGAGTGTACTCCTTTCACCTTATGGCTATTTAGCACTACTCTTATCTTTAACTAAAAAAAATATGAAGATAACATATGAAATAAAGAAGAAAAGAAGTGGTGACAGTTTCTGAAAGCTATTTTGAAAATTACTAATTGACAACACCCACCCATCCTCATAGCTATAGATGATACTTGAAGCCGATAATTACACCAGAATGTAGAGTAACAAACAAAATAACAAGGCAAAAATATTAAATTTTGTTTATAATCATAATAGTTTATAATAGTTAAAACAACTTCTTTTGTGGGCAATTTTTTGTCTTTTTATATTTTAAGGGTAAATTAGTAAAATAAACTTTAGTTATAAGAAGGAAGTAGTTGTTATGGAGATTTTAATTCAATTGATGGATTGGATAAATTACAAAATTAATTTATTTGCATCTACCAAAAAAAAGAACATTTTGTGATAAAAATTCTTATCTAGCACCAATTGACAATGCTTTGCAATTGATTAAGCCGTTTGGGTGTGCAGCTCAAATAATTTGATTTTAATTATATTCAGTTGATTTCACATTTTGTTCTCGAGTTTGGAATTGTATCACAAAACTCTTTTCAGAAACAATTTCATCCAAATCAGTCTATCTCGTTTACTTGTCGTACATGAGTCGAGTTTGTGAGAATTAAGGGGTCTACTTCACAAACTATAATTTACAGCATTCTTCAATCCCCCGACTTTCTGAAAAAAAAAATACCCAAAAAAATTCTGAAAGGGAAATTTTATTTCTTTAATTTGTTGCGGTACAACTAAACAATTGTTATTTTTTTTTTTATTCCTGGAAGGAAAATTTAAGAGAGCCAAGTTGTTTGTGGATAGAATTGAATGAAAGGAAATGATATTACAAAAAAAAAATCTTTAAGAAATTATTGGGGATATTGTAGGGTCCTCTGCACGATTCGATCACGGATCACCAATCATATCTCAATTTCTTAACTGCAGATATTCCGCGGAAGATTCCCATTGGCTATGTTACTTGCAGAAACTGCAGATATTTGGCAGGGATTGGCATTCTGGATTCCCAGATATAATTGAGGACGTATCGGTATGGCCTCTCTCTGGTCAACAGCTAGCCATCCGACAGGATGCTCAAGTGCGAAATCATTGCTATTTAGCTTTGTTTCTTGCAATTCTCCGAACCCACCGTAAAAATATTTGGAAATTGTTTGAATATACAAAGACTGTAATGTGAAGTCACTCTCTAGCCCTTCATTCCGACACATTAAAGTAGAAAGACGGTATAGTTGAGGGAGGAAAACGAAAATAACACGTGCCATTGCCTGGATGAATAATCGTTCCCAGGTTTGGGGTTCTAAAATTTAGTGTGAACGGATTTTCACATCATTATCAATAGGTTATGATATTGCAAAAAATTGTTCACACTGTTATCTCGTACTGAATAAAAATTTTTCTCATATCCAAATTCATAACCATTGTCCAACTATTAACAATGGATAAAAAAATCTTAAAAAAAATCGTAATCTTAAAAAAATTAAATTGAATCAACGGTTTTTTTTAATTCGGTTTAATTTTTAATATAATATTATAAAACAAACTTTTGTACGATTACCAAAAAGAGTGCTGACATTGCTGACCGGCATAGAAATGTCCAAGAAACAGGAAAATTTTGTCGGCTCAACTTTTTAAAAAGCAATTTTAGTGGTAATAATGGGAAGACAAAAGTTTTCATAGATTGTTTTTCTAATATGATTGTAGATTTCATATATTAATGTCTAATCCAACCATCACCAAATGGCATACTTGGAATCGGTGTGTCGTAGGAATTTTCTTTTTTGTTTTAATTACAATTCATAGAACCATTGGTACTATCAAGCACATGCAATAAATTGACAAATAGCTCACATAACACTATTGACTCACGTCTCATGACAACTCCTATGCGATGTACTTTTTGGGTATATATGTTGCATTACGTAATTATCATGTATTAAAATATTATTCACATTAAATTAATATTAGTGCTATGTTTGGAAGAACATGGGATTGAGTTAAAAGGGCTGCGCTAATGCGGCACGACAAATTTTTAATTTAATAATAATAAATAAATATAATTTTTTAATTTATGAGGGCATTAACTTACTTTTGTTTTTACTTTTTCTTTATAATAATAATAAATAAATATAATTTAACATATTTTTTTATTTTTACATTATAATTATTAATATAAATTAATAAATGAATAATTTATTATAATTAATAATAAATATTTAAATTTAAATAATATTTAATTTAAAATTAATAATAATATAAATATTAATACTAAATATTAATACAATTTAAAAGATTAATATAATATAATATTTAAATTAATCATAAAAAATTAATACAATACAATGCACCACCAAACATTGTATAACTTTATTATAATACAATACTAGGGGTGGGCAAAAAAACCGTGGTGTAAAAAAAACGAACCAAACTAGTGGTTTTTTCTTATTCGGTTCAGTTTTTTTTAAAAAAAAACCGAATAAACCGTTTGTAAAAAAATCAAAATATTGGTTCGATATTCAGTTTATTTAACTGAACCGAAAAACCGAACCGAATAACCGAATTTTTTTATTTAATTTAAATTAAACATATGTTAATTTTTAACTGATGTATAAGATAAGTAACATGAACTTGCATGCACACAATCAGAGTATATATATATATATGTAAGTGTTACTGTTACAATTTCATAAATTTTATTTTCCCAAAATAAACCCTAAAGCTATCAAAATCGAAACCAAAATATCAAATCTAAATCACCCAACCATTGCACACCCACCCACTGAAATCACGTTTCACACTACTCACCGACGATTGTTATTTTTATTTCTCTTTATAACATTATGATTATGTTTATATAGATGGATTATTGGAGTTTAGTTATGTATTTTGAAATTTTAATTTTCATATTTTGGGAGTATTTTATTAATAGTTAGTAAGATATTAGTGATCAAATGTGTTTTGAATACTTTATATTTATTGTTAATATTTGTAATAAAATTAGGATAAATTAATTGTTGAAAAAAATTATTACATTCATGAGGCCCAATGGGCTAAAAATTTAAAAATTTAAAACAATCCCATTTTAGAAAAAGAACCGAAAAACCGAACCGAACCGAAAAGAACCGTTTGAATTCGGTTCTTATTCAGTTTCTTTTATAAAATAACCGAATTAAAACAGTTCTACAAAATTTCGAACCGAACCGTGCCCACCCCTATACAATACAATATAATATAATATAATATAACATAGTGTGTCAAACACACCATTAGAGTAAATTTTAGGATGTCTAACATATTCAAAATAACAACATACATATAAGTTTAATTGGTAAATTCACTTGAATGGTATCTAAAGACTCAAATTAGAAACGTGTTCCATAGAAGTTGTTTATGGTACATTTATTAATCAGTAATTTGATCGAAATGAAAAATAAGAGTTAAAATATATTATCTACTTTAGATGTAGGAATATAAATCAAAATAAACTGTGTTTTTATTAATGTATTTATTTTATTTAGAATTGCAATGAATTGCTGTTTATTATTATTATTATTATTAATAATGTAATAACAGTAGTAATAATAATAGAAAATTATTTCAAGTATTATTATTTTATAATAAAAATTATTATTATTTTCACTTTTATTTTTTATTATTATTACTCTCTCTCATGTTTCATGCTCTTCTTATTAGGCATAATCATTATTGTCGTAAAAAAATTATCATTATCATCATCATTATTGATTGATTCTTCGACGACGACGGAGAGGCCTGTTAGGAAATTGGTGGTGAAAGCAGACACGCAGCTAAAGTAAAATTGTAAGAAAATAAAGAACAAGTGTAAAAGAGGATACCAGAAATTACGTGGTTCGGCTTTTAGCCTACGTCCACGGGCGAAAACAGAAGGAAATCTTTTACTAGTGAAAAGGAGTTACAAGTATTGTGGTATTTTAGCTCACTTCCCAAAACCCAATACACCCAAACTCTCAGAACACTAATAACAAGAACTTATTAAATTCAAGCTCAAAACTCTCTCACAACTCTCCAATTCTCTCTCAAATGTAATTGATTTTAATTGGAATGATTGAATGAGGATGGGAGACCATCTATTTATAGCCAAAAAATGGCTATTAAATTATTTTTTTTTTCTTTCTTCGGGTTGCTTCTTCGGGCTGCTGTCAAAGCCAATTTGGCTTTGACAGCCGCCTGTCATCTAGATGGTTTGAATTCAAACCATCTAGATGCCCATTTGTTTGACATTTCTCCCACTTGGAGATTAGATTGAGGATCAATCAATCTCCACACCATCCTTTCTGCTTCGCCATAAACATGTTACCTACGTTGCTGCTAGGCCACAAGAGGATCTACTCCAGATAAACTTGTCAGTATTTATCGGCTTGGTCAAAACATCTGCTAGGTTCTCCTTCGTATGGATTTTCTGTAAATCCACACTTCCGTCTTCCACTACTTCTCGAACGAAGTGATACTGAACTCCTATGTGTTTTGTCCTGGAATGAAAGGCTGGATTCCTTGCAATGTGCAAGGCACTCTGACTGTCACAAAACACAGAAATTTTCTCTTGTTTGTGCCCGAACTCCTCCAATAACCTTTGTATCCAAATAGCTTCCTTGCAAGCTTGTGTAGCTGCCATGTATTCTGCTTCTGTTGTAGATAAAGCCACAACGGTCTGCAGTTTCGAAACCCAGCTTACAGCTCCTCCCGCAAGTGTAAACACATAACCAGTAGTAGATTTCCTTTTATCAAGGTCTCCTGCAAAATCTGAATCCACATAACCCCTGATAGTAAACTCTGATCCTCCATAACATAATGCAACATCTGAGGTTCCTCTGATGTATCTCAGAATCCTCTTCACAGCTATCCAATGCTCTCCACCAGGATTCGACATGTATCGACTGACTGCTCCCACTACTTGTGCAATGTCCGGTCTTGTACATATCATAGCGAACATTAAACTTCCCACTGCTGATGCATACGGTACTCGAGACATCTCCTTCCTTTTCGCTTCATTGCTAGGACACATACTTGAGGATAATTTGAAATTAACAGGAAGTGGGGTAGAAATTGACTTACAATCTTGCATGTTGAAGCGTCGCAAGATTTTCTTCAAATAATTCTTCTGTGAAAGCCAAATCTTCCTGTTATTTCTGTCTCGGTGAATTTGCATCCCTAGAATCTTGTTTGCTGGTCCCAAGTCCTTCATTTCAAACTCCCTAGCCAACTGTGCCTTCAATTCTTGGATTCGATCTTTGTTGGGGCCTGCTACCAACATGTCATCCACATACAACAACAAAATAATGAAATCATTATCTCCAAACCTCTTGTAATATGCACAATGGTCTGAACTGAGTCTGTTGTATCCAAGGCTCATTATGAAGGAATCAAATCTCTTATACCAACACCTCGGCGCCTGTTTGAGACCGTATAGAGATTTGTTCAACCTGCAAACCAAGTTCTCCTTTCCTGTTTCTGCAAAACCTTCTGGTTGGAGCATATATATTTCTTCTTCAAGTTCTCCATGAAGAAATGCAGTTTTCACATCTAACTGCTCAAGATGTAAGTCAAATGTAGCACACATTGCCAAGACTACTCTGACTGTTGTGAGTCGAACCACCGGAGAAAATATCTCATTGAAGTCAATACCTTCTTTCTGAGCATATCCTTTCACCACCAATCTCGCACGATACCGCTCCACTTGGTCATTGCCATCACGTTTGATCTTGTAGACCCATTTGTTTCCAATGGCTTTTCTTCCACATGGTAGTGGTACAAGTTCCCATGTCTTGTTCTTGTGTAGAGCTTCAATTTCTTCCTGCATTGCCGTCATCCACAAAGCAACATCTGGGCTGTCTAAAGCTTCATGGAAAGTTGAAGGCTCTCCATCCTCTGTTAGAAGACAGTATGCAACATTGATCTCTGTGACATACTCCGAGTGCCACGTTGGCGGTCGTCTCTCACGAGTTGACCGACGAACTTCTGGAGCCTCGGACTCGACTGGTTCTTGTTCCTCATGCTCTGGTGCTGCTTCAGAAGAATCTGAATCTTCTACATATACCGGTACAGTCTCTGACTTTTCTTTTACACTGCTATCATCCTCATCTTTCCTCTGCAGTTGATCTTCTACAAAGATAACATCTCTGCTGATGACGATCTTGTGGGCAGTGGGGTCCCACAGACGATACCCCTTTACTCCATCAGCATACCCCAAGAAGATACATCTTCTAGATTTTGGATCCAGCTTTGTTCTTTCTTGGGCGTTGTACATCACGTACACAGGACATCCAAATGCATGTAGGTAGGAATAATCAGCTGGCTTTCCAGTCCACATCTCCATCGCCGTCTTCAATTCAATAGCTGTAGATGGCGACCGATTTACTATATAACAGGCAGTTTTGGCCGCTTCTGCCCAAAATGAATTAGGTAGACCAACAGTCTTCAACATAGCTCTTATTCTTTCGGTAAGAGTTCTGTTCATCCGCTCTGCCACTCCATTTTGTTGAGGAGTGTATGCCACCGTGAACTGTCTCTGAATACCTTCTTGCTTACAGAAAGCAAGAAACTCGCCGTCTGTATATTCTCCACCATTATCTGTCCTCAAGCACTTGATCTTTTTACCAGATTCAAGTTCCACCCGCGCTTTGTATTCTTTAAATACTGGAAATACATCTGACTTTTTCTTAATTGGATACACCCAACATCTTCTGGAATAATCATCAATGAAAGTCACCATGTACTTTGCACCTCCCATAGATATATCCGGTGATTCCCAAACATCAGAATGAATCAAGTCTAGAATGCATTTACTTCTAGCAAGAGATCTACTAAACTTTAATCTATGCTGCTTACTAATAACACAATGCTCGCAAAATGGTAAACTTACCGATTTGAGCCCGAGAAGCAATTTTCGCTCAGAGAGAATCTTCAAACCTTGTTCCGACATGTGGCCAAGTTTGAGATGCCACATCATCGTTGACTCTTCTCCATTTGATGCGACACACGCATCACCCTCCTGTAGTGTTTCTCCTTTGAGCATGAATAGATTAGCACCGATCTTTTCTGCTTTCATCAATACAAGCGCGCCTTTAACGATCTTCATAATTCCATTCTCAACATGAGTTTTGTACCCATGACTATCCATTTGTCCTAAAGACAATAGATTTTTCTTCAGGCCATTGACATGTCGTACCTCCCCAATTGTGCGAATTGTACCATCAAACATTTTTATTTTGATAGTACCAATACCAGCGATTTCCAAGGCATGATCATTACCCATATATACAGATCCTCCTGAGATAGGTTCATATGTGTGGAACCATTCTCTCTGAGAGGTCATGTGCCAGGTAGCTCCTGAGTCTATAAGCCAGACATCAAACAGTCGTTTTCTGCCTTTTGAAACACTTGTTGCCTCGCTGTAGAGAATTTCGCCATCATCCGAGGTACTTGCTACACACCCCTGAGCATTTGATGACTCAGGTTCTTTGCCCTCTTTTCTCTTACTCCAACACTCTTTCTTGACGTGCCCTTTCTTGCCACAGTTGTAGCATTTCACATTCTTCTTACTTCTGGATTTTGATCTACCATGATTTTGACTCCCACTGGGGCCACGTTCCGTTGATCTCCCTCTCGTCACCGATAGCGCCTCCGCTTGCTGCGAACTTGCTTGTCTGTTTTCCTTATTTTTCCGCCTGCTCTCCTCATTTAATACGGAGGCTGCAACATCGTCGAAAACTAGACTGTCCACTGGATTGTTGTTCGTCAGGTTGATGATGAGTTGATCATACGAATCTGGTAGACTTTGAAGTAGAAGCTCTGCACGTTCATTTTCCTCTATATTATGACCCAACGTTGTGAGTTGAGAAAATAGAGTCTTCAAGGTGTTGATGTGGTCGGTCACCATTGTAGATTCCGCCATTCGAAGAGTATAGAGTTTTCTCTTCAAAAAGATTTTGTTGTGTAGCGACTTGGCCTCGTACAATTTTGTGAGAGTATCCCATATTTCCTTCGCTGTGTTTTTCTCTGCCACACTGGATAATACTCCATCTGCAAGTGCCAAGTGTAGATCAGAAATGGCGTTGCCGTCTACCTCATTCCACTTGTCATCAGTTATCTCCATGGGCCTTTCTCCAATTGCTGCCAAGCAATTATTTTTCCTTAATACAGCTTTCATCTTCATTTTCCACAACGAAAAATTATTTCCGTTAAATTTCTCAATTTCATACTTTGCCGCCATTTTGCCGATAAATACTGCACACAAGCTAGTATACCACCTTGAATAGTTGTGAATATGTGTGAGAATGTACATCAGGAAAGTTCCCAGGAAAGACTGGAGGGGTTACAATGGTCCCACTTAAAACCCAGTCTCCTTAAGCTCTTATCGCCTTTGTGACAGAACTTTCCTAGACATGTACAACAACCACACAGTTGCTTTACTCACACCACTATTCCCTGCTTTGCACCGCAAAATTCTTGGGTCGCTCCCACCGTTTCTTGTGAACAGTACCGTATACGTGAACAGTGCCGTATACGTGAATAGTACCGTATACGTGAACAGTAACGTATTTGTAAATAGTTCCGCTTCCACCGTTTCACTTGAATAGTACCGTATACGTGAATAGTACTGTATACGTAAACAGTACCGTATACGTCAATACCCCGTACGTGAACAGTACCCGACTCCAAAAATACAACCAATAGCTCTGATACCACTGTTAGGAAATTGGTGGTGAAAGCAGACACGCAGCTAAAGTAAAATTGTAAGAAAATAAAGAACAAGTGTAAAAGAGGATACCAGAAATTACGTGGTTCGGCTTTTAGCCTACGTCCACGGGCGAAAACAGAAGGAAATCTTTTACTAGTGAAAAGGAGTTACAAGTATTGTGGTATTTTAGCTCACTTCCCAAAACCCAATACACCCAAACTCTCAGAACACTAATAACAAGAACTTATTAAATTCAAGCTCAAAACTCTCTCACAACTCTCCAATTCTCTCTCAAATGTAATTGATTTTAATTGGAATGATTGAATGAGGATGGGAGGCCATCTATTTATAGCCAAAAAATGGCTATTAAATTATTTTTTTTTTCTTTCTTCGGGTTGCTTCTTCGGGCTGCTGTCAAAGCCAATTTGGCTTTGACAGCCGCCTGTCATCTAGATGGTTTGAATTCAAACCATCTAGATGCCCATTTGTTTGACAAGGCCGACCTGAAAGTGATGAAAGCTACTGAACCGACAAATTCGATCGATGAGAGCAATGGAGATAGACTGCAATCAGCAACGAATCCAACCGGTGGGCCAGTGAGTGATGCGAGAGAAGAAGAAAAGACAGAGAAACCAAGTGGTGAAATCACATGGTAGCCCACTGGTGACGAGCAACAAAGACTGCAATCGGCGATGAGCTGCTCAACTGGTGAAGGTGCTACAGCCAATTGTTTTCAGGTGAGAGAGACGAGATTGGTTAGTCGATGGTTTGGGATTTCGTTTTTTCTTTTTTCAATTTATAGTTTTTAATTGTAAAATAGGGCATTTTGGAAAAATAGAAAAAATAATGGGGATAGTTCTGTCTTTGGGTTTTGATTCCCAATCTCTCTCCCTAATTCAATAATCACTCCTCATTTTGTAGAGGACTCATGCATTTCATTTCTATTTCTATCTTTAATTTAATAAGTAAACAAGTTTTTTATTCCGATTATATTCCGGAAATGTAAACAAAGCGTTAGTTTCTAATATTATGTATAATAAAAGAAAAGAAAAAAGAAAGTAAAAATAAAAATGAGAAAAATTAAAAAAAGAAATGATAAATAAAAGAGGAGCACTCTAAATTACAATAATTATAACTTAGCATTTGATATAAAAGAAAAGAAAGATGCCTTTGTCCTTTATTGTCTCCAGGAGGACCGCAACCAGATAAAACTAATTATTACAAGAGTGAACTAGTGACTTATCTTGGAATGAAACTAACTAAAAACATCAACGTGCAAACTCTAATAATAACTGTCGAGCACTTTTTTTTTTATTTCTCTTAAAAAAAGTAGAATTATAGATGAAGTTAAAATTAATTTTTTTATCCTCACCTTTTTAAGGATTCGAATATAGGTGGTCGTAACTAAATGAAGACGCTTGTAAATCACTGGACTAAAATTGAAAGGACTCTCGTGTGTGTTTGGACTGGTGGAAAATAAATCTAAACACCAAGCCGTGAAGACAAATTAATAATCACTCGTGTGATGATCAATCCAAGTATCAACTATCAGGCCAGTGCCATCAAACTTGTGCTTAGTGATTTGGTCAAGACGCTCAGTCATTTCATCTGTCAAATGATTCTTCCAATCTCCAACCTTACCTTGCCTAAAGAACACATCATTTTTAACCTCAGCACGAACTCGACTTTTGCCATTCCTGTTCACCTCCAAATTGCTCATGTTCTCAAAACTACAAAGCTTCACGATTTCCTGCACAATCCCATTTTCCTCTTCTTGCAAAGAAAAAGGCTGCCCCAAAAGCTCAGCAATCCTCTTTGTACACAGCAAGGGCTCCGTCTTCATGTCTTCATATTTCAAGAACAGGACTCTGTTGGGAAACTCAACACTTGCTTTCCAGTAACCCAAAGCTTGATCCCAAAAGGGCCCGCATGGGGTAACGCCATGACAGAACAAGTCAAATGCTTCTTCAAAAGAAAGTTCCGGAAGATCCTTTGGTCTCATCTTGACCGAGAACTGCCAGAAAGAAACGAAAACATCTTTAGGGTTTCTACAGATGTAAACAATCGGACAAGAAGAGTTCTGAATGGATTCGGGTAACATATTGTAAGCTATGTGGGTGGCTAAAATGCGAGGAGATGGAAGAATTTCAGGATCAGCAATAGGAGTTGTCCTGAAAAGGTCAAGCTCCATGAAGGGAACAACTTCATGCGGACTAAACTTAAGCAGAGGGTGATCAGTTGTGAAATTGTTGTATCGCTTTCGGTTCATTATTGAGAAAACAATAGCTTTAAGCCAAGTAGTGCCAGATTTTGGATTGGTAGCCAAATAAACGTCAGTTGGTCGAGGCTTGAAGCGTTGTTGCACCCACATGACTCCTTCGAGACCAATCTTTGGTTGGAACCAAAAGCCTTGATATTGGCAGAGGTGCAGAGTTGACCAGCCTCTGTATTTCGGAAGGGTTGCCATTATGTCTCTGTAGCCCTTGTAGATTCTTTCGATTTCCTCTTCTTCTTCTTTTGGTCTGGAAACAAAACAGTTTTGAGCTGTGATAAGGGCCGCCATGAATAAGACTGTGTTAAGAGAAATTTTGCTTATGTGTCCGAATAAATTAAGGAAACAAGTTTATTTATGGTAGACATTTTATCTCCCTCAATCTATCATTTTCAGAGTAATGATACATGCACATGAAATTATACATAAAAGTAACGTATATTAAATTATTCTTCCGTTAACGTCTTTAGTGTATGCTAACATCCAAAAAAAGAAAAAATTGGTCGTTTAATCTCTATTTTGTGTGGTTAACATGAGAGGTGTAAGTTACGATAATTCTTGCAACCCCTTTCACTCATGTTTATTTAAAATTTCTTCATAAGTATTAAGTTAATTTCTAACTACATTCATAAACTCATTTTAATTAGCTCCTTACATTATTTTCTATCTATAACACTTTCATTATGTGTTGCACCTATATCACAATAACCCCTCTTTACTATTTTGAGACTCAATCATTGACATGTTCAATTTAGAACCTTACACTCTTTTTTAATTACAATTTGTTTTTGTTAAGTCCATTATTTATAGAGTTGGCATCTAATGGCAAGTTTAGTTAATTTGAAATTTTATTTATTGCATTTTTTGTAATAGAGATTAATTTATTAATTCCCTAATTTAGTGAGATTCTAATTTATTAAGAATATTTGTTTCCTAATTTAATTAGATGTCTAATTTAGAAAGTCTGTTAGTGATAGAATTCTATAATTGGCGCATGAGATCTATTTAAACTGAGAAGTTGGTTCAAACAGGAAGTTGATTAAATGTTCTATATATTGCTTGGGAGACAAGCAAGGCAATAAGATGATATTTATTCATATTCAAATTCATGGGAATTAAAAGAGAAAAGAAACTCTTATTTGGAAAGAATCCAAGTTTTTTAAGATTTGCTATTTTGGTGAAACCCCAATGCCAATATAAAGAGAAGTATTTCACAATTGAACACACGCACAACACATAGCATAAAGTAGAGACGCAAAATTCGGCCTCCTCCCTAAAGAATCTGGATTTAGCGCATAATGCTGTATTGATTTATTTATTAATCTTCTTTTCATCTTTGTGGAGAGATTATGTAGATCTTGAATCACTAGACATTGAATAATTGAAGAATTGTTATTGATAACTTTGCAAAGTGCCTTGAGGATCGTGGATCAAGAAGGATAGTAAGTATTCAAGAGAGGAAGATTCAGTTTAAGGTTTAGTAAATTGTATGGTGATAAATTGTAAGTAGGAGTCTTAAGTTTGGTAAATCCATAAGTTGTAATATCTCAACCTAATGAATTGTTTTTCATCTGAGTGTGGCCTCGTGGATGTAGGATTGATTAATCCGAGCCACGTAAAAATCTTCATGTCATTATTTTTCTGTAATTTATTGTGCTTTTAGAAAATTAATATTTTTTATACGAATGAACAATAACAATGAACAATATTTCTAAAAATTAATTAAGTTATTTCCAAAAATTAATTAAGTTGTTAATTTTTTATTTTTAATTGCCTACATCTATTTGCGATAGATCTAAATTCCTTTAAATTGGTATCAGAGCGGGACACTAACGGTTTATTTTATGCGATTCTTAAAATCTATATCTATTTTACATGTATGAGTTTGCAAAGAGAGAGAGGCTCTTTGGCTCGTCCACCTATACTAGATGGGATGAATTATTCTTATTGGAAGCAAGTGATGGAAATTTATCTGATATCTATTGATGGAAGAAGTTTGGCTTGCAATTCAGCAAAACAAGTAGAAAGGTCAGCAATATCGCGCTCTTATTTCAAAATGGTAGCCTCGAGATGGGCAAGATTAGGAGCAAAAGAAGTTGATAGAGGAGAAGAGCGAATAGAGGCTGCAACAAAAGTAGGAAGGTCATGAAGAGTACCAGGAGGAGCTCGACTGGTGACGATGGATGAGGGTGCGTGTGGCAGCGGCTGGTGGTCGGTGACTGCTGCATGAACAATGGCGGCAGTGGTGGTGATCCTAGGGTCAAAGATGGAAGGTCTAGAGTGAAAACTATCTTCACTAGGCTCACTTTCCATGGAAATCACTTTCCATGGAATCATTTTCACTTGAATGCATGGATTCTTCAAGAGGTATATGTCCAAATTTGGGACCAAAATCCTCATCATCATCATGCATATGAATCTCATGAGGTCGTCCACACCTAGAACAAAGGTAGGGTGAAAGATTGTGACGACTCTTAGAATTAGGTTGAGCATAAGAGTTCTCACTTACATTAAGCTTAGAGAGAGTGGGAGCCATGGAAGAGGAATATTAAAAATAAGGAAAAATTAAACAAGAAGAATAAAAAATTATGGACCAACTCATAGAAAGAAGAAGGAAGCCACAAACTTGAATGCAAAACAATTATCTAGGGACTTCCTTATTTAGAAGAACTTGTCTTGTTCAAGTAAGATTTGGAAATCCAACCCACATAAGGAAAGAATTAATAAAGAGGATTTTATTCCAATTTAATGCACCAACCATCATAGATTTCGTTCCAGATCAATAAATAAACAAAAACCAACTCAAACAAGTCAGAAATATATAGGAAAATACCAAAACCGAAATCACATGCATGATATTTTAGGAAATATACACACAGTACAGAGCAGAGAACTTCAAAATTCAATTGAAAACGAATGAAATAGAATCAGAATGCGATCATCATATCGTTGGAAAGCTTATTTATCAGCTTTTCATAGGATTTTACAAAACTGAATTTAGAGAGAATAGAGGAAGCTGAGATTGATGCTTAAGAAAAATTTCTTCTTTTGTGTAGTTCAATTTCTTGTAATATATTTCAAAAGCTTGTTAAATAAAATGAGTTTTTTATTTTTTAACATGAGCAGCTAATTTTCTTAGTTGAGGTGAAAGGCGAAACTTAAGAATTCAAATTATTGATTACTTACTCTCTCAAGTGACTCTTAAAGTTTATTTTCTTTGTCGTATTTTTCTTCCCTACTAGTTTCTTTTATGTCATGTTTATTTTATAGACCTAAATCTCTTCAAATTTATCTAGGACTTTGACATAATGTCAATACTTTAATTTAGTTGTGGCACATTGGTCCTATATTTATCACACTAATAATTAGTTAAAAATTAAATGATATAATAATTAACTGATAAAATAAATGCAAAATATAAATATGAGAGAGTGATATAACCATAATTTGAAATCCGAGAGTGGATCCCGTAATCTTAGCAGATTTTTAAATTGACTCCTATTAATTTCTTTTCCTACATTTAATTTTCTTTATTTAATACTTGATTGTAAATTTCATGTGGTTCAATCTCGGACTCAATAAGTTATATTATAACTAGAAACTCTTATACTTGGGAGTAAACAACACTCTTGAGTCGTGTCATCCTTCATTTATTTAAATTTATAGCATATATATGTTAGGGTAATTTCTGCTTACATCCATTTTGTTAATTTCATTTAACACCTCCACTCTTTTTACTTACTATTTTCTAATAAATTATTATACTGCTAATTACTAAAATTTCTCTTGTTAATAAATTTAAATAATTTTATTACACCAATAGAAAAATATTAAAACATATAATGCCTAGTAGCCAATATTGATATGGAGTGGAAGATTAAAGTAACTTTTGGTCTTCATGATTCATGAACATTATACCGTATATATATCTAATGGATTATTATTTAGCACTTATTTGGAGATGATGAATTATTATTTATAATAGCAAAATAGAAAAAGTAAGCGGTAGTAACATTGAAAATGATGGGAATCCCTTCCTTTTCTACATTTGAGTGGACTGCTACAACTACGCAGCCACATGTCTACGCTTTATATATATAGAAAACCAAATTATTAATAAAAATTGATGACAAAATCACTGGTAATTTCCAATCCTTGTGAATATGTAATTTTTATTCTTTTTCTGCTCTGGTATAATATTAGTGAGTAAAGTAGAAACTGACCATTAATCAAAAGAAAGAAGAAACACAAACGAATTCATATTTTTATTTCCTAGTTGCGTTGATTCACATAAGTTGTAATTAATAGTAATAATGAGACCAACACCAAAATTTGCCCCTTTTTTTCCATAATAGGGCTGCCAAATTGATATAGTGGTTGATGATCAAATTAAATTATAATAATTACTATTTTTTAATGAAAATAATATTTATATCTATTAATTACTAAAATTTCTTTAATTAATAAATTTCAATAATATTAGTAAACATATAATGTGAGTTTTAAAATTTATATTGCGCCATGTGTCCATAATTATTACAAAATATAATTTCAGAATAAATAAAAATAAAATTACCCTTGATCTAGAGTAAAATCAGTATATGGTTACGTGAAAAATACATGCTAAATCATTAAAAAAAAAAAACTAGAAAAGACTATTGACCTAATCTGAAAATATAGCAATCAATGGCAAATGATTACTAATAAAATCACGAGTCCAAAGTCGAATATAGCAAAAAGAAGTTATAAATCTAACAGTGCAAAATAAAGGAAAAGATCGACGGTGGAGATCTTGATCTAAAATTAAAATCTCCCACTAAACCCCACCTTTCTCCGTTTATAAATGCATGCCAAAATATTTGAGAAAGGACTTTTGACCATTTTCTCATTAGTCAAAGAAAACCAGAACTTGAATTTACCCAAAAAAAAAACACAAAATTAGCAAAGTGTTGAAGTGCCTTCTTAAGCACATGCCTCAGTTAAATTTATGGAGAAGCATCAAGAAACAAGAAACGTCTTTAATCAAGAACAAGAAACAACTTCACTTATAAAGAACGATAATATATAATTCAAACCGTTGGTTTATTTAAATTATAAACTAGACTTTAAAGGATATTTTGTCTTTTATATACAATAAAAAATTTAAATACATATAATGTCTGTTCATATTACATAAAATATTTCACTAAATTATAGTTTAGTACAGTCTAATATGATAAAATTAAATGCAATATAATTTAATGCAACACATAATGATAAACCAAATGTACCCATAAGATAAGAATACTTGAATTAAATAACATGATAAAATAAGAGTATAAAAAATTATAATAATTTTTGTAATAAAACTATTGGAGTTACATAATTTGTTATTAATGTAAGAAAAAAAATACTATAATATTTATTAAAAAATTGTAAATAAAAAGAGTGTAAAGTATTAAATAAATTTAAATACATATAATGTCAGTCCATACTACATAAAAAATTTTACTAAATTATAGCTTAGTACATCCTAATGTGATAAAATAATAACGTGTAGGAAAAAAAACTAAAAAATCAAATGCAACACTTAATGACAAATCAAATGTACCCATAAGATAAGAGTACTTGAATTAAATAACATGATAAAATAAGAGTATAAAAAATTATAATAATTTTTGTAATAAAACTATTGGAGTTACATAATTTGTTATTAATGTAAGAAAAAAATACTATAATATTTGTTAAAAAATTGTAAATAAAAAGAGTGTAAAGTATTAAATAAATTTAAATACATATAATGTCAGTCCATACTACATAAAATATTTTACTAAATTATAGCTTAGTACATCCTAATGTGATAAAATATTAACGTGTAGGAAAAAAACTAAAAAATCAAATGCAATACAATTTAATGCAACACTTAATGACA
>JAQOOD010000003.1:14459132-14751514 GCA_029633175.1 Citrus glauca
ATCACATCTTTTAGTCCCAACTTTATATATATATATAGATTAATTCATGTATTTTATGCCACTAAAGTTTAATTGCTAGCATAATAAAATAAATAAATGTTTCAAAAGACTTATAATTAATATTATTAATTATTACATATTGTTAAATTTAAATAGAAAGAAAAAAAATTACAAAGAATATCCACTAATATTTTATATATTTTAGATAATAGAAAATATAAAAAGATGAGAAATGATATAAATTAATAAAGTTACTATTTATTAAATGAGTTAAGTACAATCAAATTAATTATGAGAAGATAAAAAAGCAAATCTAAAAAAAATCTCTATTTATTAGATAATAGAGAATATACAAAGAAGTAAAATGGTGATGTCAAATCACCTCCTCAAGTCCTATCTTTATATATATATATATATATATATAGATATTAAAGAGCGGCCTTCTCGAGATTATTTAATTGGGTTATTTTTTCACAATAAATATCACCTCAATAAACTATTAAAAAAAGTATAGATTAACTCATTTGCGACGGGGGAAATGCGACATTCCTCTAATCCCATTCAAAAATAAAACCAAGGAAACCCCCTGCTTCCTCTTTTGGTCAACACATAACAAATATATGATACATGTACAAATTTCATAACATGGTAAGAGAGAATATAATAAGAAAATTGAATCACAAAAGAATTTCCAAAAATGATTGAAAAGCTTTCCCTTTCAGCGAAGAAGAAGCACAATCTGGGGGCCTTGATTCTCAGCTGCCTTGGCTATTCCTTTTTAATAAGTTTTTTTGGCGTGCTATCAAGAGTTAGAGAATCAAATAGCTGGTGGTTGTTTCTTTTTTGGTGCAATTCCCCCTTTCATTCTTTGTTTGTTGGTCGCCATCAAATCTTGATTTCAAATGCACATGTTTAATTTACTCGTTTATTACAGTCAATTCAATTTTTGCGTTTTGATATTCATCTGGGTTTCTTAAGTTTCTAAAAATTAAATAAAATGTGATTCCATGTATGCATTTTGAGTTGTTAAATTGTCACACATAATGTATCAATTTTGAGTTGTTAAATTGTCACATATATGAATAATAAAATAGAATTGGAAATAACCTAATGTCGGCAACGGCAAGTTATGCAACATAGTTGACAAAAAAAAAATCATGAATTATTTTCATTCTATGGACTTAAAACTCTATCCCAATTTTTTTATTCACCAACGAATAGAGTTTCTTTTTCTTTTTTATAATCATACTTCTCGAAGCATTTATAATTAATAAGCATCCATATGCATATAAATAAATAAATAATTTACGTGTAATAAATCTTCAAAATTTATTTATTAGTTGGGTTGGGTGGTTCTCAATTTTCTTCTAAGCCTTAGTTTTACTGGCAACAATCTGTAAATGGTTAAATTATGATGTAATATTTAAAAAAATTATTTATTTTAGTGTAAATGTTCTCTACCTGAGTGGCTGCAGTGAACATTTATAATCATTTTACAAATAATTTATTTTAATAAAATATGTAAAATTTTAATTAATATAATAAAAGAAGAGGTTTGAGGTTGAATCCGACTCCCATGAATTGAGGGGAAATTAAATTGCTTTTGAGTTAAAGGAATGAATGAATATAAATAGTTCTCAAATAACCAAATTAACCTTTCTAGATTCAATAAAATTATGTTTAAAAAAACCCAATAAAATTAAATTTTAATATAGTTAGTTGCCAATGGCCAATCCATATACTCAAGGTTTCAAGTCCCAATTAACTTTTAATTATAAATATTAATAGAATTTTAATTATAATATATTAATATATAAAAAAATTAATATAGTTAATTTTTAAAAATAACTACAATAATATTTAAACCTTTTCAACGCATTTTTAAGCCTGATGTAGACTATGGACGGCCCCATGGGGCCCACCATTGTCATTTGAATCATTTTCACATCCGTGCTCTACATCTTAGCTCGTAGGATTATATGTCCCCAACAACCACATTAACCTTTTTAGCGCGTGCGAAATACGCACCAGTAAACTCAGGAAGGCTCACCCACGTCAGCAACTAGCATGGGTCCAATCAGATACCGACACCTACCGCATTTTCCCTACTCGTAAGTGCTGCGTGCCTCCCGTAGTCCCTTCGGCCATCTAACCATGTTGTCGCGGGACCCACCTAATTAACAAGAATGGTGCTACAAGTCATCTTGATTCTGCCATCTGGCACGCAACGAACATCGATCGCGTCGGATCACTCGACCGTTCTGACACTTACTCACTTGACGCCGTCTCAACGGCAGAACCGACACTCTCACGGAAACTCACTTCAAGTAGCACCCCCGAAAGCGGAAATAGTGCAAAGAGAGCTCAGCTGTCACAGTATCCTCGCTAAAATACCATCCCTTTCACCGTTTTTTTTTTTCCAATCGGAGTTTTTTTTTAAAAAAAAATTGAAATCACACAATGAAAGTTAATTCATAGAAATTAACACAAAGTCTAAGAAAAAAAAAGGTTAGATTCGATTAATTATATAATTGTATGAAAAGACACTACTTTAATATTATTTCAAGATGAATTAACTCGTTTAACAAATGTTTCAAAAAGTCTTCGTAAATTTTAATTGTAAACATCAATAATCAGTTAAAAATAATAATAGTATATAATGTACTGAGATCTGATAATTTACTTTAGTCCAGATTATTCAAATTAAACATAAATAAGAAATGAATCCCACCCTACTTATTATTAGTAGATCCATTATCATTATAAATGGCATAATTTGCAAGAATGGCATTAGTTGAAATTGTTACCTTTGTAGACATGTATAAACAATTGTAAACAAAAATGAACGATGGAAATTTATTTTAAAAAATTAAATGTGATTGAATGCATTGTCTGTTCTATATTTTGATATTTTCCTTTCTATACCAATAATTTATCTGATGTGAAAATAGTCTCAATTTATGAGGTCCCAGCACATTAAAAAGTTTATTTAATGCTTTCTTCTATTAATATTAATTTATTCAGCGCCTTTTAGTGTTTGTTTTTTTACCCATTCCTTTCTAAAAAAAATCAACAACGGCGTCAAAACTAAGAACCCATTAGGAGGCAAACAATAATAAATAATACAGTAAAAGAAAAATGAAGACATGCTTTTGAGTGTTGACTCAAAATTAGAATTTTTATCCTCCAAAATATCGCGAGATAATGTCGGCGTATCGAAAAATGGATATGAAGGCCGCGAAACAGATCCACCCCATCCATACATGGGTGCACCATCTCTCGCCAATGCGCGTACTGTTTGGACGAACCGATCGCCGCCACGTGTGAGACAACATAAATTCCAGTGGACCCCGGCCGTATTCGCACTACTAAAAGCTACATCGTGTTGTTTTTTAATTGTCCTGTAAACCTGCACACACAGAGAGATTTTAACCATGGTCAAACCCACAACAGTTAACCCGAGGTCAACTCTAAACCCAACCATATAGTTAAAGAGGGTGAGGTGATCAGGCGGTGTACGGCTCGGCTCCAATCACAAGTTATACGCGTCGTTTCCACATTATCCGTCTCTCTCTCTCTCTCTCTCTATATCTTTTGTGTCTGTGTCGCGATCTTAATTTTGCTGCCCTCGGCGAGAATCTTTCGCGTGAATATCTCGCCGTTAATGTTCGGTTTCGATTTCTCGTTTATCTTGTAAGAAGAAGATACAAAAAATCAGTTTCATTGATTCATTTTATTTTTATTTTTTGATTGGTGCATTAGTTGTGCTTTAGGGTTCGTTAGTAGTGGCGGTTCGGTTGAAGAAGATTGAGAAAGATCGCGGATTTTGTGTAAATTAGAGCCCCGCATTTTAAATGAAATTTTGTTTTTCTTCTTGAGGAGATAAAATCGAACAAATAAATCTTGTTATTCGGGGAGAAATTTTATATTGTGTGTGTTCAAATTTAGTGGATCACGTTTTGATCCTATATTTGGAAGCTTTGGATCTGGTAGATTCGGATTAAATAATCACGCCATTTAAAGAAAATTCATTTTTTTTATATCATTTTAAAGTTAATTTCATTTTAGGTATTTGATGCCATCCACATTGATGATTATAATTGGTACACACGCATAATAAGAAGTAAATTTTTGGAGAGAGAGGAGAGGAGGGGCGGCCATCAAATCTAATTAAGGAAAAAAAAAACGACGGGTCGTTTTTTATGTTCTTGTGCGGGAGATGTGTAGGTTAGAGAAGAGTGAGAGAAAGAGAGAGATGGGAAGTGGGTTAGTGAAAGGAGGAGTGGAGAAGCATTTGAAGAGTTCTTCATCGAGAATGAAGCTGTGGATGATACGGGCTACGACGTCGGTTTTGTTGTGGACTTGCATCGTTCAGTTAACGGCGATTGGCGAGACGTGGGGTCCCCGGGTGCTGACCGTTTGGCCTCCCTGTTTTAACCGTGAGTCCGATACCGCTTCTGCTGTTGTTCAGGATAAGGTTCCGGCCGTTCCCGCCCGTGTTCTCCCACCTAAGAGTCAGTCAACCTGCTACCTTTTTATTTTTATTTTTTAAATTTCTCATGTAACTTTGCGTTGGGCATTCTGGGAATTAAGAATTTTTTACGGAATCATCACGATTTTTTTAAGCGGATTTATTTATATTTATTTTGTTTGATGAAAATGATTGCTGGGTGTGTCTCTTATGCATAATAATCTTTCTGGTGCAAGAATTTGATTGTCTGATTTTGCACTTAATCTGATATGTTTGGCAATAGGGCTCTACAAGAACAATGGGTACTTGATGGTTTCATGCAATGGAGGTCTCAATCAGATGAGAGCAGCGGTGAGTGGTTTGTTGTCAATTACACTAGGCACTGCTTGTTACTTTGTCCTTGTTACCTGCCTGATTAATTGTTATTAGTTTATTTCATCATCTACTGGTTAATCTTTTTTTTTCTGTGGGGGATTAGTTTTCATGTGTTTGTTTTGCTATTCTCAACAGATTTGTGACATGGTGGCTATTGCAAGATATCTGAATGTCACTCTTATAGTCCCTGAATTGGATAAAACTTCCTTCTGGGCTGATCCTAGGTGTGTGAACTTCTCTATGTTCTGGCGCTTTTGCACTGGGATATTAATTTTATTTGTTTTTTCTGAAACTTATTGTTAACTTTTTACTTGATATGGCAGTGAGTTCCAAGATATATTTGATGTGGATCATTTTATTACATCATTGAGAGATGAGGTGCGGATACTGAAAGAGTTGCCTCCTAGGCTGAAGAAGAGAGTGGAAATGGGAAGGGTTTTGTCCATGCCACCAATTAGTTGGTCTGATATATCTTACTATCACAATCAGGTCTGTTTGTTTATTCTATGTTGTTGGTTTTGATTTCCAATACTTATTAATCCTATAAACGTAGAGCCTTCACTTGAATCATGAACCTTATAACTTCAGGTTTATTTTTTTTTTTGTAAACAGATTCTTCCCCTGGTACAGAAGTACAAAGTTGTACATCTCAACAGAACTGATGCTCGACTTGCCAATAATGGTCAGCCTTTAGAGATTCAGAAATTGCGATGCCGTGTAAATTTTAGTGCTTTGAGATTCACCTCTCAAATTGAAGATTTGGGTAAAAGAGTTATCAAGCTTCTACGGCAGAATGGTCCTTTTCTTGTACTTCATCTTAGATATGAAATGGACATGTTGGCATTTTCTGGCTGCACTCAAGGTTGCAACAAAGAGGAGGTGGAAGAACTCACAAGGATGAGGTAAGCTGAGCCTATATACATGTGAACCAGTAGGCACAATGCAGCTGAAATATGCACTGTATTTTTGTGGATGTTCATGATTTTCATGCCTCTGCAGATATGCTTATCCTTGGTGGAAAGAGAAAATAATAAATTCTGACTTGAAGAGGAAAGATGGACTGTGCCCTTTGACACCTGAGGAAACAGCTCTTATATTGAGGGCCCTGGACATTGATCCTAATATTCAGATTTACATCGCAGCTGGTGAAATATATGGTGGCGAAAGGAGGATGGCAAATCTTGCTAAAGCTTATCCAAAATTGGTTAGTAGATCAAAGCCTAAGCCATCTACTTGGATTGGTTGTTGGATATTGATTTATTTTCCTTGGGCTGAGGGGTCACTTTTGCCATTTCTATGAACAGGTCAGAAAAGAAACGCTCTTGGAACCATCAGACCTTAGGTTTTTCCAAAACCACTCATCCCAAATGGCAGCCCTAGATTATCTCGTTTCATTGGAGAGTGATATATTTGTTCCTACATATGATGGGAACATGGCTAAAGTTGTTGAAGGCCATCGCAGGTGCTATTCTGATGTCCTTTAGGTTCTTAGTTGTTCTTACAACTGATTTTTGTAATTCTGTGTGGTTTCAGATGAAATATTTTGGGGGATTAAATTCCCTCTTGTTTTTACTTTCCAGCTTTTTCAGAGGATAATTCTTTCGGTGACATATCTTAAACCAGACAGATTTCTTTTATCTGGATGTGAAAATCAAACCTTCATTTTCTGTAATTAGATTCTTATCTGAGCAATAGTAGCAGTTTTACATTTGATAACTTTTATCTTTGGTGAGTTCAGTACCTGGTTATCTTGAACTTATACCTCCTCATGTTTGTTGCTTCATCCAGGTTCCTTGGGTACAAGAAGACAATCTTATTGGAAAGAAAGCTTTTGGTTGATCTGATTGACCAGTATAGCAATGGATCACTGACTTGGGATGAATTTTCAGCAGCTGTTAAGGAATCTCATGCGGATCGCATGGGAGGGCCAACAAATAGATTGGTGATCCCAGACAAGCCAAAAGAAGAGGATTACTTCTATTCCAACCCAGAAGAATGTTTGCAAACGTCATCATTTGATCCGTTGAGTAGTACGTGATTACTGTAATCTACACAAGATTTGTGGCATTTTACCAGTGTTTTCCTAGAGTGCCAGCTACTAGACAGCAGATCAAAAGGTAGTTCCCACAACAATGGTATAGTGATGACACAGAAAATTTTGTTCCTAAGAACAATAACGGTATCTGAAAAAAAAAAACCAGAGATAATCTTGGGAAGGGAGCTGGAGGATGTCAAGGTCATTTTATATATATGCTAATAATCCAATTTCGTGTATAGAATCGGCCCTGCCATTACAGGGTGATAAGAGAGATTTGAAAAAAAAAAAAAAGGGAAGAAACTATGGGGTTGTACACACTGAGGGAGCAAATGATAGAATTGGTTTACTGGATCCGAAGATTCTTGGAAGGTTTGTGTCCCTCATCCGCTTTCTGTTTTGTATTTTCATTTTCTTTTGTTTTGTTCCTTTTCTGATCGTCCATGATCTTTGTGAGTTCCTTCCTACTTCCTAGCATCATATGATTCACATTCCGAAATTTATTTATCTGTTCACACATATAATTATTCTTTTATCACAGTTTTTTCCCCCCCTCTCTAAGTAATGGTTGGCAATCTTCAATGAATTAGATGGTTTGTCAAATACTGGTGGCATGTACCAATTCAATGGATGACCTTTAACTTACAAAAATGGCAGGCAGCTGGGTTGCTGTTGCTGTTGGGTTGGTCAAATTACATAAACCTCCCCCCCGGATTTTGACTAACCAAATTCCAGTCAAAATTCAAATGTGCTCTAGAGGGGGGTCATCGGAATTGGAGTCTATTCAAATTGCATTTGCTGGCTGCTAACAGCAGTTTTGGGTTTATATAAATAAATTAAGACGGTGGTCCAATTATAGGCGTGGACATTTAGGCTCATATTTTGTTTTAAGGGAATAATGGAGCCAATCATTTTTGCTAATAAAGAATCATTCTCATCATTCCACAGAAGAATTAGTTTATTTAGAATCATACAACATAGAATTGCGGTGAAGAATGAAACCGAGGTGAGGAATGATTGGGGATGTTGTGGTCCTACTTGTTTGCAATAGCTGGCATTTAGTTGTTGTTTCAGTATGTTTATTGAACAAGTTTTACAATTAAGACGTTAACACAATCATCACCCGTGCCATGTATTATTATTATTATTATAGAATTGTTGTCTGTTTTGTCTGTTGAGTGTACATATCGTATCATTTAGAATATACAATAGGCTGATGCTAAATTACGTTTAACATAACTTACATCACACATAACATAATAATAGTAGTATGTTAGTGGGCTCTTATATAATAAGTTATCTTTAACGTAATTTACGCTCCCATACAGTAATAGTGGTGTATTACTGGGCTCCTATACAAGATTGAGAAAATAAAACATTGCTCGCGACTCGTCCACTCGTAATATAATAATGACAAAGCTTTTGACGCTGACAAAGTTAAAGAAGGGAGGGGGAGGGGGAAGGGGGAGGAAAAAGATGGACAAGCAATCTTGGTTGCTTTTTATGTGAAAGGCAACGATATTGGTTGAGCTGGAAGTTTAACGTTTTGTCTTCACCTTTTATTAACTCTCTCTCAAATTAACCTTTAACGGTGCTCAAAGATAACCTCTTAAGTTATACTCTCGTCTCTTTTAGAACTCTACATACATACATACATATATATGTATCATCATAATTTTTTTGGCACAAATTAGATCAAGTTTATCGTGCAACAATCCAGATTTCTACTCTCATAACTATTCAAGAGAAATATATTTTACCATCACCAACATCAGTGGCGGACCAGACAAAATCGTTTAAGCCCCGTAATTTTTCATCAATTTAGCAAAATAGTAGAGTTTTAATTTTATTTTCATAAATGTCCCTAACTCAGTTACCTTTATATTTTCATCAATTTAGTATAAAAATAGAGTTTTTATTTTATATTCAAATATGTCCCTAACCCGATTACCCTTATGTTTTCATCAATTTTATATAACAATAGAGTTTTTATTTTATTTACAAATATGTCCATTATTCAATTGAAATTAGTGACTTATTTTATAAAATGATTAAATCATATATTTATTGAATAGATTGAAAACATTAGGGAGCTAAAATTTTATTACTACTTTAATTTATTTTAAAAAACTTCTAATTGAAAAAAATATGTCAATGTAATATAACATTGTCATTAGTATTAAAAGTACTTACAGAAACAACATGCAGTAACAATTATCAATATTTTATAAAAAAAAAATTTGTGAAAGCTACACGACGAGACTATCTTAACATGAAATGTTGTTCACTTAATGCTAAGGATCTTGAGTTCTATTATAAAAGAATGTCTCTGCTGTTCTATAAACTTAATGGATTCAATGAGCCAACATTAAAGCATGTTTTTCTGGCTTTCTTTCCTGATGAACTCTAACCAGACATACAGAGGCAACTGCGTGCATCCAATCTTGTCCTTGACAACATTTCTCTTGGCAAAATCTTTCAACTTGCCAAAACTTGTCTTGACAAACTCTGTGATCAAAAACAGTTTTTCAAAGAACTGTTGAATGACAGAGAACCATTTCGGAGTGCCTGCAAGAAGCCTTATTTGCAGATCAAGTGCAAACAGAAGAAGGATTGTGATTGCAGTCTTAAAAAGAAAAGGTATTTTCGGAAATTCAAACGTCCGGAATATTCATCTAAGCCTCGCCGGTCCAAAAAGTCCTACAGATTCTTCAGAAAGAAGTCATCCTCATTCAGAGAATTTAAAAGGAGAAAGTCCAGTAGATGTTTTATCTGCAAGAAGAAAGGTTATTATGCCAATGATTGTCCCAACAAAAAGGAAAAATCTATCAGGCTTGTCGAGCATCTCCAGGCCACCACATATTTCTCTCCAGATAAGGATGAATTGGAATTTTATTTTTCAGAACAAGATGAACCCAATGATGAAATAGTGTTCGCACTACAGATTTCCTCTGATGACTCAGACAGTGATCAGTCTCAAGTGATTTTTCACCAACAATTGTTGTCCTTTGATACTACTGTTCCTATACCTTCCATCAAACTCCAGATTTTGCCCTCCAAATTCCAACGGCCCATTCCAGCAATTGGTCTCATCGACACCGGAGCCCAACGTAGCATGTTGAATCCGCATATTCTTCCATCAGAATATTGGATAAAATATGATGAACATTTCAAAGCTGTCAATAGCAAATTGTTCACAACCTCTTTGATTACTAAAAAACCCATTGGTATTCAAATTTTTCCAAATTGTGTTATATGGACTAAGGTCATTGGTTCAACTCTTCTTAATAAGGATATCTTGTTAGGTTTTGACATCTTGCACCAGATCAAACACCTCCAAATCATTCCCACTGGAATCTGAGTTAAGTTTATGTTCAAACCTTTTACAGACATTCTAAAACTCTATAATCTATCTGAAACCCCTTAGTCTTACCAGGATATCTCTACCAAACTTTTGAGTCTGTGTCCAGAGTCTCATTCTCAGTTTACCCATCCAAACCCATTGTGAAAAAATAAGTATTTCTTCATTAAGTTACCCATCAAGGAATAAGTCCTTTTGATTTACTCCTAGCCCAACAAGAATGTTCACAATTGTTAGCCAGGTCTAATTGAGCCCATGACTTCTCCATGGGCTTGCCAAGCCTTTTATGTTGAAAAGCATTCTGAAATTGTCCGAGGAAAGAAACGCTTAGTTATTGACTATCAGCCCTTAAACATGTTTTTGCAAGATGACAAATTCTCATTGCCACGCCGACAAATCATATTTACTTTTCTCAAAAATGCCTAACTCTTTTCCTAATTTGATTTAAAATCTGGTTTTTGGCAATTAGGTGTTGAACCCTCGTAACGATACAAAATTGCATTTTGTATCCCAAATGCCCATTTCCAATGGACAGTCTTGGAATGGTCATAAAAGATACAAAATTACCACAGATACCATTGAATTTCTTGGAATGGCCATAAAAGACGGCTATTATCAGTCTGGAAAGCACATTGCTCCAGAATTGCTTCACTTTCCAGATCAGCACCTTTCCAAAAAACAAGTCCAACAGTTTATCAGTATCATCAACTATATCCGTGATTTTATCCCACACGTGGACCTATACACTTGACATCTTTCGGCTTTATTGAAAAAAAAGCCCCCAGAGTGGAATGAGAACCACACCATTGCTGTCACTACATTAAAGCATATTGCGCAAAATCCGCCTTCCTTAAAGTTGATTGCAGATGACAAGCGCATATTACAAACAGATGCAAGTGATGAATCATAGGGTGCCATCCTCTTCGAAGAACTCAATGGAAAAGAGAGCTTTATCGCCTACGCTAGTGGACATTTCTCTGACACACAAAAGCATTACCATAGTGTGTTCAAAGAAATTTTAGCGGTAAAGAATGGCATTAAGAAATTTGAGTAGGATTTGATTGGACACTATTTTGTCATTCGAGTGGACAGTTCAGCCTTCCCCAACATCTTCAGTTTCAAAAGTAAAACTGTTCCTGAAAAAATATTACTCAGGTTAAAAAATTAGTTTTCCAAGTATGACTTTTTAGTTAAGCATATAAAGGGATCCCAGAACCTCATCCCTGATATGCTTTCCAGACTTTCCAAACCCGACAAACTTCTCACCGTGTTTTCCATAACCTACCACTTTACAGTCATCTCCATGGCTACTTCCTTTCCCCCAGAAGCTCTTACCAAGAAAAATTTTCCCCCTAACAAAACTTTCTCTTCTATCTTTGACATTCAAAAGTTTGCACGAAATGCTGTTTTTCGCTTCTTCATAAAAGCTACCTTATGGCAGACTCATTTCCATTTTTTACCTTCCATTCAGAAAATTTATTCCTTAAATGTCTCACCCTTGACCCATCGAGAGATATTACTAAAGATGAGTTATGGTACTTATGGTGCCTAGCTGTTCTTTATGACACCAAACTTATTCTGCCAATCAGTCCCACTTTGGAACATCTCCTCAACCCGGACAAAGCCACCTCCCTCACCTGAACTTTAATTGAATGGTTTTCTCTCATTCCATGGTGGAGAAAGAAGTTACAGGAACTATCCGAGATTTACAACCTGGAAAGAATGCCTCCTTATGAAGCAAAACTGTTCACTTCAGACAGGCCATACTTCTAGCATCCAGATACAAAGCTCTTTTGGTCCCAAGATCAAGTTTATGAATGGTTTACTGCACCACATCCAACTGTCATTGAAAATGAAATCCAAACCATCCTGCATGATTACCTCTGTCAACTAAATCACCAGACTCCACCACCAAGAGATATCTTGTTAACATATATGTTTCCATAATATTGATTTTGATGATAACAAACAAGATTAAGAATAGTTAATCTTTTAAGCTCAAATTATTTTATTTTTAAATAAATTTTTAACCTTGCATTGATTAAGGGGAGCATTTTATAAATAGATTAAATCTTTGTAATGTATTTTGTCATCATCAAAAAGGGGGAGATTGTTAGCTTATTTAGCTATAAATATTGATTTTGATGATAACAAATCACATGTATTGATTAAACAAAGATTTATGAATTGTGTTTTTATAATAAGAAAATGAGGCTATAAAATCAAAGTGTTTTGGACTAAAATAAATGTGTTATAAAACCTTTGATATTGTTTTGAATTTCAAAATTGGATCTATTTGAAACTATTTAAATGTTTTGAGCCTCACTATAATTTATGAATATTTTGGACTAAAGTGAAAGGTTTTGAGAACTTTGAAAATATGTGTATTATGTTGAAAAGGATCTTTGTGCGAAACAACAAAATATTTGGGGTCATATCATAATTTCAGAAAATTTTTGGAAAGATAATTATTCTTAAGTAATTCTGAAATTGGACCTATTTGAAAAGTTTCATAACATTTTGGGTCATAATACAGTTTTATAAAGTTTTGAGAACAAACTGCGAATTCAGAAACATAGTTCACTGTAGCGTCACTGTAGCAAACGGCTAACCGTTTATTTTAAACGGCTAACCGATAACGTCCAGAAAGCTTGTTTTGTTCAGTTTTGTTAAATGATAATTCTGAAACAAAACGGTGAACCGTTTACCGAAAACAGTTAACCATTTATTTTAACCTTGAACCGTTTAGTGAGAAAGGTTAAGCTAAACTTGTTTTGTAGGTTACTGGAAACTAACGGTGAACCGTTTACTGAAAATGATTAACCGTTTATTTGAAATTTGGCCCAATATTCATCTTGCAAGTCTCTGGAGGTTAACAGTGAAATGGTAAACCTAAACGGTGAAAGGGTAACTTGAAATTTGCCCCAACGGTAACTTTTGACCAGTGAAACAGTTAACCGTTTACAGTTAACCTTTAACCGTTTTCGGGCAGACAAGTGCATAACGGCTAGTTTTTGAGCTCAAACTATATAAACTCAAAGCCAATTCATTTTTGGCAATCTAAGCAAGGAAAAACAAGATCACACAACATATATTGAGCTTCCATTTCGTAAATCATTTGTTGTATCATCATTGTTCTTCAATTTGTATATCCACTCTTAAAGAGAGATTGAGTGTTGTATTTTTCATTTCTCAAATTGTGAGATTACAAGTATGGAAAACACTTGGGGTAAAGAGATTGGGTATATAATCTCTTGTTGTAAAGGTTCATTGACACCTTGAAGTTAATTGTAAAAGCTTGAAGCCTTGGAAAAGCTTGGATAGTGAAATCCTCAAGCAGGTGAGCTTGGAGGCGTGGACGTAGGCGGAGATAGCCGAACCACGTAAAAATCATTGTGTTTATTTTTCTCTTCCCTTACTCTTTTAATTATTGTGCTTTTATTGAACTTATTGTTTTCGATTTTATTAAGACATTAGATTGTTTGTTGTGTGGATTTGCTAGGATAAGTTTTAAAATTCCAATTCACCCCCCCTCTTGGGTTGTACACTTGTATTTCATATCTTTCACACCTCCTTAGGTCTACAACATGATCTTATTATGATCCCCACTCCATTCATCATATCCAAATCAAAATCCACATGAATCATCATCAAAGAAGAAAAACTAGACTACACTGACTTCTTCTACCAGGACTCTCAGGACCCATGGGAAGACTTTCTTCCTCTCAGCCAACATCTCCAATAATTTCCCCAACCATTCATGCATGAACCTGGATCCTCCTCCCAACCACCGTCATCCCAACCACCGTCATCACAACCACCCAAACCTTCAAAAGTAAACATTGCTACTCATACGTCACCAAAGACTCCTCAGCCATCATCCAGACCAGTGTCTGAATACTACTGCCCACATCCACCATGCAGTGGTCCCACCTGCAAGCATCCAAGGTTTTCCAAGACCTTTTTCCCTCCACCATCTGACGATGACCCTGATGCAACCGAAAGTGACTCTGAAGATGACTACCTGAACCTCTCCTCTCCATAGAATAGTTTGTCTTTTTGCAGGAAATTTCTCACTTTGTTTTGATGCATGCATTTTCCTTTTTAACTTTTTTCATGAAATTTCCGTCTTTGTCTCGTAGCATGTACTTTCCATGAAATTTCTTTGTTTTTGTCTTGTTGCATGACATTTTTTTTGTTCCGTTGCATGCACTTTCCTTTTTTGTCCTCTTGTCATGGACTTTGTCCTGTTGTAATCATAATAATGTAGCTTTTACTCTTGTACTGTAGCTTTAAATTCCTTTTACTATTGTAAAATATAGGGGTCCTGTCCTATCTTCATGAGCTCTCCTATATAAATGGCTCTCTTCACTTGTAAAATATAGAAGTTTGAAAGTAATAAACTCTCGTGTGCCTTTATCTAATCTTGAAGTTCTAAACTCTCTCTTCTCTCTGCAAATGAAGTTCTAGGTGAAAGAAACAAATCAAATACTTATATTTGTTCATTTTGAAAACTTAAGGAAGGATCTTGTGCATCAGAAAACTTATGGCGATTTCTTAAATGATTTGGTACCCTGTTTTAAGACTAAAAAAAAGTCTGTTTTGGGTTTTATAACCTTAAAAGAACTCGTTTTACGTTTTGATCTAAGAGGTATATCGGCTGGAACACCACTGTGTGCGGGCTACTGGTCTAAAGGGGTTTTAAATATCTTAGCTTGCTAAGGAACCCATTACGAGGATAGAACAACGCCACGTACTCTCTTTATGGTATCAGAGCCATACTCGTCCTTGAACCTTCCATGTTTTCTAAATCTCATTTTTCATGCTCAAAATGGTATGATTTAGGTATTTGATTTGTTTTGATCTCTAGACTTCAGGAGCAGAGAGAACCTCTCAATCATGGCTTTCACATCATCTTCCAATCCTGTTTCTTTGTCTTCTATTCTTTTTTTGCCTAAGTCTTACACTTCTCCTACATCCTTGAATCAGCCCAAATCAGTGAGTCATCATACCCTCTCATCAGTCTTTACCAACTGTACAAAAGACCCAGTTCCTTTACTTGTAGTATCCGCACCCTCATCTCTACTCGAAGGCCTCATCCAAAATTCTTCTAGACTGAATCAGTGTGCTCTTCAAGCAACCTCTGCTGAGCAATATGTTACTCTGGAGATTCTTTCAGAGTTAATTTCCAACTGAAAACGAGAAGGTTATATCCATCTCCATCTTGGAGGCATTAGATTAATTCTTATCTTTCATGGGCGAAAAGGCTTACTAGTCACAGCTCGCCTTGCCCTCCTTGATACTCGCTTTAAACAGTACCAAGCTGCTGTTATTAGCATTGTTCTTACTACCCTCTATGCAGGAAGTGTTTTACTCACTTTCTACCCAAACTTCAACATTTCTCTCTAAGACACAAATTTACCCACAACCTTAAAAGTCTAAGTTCAGATCCAAGGTGCAGAACAAATCTCCTCTGCCAAAATTGCCACTCTCCATCACCAACTGGTCTATAGGCTTCAAAATCATGTCTTAGATCTACCCACTCCAAACCATCACTCTGACACTCTCATGGTCTTAGCTGAATCTGACCAGATCCCAACCATCATCCAAATCCCCAGACAAATTCCTTGCCATGAGCTCGTCAAGCTTTAAAGAGAGTACGTGGCGTTGTTCTACCCTCGTGATGGGTTCCTTAGCAAGCTAAGATATTTAAAACCCCTTTGGACCAGTAGCCCGCACACAATGGTGTTCCAGTCGATATACCTCTTAGATAAAAACCTAAAACGAGTTCTTTTAAGGTTATAAAACCCAAAACAAACTTTTCTTTAGTCTTAAAACAGGGTGCCGAACCATTTAAGAAATCGCCATAAGTTTTCTGATGCACAGGATCCTTCCTTGAAGGCAAGTGCAGAGCATACTTCCTCAAGTTTTCAAAATGAACAAATATAAGTCTTTAATTTTTTTCTTTCACCTAGAACTTCATTTGCAGAGAGAAGAGAGAGTTTAGAACTTCATGATTAGATAAAGGCACACGAGAGTTTATTGCTTTTAAACTTCTATATTTTACAAGTGAGGAGAGCCCTTTATATAGGAGAGCTCATGAAGATAGGACATTACCCCTATCTTTTACAATGGTAAAAGGTAGGTAAAGCTACAGTACAAGAGTAAAAAGCTACATTATTATGATTACAATAGGACAAAGTCCATGACGAGATGACAAAAGAGGAAAGTGCATGCAACGAGACAAAAAAAAATGTCATGCAACAAGACAAAAACAAGGAAATTTCATGGAAAGTACATGCTACGAGACAAAGACGGAAATTTCGTGGAAAAAGTTAAAAAGGGAAAATGCATGCATCAAGATAAAGTGAGAAATTTCTTACAAAAGACAAACTATTCTATGGAGAGGAGAGGTTCACGTAGTCATCTTCAGAGTCACTTTCGATTGCATCAGGGTCATCGTCAGATGGTGGACGGAAAAAGGTCTTGGAAAACCTTGGATGCTTGCAGGTGGGACCACTGCATGGTGGATGTGGGCAGTAGTATTTAGACACTGGTCTGGATGATGGCTGAGAAATCTTTGGTGACGTCTGGGTAGCCTTGTCTACTTTTGAAGGTTTGGGTGGTTGTGGTGGTGATGATTGGGAGGAGGATCCAGGTTCATGCATGGATGGTTGGGGAAATTGTTGAAGATATTGACTGAGAGGAAGAAAGTCTTCTTATGGGTCCTGAGAGTCCTGGTAGAGGAAGTCAGTGTAGTCTGATTTTTCTTCTTTGATGATGATTCCTGTGGATTTTAGTTTGGATATGATGGATAGAGTGGGGATCATTATGAGATCATGTTGTGGACCTAAAGAGGTGTGAAAGATATCTCTGGGTGGTGGAGTCTGATGATTTAGGTGACAGAGGTAATCATATAGGGTGGTTTGGATTTCATTTTCAATGACAGCTGGATGTGGTGCAGTAAAACCATTCATAAACTTGATCTTGGGACCAAAAGAGCTTTGTATCTGGCCTGTTGATGAAGACTGAAGTGAATAGTTTTGCTTCATAGGGAGGCATTCTTTCCAGGTTGTAAATCTTGGATAGTTACTGTAACTTCTTTCTCCACCATGGAATGGGAGAAAACCATTCAAGTAAAGTCCAGGTGAGGGAGGTGGCTTTGTCCGGGTTGAGGAGATGTTCCAAAATGGGACTGATTGGCAGGATGAGCTTGGTGGCATAAAAAACAGTTATGCACCATAAGTACCATAACTTATCTTCAGTGATATCTCTGGATGGGTCAAGGGTGAGACCTGTAAGGAACAAATTTTCTAGGTGGAAGGTAGAAAATGGAAATGAGTCTGCCATAAGGTAGGCTTTCATGAAGAAGGGAAAAACAGTTTTTCGTGCAAACTCTTGAATGTCAAAGACAGAAGAGAAAATTTTGTTAAGGAGAAAGTTTTTCTTGGTAAGAGCTTCTAGGGGAAGAGAAGTAGTCATTGACATGATTGGAAAGTGGTAGGTTGTGAAAAACACGGTGAGAAGTTTGTCGGGTTTGGAAAGTTTGGAAAGCATATCAGGGATGAGGTTCTGGGATCCCTTTATATGCTTAACTGAAAAGTCATACTTGGAAAACCAATCTTTTAACCTAAGTAACATTTTTTCAGGAACAATTTTACCTTTGAAATTAAGGATATTGGGGAAGGCTGAATTGTCCATTCGGATGACAAAATGGTATCCAATCAAATGATACTCAAATTTCTTGATGCTATTCTTTACCGCTTAAATTTCTTTGAACACACTGTGGTAATGCTTTTATGTGTCAGAGAAATGTCCACTAGCGTAGGCAATAAAACTCTCTTTTCCATTGAGTTCTTCGAGGTGGATGGCACCCCATGATTCATCACTTACATCTGTCTGTAACATGCGCTTGCCATCTGCAATCAATTTTAAAGGAGACGGATTTTGCACAATCTGCTTTAATTTAGTGACAGCAATGATGTGATTCTCATTCTACTATGGGGACTTTTTTTTCAATAAAGCTGAAAGATGTCGAGTGTGTAGGTCCACGTGTGGGATGAAATCACGGATGTAGTTGATGATACCGAGAAACTGTTAGACTTGCTTTTGGAAAGGTGCTGATCTGGAAAGTAAAGCAACTCTGGGCAATGTGCTTTCGAGGCTGATAATGGTCGTCTTTTATGACCATTCCAATAAATTCAATAGTATCTGTGGCAATGGTGTTTTTCTTGGCTGATAACATAATTCCATGACTTTGGACAATATCATAGAATTGGGTTAACAGCTAGTGATGTTCTTCATGCGTTCCTGAAAAAAATAAAATGTCATCAATATAAATCAATGCATGATGGAGGATGGGCTGAAATATTTGGATCATGAATTTTTGAAAAATGGATGGGGCAGTTTTAAGACCGAATGGTAAGACTATCCATTGGAAATGAGCATTTGGGATACAAAATGCAGTTTTGTATCGTTCAAAGTGTTCAATACCTAATTGCCAAAAATCAGATTTTAAATCAAATTTGGAAAAGAGTTGGGCATTTTTTAGAAAAGTAAACATGCTTTGTCGGCGTGGCAAAGGGAATTTGTCATCTTACAAAAACATGTTTAAGGGTTGATAGTCAATAACTAAGCGTTTCTTTCCTCGAACAATTTTAGAATGCTTTTCAACATAAAAGGCTTGGCAAACCCATGGAGAAGTCATTGGCTCAATTAGACCTTGGGCTAATAATTGTGAACATTCTTGTTAAGCTAGGAGTAAATCAGAAGGACTCATTCCTGGATGGGTAGCTTTGGTTGAGTTAATGTCTTCATTGAGTTTAAAAGGTAACTTAATGAAAAAAGACTTATTTTTCCACAATGGGTTTGGAGGGATGAACTGAGAATGAGACTCTGGACACAGACTCAAAATTTTGGTCGAGATATCCTGGTAAGACTGAGAGGTTTCAGACAAATTATAGAGTTTTAGAATGTCTGTAAAAGGTTTGAACATAGACTTGACTCGGATTCCAGTGGGAAGGATTTGAAAGTGTTTGATTTGGTAAAACATGTCAAAACCTAACAAAATATCCTTATTAGGAAGAGTTGAACCAATGACCTTGGTCCGTACGACATAATTTAGGAAAATTTGAATACCAATGGGTTTTTTGGTAATCAATGAGGTGGTGAACAATTTGCCATCGACAGCTTTGAAATGTTCCTCATATTCTGTCCAATATTCTGGTGGAAGAATATGCAGATTTAACATGCTGCGTTGAGCTCCAGTGTCGATGAGACCAATTGTTGGAATTAAGGGTGGGCAAATCGGGTTTCGTTTCGGGTTGTTTGGATTTCGGTTTAGGTTTTAACCCATTCGGATTGGAGAATTGAACCCAATCGGGTTGAAAACGCCAACCCGAACTAAACCGAACCGAATTTAATTCGGTTCGGTTCAGTTTGGGTTGGCAATTCGGATTGGATTGGGTTGATAATTTGGGTTAATTTGGGTTAGTTCGGATTAGAATAATTCGGGCTAAAATGGGTTGGAATAATTTAATCTAAAAATTCTAACAATAATCACTTAAAATCTAAAAATTTAAATTTCAAACATTCTTAACAATAAATATCAACTACAAATCATTCTTAATAACATTTAAACAATTTAAAAATCTCAATTCCAAAAATTTCAAACATCCTTAAGGAACAATTTAATCCAAGAATTATAACAACCACTTAAAATCCAAAAATCTCAATTCCAAACATCTTTAATAACAAATATCAACTACAAATCATCTTTAATAACATTTCAATAATTTAAAACTCTCAATTCCAAATATTCCAAACATCCTTAAGGAACAATTTAATTCAAAAATTATAACAACCACTTAAAATCTAAAAATCTCAATTCCAAACATCTTTAATAACAAATATCAACTACAAATCATCCTTAATAACATTTCAACAATTTTAAACTCTCAATTTCAAATATTCTAAATATCCTTAAGGAATAATTTAATCTAAAAATTCTAACAACCACCACTTAAAATCCAAAAATCTCATTTCCAATCCAAACATTCTTAATAATAAATATCAACTACAAATCATCCTTAATAACATTTCAACAAGTCTTTTTAAAGTTAACAAAACATAAAACATGTAGTCAAGTACAATAAAACTACAAAAATTACAAATCTAAAAATTAAAATAGTTGAATTAAAAAAAACTTCAACCCAAACGGGTTGAAAATTCGGTTTGGGTTCAACCCGAACCGAAATTTAACCCGAACGGATTGAAGCTTTCAACCCATTCGGGATTCACCGGTTAACCCAAACTGAACGCCCACCCCTAGCTGGAATGGGCCTTTGGAATTTGGAATGCAAGATTTAGAGTTTGATGGAAGATATGGGAACAGTAGTATCAAGGGACAGTAACTGTTGGTGAAAAAGCACTTGAGACTGATCACTGTCTGAGTCATCAAAGGAATTCTGTAGTGCGAACACTGTTTTATCATTGGGTTCATCTTGTTCTGAAAAATAAAATTCTCGTTCATCCTTGTCTGAAGAGAAAGGTTGAAGTTTGGGTAAAAAGTGAGTAAAACACTTCCTGTATGGAGGGTAGTGAGAACAGTGCCAATAACAGCATCTTGGTACTATTTAAAGCGAGTATCAAGGAGGGCAAGGCAAGCTGTGAATGGTAAGCCTTTTCGCCCATGAAGGATAAGGATTAATCTGATGCCTCCAAGATGGAGATGGGTATAACCTTCTCGTTTCCAGTTGGAAATTAACTCTGAAGGAATCTCCAGAGTAACATATTGCTCAGCAGAGGTTGCTTGAAGAACACACTGATCCAGTCTAGAAGACTGAATATATTCTTTTGGATGAGCCCTTCGAGTAGAGATAAGCGTGCGGATACTACGGGTAAAGGAACTGGGTCTTTTGTACAGTTGGTAAGGACTGATAAGAGAGTATGATGACTCACTGATTTGGGCTTATTCAAGGATGTAGGAGTATTCTACAAGGTTTTCAATCTTATTGGTGGTATGAGAAGTGCAGGACTTAGGCAAAGAAAAAGTAGAAGACAAAGAAACAGGATTGGAAGATGATGTGGAAGCCATAATTGAGAGGTTCTCTCTACTTCTGAAGTCTAGAGATCAAAACAAATCAAATACTTAAATTATACCACTTTGAGCATGAAAAATGGTATAATTTAAAATTACAAGGACTCAATTACAAGTTTTGGCAAGTTAGAAAATAAAATTTGAGTATTTTAAGGAGCTTTTGATAGAAAAATTATCAACATCTAGTTTTTTAAAGAGAACTAGAGCGCCTGACAAAGAAACAACTGCACCCAAATACATTTTTGTTTAATTAAGTTTAGTTTATTGTTGAAACTTTTGACTAATAATACTTTTACAATTTGAAAGAATGAATAAATTTTAATTGTTTAATTTATTAAGTTTGGTAATTTAATACTTCACCTCAAACATAAAAGTTTTACTTGTAATTTTTAATTGATTGTAATTACATGTATTGATCTATTTTAATTTGAAATTCTTAATTGATTTTTTAATCCTTATATAATTATATATTATTATAGGCTGCAATGTCAGATTCTATAATTGAAAATAGTATTTTCATATTTGAATTGCCTTTTTTTTTACTCTTTTTCGATAATTATTTTTGTTTATAATTCATATTTAGAGAGATAAGATTTTTAGTATTCCCCCTTATTTAATATACTTATTTTTATATATAAATTTTTATATTCGCTTCAAAATATAAATTTTAAAATTTAGCCCGAGTAATATTAAGCCTCGGATCCATCCCTGACCAACATTAGTTGGAGAGACACTCATGCCCTCAAAATTTTTTGAGGCATGGATTATCAACTTCGAAGTTAACTTAAAAACCAAGTAAATTACTCAAAATCAGTTTAAATTTTGATAAATTACATAGTGTTACCAGTCTCTTGGAGATCTCCTGGGAAGAAATTTTGTTTTCATCAATACAATTTACATTAATTATTTATCTTTTTTTTAATCAAATAGTCAAGATCTTTGGTTATTGGTGAGTGTTTAGATGAACATCAATTTCTTGCAACACGAGAGTGCATAAAAAATAACCTTTAAGGATTTGTTTGATTGATTTTCAAGTAATTTTCTTTAACTATCTATTCAAGACAAACCTTAGAGAGAGGTAGGAACTAAAAAAATTAATTTGAAAAATTCCCCCCTCTAAAAAAGATTTTATTAGTGGAATCAACTAATACAGATGTTATAAAATTAAAAATAAATATTAAAAGAATTCATGTTACTAATGAAGTGTTAAAAGGCTAAAAATCAATTTTATTCCGACGACTAAAAGGTTACTTGCTTTGCACCGAATCAAAGATGGTGGAGCCATCATCAATTGGTCAACGCGATTCCTACGTAAACATTAACCAAACTACTAGAGGAACAAGAACACTTTTGGGTTGAAAAAGACAAATCGTGTAATAACATCACTACTTGAGTTCGAAGTAATATATTCTGGAAACATAAAAAAAAATTTTATGAAAATAAGCCCAATTAGCCATAAAATCTGTAACTGAAGTAGTTTCCCGATAAACATGCTTAATAGATCCAAAGGATCAAAAGATAAAGTTAGAACTCGGTCAAAAAGATGAACAAACTCTCATCGCACAAAGGATGAAATCACGGTTGCCGAATCGGACTCCACCTCAAAAACAAAATAACCAAGTTGAATAATAAGATTCAAGCCTTCACAAACAGCCATCAGCCCAACAAAAAGAATCAGCTGGTGTCCAAGAAAATAGCCGAAAGCAGCTAGAACGAACGACACCCTGACGATCACGCAGGACACTACCCGCAGCAACCAAACCAGGAACTGAAATTGATTTTATAATAATTCATTATGATGTTAGCTGAATTGAATTGATGTTAATAAACTCAAACCGTTTGGAAGGAACTTTTAAACAAATAATTTAACTTGTATGTATTTGCTATATAGAATATTTGATAGAAATCGATCAGGTGTTAACCATTGTTAGAATTAATCAAAGATACTTTTACTGCACAACACCTGCATCATTAGGGACGATCAATGTTTGCGTAGGATTTTACATTCCACAAACCCTGTCTAGAAACATTGACATAATTGGTACACATGTCACATAAATGGAAGCCTTTGAATGAAAGAGCAGCTTCGGAAGATATTTAGTAAGAAAACCTGTATAATGATTAACAAAAATAGAGTAAATAAATAATACATATTTGCTAGGAATTCTATGCATCCTAACAAACTGCAACTCTCTACATGTACAATCGATCTATGTCTCAACTGGGCAGTTTTATAAACCAGGAGAAGACATCATAAATAACAATAATAAACTCCCCCGATTTTGAAAATGGTACCCCCAAAAAATGAATTAATTAAATTACAAAAAAGAATAGTGTGGAAATTTTGATGTTAACATTTATCTATCTTTTGCTTCTTTAGTGCTTGATTTGAGCCCTCACCTCCATTTCTTTTTCTAGAACCAGTGGTTCCTTGATTGCTAGCCGGAACTTCATTTCCCTTCAACAAGCATTAATTTGATATAAGATTATGCAAGAAGCACTTCAGATTAACACAAAATGCAGTGTCAAATGTACCTTAAGATTCGATGCTAGTGTAATTGGTGCCTGAGTAGCTCGTTTCCCAAGGTCAATTTGCACTGAGATGCTGGCCTGTGACAAATCAACTCCAGAACTCTGCAGTGCTTGTGTCAGAGTCTTTAGCAATCTGTTCCATTCAAGCATGAAGAATCCTGTTAGTAGATACAATAGCCATAAAAAACCGAAAAGTAAATGAACAACTACTCACCCTTGAGAATACGCAGTTGAGATGTTTATTCTGCCACCTTCAACTGTCAGCTCCTGTTCTTTTAACTTCTTATTATTAGAAATAGGCATGTCTCCCGTACATGACCTAGTGTGACATTCCAGAGTTTGAGGCTGAGAAGTCGTGTTCTCTGCATCGGATGTCAGTCTAGGCCGAAGTGAAGGTGCCGCACCACCATTCCTAACAAGTTTGTAGCAGTTTGGCTGGATTGACATAGGAAAGGGCATTGCCTTATCTGTTATTCCAGGCTGGGGATCCATTGTCTTGAATGTAGAAGCAGAGGTCATGTAAGATTCTACCGGCTTCTGATCAGTCCCTGGAATAGCTGGAGAAATGGAAACGTTTTTCTCATTGAACTTGGCAGCAAATACTAATGCAGTAGCAGATCCATTATTTTTCCCTTGGGACAGATCAACATAACTTTCTGCATGCTTGTGATTGTTTTTCTGTTCCAAAAAAAGCAGAGTTAGTCAAATTTTAGATTTGAGAAATATATTCCTATGGAAACATGCTGATGCAAGAACTCGCGAAGGATCCTTGTAAGAGGCAATGTTTTACCCATGGCGCCAATTTTGCCCGTTCTGGGTTCCACCCTATATATGGCCCCTCGTACTTGTGAACTTTTTCTTGTAAAAACTGAATGTACTCAATGACCTGAAAAAATTTGTATGCACTTTTCATCTAAAAATCAATTTATTGCGGGCTGATGAAAAGATCAAATTACTTTTTCTAGAAATATATGTACCTCTAGCAAGAATGATGCCTTGTCTCTCTTTTGGTCGCTATGAGGAATGAGCTCCCTCAACATCTGAAACCTGCATTATAAAGTCAAATATTTAGTTCCTGATGGTGTTGACAGCCACCTCTATGCAACGGTTTATCAATCAACTGCAACTACTAGGATGAGGTGCGGTGATGCTAAGCAGAGGTATTATTTCACTTTTTTCTCTTCAAAACAAGTAATAGTATTGGCGAAACATTTATAACTGAAAGTATCAGTTGCACACCAATAGGATCAACAAATCTTCACTTGGTCAAAATAACAAACCTTTAAGGACCTCAGTTCTAAATGTCCGGAATATTTCATGGCCTAATGTCACTAAATTTAATTTTCCCTCTTCTCCCAAGATTAAGTGAGGTATAATGAGGGAATAAAGTAACTGAGTTATATACATTTCAATGTCATAAGAGACGGTGAGAGTCTTGGAAACACTGAACCCAAAATCAAATTACATACATCCAGTAAACCACACTAGACCATGAAGGATGAACTTTAGCATCCATTTTAAGGTTTAAAAGGTTAAACAAGAACATTGTTGAAAAAAAGAATTAAATTAAGAAAATAGCACATGAAAATATAAGGCAGCTTATACTAGTGCGGATGAATCTTTAAAAAAATATGACACTAGACATAAAACACTTGCCTGTCATTTATTTTGCTTCTCCTTCGCTGCTCGGTGGCAGAATGTTTTGATCGTGGCGTATTGGGCTTCTGATCATTGCTCTTTCCCTCAACTTTTAATCTCAAATCCCCTGAACAACACAAAATCGTGACAATCAAAGAGAAAAGAGCAGAAACTGCTAATTATTTAAAAATATTAAAGATTATTATAGAAAGTTAACAATGTATAATTGTGAAAAATACCTTTATGATTCGTGGTAGTGGAGTTTTCTCTTTTAAGGATGAACTCGTCTTCATCATCCAAATCATCATCATGTGCACTACCCTTTGCAGACTTTATCATTTCCATGAAGCTCTGGCTCTTCATCCCCGGTGGCCTGCTCCAAACAACCGCAACACTCCATAATCAATCTTTACATTCGCAGTCATGATAACCAATTTGACCAAAAAGTGACGTAAAAAAGAAAGAAAATGCAGAGAGAAAGCTGACTGACTGGGAGCAAGAGAGAGAGCTGAAGCTGTTGCGATGGCTGTTGTTGGTGGAAGATGATTGTGACACCCATTGCCCCACATTCACCGTCGCTTCTGTTCACACACAAAGTAGCCGCCAAAAAGTTTCGTTATTATCTTCACGTTAAATCAAATTCAAACGGGCCTTCTGAATAAAGTGGGGCTTGCTTGAGAAATTTCTATTGTAAATCTGGCCCTTTCTTAAACGATAATAAAAAACCCTCATTTTTCATTGAAAAGAAAAATACAATTTCTTTCCCAAGAACTATTTATATGTACTCTTTTGTATTTTTACCCCTTGCTAAATTGCTAATGATTCCTAGATCCTAGCAACCAATTAAGGGAAACGGAAAATTAGGTCACTGACCAAAATTAGGTCCTGTGCAATTCTACATCTAATGTCCCCCGTTCGTATTTTAACACCTATATTTTGCAATTCAAGCAGCCCATATTCCAAGAGGGCCTGTACTTTGGGTCCAAGGGCACTTTTTGCTACATCATGCATACGTTTGGCGATGCATGGATATATTTTATCATAATGAAGTAAACAATGTGAACGTAGCTGCAAAATATACAGCACAGAGTTACCTCCTCTTCCAATGGCTCTTTCTCCGGCATTCTCCTTCCCTGTCTTTCCCTTTTTGACAGCAGATTCTTCCCACAGAGTGAAACCACTACCAGTATAAGAACTGCAGTTAGAATTCTCATCATTTTTCTCGGTACTACTCGTTTGAGCTACTGCGAAAAGTGACCCCTCTGGCTTTGGAACTTTTTGACCGAAGTATGAGACGTGGCTTATACTGTAAGTCCCAATCCCACCGGGCAGATTATGCTCTACAGAAGAAGAAGAAGGAGGTGGCGGCGCCGGAGGAGGTGGCTTTTCCACAGTTGACGTTATTTGAAGTGTGCTTTCTTCCTTGGCATTAATTTTCCCTACTTGTAGAAAATCATGGGTTTTGAGGAATCCACCTGCTCATGCATGGAGGAGATTAAAAAAAATCTAGAAAATAAAAATCTTATTCATATACAGATCTTACTAAATAATCTAAAGTTGGCAATTTATGCAACATAATTGATTAAAAAAAAGGAAAAAAAAAGTGTACAGCAGAACAAAATGGTAAGTGACCGTACCATATGATTAAGATTACATGGCACATCTACATAATAAAATACTATTATGTATATAAACGTTATATATTTATTTCCTTTTCTATTTCAGATCATTCTCGTAAGAAAATTTTATACAATTGTATATAATTTTAAAAAATCAACCAAAATTAACGTAACACCGGCGAATCGACAAAATTACAAAGTATTATTAATTGGTGTGGCACAGCACGTGTACACCAAATAACCTAAAATGGGTGTGAAAGTACATAATCAACAAAATTTGTTTCCAATTACTGCAAGCTCATATTCAATATTCCATGTGAATAGAGCGGGGTTGGTGAGTGAACGAGACACGACACCAAGGTCCTCTTTTTTCTTTTTTGAAGTTATCTATAAAGATATCCACGAGTTGATTCAAGCGAAAGTCATAACAAAATTTTACTAAGGTCATCAATAATTTTGACTAATGAAAATTAAGGAGCGCGCGCCGGGTGCCTATCTACACAATACCGTGAACCTGCTGCATGATCATCAGGAGCCTGGTCTGAACCATGTGATTTGTCACATCATCGTGTTTACTTCTACAGTGGGTCCCATCACAATAAACCTCAATCCAATGGTCCTAATAGCAAGTTACTAAGTACTACTAACTGCTAATCCTCTCTTTTCCCGTTTTTGCAAGCTCGTGTACATATGGAATGGCCCATTTAAGAATCCATGGCCCAGATCCATCATTCATATCTATTACCTAGTCACGTGCATATACAAATCGTGATCTGGTAACTAATAACTATAAATTAAAAAGAAATAAATATTTAAAAAGAGAGATATTTCATTTTATATTTTATTAATTCTAAATTCAAGAAAAATGAAAGAAAAAAAACAGTAAAACACCGAAACGAACAAAGCAGTTGCATATTGGGATCTTGAAATTGGATTTGGATTGAATTTACCTTGAGAAGGTGGCCTTGGATCTTGTTGTACTGTTGAATGACTGTACAGTGAGAGAAAGTCATGCGTTGGTCTTCTTCCTGTAAAACAACTTCTCTAAATCACGGTTAAAAGAATAATAATAATAATAATAATAATTTTTTTTTTCAAAGTGTTTTCCGTTCCGTTATCCGAAATGAAAATCACAAAACAGAATTTTGATTTGTTTTTACTTACCTTCGGTTCCGAAAGGACGGGATTGAGGAAGCTCCATGTGTGTGTGCGTGTGTAAAATCTTCAGCTGGATAGTTGAAGATTGAAATTCAAATGGCAATTCTGAGAATACGGATGATGAATTATTTGAAAATTCTGACAGTTGATTGTTAGATCTGTTTCGTTAAGCCTCCGCTCAGCGATCGAATGCTCATTCTGTCTCACTTCAGATTATTCAGGAGGTTTGTCTGCGCACTGTTCGTACAGAAGCTAGCACGCTTGAGAATTTTTCCCGAGAAAATCTTTCTTATAATTTTATTTCTTTTTTTTTCTCGAGAAAAGACTTCTGCACACGTAAAATTGTCACCTGCCAACAGAAATACCACGAAAAACTCGACGTTCGAGTCAAATTCAATACAGAAACGAGAGAGAACTTTAAATTTGTCCATAATTCAAGTCAAACCTTCGCAATCCCAACAATTGAATTATCGAAAAACAAATAAATTCTCCTTTCACGTACCTTTCGATCTGAACCTTTCTTTCAGACGAGCAATTCAAGCTCAAGTTAAAAGGAAAAAAAAATTAAAGAACAAAAAGCAGTTTCAAAGGCAAGCCGTGTAGACTTGTATCAGTTCTCCATCAATTGAGAACGATCAGAAATGCTGAAGAATCTGCTTCGAATTTCGACGACCAAATAAAAATCCTCTCCTTTTTCAGTGCTTGCGAGCGGGCAAACTCTCTTTCTCTCTCTTTCCGGTGTGTGTTTTGGGTCAGGATCTTTTATACAGGTTTTTGCTTTGCTTTCTGTTTCTCCAAAGTATTTCTATTTTCTATTCATTGGCTTTGGCTCCCCGTCAGACGGAAACGCCGTTTTGTAACGACGTTGCGGCGCAGTCTAACGGCGTTAAGAGTCATCGTCACGGACCCGTGGGATTTTTTTAATTTTCCTCCGTTAGTGTAAAAAATAATCAGGTGTGGGTGTGGGAGTGTTGTTGATCGTAAGTTCGAGGAGCAGGGAGATTATTATTATTTTTTTCATTTAATGGATTTTGGCAATCTCTATTTTTTAATTTAATCTTATGGTTTTGGTGATCCCGATTAATAAGTTTGTTTATTAGGCCTTTGATTGCTATGGTCACCCCACAAGGTATGTGGCAAGACGGGTCTCCTTCCGGGATTTTGTATTATTCTTCATTTATTATTATTATTTATGGGGTGAATTAGATTTTTTTAAAGATAGTTTCATACAGTTCATTGATTCATTTTCAAAAAACTTATTATTATTATTTGAGATAAACTAAAAGGAAATTATATGTTAAAAAAAAGGGTATGGCTTACAACATAAGAACTCTGAAATAATAGTTCTATATTTTTTGAAGTTTTTCTTAAATGAGCTGACACTTATCATATGAATTATGTAAACTAACAATAATGTTAGAGTCACAAACTTTTAGTAAAAAATTATTCAAATAATTTTTTATAAATTTATTCAATCAATATTATTATACTAGACCGGTTTACGTAAAATAATCTGAATAAAAAGTTGGTGCATTTAGCATTGTTCATAAATAAAATGATAAATTATTTAAAAATCATGAAAATCATTCATTACTTTGTCCATGTTACATCGCATGCCTCATTTAAAAACTACATTGTTCTTTAGATTTTTTAATTTTAAAGAAAAATAAGTTAATTAATTTTAAATAACATCCTGCACACGCTTTTCGTTTCTTGCTCTCTTACAATAATTGTTCTAAAAATTGAATTGAAACATATTATTAATTATCATAAATATTTTATAAAAGAAATTAAAAATAAGTTACTATGCATTATAAGCTTCTAGACTACGTTTGTCACGTAGGATTAAATTGGATTGATTGTGGATCATATAGAATGTTGTCTTATGGTTAGTACAATATTAAATTAGACCATATTAAATTATACATAAGTGAAGTTAAATAATATTTAACAAGAATAATTAAATCTATTAAAATTATATGTTTTTATAAACGATGTATATTATTTTCTATTAAAACAATTAATTATAAAATTAATTATCTATCAAATATTCAAAAAAATATTTTACATAATAATAAAATGATAAATTGGATGTTTCTTAATAATAATAATAATGTTGTTAATGCATATAATACACAATCAACTAATTATTTTGACGTTAAATATTAATACAAATAAATAAATGAAAGATGATGTCATCGGTAAATTAAACAATTAATTACTTAATAAAAAATAACTTAGCCCCTCAAAAAGGAAAAAGAAAAAAAGAAGGTGATTGGTGAATTTTGGTGAGCTCAAGGCCGGAAATGAGGCATGTCAGATGCGACTTGCAGGGGCAAATGAGTACACCACTTACACCAATCCAAATGCCACTGCTACTGTCCTTTTAAGATTAGCCTGAGCCTAGGCCTCACTTGTACAATTTCAAAATCTGCACAGCATGTGCTTCTTAATAACACGTTTAGGTCGTTAGCCCACACTCTGCTACCAAATATAAAATCTTAAAAACCACCACCCCCAGCTCACGTGACTCTCGCAAATTTAGCGGCGAGTTGACTTGTTAACCAACGGTTGAGTTACCTCGCCGGCCGTTGAAACATTAATTGATAATTTATTTTTTTTTAAAAAAAAGCATGAATTAACTAATTACTGGGCATTAACTATACTTACAGCTGATGATTAGAGCACAGATCCCGATTATGTAATAAGCTTAAATAAATTTGCTGGCTTTTTATTAAAAAAAAAAGAAAACAAAACAAAATTAGTGGCACATCAAGGACACAAAGAGCGCAGTAGGAGGGCAGAGGATGTTGGTACTTGGTAGTAAAAGGAGGAAATGTCACGTGCTAGCTCGTACAAGTAATAGTCTCTGTAAGAGTAAGTTTTGCGGGAAACGCGGGACTTTCTCCGTGTCACGTTGCTTCCCCATGTGCACCCCCAATATTCTCTATGTTCACTCAACTCCTCCATTTTCAGAATTTCAGCTTTTTGCTTTTTCGTCAAAGGAAAATTCCATCATTGTCCATGTCCAAAAACGATGTTTATTCGATGTATTCACTCAATCATATTCCGCTTTTTTTTTTAATAAAATAAAATTTGGGGCAATGATACTTTGATTTGGATGTAAATTTACATGTTTATGACCTTTCAAGAAAATTATGTTTTCAATTAATTTGTAAAAACCCTACAAGAAAGATAGCAAACCGCTTCCCAGCATCCCACAAAAATAACGTCAATTCTTGTATACATTGAAGATAATACAATCAATTTGTATAATTATTTCAATATAGGGTGCGAATATGATATTTTACAAGTATCCTACTTCATAGCATGTGTAATATTGAATAATTAATTATTAACTTTTATTAATTTTATTTGATAATGTCCTTATTTTGAAATAGGTTCGGCAATTCCAATATCCATATGATTATAGCCATGGTTTGAGGGTCAAAGAAAATGGATACGATCGTATAGTTGTTGGAGTTGCTTTAAGGTGGAGCATCTCCAATATAACTATGGCCTTATGTGAAATATAGTATCGTAAAAATACCATCATCCTCTTCTTTTATATATATATATATATATATTTTGTTCTTCTGATATTAATTTATATGAGAGCACACAATTATGCAAATTATAGGAAGATGATATTAATTTATCCATCTGTGATGCGTTGAGATACAAGATATTCTTTCTCAAAAAGCGGATAATTTTGTACCCACTTATTGTTTTGGAACACATTCCACATCGTTGTGTGTGCTAACCCATAACAAATTAATTTGCATAATTATATGTTTGTCTTGCAATGGATTACATTTTGTATTTTACTTCCTTATTTGTTTTATTTTTTAACCCTAACGCTGTCGACTGAATCTGAATATAATATATGAGTTTGTCTTTTTGCCCCAAAAAAAAAATGGATACCATTATTTGTTTTATTTTTTAATCCTAAAGTTGTCGAATGAATCTGAATATAATATATAAGTTTCTTTCTTTCTATTTACAAAAAAAAAAAAAAGTCCATACAATCATGGTACGCATTCACACTGTAGTGCATGAATACAATAAAACAGCTTGGCGTGACAATAATAACTTTTGATTCATTTCTTTTTTCTTATCTTACGATCTTAAAAGAATATATCAGTGCAACATGGCACTCCATTCAAAATATGAACCATGTTCGAATATTGTACATCCACTGGCCGGCCGGTTTTAAAATTCCCAAGAAAATTCTTAGAAACCTTGATCCATGCACTGTTTTTAGCAACATTTAAGCAATTATTTTGAAATACTATATTAGATATACGATGCTGCGTTAGGAGACATGCATTAGGCATAAGTTAGAGAATCGGCCAATGTGACCAAAATATATAATGCCAAGTCAAGAGTAGACGACCCATGTGACCTTTCCATGAATATATAGTCTTCTAAGATAATAAAATTGCGTGGTAGATATGGTCTTCCAAATTAATAGTGAATGTAACATGAAAATGTTGGGTCAATTTTATGTTAGAACTCGTATAATTTTATTTTTATGGTCCTCATAATGCATGTTCGTAAGACACATGTGAAATGAGATTATTAGATTGAACGACACTGCAGAAAGATGTATTATCGTCCATTGTATTTTTTTTCCTTTAAAAAAAAAAAAATTGATGATATGCATTGTTTGAACCAATTTCTTAAGCTGGCATATAGAGACTTAAATATTAATATAGTTGTCTCCTCATGTGTTAAACCAATATCAAACTGGTTTCTCCAAGGACGAAGCTATCGAAAGACAAAAGCTGGGCTGTACCCAGCTAAAATTTGACAATTTTTTTTCCCCTCACTATAATGTTAATGTAGTTCACAAAATTACATGTGTAATTACAAAACTGCCTATCACTACTTTATTTTACAAAATTGCCATAGTATTATTTACAGGTTCATCACTTAATTTATTTTAGAATCTAACCACTATCATTTTCCCCAATTTCCTCCCCCTCCATCTTCTTTTAGAATTTTTTTTTTCTACCGGGGAGATTGTCATTTTCCTCCCTACAGAAATCGACATATACCATTTACTCTCCTGCTGTTTTTATAAAGGTCAAAAACCCCCCTGACAGCATAAGTTTACAACATTACCCTTATTTTTAACTATTCTTTTATTTATATTTATTATAAATTAAATAAATTACATGACTAGAAACTAAATAAAAAAATAAGTATTAAAAACAAGAAATATATGTTTTGATATGAGAAAAAAAATTTCTTGTAATTATTTATTTTGTGAACATTTTCTTATAATAAACATTTTGTACTATTTTAAAATTCAATGTAAAAAAAAGGCAAAATATTTTATTATTTATCTTATAATAAATTTTTATTTGTCATTCAAGTTTTCTTATAATAATTTTTTATTATTTTATAATAATTTTCTTATATATTTATTATAAGAAAATATTCACAAAATAAATAATTACAAGAAAAAAATTTATTATTAATTTTTTTCTCATAAGTGAACTAATCATGTGGGGGCGGGGTACGTACAAACCTGAAACCTCTTAAACCAGCCCTGATAACATATCAAGTTGTTTTTGCTTAAAAAACTAAACACAAATTCTAGCTGTGAACAACATTGAGGATGCAGAAATCGAGTTACACGAGGAAGACGTAACCATAGCCAAACTGCAATAATAAAACAAGGGGGAAAGTCATTTTCCCCCCTACAGAAATTAGTATATACCATTTACCCCCCTGCTGTTTTTATAATGGCCAAAAACCCCCCCTGACAGCATAAGTTTACAATATTACCCTTATTTTTAACTATTCTTTTATTTATATTTATTATAAATTAAATAAATCACATGAATAGAAACTAAATAAAAAATTAAGCATTAAAAACAAGAAATATATGTTTTGATATGAGAAAAAAATTAATAATAAATTATTTTTCTTGTACTTATTTAATTTATGAAATTTTCTTATAATAAATATATAAGAAAATTATTATAAAATGATAAAAAAATTATTATAAGAAAACTTGAATGACAAATAAAAATTTATTATAAGATAAATAATAAAATATTTTACCTATCTTTTTACATTTAATTTTAAAATATTACAAAATATTTATTATAAGAAAATACTCACAAAATAAATAATTATAAGAAAAAATTTTATTATTACATTTGTTCAGAGAGAGGGTCCATCACATCAACCAGATTAGGGATTTTGATGGACAAATGAAGCCCCCACAGGTAATGCACTTGTTCAGAGTCGTTAGTACGTCTAATTGCTGTCTTATCTTCATAAAAAATAACCTCTTAGCCACCGTTGTTGGCTTTATTATTATATATAACTATTCCACTTCGCCTCTTTTGTTCCGTTTATTTTCCTGTCTTTAAAGTGGCCCCAACAATAAGAATAGAATAGAATCTTAGAACTATTCCACTTAATTTGAAGGGAAATGATGTATCTTCCCAAAAATTTTTGTTATTAACTCTAGTTTTAATAGATAGCAGTGTTACATATTTCAAATTTTTTATCTCAAAAAATTATCTAAAGTAATGTGATTTTCACTAATTGATTAGTGAAATAATATAATTAATTCACTTAAATCTTTTAAAAAAATTATCAAGCACTCAATAAATAACATATCATTTGATATAAAATTTTGGAAATAAAAATTTTAGAAGTCTATCATTACTCTTTTAATCACAAGTAAATTTTTGTTAGAGTATACTTTATTTAACTCAGTATAATTATTATATTATTTATAAAAATAATGATGATATAGTCACAAAATTTTAAAGTAGTCTAACATGATTTAATTCTATTACATAAATGAAACACTCAAAAAAACTTCTTTTTGGGATCCAAATTGTGGTCGAGCTGATAAAATAACAAAAGCGTCGTTTTACTGATGATATACACTCATTTTTATCTTAATATAATTTGAATTTTTTTTTTCCAAGACAAAGTTGTTGTATTATAAATACGACCTACATAATTTATTTTGAATTTCCATGGATCACGGTGTGATGGATGAACGAGGACAGTAACAAAAGGCAACGTTACGCGAAGCCGCGAATAAAGTGAAGTAGGGTCACTTTCATGTTTGTCGTAACAGATGACAGAGGTGGGCCACGTGAGTTGACCCCGCAACTCACGTGCAACATCACTAAACGACATCCAATATTTCACACCCACGCTCTGGATGGCCCAACGCCCCAATCAAACCTAACCCTACGGCACCCCTTGCCCCTTGGTCATTTTCATCTCCCTGTCACCCTAATTAAAAAAAAAATTCAGAAACAAAAAACTGTAAAATTAATTTAAAATTATTTTGGCTTGACAAATTCTTCTGCTGCGCCTACAATAAGACAATGTGAGTTAATCCCGCGTGTTAATTGTTAAAGCATTATTCACAGAGAAGTTTGACATTACAGGACATAAAATTATTACTTAAATGATCATAGTAAGGCCACTATTTGTTATCCATTACTACCACTACAACTCTAAATTAATTATTGAAGAGAAAATATTTAACAATGGTCACCGAAGAATAGTACAACAAATAATGAGAATATTTATAAATAAAAAAACTACTTTCAAATTAAATAACTCGAAGTAAAGTAAAATGAAGATTCCAACGCACAGAGAAACAGCACCACAGGTTCATGTACACAGGTAGCAATATCGCTTTTCCCCCTTTTTATTAGCGATTATCTTTATTGCGTGAAATTATTAAGAGATATTCCTCTTTAGTTAACAAACATGTGATTATATTTGGCTATCTCCAAGTATATTTATGCATTCAATTAATTATGGCGTGATCCACAAGACTTAAACTACCATAAATGATAATAATTATCTTTAATAAATACAAAATTTTATACACCAATTTTTTGGAGGCGTAACGTAAATGTCTAAGAGCTCGGAATGAACTGAATGATTGAAAAAGCAAAAATAAGTTAAATATTTAGGGAAGAAGCCAGTAAGAACTAAGAAGGAACAGCAAGGGCGGAAATGGTGGAACCGAACAGCACTTGCAAGGTTGTCCTGTCTTAAACCTAAGGAAAGTTAATTGTTTAATAATGGAGGTGGTGTTTGTTTTCAGCGGTGACTTGAGACTTTCCCCTGTAACATCGACATTCCCTTCTTAGGGAATCCGCTTAGGGATCAGTTAACTAATAATACTTTTTCTTTTTGCGCCCCTTACGATATAATAAGAGCGATGAGCACTTTTCTTTTAATCTATCCGAGAGTGTCCAGAACTCAGAAGCGCTTTTAATCAATTTTTTTTTTTACTTTCATTTTAGCTTTTGAGTAAGGACAGTTGTCCGTTTCCCCGCAGAACCCGCTCTCCATCACGTGATTAAAAATTTCTGCCTACCACATCGTCACGCCTCCCATATCACGTGGCCAACTCACGGTTCCGATTGTTGTGGGCCCCGCGCCCGAACCAATTATTACGTGATCCCGTTTTCTTTATTTCTTTTCCCGGTCATTTTATAATGCAAGAATCGAAGCGGTTTTAAAAGGAAAGTGGTTCGTTCAATTTCACCATTTTTCATGTCACATCAACCTTCAAGGATCACCATCGCCTACAATTTTTATTTTATATTTTCAAAACTTAGAATTCAATTCTAGTTTTATTTATTATGAACACTGACTCGAAAAGATTTGAAAACAACATCGATAACAATCAAAAGATTAAATTATTTATGATAAGGTATGATATATTGGTTTTAATATTTTATTTTTATATCCAAAATAATTTTGAAGATAATTTTATTACACAATTAAAATTTTAGTTGGTCCAATAAAAGAGGTCATTTGAAACAAGGGTCTGACCAACTATGGTATAATTGTAAAATCATACTGCAGCTGCATCTAATTATTGAATTCAATTATAATATATTTGTGCAGTTAGATCTAATGGATAGATATAATTGTGATATGATATTATAATTGTACCATAATTTTATCCTTGAAACAATTAACACTAAGATTTAATAGAAGTACATATGCACAAAACCTATTTTGTCGTTGAAAATATTTTTTGATAATATTAAAAAAAAGTTATTGAAACTTAAAATGCAATAATAATATGTACAGTTTGGGAAATGTAGCAAATCGGAGTAATAGAGTGGGTTAGCTCAAGTTAGCCATTAACTCACAAGCCATGTGATATGCGTACGTACGAGACTTAATGACGTGACGGGACCCTCATGCTGTAGGAGTTGTTCCATTCTTGTTATGAAAATTACGTGGGCGTTCATAGCGCACGTGAGCCGGGGGCAGCAGCTCACGTGCGCCCATCCCCTGCCGTTTATCTGCCACACTGCCTGCCGGCTCGCGTGCGGTGGGGTCCCCACTCGACCACTTATCTTCCTCGCCGTTTTCTTAGCGCTTCCGTTCCCCGTTACAAAAGTTAACCCGCCGTTCGTTTTCAGTTAACGGTTTTGCGGTTGGGACTTGGGAGACGTCTCGAGTCCGTTAAGAAATATTTTTTTTTTGGAAATGTCCGAACTCACCTTGGGTTGCCCCTTGACTCGTGTCTATAGCTGAGCGGAAAGCGAAAAATGTAATTTTCTTTTTGTCCAATTATTCTACTAACCACAATAAAAACTCTCATTCTCTGGGTTGAGTGGTAGATAGACTCTTTTTTCTTTTAGGCTAAGGATTTTTATTGTATACATTATGTGAGAAAATTTTGCTAGCAAATTCTCTCTCTCTCTCCCTCAGTTAGTACTTTAAAGCCATGCTTCAATCACACTACTTCAAGATTATTATGCCATGGAAATTGCCTATTAATCCAATTAAACTCAAGCCCAAGTGATCATTTCTTTTTGTTTTTTATTTTTACGTATCTAAGAGGTTACAATGAAAATCAAGAAATGTTAATTAGCCACGTCAAAGACTTGATTTGACTCAAAACTGATAAATTTATCCTCCTCCTTTTATGATTTTGTGAATGGTAAATTTTAGTTCAAACCTCATTATGTTTTAATAGTGCTCAGTATACCCACAACATAGTGGAAACATCATCACATTCCTTTTTGTATAAAATCTACGTTAAATTTAATTGTTCAAATGAGAGTTTGATCTTTATATACTTGATTTACTTTTGATTTTTTTTTTAAAAGGTGGCGAGGTGAGCATAGCTCATATCAATTATTATTATCTCATCACCTCTCCAACAATTTAAACTCGCGTGCAATTTAAATAAAAGTACTTGAAAGTCATTAGACTTGCTCACTCAAAAGCATTTTAATTTCAACTCTACATAATAAAGTAAAGAAAATAATATAACATCATTAAATTTAAATCTAATATCGTCTGTAAAAGAATTTATTATTGTTGATGATTCATGTTGGATTCGAATAAAAGACGATTTGACAACTGCAAGCCTGCGAGCTCGCTCATTCCTACATTCTTTCGGTCGTCTTGATCGACCAATCTTTTTGGCTTGCTTCTGTGATTTGAAATTGGGACAATAGATGTTCATAAAATGTAATTTTGATGTCTCTTTATTAGTCGTCTAAGCCAAATTTCAATTTTCTCTAACCTTCTTCTGACTATCTATGTAGCCAAAGATACTGATATCTTGGCAGCATTCCGAGTAACTTTTCGAACCACAATTCCACCAGTGGAAGCGAGGGCTACGATAACTACAAGAAATCTTCTACTGGTATCTTAACAATTATGTGGATTGATAAACTTACCAACCTCAATCGTTTTTAAGGTTGATGTTACAACACTTAGCTAGTTGTTGAAGAAGAGAATCAATTTATGTGAAGAAAAATCAATATTACTAATACTGGTGAATTATATAGTAAATGTAAAATCGGCATGAAACTAATAATATAATTAAGTCACTTATTATGTATAGTATGATATAAGACCATTCAAATCTTGAAAAAGAAAAAAAAATCACGTGTGTATTCATTAAGGTCATAATCAAATAATTATATAATTCGCTTTTGATGAATAAGTAAGGTCACCAAATGGCTAATTCAGATATGTAATAAGGGTAATTTTACAGTGACATAAAATTAGAAATGAAGATAATAGAGAATTGGAAGAAAAGGGCATGGGCAATCGAGGCAAGACATAGGGATTTTATAGGTGCAACAACAATAACAATACGTGAGAGCACGTGCCTGTAGACTTAGGCGGTGGCGTCTCTCACTTTCTCGTGACGGTGTCACGTGGGGATTGGAAATCTGGACCCCACAAAAATTGAATATAAATAAACAATAATAATAATAATTTTTAATTAAAAAAACTTCCACATGGCGGGGGCATGTGCTCTCCTTTCCCAAGTGACCTGTCGTTTATGGGTCAATTTTATTTTTGAAAGTGAAAGGGGTTGTGGCCGTTGGGACGTCGGGTGGGGTTCCCGCGCTGACGTGTCAGTCTCACGTGCCGAGCTCGCGTGCTGGGTGTGCCCTTTTATTTTTGTCTGGTCCCAAAGGATGAAACGTGGCCCCATGTCTAGTGGGACAAGTGTCTCGTGCTACTGGGGCAGCTTAGATTCTCTAATTGTTATGGATTCATGATTGTGGCATTTGGGCAGCACTTTTGACTCTTTATGATTTGTGAACGAGCACATTGAGGTCACCATTCACTAACGCTAAAGGAACACCTGGTGGTCCAATTTTGATGACACATCAGTACATCACATTGTGCAAAGAACAAGATTGGTGAACTTTTCTATGCCTTATAGAGAGTAGCTTCGAATTTGATCAAAGAGTTAAACTATTGGCACCACTATTGCCACCCCTTTAATTGATCTTATAATATTCTTATTATATGTGTATTAGATTTAGACAAATATAAATAGAATTAATCTTATTTATTTTTTCTTTCACTCTCTTTTTTTTCTTCTAGTCTCGCTTATATAATTAGTTTGCACAAAACTTAAAACAACAATCATTTTTTCCTTTGTTTTTTATACTGATTATTTTTATTTTTGTAGAGAGAAAAAATTTGAGAAGATTTGAAAATCAAAATTACTCAGTTTTTTTTTTTAGCATCAAAGAGATCATTTAAACAAAAAGTGTAAAAAGAGTATTTAATATTGAAACAAAGCAAGGAAGCTACAACTATATTTGCAATTTCTGTAGAAGCCTCCCCCAGGCACACCGACTCATTTTAACTCCCTCTAAAATTGTTTCTGCTCCTACAAGTTCCACATCACTAGTTAAAATGTTTTCTGCAAACTAATGCCGCCATAAATTTAGACTATCCGTTAAGAGTTCCTGACCAGTGACCGCAGCTCCAACTTCCATTAAGCCCCTGAGACCATTTACAGCAGCATCTATATTTGGCTTGTACAAGTTGTCTCGTGGGGGGAACCATTGCGCTTCATTGCAAAACAATTTTAAGTGTGAGAAAATTATTGTAAATTGAAAGATATTTAGATGGGAATTAGGGTTTATTTAGACAATGGGTGTTTTTGACGATAAGTGAACTACGGTTGAAATACAGGTTTCGACAAGGATGTTGGCGGGGTGCCAGTAGTAAACTCGTGATCAAATTCTTAATGACAAGATATTTGGGCTTTTATTTTAACCTAATCGTTGAGATTGTGTGTGGGTTATAAGCACAATTGGGCTGATCTTGGGCTTTTTGTTTTCTTAGTGTAACCGCGTATTTTGTCGCGAACTGATCTTATTAAAAGCTTGTGTTTAGAGTGGCGCTTTTAAACACTCCCGCTCAAATTCTTTTAACATTCCTTTTTGAGTTTTATTTCCTAAAATACCTTAGCTTAATTTATACAATATAAACCCAGATACTAACTTAATCATCTTCTCATAAAAATTTGCCTTAAATATATATTTCTTTTAAGATTTTATTCATAAAATAAATATAAATCCTAGGACCTACTCTATGTTATTTATGTTGTAGTAACTAGTTCGTAAATCCTCTCTCCTTAATTCTTTTGATTACATCATCTTAGTGTCATTTTCTAGAAAGATTGAAGAACAAGGGCCAACCCTAAAATTTTCAAAGTCTAATCCATAATAGCACAAAAGTAATACGTTGCAAAAGCATCAGTCGTCCTCGTCCCCCTCAACTACCCACTAACAATTGCTGAATATAAATTCTAAATCATCATCATCAATCTGCGGCTGATTCTTACAAATTTGCATATATAGCTGTGGGAACAGGTTTGTTATTCTTATATTTTGTATTAAATATTACTAAGCATTGATGCTTTGGAATTGGAAGCATACCTATTTGTGGTGGATTTTAAATCAAAGAGACTCAAACCCCTTCACCGTATCGTATCATTTTGAAAGTTTATAGCTATAAAGGTGTTACGAATATAAATCACATGTTGGACGGGTGGGTCGTCCGTGATTCGTTGATCCGACCCGACCCGATCCACACATAGTAACTATCATGTAGTTATCATGTATGATTTATGGAGATTGAGAGGGAAGTTGAGTTTAAATTAACTTCCTCCACTTTGGCTTAATTCTCTAAAAAAAATAAGAACGCAGATAGACATATAGAAAATACTACTTCATTTTCTTTTCTTCTTCGTGAAGATCAAATTAAGAACCTAGAATAATCCATAAAAGAGAGCATTTATATTGTGATTGTAAAAGAATTTCACTCGTGATTTCTTTCCGACCATCCACATGTTTCAACACTTAATTCTTCCGCTGACTCGAAAAAAGTATGGCTTCAAGAATCCTTTTATATTTTTCATCATCACAAATGGGTTAAAACCTACAAGTAAAAAACTGGATGGGTGTAAATATAAGCTCAACAATACCTTTCTTTTACGAATCCCTTTTTAGGGCGAGCAAAGTTCAGAGCACGACAGTATCTAAGGTCCAATTTCGTGAGATGAGTTGCATATGGAGCAATCTGGGGAGCAGTATTACCGATAGAGGGTGAGATTCGCAAAATTATTCTGAGTAATTGAAATGATAGGTCACCATGGACAATAGCAGCATGTATAACTTGGTGGACTCTCACATGAACTAAAAATATCTTTCTTTGAATAAGAAACCCCATGTTTTACTCAACGCATGCATAAACCACTTCATTTTCCGAATATTAAAATGAATCAGAGCTTATTTAATTTAAACTAATGTTGCTTAGCCTCATCTGCCTTCCCTTGGGGGTCGGGAGAAGAAGACGTCTTAAAAGAAAGAATGAATCAACGAACCAAAAGAAGGGTGCAATAAAATAATTTGTAGTCATCGTGCATGGTCCCCGAAGCTAAGATCTCTTGTTCCCTTATGCTGCTGCAATCACGACATTGGTAACTAGTAATTGGAAACTTGATATCACATCTTGGAAAAAAATTGATTCATACAATATCACAAACATAAAAGTAAGAGCAACTCATAATTCATGAACCTTTATTTCGATGGAATAAAAAAGAATAATATGTTTAATTATATATGTAATGACCTGCAGGTTTTAAGTATCAATTACACGGGACGTTGCATTTACTTCATAACCAAGTGGAATTGAAAAATCTGAGCCGAAAGTCTCTTTACCGCGACAACCATGCATATATCAAATAATCGTTTTCCTCCCTTTTTGACCATATCTAGCTCTGCCCCGTACGGCCATTTGGCCTCAACATATTTAATAAATAAATAAATTATTAAATAAAACTAATATGCTTTTTATGTGTTTAAAGTAAAATAATTAAAATGGTTTTATGTAATGAAAGTAAAATAATATATTACATTTATCTATTAAATATTTAGTTTTATTTCTATCTTATATTATTAGTTAAATTAAATATTTTTATACAAATATAAATTAACATTTATTAATTTAAAATTTTAATTTATTAAATAATAAAAGTTATTGATTATATATAAAATATTAATGGAGTTCTAATGCTGTACAGTCTAAACCCCATCCCCTTTCCATGGGTTTATTTTTTACATGTTTTATTATATTAGTCACCTTTTTAATGCAAAGCAGTGTAATCAGAAATTGTAGCCAAACATTAATTAGCATAAGATCAATGTTTGAATGCAATGCAATATTATGTAATGCAAGCTACCAAATATACCCTGATGCAAGAATGGTAAGAGAATTAACTTTTTAAATGAAGAGAAAAAAATTTGAAGGTTACTCATTTAATCCTTAAGTTTGTGCCAATTACTTAGCCAAGCATTATGTTTTTAAAAGTTATTCAAAAGGCTTATGTTGTATACTATTTTTGTTAAATTCTGCTTTATTTTTCGGGATTCTCTATTTTTAAAAATTTTAATGTCTAACTTATTACAATTCTTAGTTATATAAGATTAAACTAAACAACTATAGAGGTAATAAGAGGGATCTTTTACATAATTTTAAAAATATATGAATTAATTGAGTCATTATCTCAAATTACAAAAGCTAGAGGACCATTTATCCAAATTTGAAATCACAAGCCTTATTTCCTATCTACTGATATTATAAATTCAAAGTTTTATCAGCCTATCACTTTGATGCCATACACCACCCGAGATAGACGAAATGGGAGTCGCTTTCTTGAACATTGAGTTTGCCACCGATCAAGATTAGATTAGATAAAATAAAGCACAAAGAAGATAAGGTGAAAGGCAACACTTGATAGCTAGCTGGAATCTCTCTTTATTTCTCATGTATTGATAAGCAATTATTATTTTTCATCAAATGGGATTCAACTATAGTGAAAGGGCATACCTTGAGAGAATCTTAATAATTGGAAAATACAGTTTTAGAAGATTGATAAAAGAAGTAAAGAATTTTAGTTTCATCATCTTCGCTATCACGAGTATAAGATCATTTGAACTTGACGGTTCACGTTCAAGTATAAAATTAGCCGATCAACTAGTAAAAATTAATTTAATGGGAAAATAACAACATTAGTGAAAAGAATGGTGAATACTAATTTATTTCTTATATTTTAAGTTATGAGTTCATTTAGTCTTTATATTTAAGAAAAGAGTAATATCTCAAGACATTCTCTTGTTAATATATTTACTATTCTCCTTACTTTTTTTTTACTTTTTTAATAATATTCTTGAAAAAAATCTTTATAATAATTTATATTTACCAAATTTTCCAAGTTAATATCAAATTAATCTTAAAAGTAAAATAATAACAAAAAAAATTAATGTTAATTTTCATTTACTTTTAGCGTAATTTTGATAAATTAATATTTTTTTATTAATGTCTCAAGATTGTGTAAGGATATTTTTGTAAAAACAAAAAATAAGTAAAGACAAAAGTGTAACACATTTATTAGAAAGGACGTTCAAATATATTTTTTAAAGTATAAAAATTAAATGTATATTTAATATAAAATATGAAGATAGAACGAATATTTTAATTAATAAAAATGTTTGCGCGAGAAAGACAAGTCTATTCTGTCAAGTCAGTCTAGCCTGTCAAGCTGTAGCATCTTGTGCTGTTGAAAAAAGATTCAACTTCCACTAGATAGCAAATTCAACTTCATGAAAAGCAATCGTGCCAAAAAATCAAGCCCTTCTATTAAAAATTCTTTGAAAGTTTCTTTTTATTGCTTCGGAGAGAATTAGGCCCTAATATGATTTAGACCGCGCAATTTATTTTGAATTGCTTGTAACATGGTTGTTGCTAGAAATGTTAAAAAAAAAAACAAAAATTGCAGGTAATTTTACTCTTGCCGTTGGTCTAATGTGATGTGTTTTGGTAAAAAAAAAATGAAGAATTTTTGAAGAAATGAGATTTGGTCCATAATTTATTTGCAGAGACTTTCCTTGGGTACCGGCTGGTTACTGGTTAGCTTAGCCCTCTGTTAATTCACATTTCACGTTGTTTCTAAAGTTCCATTTGTTATTTTTTTATAAATAATTATTTCTAACTATAAATATAAAATGTATGAAATCAAAGAAAAGACTTAAGAGGATTCCTTAAATACTTGAGAATATAACAGCGTTAAATATTTATTGAAAAAATTTTACCACTTCTACTTGGCTCGAATCTAGATTAGTAAATATTTAATATAATTTTTAAAAACCAAATAATTTAATACACCAATTAAAAAAAACTTAAAAAACGAATTCCTTAGCTTTTCTTCATTTTTGTTTGTTTAGGAAGGCCGAATGAAAATAAAAGATAAAGAAGAGTTTTTTATTTTTATTTTTATTTTTTTCTAGTGGCATGGACTCATGGCTTTTGTTCTTAGAATTTTTCTCTGAACTCACTAATTGTAGAAAAAGTTTTAGTCGGCAAGCTAGAACGATTTAGTAGTTTTTCGTTTACCTTTTGCACTTTCCTTTTTCTCATTTCATTGCAAAACCAAAATATCAAAACACAAGAACTTCAAACAGTTTCTTTCCTTTTCTTTCTCGCTCTTGGTTACAAAGCAAAGACGGTTATACTTGATAAACAAGCAAAGAGCATTTTCCTTAATTTAAAAAAAAAAGAGAGAAAGAATATATATTTAGCGTTTCACCAAAAATAACTAACAACAAGTGAAAGTGATACATTAACCTCCCTAATGCCGTGGGATTTGAATAATCATTTTATTTCTAAGCCATTAATAATGATTCCCATCGATTTCCGTATTCCTTAACTTAATAGGAAGTGATCATGTATTTATGTTAACGTAAGATAATATAATTTATCGCTTAAATTTTATTTTATTTTAATTTTTTTATTAAGAGTAAACTATGCGAATTGAATCATTTCTCTTATGAAGAAAGGCAAGAACCACGGCCTCTTACAATTCTTAATAAATCTACTCGCCTTTGCTTTGTTGAGATTTTGTTCAAAAAATTTTCAGTATCACAATGAGTACTCTCATCCTTTGAAAATGACATTGCAACCCATTTCCATCAATGCCCCTCCGTGAAAACTTTTTAGCCTTCCATGCATTATATTACTCTTGTAATGGAGGGTGGTTTGGGTATTAAAATAAACAGTTACGTACTTTGGGTTGTTCGGTCTGGGTCAGGCCCATGACGAGTCCCTGGTGCCCGGCGTACAGGAAGCAAATGCTGCTCCTTAGACGGCGACATTGCCACCTAATCACCCAATAAATTGCCTACACGTCATCGCCTGCACGATCACCCCATACACATTCTTATGGTGGCGCTGTTGCTTCTTTTGTTTTTGATCGGACGGCTTTCATTTTGGGTTTCTAGACATCGCCTCAGAGCGTTACCGCATTGCCGATTCACGACTCCATTACAACTTTGTATGACTGACAAGGACACGCTTTCAACTTTGTTACCGCATTATTGCCGAAACAAAGACAAATTTGAAAATTTTGAATTCTTCCAAATTTCGACCAATCTTTTTACATTTTTGTCTCTACGATAGTTCTGTGAAAATTGTTAATTTCTCGACATTAAATGCTATTTTTGTTTTAATCTTGTAATTATTATTCTAATATATATATATATATATATACACACACACACATAAATTTTACTATAAAATTGTTATGAGAGGTAGTAGCATTGCATTTACCGTGTGGTTTGAGTGCATCATCTATCGTGATTCTTTAACTGGAAAGTAAGTAAATTCATTTTCAACTGAAATAATACTCACCTTCCATTAAATAGAATCATTTTAATGATTTATCTAATAATTATTACATTTGGGCAAAAATAGATGTCAAGTTACATTTTAACTGCAACGAAGTCCTTACGAAACGAGTAAAAAAAGTAGTGGAGTTAAGGACATTCTGGTAATTCAAGTGGAACCGTCAAGGTCCCTTCCTCGTTGCTCATGTGAAGGCCAAGTCACTTTAAAATGTGAACAATGTAAGCAAATGCCAAAACAGAGAGTGAGGGAATTTTGGGGCTGGCTTTGCTATAAAGCTGAGGTTTGGTTTCAGAGGAAACTCTGATCATCAATCACCTCGTAGCCTTCGAATCCCGACTGTTAATCACTCATACTCTGCTCATCGTCAACGGTCGTGATCCTCTCTCTCTCTCTCTGTATTTCTCCCTGTGATCTTCTTCTTCGCCTCAAGATTCCATCAAGTATGCAAGTCTTCATTTGCTTATCTTTTTTTTTAAATTTGTTTTTCATGCATTTTTTATTTAAGCTTGATGGAGGAGGAGTACTTTTCAATGCGCTCTTCTCAAAATTTGATCATCGGAAGATTCTGTTTTGCTTAGCGCACCGTTTGGACGGCGAGAAAATGCGTGACAATTGAAAATTTCGAACTTTTTATTCTTTTTTACTGTTTGCTGTCAAAATGAAGTGAGATGAGTGTGACCAAACTCATTGACATCTGTCCTTTCTGCGGCTTGCTTTCTGATTAATCAAGCAGATGCTTGGGGAAGAGGATGCAAGTTATGCAAGTCTTGTAGGCGAGGCAAAATTTATTCTTTCTTTATTTTCACCATTTTGTTTTTAGATCTTTCTGAAGAAATAATAAATGACTGCCTTTAGTGAATTAGTAAACTACTGAAAATGTTACTTAAAACTGAAGCAAATATTTGGTGTGCCTTCCCTTTATTTCTTTTGATTCCGTACAGAATTATTGCTATTCTTGTAATTACTTGGAGATGTAAGCGTCTTTATTACACATACGCTTAGTAATGTAAAACGGGTAAGTATGTGTTGATAGTCTGTTTATGAATGAACGACACTTGCTTTTCTTGACGAAAAAGGAAAGAAAGAAAGAAAAAGAGCTGTACAAATGTCGAAAGGAGAGTGCTGAAGCACAATTTCTTGATTTACAATCTTGTATATGAGCTTGCGTATATTCTTGAGTGGAAATGATGCAGAATTGGGTTATGAGGATCTTTAAAAATTATTAGCCACATTGAAGATGATCAATGTATTTTTATTTATTTTTTAAAGTGTGTCTTATTGTTAAGTATCTTAAATAAGTCTATATTGGATCTTCTTCAGGGATTTTTTGGTAGGTTTATAATTTGGGCCACATTGTTTCTGTTCTTGTTAATATATATGATTTGGGTAATATCAAATGTACTTATCTTAGTTTGGAAATTCATTGTGTTTAATTTTTTCTGACTTTCGTTCTACAAATTATGCAGGCATTGTCCATGAATCCTCCATTGTAGCTATTTTCTAGACATCTTCTTGGTTCGGATGTGAATGTTTGTGGATTGATTATGCACTGGGGATCCTGCTGATGGTCGATTGGCTTGTAATATCTCTCTCATTCAGTTGGTGTCAGACTGGCACCTCTTGAGGGAGGGGACGGGTTTTTACTTTACTCTCGCTGCTGTTAGTTACCTTGAACACGGCAAGCTCCCTCTCCCGTCACATAAGTTAGGGAGTTCTGTTCAGACTCTGATGGCTGTTGCAGTGTTTAATGGTCCATGCAGTGGTGAGTACCATGGGAATTTGGGCGCAAAATCTTCTGGTACAAGGCGAGTGTTTGTACAGACTGAGACAGGCTGTGTCTTGGGGATGGAGTTGGATCGGAATGACAATGCCCACACGGTGAAAAGAAGGCTGCAGCTTGCCCTCAATATCCCTACTGATGAGAGTTCCTTGACATTTGGGGATCTTACACTAAACAATGACCTTAGAGCCGTTAAAAAGGATTCCGCTCTTCTTCTAACTAGGAATGCCATGCATAGGAGCTCGTCATCTCCGTGTCTTTCGCCTGTGGGAAAGAATCACCAGCAGAGGGATATGAGTGGTCCAATTGAGATATTAGGGCACCTGAGTTCTTATTCTAGAACGAATGAACTTGTTAAGGAAATTGTGGAGGGTATCAAGAATGGTGTTGAACCCATCCCCATCCATGGTGGGCTTGGAGGTGCTTACTACTTCAAAAACAGCAAAGGCGAGCATGTTGCTATTGTGAAACCAACTGATGAGGAACCTTTTGCACCAAACAATCCAAAAGGCTTTGCAGGGAAAGCTCTTGGGCAGCCAGGCCTGAAACGTTCTGTCAGAGTTGGGGAAACAGGATTCCGTGAAGTAGCTGCCTACCTTCTGGACTATGATCACTTTGCCAAAGTTCCCCCAACTGTCCTTGTGAAGGTTAGACACTCCATCTTTAATCTCAATGATGGAATGATTGGAAATAAACTTCAGAATGGGAAGAAGGTTAGCAAGATTGCATCTCTGCAGCAGTTCGTTCCTCATGACTTTGATGCGAGCGACCATGGAACCTCAAGCTTTCCTGTTGCTGCTATACATAGAATTGGGATATTAGATATCAGGATTTTCAACACTGATAGGCATGCAGGAAACCTTTTGGTGAGGAAACTTGATGGGGGTGGGAGGTTTGGTCAAGTGGAGCTTATCCCAATTGATCATGGTCTTTGCTTGCCAGAGAGCTTGGAAGACCCTTACTTTGAGTGGATGCATTGGCCTCAGGCTTCAATTCCTTTCTCTGAGGATGAGCTTGAGTATATTAGAAATCTCAATCCAGCGCACGATTCTGAGATGCTTCGGACAGAGCTGCCCATGATTCGGGAGGCATGCTTACGAGTTTTGGTACTCAGCACAGTATTCCTCCAGGAAGCAGCAGCTTTTGGGCTATGTCTCGCTGAGATTGGTGAGATGATGACTAGGGAATTTCGTAGTGAAGATGAGAAGCCTAGTGAGCTTGAGATTGTATGCCTTGAGGCAAGGAGGATCATAGCAGAGAGGGAAATTGCAGGCTTTGACGCTGAGAGTGGAGAGGATGACATTCTGTTTGATATCGATTGTGATGATGCAGAGTTTGACTGGGCATCAAAGATGTCTGGAGATTTCTTGAATCAAGGGTCATTTAGTTATGCTTCTAACATTTTGAATGGACATCACCTGCCATCTGAAGTGGAGAGTTTTGAAGAGGATGAAGCTGAGGGGAGTTTAGAGTCTTATGGAGATAAGCTGCCCCTGTCTCTAAAAAGAACGGACTCCCATGAGAGAAGCCAAGATTACCAAAATGGAAAACCAGAAGGCAAATGCCTGGTGGGCTCAGTATCTGAGAGCAGAAGAAGTGCAGAAGAGCTGTTACCTACAACCACAAGCTTTGTGAAGCTCACTGATATGAACGAAGAAGAATGGTTGCTGTTTCTTGAGAAGTTCAAGGAGCTTCTTCACCCTGCCTTGGCCAAGCGTAGGCACACAACTATTGGGTATGGGCAGAGGCAGAGGTTGGGGACTTCTTGCAAGTTTTAAGATAGCGTTAACCACCTGTTAAGTAAAACTAGTGGTGAAGGAGAAAAATAAAACATGCCACTAGGCTGGTAGAATTTTGAGGATGTCTAGGTCTGTTCTGTAGGATTGATATGCATGGCGAAAGATAGATATGTCAACATATATATATTCGGTAAAGAGTAGACTAAGATGTAAATATTCTCTGGGATCGGAGGTTCAGCAATCACAGTAGTCAAAAAGTAATGATAAGATCACACCTTATGTTAGTGTCGGTTTACCATTGATGATCATCGTCTGCTTCATTGTCGTTTTCACCATCTTATGTAACTTTTACATCTATATGGAAAATTTCAGGTGACAATCGGAAATAGAGGAAAGTTCTATTTACCTTGATAAAATTGGATTAGGATATCCTTACTGTTTGAGGAATTCTAAATTTTGTAGAATCTTTTTTCGCACACGTATATTTTATGAGAGAATTCTATCATGAGGGAATTTCAATCACATAAAAAAAATATTATGGAAATTTAGCTATAAAAATATTCTTGTTTGATAAGCGTCGGCAAATTTTTTTTTTCACAAAAAAGCAAATAAATAAAATTTTGAAAGGCAAAAACTAAGTAGTTTTCAGTTCCAAGTAGGCCCAAGCCAGTTATAAAGTCATAAACAAACTCGCTCGCTCGCTCGCACGGAGACCGTTGGAAGGGACGAAGGGTGCAGGCGCACAAACAAAGCCAATTGCGCATGACTAGGACTCTCCTTCGCCCAACACATCTTTTAATCGAAACAAACCTCTCAAAACGCTAAATTAAGATCAACCAGAATCACCGAAGCACAACCAACGCTCATCGAAATCAAATTCAAAATCAATGGAGGGATTACATTCTCGTAGCTGCGGAATATGTCTGATGGACGAAGGAAAATCAATCAGAGGCCAAATCGACAGCTGCGATCACTACTTTTGCTTCGTGTGCATCATGGAGTGGGCCAAGATCGAGTCTAAATGCCCCATGTGCAAGCGCCGCTTCACCTCCATTCGTAGACCGCCGAAAGACGGTGTCTTCCCCCGTGAGCGATTCGTTGTTGTTCCAAAACGCGATCAGGTTTTAACTTTCTCTTTCCTCGTTTCTTACTGTTGTTTCTATTTAATTTCACTGATTTAAATTTAGTTTTATTGTTACTGTAGAAGTAGAGAAGTTTCTGTGGCTTTGATTTTGCCGCCATATTTTGTTTTAGGTTAAATTTTGTGATTGCGTGACTTCATAGTTTAATTGCTTAATATTTTATATTATTTATGAGTTTTGGCTTAATTATAGTAATTATAATAAAATCTTACTGATTAGGGGTTGGTTATGCAGATTTATGGTGGGTTTGGAATTGTGTCAAGCAGGACTGCTGATCCTTATGCATATGTTCGATGTAATGTGTGTCAAGGCACTACTTATGAAAGTCTTCTACTACTTTGTGATCTTTGTGATACGGCTTCTCATACTTACTGCGTTGGCTTGGGTAATGCTGTGCCCGAAGGTGATTGGTTCTGCCATGACTGTACTGTTTTGAGGGATGAACACGACAATGCTGAAATTGAAACTGATACTGAAACTGTTTTTGGTGATGGTAGTGTTAGTGAAGTGGTTGTTCAAAATTCTGACTCTGAACACAGCAATGCTGAAACTGTTGCAGCAGTTGTTAATTTTGGTGGTAGTCAAGAGGTTGTTGAAAATTCTGGATCTGAACGAAGTACTGTTGAAACTGTTTCTGACATTGTACGCACCGGTGGCAATCAAAATACCGTTGAATGCTCGGGGCCTGACTGCATTGGTGCCGATACCATTATAAACTCCCATGAAATGCCATCAGGTGATGCAGGTTTTGCCCTCTTTGAAATAGTAAGCTCAATCACTTATCCAAAAGAATCCTTATATAGATTTTGGAATTCACATCCTGTTTCCCCTAGAAGGGGAATTGTTGTTTTGGATAATGCAACTTCTCGGAATGGAAGAACGGATCAGAAAACTGAAGATAATTCAACTGAATTGGGTGCGAGAACATTGCGGCGTTGTCGAGATGTGCAAGACCGTATACAAGCAATACGTGAGAATTGGAGTGCATTGCAAAACAACTCATTAAGGTTCAGTTCTATTCCAGTCGAATCAGGTACCAAACATCGTAAAAGACATAATGTTAGTGAGGTTTCGCAAGAGAGATCAGGTCAACCATGCCCCTCCACTTCCGGAAGTGGTCAGCATCTGAGATCTCAGGATGGTTCGTCTTGTGACTCACATGATGTTGAGAAAGCATGGAAAATGATGAAAACTGCTAAGTCAATGCTCCGGAAAAGTGAAAGGGCCAGCAATGTATGTGAGTCCTCTAAAACTCTTAATATAAAAGTAAATGCTTCAAAACAAGCAATGAATACAAGGTCAAGCCTTCATGATGCTGAAAGACAACAGCCTGGAAATAGGTCTGTTATGTCAGATCGCCGAAATCAGAATACGGCTATGACGGTTGAATCTTCTGAGAGGCTTCAAAGTACTTATTCAACAGGATTGGCACAATCACCAGGGAATGGGAATGGAAATATCCAAAATCAGAGTAATGTCTGTAATTTCAAAGGGGCAAGACTGATGGGAAAAAGTATATGCGGAGGTTCATCAAGTATCCCTAATAAGCAAGGTGATTCTAGCTCAATAAATTTGACAGGGCCAGTGCCTGGAACTTCTTATTCACATATTGGTGAACATGATGTACTTCCATCTTCCAGTAAGATCATTGACCCTGAGGGAAAGGTTCTTGCAGAAGGCGAAGCAAGAAAATATGATCATGCAAAATGTGAGATCCAGTCTCTTGTAAAGCTCAACTTAAAGTGTTTAAGCAGAGACAAACGATTAGGTATGTTTACAGTATTTCAAGGATCACTAGAGATAAATTTCTAGCATTGGCAAATGGCAATCAATATTTCGTTCAGTATATTAATCTTATATGCTTCGGTTTCAGATAGTTTGTTATATCTGAATATTATGACTGATTTAGTGTGTAAAGGTATTAATGATAGGAGACATAAATAAATGCCTAAATTGTTAGCATTGCAACATAGATATTGTGCAATCACTTACCACTTCAGATATGTGGACATCCCATATGTCCCAGTTCCATCAAACATAGACTTGTTACCCATTGTGAACTGGCAAACTATTGACATATTTCTGACAACACAGCAGAATTAGTCGTTGGAACGAAAAGGATATCTTTTGAAACTTGTTCCAGAAAATCCTCTCTTTTCTACTCTCAACTGCAGTTTTGCAGCTTTTGCTTGCTTACATAATGTCCATCATGGCCTTTTGCTATATTATCTTTTTTTAATCGGTATCTGAGGTATTCTATTACTCTTTGAGTTTAAATAAAAGTGATCTAATTGCTTTATCTTTGCTCGTGTAGAATACGATGCATTCAAGAAAGTTGCAAGACTCGCCACACACACCATCTTGGCATCATGTGGTTTAGAGCACCCAAAATCTGGAATTCGCTTTCATCCAAGCTCAACAGTCTGCAGTCATGGTGAACGTATCAAAAAGCTTTGTAAATCCACTTTGATGGCAGATTGTTGTCGAGAATGCTTTTATGCTTTTGTAAAGGATGTTATTCGCTCCATTATGTTTGCAAAAGTAGATGCTACTGGTAGAATACATTAATTTCTCTGAGCAACGTAGGAAAGGGAAACTCTCTTTTCTTTTTCTTTTTTCCCCAAAATTCCCCCCCCCCCCCTTTTGGGGGCAAAGTTTGAGTTTTTGTATATATATTCTTCGTTCTTACTTCTTAGTGGTCCTTGAAGGCATGTATATGGTAATAAATAATTACTCTATTTGATTTTATATGAGTAAATATATCCTCTCGCATGGCATGTTTTCGCTTTTAGCGTATATGGCCATATGGTAAAGAAGCTACAGATAGAATACCGCTATAAGGATACAAAATCTTGATTATCTTATAGATCATGGGAGTGTTTATACATCGGCGTAACATTAAAATTTGCACTAAACATTAAATTTGTAATATATGATGAAGTGCAGGATTACAACGTTGTATTAAACATTGTGTTTTGAGTTATACATCGACCACCGCATCGTTTAACTCTTTGCTTTTATCCTCTCCGCCTCCGGTCTTTTCGCTTCCACAGCCTCGGTAACGAGTCGAGCTAGGAATAATTTGAGTTCCCTCGCCAACTGGGATCGCCACTCCTAGCTCTAGAACCAATAACCGTGGCTTCCAATAACTGCTCGGCACCTATAGGCCAAGTCAGCATCATCACACCCGCTGCCACACCTTCCAGCGCGGAGTTCCACCCGCAGTGTGTCAAGAACGCGCCCACCTCTAGGTGCCTTAAACTCGGAACCTGTGCGTCAGCATGTAGCGAGTCATAAAAGTAATCGTTTTTATACAACCATACGAATTTAAAATCATAAATTGGAATACAAAACCAGAGAAACCCTAATTAGCGTATGTTGTTTTATGAGTTATCTAGGTCACAAGTTTTGACGTTGGCAATTTTACTTCGGCCAAGAACCTGCGATAAGTTAAAAATTGTTCTCCAAACTTAAGTTTACTTTACTTCTCTTTCATCATCTTAAACTTAAAAGGTTGATGGAGTGTTACGTTTATTTTTTTTTTTATTATTAATTTGGAGAAAGGGTGTCAAGTTATTTTTTTTTAGAGAGCCTCAACTGTGAAAGGTATTTTTAAGTCCGTATCACAATTCAAATTAAAAATCTCTGCTTGAATCAAAAGATACAAGTTCTCTCAACAAAGATGACTTCTCTTCGACTCGAATTAAGGAGCAAACCCAGTCAAGTCACTTAAGGGGACTCTATTGTCAGTGGAGTCAACACTTTGTTGGTTTAAAACCACTTAAGTTATTTTCTCATACATACTGCTAAACTCTTCAAATAAATCATTTAAGTTGCGACAACAAATCGCTCTGTCTCTCTCAAAGACGAAAAAAAAAAACTTGTGGCGGCATCAATAGAAATTAGAAAGCATCGGAAAGTTAGCTACTTTGATTTATTTATATTTTGCAATTATATGTATTATACAGGAAAGGGAGAATACGACGCGATTGCATTTGGGTTTGAAGATTGCGGGCCGGGGAGGGGTCTTGTCATAAGAGGGTAGGCCCCGCAGGTGTTGACACTGAGTCAGGGGGCGGTTGGTGCGTTTCTGACTCACTGCGGATGGAACTCGGTCCTTGAAGCGGTCTTAGCTGGGGTGCCAATGCTTGTCTACCTATGAGAGCTGACCAACTTGTGGATGCTAACTTGCTGGTTAATGAGTTAAAAATGGCGACAATACGAACATTTCTAGTTTCCAGCAACGATCAAAGTTATAAAATTATTTTACACTTTTGGGATGTTGGATGTTAGAATGTTATATGAGTTATTGGCTGGTGAATTTGGTGATAAAATTATGAGTGCTGCCAGGGAGCGAGAGGAACGAGAGAATGACGAGAGAAATGGCAACAGTTGTTGCCATTTCGCCTCTCATTCCTCTCACTCGATAAAACAGTTAAAAAATAAAAAAATGAATAAAGAAATGGCGCGTGCAAAGTGAAATCCAAGCCTTATCTCCTCACGCAGACTTTCCTCTTCTAATTTCCTCTCTCCTCACGCAAATCACTATTATCGTTCACGGCAGCAACCATTCACGGCTTTATCTACTCCTAGCTAGCCTTTCCTCTTCCACTCTCCTCACTCCTCACACAAATCACCATTATCATCATCGTTCACGGCAAAACACTCATCACGGCAAAGCATGCTTCCTCATTCACTCGTCGCTCTTCACAAAAAATTACCATCATCGTTCATGGAAAGCAGCACTGTTTCTCCTCCTCTCTCGGTTCTATCGACAACATTAAGTAAGCAAAATAGTGCATTTTTTCAACTTGTTAGTGGAAACTAAAGTTTTGTATTCATAAATTTAGGCTATTCCTTACTTTTTTGGATGTTAAAGGATCAACTTCAATTGTTGATAGATGGCTACAGTTGGCTCTTGGCTATGGAAGATGGGGTTAGAGAGTTAGATTTTGAGAACATAATAGATGAAAACAGAGTGTACACGTTGGCTCATGCAATCTTTTCAGCTAATTCTGTGACGAATTTAAGGCTAGTTTGGTGTAGGTTGGAGCAGCCCTTTGATTATATAATGTTGCATTCCCTTAAAAAGCTAACTCTTGTGTGAGTATGTTTAGATGAACAGATGGTTCAAAAGCTTGCTACTGAATTTCTGTATATTTTAGGTGGCTTGGTCTCCTCATTTGAAAAAGTTAAATTTAATTTCTGTATAGTTTGCTAACAATGAGTTTAATCACCTTATTTCAAAATTTCCTTCAGTTGAGGATTTGTTTGTGACGCATTATTGTTGGCTCGGAAAGATAAAGATCTCAAGTAATCAACTTAAGAACTTACTGTTTTGTAGCTGCAAATATTTGAAGGCAGTTGATGTTGATACTCCTAATTTACGTTTGTTTACTTACAAGTTTAATCCAATTCCCATTATATCAATAAATGTTCCTTGTCCATGGAAAGTCAACTTTGTGTGTAAAGGTGTTCACAACACTCATTGGTACCTCAAACTAAAGAAATTTTTTGGAGTATCCAAGCAAATTGAAAGTTTAAAGCTATCTTTGTATTCGAGCAAAGTATGCTACAAAATTCATATCATAGATTTTTAACATTTCACTTTATGTTGTCACTATTGTTTATGGTTACTAATTTTCTTTTTCTCTTCCTGTCTTTGTTCATTGCCATTTATCAAGGTCTTATATAATTTAGACGAACTCAATGAATGTTCCCCTTCACTTCCTTTACAAGTTGAGAATCTGGAGCTGCATACAAATGTGCCATTATCGAATTGTGAAACTTTATTGGATTGTGTTTTCTGGATTTGTCATCCTAGGACTTTGCGAGTGAATGTGATGTTTGAGGAAGATCACAAGTTCATTGCGGTATATTAAGATTACCAATCAGTAATAAAGTGGATAAATTTTCTCCATTGGAGTAGTAACACACATCAACTTAATCATTAACAATATAATTGCGTTACTAAGGCTAGAATAAGAAAATTCACTTTAAAATTTGAGCTAATTTTCTTATTTTTCTTTCACTAAGCATGCAATCTAAAACAAAATTCACAGCAATTCTACCCAACTTTTCCAATTATGCACAAAAAACACCCAACAAGACCAAAAAAAAAAAAAAACAAATCCAACACACCCATTAAAAACCAGATCTTTTCACAGAAATGTCAAAACAGAAATTCAGACATTAATCAATTATTTTTTTAATTAGTTTCAAACCTGCAAAAGAAATGTAAAAAAAAAATTCCAGAAGTGATTTGTGTGAGGAGTGTTTTGTCGTGAACGATGATAGTGATTTACGTGAAGAGAGAGGAGAGTGGAAGAGGAAAGGCAGGCTGGAGATAAGCCGTGAGCACTGAGCAGTTGCTAAGTTGAGAAGATGAGGAAAAGTTGGTTGGAGATAAAGCCGTGAGCGGTTGCTGCAGTGAATGATGATGGTGATTTGCATGGAAAAGGAAAGCCTGCGTGAGGAGATAAGGTTTGGAGTTCAATCTGTATGCGCCATTTCTTTATTCATTTTTTTAATTATTTTATTATTTGAAAGGACCAAAAGAATGAGAAGCAAAACGGCAGCAACTGCTACCATTTCTCTCATAATTCTCTCCTTCCTCTCACTCCCTAGCATTTTCCTAAAATTATACAATTGTCGCATCAAGATTTTTAACGGACATAATTGGTGTGATGGGGAATCGGTTTGATGCTTCCATGATAATTTTTAGCTACCATAAATAGATTTTTTTTTATCACCCTGTGTTATGTTAAACGTAATGTACACACACTCACAACAACAATAACAAATCTCATCATTAAAATTGTTGCTGTAAGTGCGTGTATGTTCCGTTTAACATACCATAACACTGACTTTTTTTTTTCAACTTTTTTTAAGGGAGTGCTTGAGCGTAGTGAGTAGTCACTAGTGACATTGATGTTTCAGTGACTTCTGTTTTGTTGAACCCCCCTTTTTTTTCTAAAAAGTTCTTTGTTTGTCTTGGATGTCGTCATATCGTTTAGAGCGCTGCTAGGTAACGGGAAAACTAAGAGAACGCTGAGAGAAACGGCAGCTTGTGCTGTCATTTCGCGTTCTCTCAGCTTCCCAGTATTTTAGCTGTCCCCCACGTGATTAAAGTTCTCTGTCCCCCACGTGCTCCTTCTCTCATTTTCCTCCTTTTTTCCACTTCTCTCAGCATCCACTTCTCGCTCCGCTCCTTCTCTCAGCTTCAACTAACTCGCTGCAGCTGCACAACGCCGAAACCCACTCAACTCCGAAACGCCGCCGAAACTCAGGCGGTGAACGTCTTCCCAATATTTTAGCTAGCAGCGCTGAGCATCCACTTCTCTCAGCATCCACTTCTCGCTCCTTCTCTCATCTTCAACTTGCTGTAGCTGCACAACGCCGAAACCCACTCGACTCTGAAACGCCGCCGAAACTCAAGCGGTGAACGTCTTCCGGCATGGGCAAATCGGGATCGGAGGAGTAGTTTGGTAAGTTTGATAAGTTTGTGTTGAGTAGTTTGGTTAGCATGTATGCTAAATTTGGTGAGATTGACCTGGGGAGGAGAGTTTTTGACGTGTTGGATGATAAGGATTTAGTGTCCTGGAATTGTTTAATAGACGGCTATGTAAAAAAGTGTGAGGTCGAGGTTGCGATGAAGCTGTTTGATGAAATGCCTGAGAGGGATTTGTTTTCTTGGACTTGTTTGGTTGATGGGTTTTCTAAATGTGGGAAAGTTGAGATGCTAGAGAGATTTTTTATAGGATGCGAAATAGGAATATGGTGCTGTGATAATATAGAGCTAAATTATATATGCTATGACATATAATTTTGTACTAGAAAATGAATTTGAATTTCATACTAGAATATTTTTGAATGCTTTCCTTGCATATTCTTTACACAAAAACGAGCTACATGGTTGAGTTATAAGGTGTAAGACCAGCAGAAAATATCTTGAAGAAACCAAAGATCTATGGATTTTTTATTCTTATCCCCAAATAGGTTTAAATATATGAGTAACCTGTATTTAAGAACTTGAACATTGATTATGCCGCAAATCAATTATTCTTTTGAACAGACTTTATGTCTAGAGTCCAATAAAACGAGAAGCATATATCAAGAATTGTAAATAATCACCAAAAAATTATACTCAAACATTTTCAACGAGAAGCATAGAATGCTATCTTACTCAAACAATTATAAATGAAGCCCGTTCTGGCAAGCTAATTTCATAAGAAAATATTTTCAATGAATTCCAAAAGATAACATTCAATTCTTTCTTAAGGATATCATGCATGTTACTGAAGAATTTCCAAGCATCTCACTTTTTTATTGCCATTTTATCTGGAAAATGAAATATCACATTGGCTACATATATGACAGTATAATGCAGGTTTCTTTCACTTTTTCGTTGTCTCTGCTTTTTGAGGACCTGAACCATTGATGACTTATTGCATTGATTTATAATGATAAATCCAACACAATATAAATTAAAAATAATTTTATGTTAAAAAAATTTTAATTCAAAATTTCTAAATCAAACATATTATTTAAATAAAAAGATTTCTAAAATATTCTAAAGCATAGCACATTATTATTTAATTAATAAATGTAGGTATCTATTATTACGATATAACAAAAAATAAAAAATAAATAAAAAATTATTCTTTAAGTTGAGATAATTACCAACTGAATATTGCTTCAAGATGTAGATCGAAAGAACTACACGAAACTGATTGAAAATGTTACTTCAAGAAGAATCGGAACTGAGTGAAAATGGAGCAAAAGAAAATGGCCTTAAGGAGAAGAGATGGACGAAAATAGAGTAACTTTGCTGGAGTGAGAGTTGTTTCAAGGAGAACAAATGGAGTAGTTTAGCTTTTATGAGGGGGGGGGGGGGGGGAAGGATGCAGGGAGCTTTTACTTTTTCACTCTTTTTTACTCTTAAAATTATGTTCATTGCATTTGTAAAGTCGTATCGTGAGGGGGGGGGGGGGGGGGGGGGGGAGTGCAGCGCTGGTCTCGTGAGTGGGGGGTGTTTTGATGAGCAAAACGGCAGCACAAGCTGCTGTTTCTCTCAGTATTCTCTCAGTAATTTCGTGTTACCTAGCATTTTTCTATCGTTTACTTGTGATGGTGCCACGGTGGATTTTGTTGAGTGGGGCCTTGGGATGAAAGTTGGACAATGGGTAGTAATTATATCTTTTAAACTAAATAGTTGAAAATAAAGTTGATTTAACCTCAATTTATATTCATAAAAAATTTATTATATTTTTATTAATTTTATTAAAATTATTAATTAAAAATTCATATTAATCATGTAATATTAATTGATAATTACAATTTTTTATTATAAATTGAAAACTACACTACATTAATACCAAATAAGATCCAAAAAAATATTTATAATTAAAATAGCTCCACCTTTCTTATCTTAAGTGAATCATGCCATTGGAAATTACATCACCAATATATGAATAATACAATATTATTTATTTTGGTCAATGGGATTTTTTTGGATTAAATTTTTTTAATTCATGTATAATAACTTAATAAGATTGTGCCCCAAGGGCGTGGTCGGGTTGGTAACCGTAAAGTTTATAATCTCACCCGCAGTCCGGATTCAATCCTTAAGAATGGTAAAGGGGCTAAAATATGTATTTGGGCTTGCGCAAGCCTTATCTTTTTAAAAGAAAAAAAAAACTTAATAAGATTGGTTCATTAATATATATGCATGTACATGAAAGCAAAATAAAAGTGAGTGCGTGGGCAAGTTACAGGGCAGTTCCTCGCTCGAGATTATTTCTGATGTCGAGTGTGTATTTGCCATAAGCCCGCTCAATCTTTCTGTTGAAATGCTCATTACGGTGATTGATGGAGTCAACGTCTTTCTCGTCGTGGAACCTCCTCCTTCGGCTAAAAGATTTGCGTTTCTCCTCCTGATCCTTGAGTTCCTTCACCATCCTCTCAATCTTATCCTCAGAAATCTTCGGCGCCGTCCCGTAGTGGAGGCTCGAAGCGCCGCGGTAGAACTCCAGATCGGCCTCTTTCATCCTGTTATATTCCTCTAAATCAACCTCGATCTTCTCTGCTCGCCTCTTGTACGCCCCGTACAACGTTCTCTGATTGAAAGCTTCCCAACCAAACGGAGCGGGCTCCTTCGCCCGTTTCTTGTATTTGGCCTCCGCTGCTTCTTGTGTGTCCAGCATGTACGCTTTGCTCGTGTCCAAACCGTTTGCTTCTAGAAGCTTTCCAATCTTTCCCTTCCTTTTCTCGAGCCACTTCTGCGTAGAGACGCCTCTGGAGTTCTCTCGCGAAGAACCGGTAGCTTCCTTTCTTCTGATATCTGCATCCACTGCTGTTTGATTCGCTTTTCTTGCCTCGTTAAACTTAAGCTTTAACTCGAACAATCTTGCCTGCCTTCCCGTAAATTTTGTAAAACCTCCTTCCGCGGTCTTCTCCTCATCAGCAGCCGGTTTATTACGGTCGCGGTTGAAATATCTCTTAGCTGCCGTTATTTTACTCTCGTCACTATCAGATTCTTCTTCGCTATCCGAATGTGGACTCGACGCATTGATGATGCGCTCTGTTCTCTCGTCCATAATTTCAGCTCTTTCTTCTCTCTTCCGAAGACCTAAGTTATCAAAAGACCTTTTTTTTTTTTTTAAAAAAAAAGTTTTACTGTATTAAGAGTCTTAGAGCATCACAATTTATAAGGTTAGAAATATTACTAAAACCTATAAGGAAACAAAATTTGTAAACGAAATTCTAAAGTAAATAAGAATCAATCTAATCCTAATTGTAATAAGGTTCTATCACTAATTGATAGAAGCACAAGCAATTAAGATACTGATTTCCGGATTTTTTTTGCTAAGTATTTTTTTTCTCACTCTTGGATACTACTCCAATTTTATTTGATATTAAGGTATTTGATATTAAGGTATTGTATCCAATTTTATTTGATATTAAAATATTGTAACTTAAAATTATTGTAAAAAAATTTATAATTATAATTATAAAATAAAATTTAATAATATATAATAAATATTATTTTTAAATAATAATTTGGATAAAATTAATAAAAATATAATTTTTTTCATCTTATAAGTATAAAATTAAATTAAATGAACTTTTAGAATTATCTTAGCGCGCGCGGCATCTATAATTCAAAAGAGTAAATAAATTACACACGACCATAAATTTTGACAAAATAAACAGAAATAATAAATGTAGACGTCATGAAAAGTATACTTAGCCAAGAATTTCGCTACAAGCTAGCATACATTCCTCGATTTAACATGGCCAAATTATTAAAAAAAAAAAAAGAATTACGCTGCAAGCTTCAACATATAAATTATTACTTATGATAAAGTCGAATAGACGCAGCATAATTCTTTGACTCTCAAACTGCTGTCAAATTTTTTCCACTCTTGAGTTCATTTATTGTCTTAATAAAATCATTCAAATCTTTGTCCGAGCTTCCTCCTTTAACGACCGCACTCAATGCAGCACCACTCAGCTCCCTCGCTTTCAATCTTTCCCGTCTGGTCCCATCCACGGACTGAGCCAACAAACGAGCCAACTCGCCTGACTCGGGAATATTCCGAGTCCCCTCACCGACTCTGATCCCCACGCCAAATTGATCAACCAACAGCTGCGCGTTTGTGTACTGGTCCGCATCCATTGGCCACGTCAGCATCACAACACCCGCCGAAATTCCTTCCAAAACCGAGTTCCATCCACAGTGTGTCAAAAAGGCGCCCACCGCTTTGTGCCTCAATATAGCAACCTGTTGCGACCAGCCCCTAATCACGTAACCCCTCCCGGCCACACGATCTTCAAATCCGTCCGGAAGGACCCCGCAATCTTGCGACGCGTGTCTGTCGTCGGGTTCCCGCACGCAGTATACGAAATTGACGTCGGTTTTCTCCAATGCGCGCTGCCAGCTCATGATTTGTTTGGCTGTCAGTACATAACGACTACCGAAACACACGTAGACAACTGATTCGTCCCGACGCGAGTCAAGCCACGTCAGCACATCGTGTGCTGGCACCGAGCTCGACCCACCGCGACACATGGACTCCACCAAGTCATCGTCGGGCGGCAAAACAGGTCCAACGGCCCAAACCCGGTCGTGGCCCATTTCTTTCTTCATGTGATCGATGTAAAACGCGTTCCAACTCAGCGAACGAGTTAAACACGATTCCCCCAACTCGTCTTGTTGGCCATCATATTGCTCCGATGCAGATCCCAATCTGGGTCTCCTTCTTTGAGCGTTCTATAAAGATGAGAGATCTGATACCAGGGGTAAACCGGACAATTCGGAACTCTCGGAAACGACACTAGAGCATCGACGTTTTCGGGGTCATCGTTCGTGGGCAAGTCGGTCCACATAGCGAAGGAAACCGACAAAGCAAAAGCGCCGGACGGAGAGAACACGACGCGTGGCAAGCCGAGCTCAGCGGCCAACCCTTGGGTCCAGCCGAGAAAGAAATCTGACAGAATCGCAACGGGAGGTGATGGGTGGGTTTTGAACCAGTCGAGCAGTGCAGGGTAATGAAGTTCACGCAACGCACGCATGAACTTAAGAAGCCTGGTTGCTGAGGAACCTGCTGGCCATTTAGGTTGGGGGAGGACGAGGGATTGGAGGGAAGTCGATGGATGATTTGCATTTAATGAGTCGAGTAATGGGAGGTTGTTTTGGGTGATTAAAATGGTGACGTTTAAGCCAAGGGTGTGTAACCGGTTTGTGAGGTCGAGGAGTGGGATTATGTGGCCGGAAGTTGGGAACGGATAGACCAGAATATGAGCGCCGGCCGGCAGCATTTTGGACTTTCCAATTTTAAGAAATTTGAAAATCACTGTTAAGGTTGTGAAGACGAGGGGGGACAAAATCTTTTACTTATAGGGGTACACGTATTGCGTCACGCCTTACGCAGAGTAACTTGTCACATTAACCCCTGTTTGATTGGTGAGACTCATATGGACGGTGATGAACTATTTGTTGTTATTTATTTATTTATTTTTGGGTTTTGTCTAGGAAGTCCTTTGTCTAGTAATATGGCTTCTAGACTTCCTGCTCAATATTATGGTCTTTGAATTAATGTCCTTAACGATCACATCGAAATTTAGATATAATTTGCAATAACATGAACCTTCTATTCAAATTTGATTAATGCATACATATAAAAATATTATAAAAAAATAATTAGTACTTTCAAAATGCACATTTTTTTCTATTATTATGTTTGGAGCGAAAGTACATTTACTTCATATATTAGGAGGTTAGTATAATATAAATAAAATTAATATATTAACTCTTTAGTACAGTGTTTCTAAAAAATTAATATATATTTTTTTTGTTTCTATTTTATTTTTTAAGGTTAAATTGATGATTTAAATTTTTTAATTATATGTCCAAAAAAGAAATATTATTGTAATAGGGTAGTATTATAAAAGAAAGTTAAAAAGAACAAAAAAATAATGGTAGATGTGTTAATAATTTAACAGTAGAGATATTTAAAAATATAAAAAATTAAACGGGTACTAATCTTAAAATATAAGAAACGAATTTTTACTTTTATTTTTTAATATAAGATAAAGAGATTGTCAGTTGAGCCCAAAAATTTATTATATAAAACACATATATGGTTGAGCCGTGACAGTTATCTTACATTTTGAATTGAATTCTTTGTGATTAAAGATTCTCTTTGTAATTTTGTGAAGATGAGACTCTACTTGTGACAGCATCAAAGGGATGGGTAATGCACCCAAACCAATTTTAATTTAACCCTACATTTTAGAACCACTTGATCAATCTCTTGGAGCATCCCAAATAGATACATCATACATCAATTGATATGTGATTGACTTATCGTAGAATTTCTCAATTAATAAGAGTTAGTTTCGAAATGAGTGGAAGTGGTGCTTCGTGTTTTCAATGTTTGTATAATTTCTTGTTATTTTCCTCTAAATTGATAATAAATTGATAAATTGCTCACATATCTTTTCATGCCGATTGAAAGAACAGGAAATATAGTCAATTAATCAAGTTCCTTAAGGTTAGCGGTAGAATGGCAAGAAAAACAGTTCTTGATTCCAACACAAAGAGACCGAAACCTCGGAAAGGAAAAAGAAAAATGAATTTACGGCGATGCATTATTTTTATTAAGAGGCTTTTGACGTGCACCACTGTGGCCTGAGGAAACTTTATTCATGAGCTTCACGATTTCGTTAGCAGCAACAACCAGCTACTGGGATTCAAGTTTCTTAAAACAGTATGCATCATCAGATTCTTGGAGAAGTACTGCTGCTATTGATGCAGAATTCTGGTCGTGCTCTTCTGAGACCAGGCTTCCTGCTCGTTCAACTTTATGTCGACCAGAACTTCTCCTCGCCCAGTTGCTTTTATGGGTTTCCTGCACTCACAGAACAAGTCAGAGTGCACCGGGTGTTTTCCCGGCGTAAACCCTCCAACGCTCAAGTCAGATAAGAAGGTTTTTGTTTGGGAAAAGATTGGTCGTGAATCTCTTGGCTTTAGGTTTTTTTATCGGTTCTCAGTTCTTTGTTTTTCTAGTCCCCTTTGAATTATAAAAAGTCCAACCCTTTTACCTTCGCGGGATGCCTTTTTATAGGCCTCCCGAGGATCCTTCCTCTTCCCCGTGACAGGCGGTTGCGTGTGTTCTCATTACTGCTGTGGCAGGTGGTTGCGTGTACCTCGATTGGTGCGGTAGTAGGTGATTGTGTGTATCACCATGACTGCGATGGTGGGTAGTTGCGTGTATCCTCCTGACTGCGGTTGTAGGTGGTTGCGTGTGTACTCTGTTCATCTTTGTCCCAGCGAGCCTTACTCCTAGCTTTCTGCTCGTCCAATCCTGCTCGTTCGTTCGGGTCTCGCTAGAATACCCCAAACACATGTCCCCCAGTTTCTGGTGTTGGGTAACGAAGTGAACCGACAGTAGAAACTTAACGATCGCCGGTTTACGTCGGGTGGGAAAAGCTGCCAAGGGTCGTGTCGCATTTAATCGTGGGTGGAGTGACGTGGCGGAAATCAAGCCTTCCGTTTGAATTTCAAACCAAGAGTCGCAAGCCCTCGGGATTCGGGCCCATTTAAATGCTGGCAGCCCAGACGTTTTCCCCTCATTTGGAGATTTCAAAGCACTTTCTTTACCCAGTGCATTCACCGCTTGCTCTGTTTTCCCGGCGAACGAATTTTGACAAGTACACCTCCGACCCTAATTCCCTCCAGTCAAAACACATATCCCGGCTAGGACTTCCTCCTCGACGACCGATTCTTCAGGTATCGCTTCTATTTCCTCGTTCCTCACTAGTCGTAGACACTTCTTTCTTTTTTCTTTTTTGTCTGGGTAGTAGTTGGTGGTGACGCTAGGGTGGTAGATTGAGAGAGATGTCGAAGGGTAAGGAAAAAATCATCGAGATAGACGACGACGACGAGTTAGACTTCTTACCTAGTCTGCTCGCCGATGCCGCCTTCGACCCTAGGATCCTTTAGAGCCTAGTAACCCTGATATCGCAACTAGGGCTAGAAAGATGTCCCCAGAAAACGACCTCCTCGAGCCGAAACAGTGGTGAAGTGGGGATATCTGGCTCGTCAGACACCTTAAGTGACGAGCAGAAGGGTGATTCAGGGGGGGAGCCCTTACCAGAGTCATCCCAACCAGAGACTAGGAGTATGGCCGGGGGTAGGGCACAGTCGTACCATTACTCGATCGATCTGATCACTTGCACGACCACGGTAGACGAGCTTGAAGCTTTTCGGGATCAATACGGGATCCCCGATGCTATATCCCTTAGGGTCCCCGGGAAGAAGGACACCCCTAGTCGACCTCCTAAGGGTTATGTCACGTTGTTTCTGGAGAGCTTCAAACATGGGTTGAGGTGCCCCTTGCATCCCTACTTTGCTCGGATATTTAGCGAGTTGCATCTAGCTCCTGGTCAGTTGAACCCCAACGGATGGAGGGTGCTATCTGGTCTGTTCGTCTTGTGGCATAAGTGTTGTAAGAGCGAGCCCACCATTGACGATCTGCGTCATCTATATCAGTTAAAGAGCAGCCCCAAAGATCCCGGGGTGGTACTACTTTCAATCTAGTTCAAAAGGCAGGAAACCCGTGATAGGGCTTTCGACGGGGGGAGGTAGGTCTTGGGAAGAGCAAGTTTTTCTTTGCTGGGGGTCCTTAGGGTCAAGTTGCACGGGTTGACGGGAAGGACTACCGCGTCCCATCTCGATTTATGGTCCCAGGTTGCCTGCTCGACTTAGACGTCTTTACTCCATAGTAGTTCTCACTTTGTCATTTTGGTCTTAACCAACTGTCTGCTCGTTTTGCAGTTTCTTGGGGTGTTCATTTCCCTCTTGAGCCTGGACCGCTGAAGCGGGTGGAGTCTGTGTTGGCTAAGTCTTGCTCCTACCCCGAACTGTTAAGCTTCGCCAATCTGATCGCATCTGGTCTGGTAGTCCCCGAGCCTCCGATGGAAGATGCCGTGATTGCCACTTTGACCAAGAAGCGTACCCGCTCTCAGACTTCCAAGAAGGGTGAGGACAAGGAGGCTCCCGCTGCGAAGCGAGCCCTAGTAGCAGAGCAGACCTCTCCTCTGAAAACCCTGCCACCTCCTCCTGTGGTTGCTGCGGAGAGTAGCCGAGCAGCCACCTAGCCAGGTTCCTCCTTTGCTTCGAGGAAGCCCACTCCCCGCATTCCAGACCACCTGGTCTCCTTCATGAACGACCTTTCCGTACAAGTGAGCAAGAAGGATGTGGAGGAGTTTTCCGGATTGACCCTGCCCGACCTAATGGGGGCCATGCAGTTCAGTGCTATCCATCTCAGCTGCATGCTCGCGTACTACCAGGCCAAGTCGAACCGGCAGGAGAAAAAGATGAAGGAGGAGAATAAGGCGGCGGTCACCAGAGCCGACAAGGCCGAGAAGAGAGCTGGAGAGTTGAACCTCAAGAATCTAAAGTTGCAGGAGAAGGAGGCCCTTGCTAAAGCCAAAGTCGCTACTCTTGATGATGAGCTGACCAGGGTGCAGGAAGAATCGCGATGGCAGAAGGCCACGTATGAGGCTCAGCTTGAGTCACTCCGCGAATCTCACCGGATTCAGCTCGAAGACCTAGAGAACGAAGCGGAACTCCGATACAACCAGGGGCTTCGACATTCTTACCGCAGCATCATGGCCGTCCTCGAGAAGCAGCATCCGGGTCTCAACATGGATGGTTTTGCTGAAGTTGTTGCCTAGTATATAGATGAAGAGGAGGCGAAGGAGGACGCCGAGGAGGCGGAACTGATTGCTATCGAGGAGAATCCCTCCCTCCATGTCGATCCTGCAGCGACTGGCGAGCCCAGCATTCCCCCTCGTGCTGATCCTGCTGCACCCGGTGGGGCGAGCACCCCTCCAGGGGAAACTGGTGATACTCCTCCTGCACCTGACGCAGCACAGCTTGTCGAGGAGACTGCCCAGCCTACTGACCCGCCTTCTGTTTAAATTCTGATCTGTGTTGTAATAACTTTTCTTTTCGTATGTAGCTGCTTTGCAACTTACCTCAATTTTAATAAGATATGTTATTGATCACTTTCCCATATTAGAGTGTGGCTGTAAAATTTTCATGCCTTAGAAAATTTTTTATTGCGCTTCTTATATCGAAATCTGCCTTTTCGTACCACAATAAATTTTTTCTTCTTTTTTCTTTTACTTTTGGAGTTTGCTCGATTTTGTAAGGTCGAACATGTTCTCGCGAGCTTGTCATCCTGTCTCGCCATCGAGAAGAAACTTTTGTGGTCTGGTCGTCTTCGTTTTTTTTTTTTGAGCAGATCCTGCCATGCTTGGCTTCCTGTCTCATCATAAGGCAGACTTTGAGACTTTGGAGCCTTTACACGATTTAGAGATTTTGTCGAAGCTTGGGATCTTGCTCGCCTTCGCTCGGCCGGGCGGATTCGGACATGCTTGACTTCGTTCTTGCCATACAACAGGCTTGGAGATTTAAGCCACTACATGCCTTAGAAAATTTTTCCTATTTGAGATTCTGCTCGCCTTCGCTTGGTCGAGCAGATCCTGGCATGCTTGGCTTCGGCCTCGCCATAAGTCAGGCTTTGAGACGTGAGCCTTTACACGCCTTTCATGATATTGTTTGATACAGAGGAAATAAAGCATAAAACATGGAGCAACAATCAGGAATGGAAATATGTGTTGGTGCTTACAGATCTTATTGAAAATACTTCCTAAGGTGCACCACGTTCCATGGCCGCTTCACCTCATGGCCATCCGCTCGGACAAGCCTGTAGGCTCCAGGTCCAACCGGCTGCTTGACCCTGTACGGCCCTTCCCAGTTGGGACCGAGTACCCCATGAGTTGGATCTTTTGTGCTTTGATTCACTCTCCTCAGTACCCAATCTCCAACTTTGAATTGCCGCAAATTTACCTTCTGGTTTTAATACCGAGCAACCTTTCGTTGGTAAACGCCTACCCGCGTCGATGCTTGCTCCCTCTTCTCGTCTAGCAGGTCCAGATTCAAGCACATCTGGTCCTCATTTTCTTGCTCGTTGAAATATTCTGTTCGATGCGTGGCCGTTCCTATATTCTCCCCGGTTGCTGTCTTATGGGTTGTTCTGTATGCCCATAGTACACCCGGCAGTTCATCAACCCAAGCTCCCTTTTTTGCTCCCAGTCTGGTTTTGAGGAGCTTCTTGATCGTCTTGTTGGCTGCTTCTACTTGCCCATTGGACTGTGGATGAGCAGGCGAACAATACCTCAACTCTATGCCGAGGTCCTGGCAAAAACTCCTGAAGCCCTGGTTGTCAAACTGTTTACCATTATCCGTTATCAAGGCATGAGGGATTCTATACCGGCAGATTAGATTCCTCCACACAAAATCAGTTGTCTTTTTCTCCGTAATGCTGCTGAGGGCCTCTACTTCTATCCACTTTGTGAAGTAATCAATCGCAACTATGGCATGCGTCGCCGCTCCTCGCCCCTTCGGCATTGGACCAATTAGGTCTATTCCCCACTGCGCAAATGGCCAAGGGGGATGCCATTGAAGTAAGCCTCTCGGGTGGCTGGTTGGGGAAACTTGCAAAACTTTGGCAATTGGTGCAGGTCCTGGTCTTCGCTTGTGCATCCCTATGCATTGTTGGCTAGAAATACCCCTGCCTCAAAACTTTGTGGGCCAGGGACCTCCCACCAGAGTGGTTCCCGCAAATCCCTTCATGTATTTCTCTCAGCACGTAATCCGCGTCGTCTTAATTCAAGCACCGAAGGAAAGGGAGAGTGTATCCTCGTCGGTATAACACCCCATCGATCAACGTGTACCTCGAAGCATGGGCCCTCATTTTCCGAGCTTGCAGCTTGTCTGGTGGTAAAACCCCATCTCTGAGATATGAAATCAGGGGATCCATCCACGAGCTATCCTGCTCTAATCTGAACACCTCTAACTTGGGCTCAATGCTCGGATTGGATTTCACCTCCAGGGGGATTGACTTGGGCATTTTTGGGTCTGTTACCGCTTGCCATCCGAGCCAGGATGTCTGCTCGGCTGTTTTGCTCTCTGGGAATCTGTACCACCTCTACTGCCTCAAATCTTTTCATCATCTGTTTCACTACTCTCAGGTACCGTTCCATTTTTTCCTCCCTCGGTTGGAATTTTTCATTGACGTGATTCGCGACCAACTGCGAGTCAGTTCTAATGCTCACCCTTTTCGCCTTCATGGCCTTGGCTAGCTCCAAACCCGCTATCAGAGCTTCATACTCAGCTTGATTGTTTGTCGCCGCGAAGTCTAATTTCACAGCATAAGAGACCTCTTCCCCTTCAGGCCCTTCCAGAACAACTCCGGCTCCTGATCCCTGCTCCCCTGATGAACCGTCGACAAACACCTGCCAGACTCGGGTTTTACCGCTGTCCGATGTTCCATCAGGCTGCTCCGACCAGGCCTCAGGCTCTGCGAACTCTGCTATGATATCTGCCATGGCCTGTGCCTTGATTGCTGCTCGCGGCTTGTAGTCTATGTCGAACTCACTCAGCTCCATGGCCCACTTCACGAGCCTACCAGAGGAGTCCGGTTTATGCAGGGTTTGGCGTAATGGTTGGTTTGTGACTACCGAGATAGGGAAAGCTTGGAAATACGGTCTCAGCTTGCGGGCAGCGACCACGAGAGCGAGGGCCCACTTCTCCAACTGCTGATATCTGGTCTCGGCGTCAAGCAGGGCCTTGCTCGTATAATATATCGGGTATTGAATGCCATCTTCTTCCCTCACAAGGACGGAGCTCGTGGCCTGGGTAGACACCGCCAAGTACAATAACAACTTGTCCCCCTCTTTTGGTGTCGATAGCAGAGGTGCTCGCTGCAAGTACAGCTTTAAGCTCTGAAAGGCCTCCTCGCACTCCGGGGTCCATTCTGTTCTCTTTCCTTTCTTTATTACTTGGAAGAATGGCTGACATTTATCCGTGGCTTTGGAGATGAACCAGTTCAAGGCTGCGATCCTTCCTGTTAGGCTCTGCACTTCCTTAAGGTTGCGAGGAGACTTCATCTGTACGATCGCTTGGATTTTCTCGGGGTTCGCCTCGATTCCCCTGTGGCTTACCATGAACCCGAGGAATTTCCCAGACTCTACTCCAAAGGCACACTTCTCCGGGTTGAGCTTCATCTTGTATTTCCTCAGGAGTAAGAATGTCTCTGCGAGGTGCTTGACATGCTCTTCTGGGAGTTTCGACTTGGTGATCATGTCATCTACATACACCTTCATTGTCCTCCCGATCAACGGCTTGAAAATCTTGTTTACCAGCCTCTGGTACGTGGCCCCCCGCATTTTTCAATCCGAACGGCATCACTTTGTAGCAGAACAGCCCCTGGTTGGTAATGAATGCCGTGCTTTCCTCGTCTTGCCCGAACATCGGAATCTGATTATATCCGGAGAACGCATTCATGAAGCTGAGCAGACCATGCCCGGCTGTTGAGTCTACGAGCTGGTCGATCTTTGGCAAAGGGAAGCTATCTTTCGGGCAAGCCTTATTCAGGTCCGTAAAATCCACACATATCCTCCATTTACCATTCGCCTTTTTCACCAACACTACGTTGGACAGCCATTCCGGGTAATTGACTTCCCGGATGAAACCTGCCTTTAGGAGCTTCTCAACCTCACCATTGATGGCGTCATATCTCCCTTGGTTGAAGCATCTTCTCTTCTGCCTTACTGCCTTCGCCCCTTTCTTTATTGCCAGTTTGTGGCATGCGATCTCTGGGTCAATCCCGGGCATGTCTTCATGCGTCCATGCAAAGACATCGGCATAGGCCTGTAGACACTGCACCAACTCCCTCTTTTGTTCCTCTGGTAGCCTTGACCCGATCTTGATCGTTCTATCCGAGTTCTCTGATCCCAACCTTATCGCCGTCAACTCTTTGACCGGCTCTTGTTTGCCTTTCCTGCTCTCCACTCGGTTATCGGGGGATGTAATTTGCATGGTCTCTTTTGCTGCCGCGGAGTAACAGCTCCGCGTAGTTCTTTGGTCTCCTCGTACCACTCTCATAAGCCCATTTACTCTATACTTCAGGGCCAGGTAATGGTTGGATAGTACCGCTTTGGTCGTCCTCAGAAATGGTCGGCCCAGAATCACCTGGTAAGGGCCTTCCTCGGCAGCTCAACCGTGCCCAAAGGGACCAGCTTCCCTCCTCCAAACCCCTTTAGGGATGTGTTGGTATGGTCCAGCCTCAGGTCTGCTAACCCCATTTCCTCCAGAGTGGATTTGAACAACACATCCACCGAACTCCCTGTGTCGACCAATATCCTATCGAGCCCCTTGCTCGCAACGGTGGCTTTTACGACCAGGGCATCCTCGTGGGGGTATAGAACCCCTTCTTCATCCTTATCGGTCCACATGATCGGGACCTGCCTGACTTTCATCCGCTTCGCCGTCGGGGTATTGAAGAGCACCTCTTTGCTAGTTAGGGCGTACCTCCCGTAGTTCTTCCTTGCTCTGTTAGAGTCTCCGGCCAATGTCGGCCCCCCAGCTATCACCCTTACGTGAGGCTGCTCGCGCTTCGAGCTTCTGCTACCCTGCTCGTCCTCATATGTCAAGGTCTCCCTGGGAAAATCCCCATCTACAAATTCATCCAGGTAGCGATTTCTCACCAAATCCTCGACCTGGGTCTTGAGGTCTCTGCATCCCACGGTGGTATGCCCGTGAGTCTCATGAAACTTGCAATAACGTCCCCTGTCTCGTCTGCTGGCTAACTTAGTTATGGGAGCAGGGGGATGCAGCAACCCTCGATCCCTTATGGCCTCGTACACCTTGTCCAGGGGAACCTTTAAAGTGGTGTAGCGACCGTAGTCCTGATTCAGGTCTATCCTATGCACGGCCCTCGTCTCGTAGGCACCACTCCGAATCGGCGGTGGTGGCAGAGCGTCTCCTTTGCTCTCTCTAGTGTTGTGGGGCTGGGGATAACGATTGCCATGGGCTGCCTCGTTTCGTCTCCAAGGTTCCCTCACTGGTGACCGAGGAGGCGGTGCTCCACTGCGCTGGTGTTGTGGCGGCCTCTAATGAGGTTGGTAAGTGACAGCTCGACCTGCCGCACTACGACCAGGTATTGGGTGATCTTTCCTTCTCATCGGCCCACTTTCTGGTGCCGCCCTCTTCTCTTTCCCCAATCCTTCCAGCTGGTCTGTTCGGAGTCGAGCTGCCTTCTCCTCTTCGATCTCCATGTCTCGTTTTGCCTGCTCGTACGCGGCCCCATAAGTTTTGATGAGCGGGCTCCTCAAGTTGTACCACAGCCTGCCTATTCTCACCCCCTCTCTCAATCCTCTTAACGCCTGAGGATGGTTGAAGGCAACCAAATCCAGGACCGCTCGGTGATATCGTTTAATGAAGTCTCGCAAGGCTTCTTGCTCCCCCTGTCTCATGCCTTTTAACTCCATCATATCGTCCTCCGGTGCCATTGCTCCTCGGAACTGCTCCGCGAACTCCTGGCACATCTGCTCGAAAGTTCGGATACTACCGCGAGGAAGCTTCCTGTACCACTCGCGTGCACGTCCCTCCAAAGATAATGGGAACACCCTGCACCTCTGAGCTGGAGATAGTCCCTGTATCCCTGTCATGTCGTTGAAACACTTGACGTGCACCAACGGATCAGTTCGCCCTGAGTATCTAAGGTCGAGAAGGCGAAAGTCTTTCGGGATGTTCGCCCGCATGATCTCCGCCGCGAGAGGCGATTCTCCGTCCAACATGATTCGCCAGCCAGGAGCTCGGCTCGTGCCCTGCAGGTCATCGACCATCTGTGCTAGCCTGCGCACTTCTTCTTCCAGTTGCATTTCCCGACCAGGAAGGCGGGCTGCAACCTCTTCCCGTCGCTGATCAACTTCGTGCATTGGTTGTCGGAGTTCGGTCTCCTCGGAATTCGCCATTCCGGGGTCCTCATTGAAATTTGGTCTCCTAGGGATTGGCCTTCCCTCCTATGAACATCCTCCCGCATAGAGCAGCAACCTCCCTCGCCACCAAGTCTCCTGGTAGCGTCATCCCGTCTTGTAGCATCGTAGGCTGGGGTCGGTCTACCAGCTCTCGCCCTCTCTTCCCGACTCTCCCTCCGTTCATTACGTAACTCGTCGAGAATGGACGCGAGGGCCTTCATCTGCCTTTCCATCCTCTCCATCCGGCCAAACATGGGGTCACTCAGCGTTGCGGCTCCCCCTGGCACATTACCTCCCCCAGTCTCCATGGTGTTCTCCTCTTAAGTGATCCCCGTCCCTGTCGCCAAGCAAGGATTTTCGTTCGAATTCCCCACAGACGGCGCCAAAATGTTGATGCAGAATTCTGGTCGTGCTATTCTGAGACCAGGCTTCCTGCTCGTTCAACTTTATGTCGACCAGAACTTCTCCTCGCCCAGTTGCTTTTATGGGTTTCCTGCACTCACAGAACAAGTCAGAGTGCGCCGGGTGTTTTCCCGGCGTAAACCCTCCAACGCTCAAGTCAGATAAGAAAGTTTTTGTTTGGGAAAAGATTGGCCGTGAATCTCTTGGCCTTAGGTTTTTTATCGGTTCTCAGTTCTTTGTTTTTCTAGTCCCTTTGAATCATAAAAAGTCCAACCCTTTTACCTTCGCGGGATGCCTTTTTGTAGGCCTCCCGAGGATCCTTCCTCTTCCCCGTGACAGGCGGTTGCGTGTGTTCTCATCACTGCTGTGGCAGGTGGTTGCGTGTACCTCGATTGCTGCGGTAGTAGGTGATTGTGTGTATCACCATGACTGCGATGGTGGGTAGTTGCGTGTATCCTCCTGACTGCGGTGGTAGGTGGTTGCGTGTGTACTCTGTTCATCTTTGTCCCAGCGAGCCTTACTCCTAGCTTTCTGCTCGTCCAATCCTGCTCGTTCGTTCGGGTCTCGCTGGAATACCCCAAACGGCTGCCTTTTCTTGACTAATTTCACTATGGGAGAATACATTCTACAATATCTGAGCTCTCAATTAAGTATTCTTGTGATGAGATTTCCAGTATGCTTTTTAATTAGTGCATGTACATCCTTTCCTGCATCAACACACATAAATCGGACTAATTAATCAAATTCAGTCATGGTTTTCTTGTGCCTTCTCGTCTATTCTTGTAATCACATATAAATAATATTACATTCTTGAACATATAAAGATACGAGGAAAAACTAATATGTTGCAAGAAATAAAGAAATTTTTTAACCTTAAATTTCTTTTTGTTTAGGTACAAGTATGATCATATTCCACGTTCATGATGGACGCACTACAACTTCTAAAAAAGGAAAGAAAAAAGAAAAGTTGAAACAAAATTGGACGACCTATCAATATAACTCTTTGTCTGCGTGTCAGCCTCTTGACTCCAAAACTTTTTCTTCAATTATGCCTCGGTGGGTGAGATTTTGGAACATGATAATCAGCACTAAATGCTGCAAAGCCAGCCATTTTGACCTTGTGATGACCATTAGTGCCATGATGATGACTTCTATTTCTCAGTTTGCGTTCTACATTCAAAGCCGATCCTTTCCTTTTACGCTTACAATTTCCATTAATAACATGGGCTGCACCTGGAATTGTTGACTCCTCTTGATTCAAAACATCCTCTTTCCCCAGAAAGCTTCTTTTAGACGTCATTTTCCTTCCTTTAAATTTGGTTACCCCAACAACTTCAGCCCCAGTAGGAACGCCGTCAAAAATAACCTAAGAGAAATTATACGTTGGAGAAATTATTCGACGCAAAAACATAATTAAGCTGATAGCTAGGCAACGAACAATCATTTGTTGATAAAATTATATATACCTTTTCAACATTTACTGGCTCCGTTCTTGTCACTTCAAGCAGAACTACTGCACCATCTGCAGCCACGTTATACTTCTTCGTATCTGCAAAATTATTCAACAAATTAACACTGCTTAATTAAGCTTTATGAAAATCTCATTAATTAAGAACAGAAAAATTGACTTAAAAGGAAACACATATAGACTACCTTGGTGAGTACGCGCAGTGCAACAATCTTTTTCGTGGAGCAAAATGAACACAAGTAGAAATAAGCTAATTAGCCTTGATATTGCCGGAACCATTTCTTATTTCTGGATATTCTTTTTCAACGACAAATTAGAGTGGAATCAAGTGAAAGAGAAGAAACTAGGGTCTTTATAGTGTCGAAAGCCAAGTCAAAGCTGGGGTTCCAACACTTACTTTAATTGCTATTTCTTAATAAAATACATGATTAATTGATACAGTTACTTAGGGAAACTCAAAAAAAAAAAAAAACAAAGCAGAGTTTAAAGCTTATATATTTAATTATTAATTAAGTAAAGCTGAAATGCGTTTTCATGAGTTGGCTTAAAAATGTTAGGGAAAAGGTCTACGATCGCGTGGAATGGAAGATACGGGTGTTAGCGCTTGTCTGCCGCCATGCATGCAACGAGGAGAACTTTGTCTTGCTGGCCAAGGTTTTGGCTACACAAAAAGGGCTATGTAGTTTTTATTTTTTTAACATTTTTAATTTGCAGCTCTCTAGTCCCTATACAAAGAATTATTTTAGCATCCCCAATGGTAACTTTTATTTTTTTATTTTTATTTTTTTTGATGTTTAGCTGCCGAAGTTGGCCTTTGGCACATTTTCTTGAGATAGTGGAAGCTTTTAACTTCATTTCAAAACTTGATTATGCAATTAATATAATCAAATTGGTTATAGGCTATGAATGGGTTGATTGACTGAAAATAAGATGACCTTAGTTCTCTCATTTATAGAAGCCTTAGAATCTATCTAGGGTTAATTTTTATGAGGAGCAACCACATGCTAGCTACTAGCTAGTGAAACATGATCGTATAGCTAGGTCACTCCAAAATATTTTTTTGTAATTTGATCACGTTCATAAATAATCCGCTATTATTTGTGCCAGAATAATCTTGATCTTTGTGATTGTATAATTTTTTTTAATTTTCCTAAAGTTGGATTTTATCTCCCTATTTTCTTTACTTAACAACACTACAACATATAGGTTAAGAACCTATTTGAGATTGTTTTGAAATTTTAGAACAACTTACTTTAATTTTTATAGATATTTTTCATCGATAACTAGGCAAAATGCAGATAAAAATAACGATAAATTGAGCCTGGCAGTAAGCTGGCCTGATTTAACATTGTTTTTATCAAAAGGTTTTCTAGCTGTCTTTCTGATTTTTTATTGAACTAGAAGAGTGGCATGTGCGGGCAAGAAGTTCCATCTTTTGGTTCTAGTTGTTAAAGCATTCAAGATTTGTCAACATTTCATCAGGTTCAAAAGCTGAGCACGATTTACAGTCAAAGAATTCGGATCCTCAAAACTAAACATAGGCACATATAGCAGCTAAGCTTAGGAAATTTTTTTAACCGAAAAGGGAACTTGGTGATTGGGAACTGCAGATTTTGACAAGCAGCAGCATCAAAGTTTTAACAGTTTTGTCGACGACGTTGAAAAGTGATCCCTGCGTGATTAACAACAACAACACATACGATTAATTTATGACTACGAATGTAGCAACTTTTAGAACACGAGGGTGTGGGGTGTGCTCGATCTCCAACTTCATCTCAGTGGGTTCGCTTTGAGAATTGTGTTGACCAAAAAACTTTCTTGTTTTGTTTCAATATATTGACGGTGAAAGTTAAGGAAATGAATGGTGTAAAACTGAAAACATTTTTTTTGCGTTTTAATTTGTTTGCACTGTTTCAGATTGTGAAGCCAGATGGAATTATTGGCTAGAAAAGTCACAGGTAAAAGGAAAAAAATTAAAGATTTGACTTTTGAGTAACAACAATTCCTTCCTTTAGTTAATTTTGATAAGGTTCTTGTTACCTTACGTACAAGTCATTTTCAATCTGTAGAAAAGCAAACGGAATGTTTTACTTGAATTTGCAAAATCATAATACTTGCAAAAAATGGAAATTTTTTCTAAAATATAGTATGTGAGTGTGTATACATCTGTGTTTGTGAGTGTGACGTTCTGATTAATTATGTTCTTGTTACCCTACCCATATTTTTGTTAAAATTGGACTTTTGAGCTATATCAAATCAATGTCAGTGAAGATCTATTTTAATACTCTTCAGATTCTTATACTTTGAGCTAATTTTTAAATTAATCCCTATATTTTTAAAAATTTATTCAAAAAGTCACTATTGTATATATGTTTTTATTAAAATTAACTTAATTATTATCATCTCCTTTTCACTTGTCACGTGCAAGATTTATTTGAATTGTATATTATATCACACATAAATATTATTTTACCATTACAAAATTAGAGTCACCAACTACAAAAATAACAAAATAGTGTTATGGCTAATTTTAAAAATACAGTGACTAACTCGATAATCATCTCAAACCGTACCGGTTAAAAGAGATATTTACCTTTATTTTCTATGCATGATCTTTTATTTTCATCAATCACAAAGTTAATGAGACAAGTTGATAATAATGTAATGCTAGTAATAGCTGCAAATGGCCAAAGGACTTCATTAGATTGATTTTTTGAATCACTGTCGATAAATCCTATTAATAAACCTTATAGCTAAGAAGGCACCGGCTAGCTTGCAAATATTTTTTAAATCATACAGTTGTAATTAATTATAACATTTTTCATATAAAAATGAAATTCTCATACCAATTTCGTTGAATGCAATACTAGTGATTTAATATACCCGGGACCTGGAAGGCTCTAGTAAGTTGTAACGCTGAGTTTTTCCAATATCAGACAAACAAATTTAAGTTTATTTTTTATCCCAAGAGTAGGGATGTCAATGGGCACCGCCCGCAGCGGGTTTGCCATTACCAAATCTAAACCCGCATAAAATTTAAATTACCAAACCCACCCGCAACCCGCAGCGGGTTTTAATTTTTTTAAGAAAACCCACCCGCAGCGGGTTTGGACAATTACCAAACCCGCAATGGTACCCAGCGGATTTTTTGCGGGTTTTTACATTTAAAATTACTAATATTTAATATATAAATTTATAATAATAACCTCAATTTTTACATAATATACTCAATTTTATATTTTACCAATGCAAATGAAAAATTAAAATTTCAACATCAATCCAACACATTCTCAAATTTAAGTATAAATTATACAAATTCATTTAAAAAATATAAATTAGTATCTAAAAATAACAATTACATCATCATTTAAAATAAACTCCAAGAGAAGATACTTCATTTCATTCACTACAACAAGCACCCATCCAACACGATGCCTACAATAATAATTAGTATTCTTATTTTCAAATACTAATTTGGAGAAAAGAATTATATTAATGAAATAATCCATGTATTAAGTTAAAGAAAAATAATACGTACAAAATTATAATAGGTATATAACAATCCATGAATTAAGTTAAAGAAACTTAATTCTTTTATATATATGTTTTAAATTAAAATTTTGAATAATTGTATAATTTATATATATGCTTTAAATTAAAAATTTTTTAATTAAAATTAAATTAAAATAAAAATAGTGCGGGTTTGACGAATATCCATGCGGGTATTCGTTGGGTTTAAAGTCATTACCAAACCCACCCGCATCCATGTGCGAGTTTTAATTTATAACATTAAACCCACCCGCAACGGATAAAATTACCCACAGTGGGCGGGTTTTAGCGGGCGGGTTTGGGCGAATTTGCGGGTTTACGGGTATAATTGCCATCCCTACCCAAGAGTCAAATTTCTACAAACCAGAACAAATACAATACAAAGATTCGAAAATCAGTCGGATGTTTGTGATAGATTAAAAAAGAAAAAAAAAACCCAAAGGAGTAAATGCCGTTGAAGATTTGATAGTTAATCTAGGGTTTAAGAGTTTGTACCCTATGTACGGGAATGGTGCTTTCCAGGGCATAGGTCTTTCGGGATTCTAAATTTATGTGGATTTGTATAATGTAATGTGAATTTTTAGGTTGGCAAATATAAAAAGGGTTTAGGTTTGCGAGTTTTGAATTTAAAGTTAGTTTAAACTTTAAAGAAAGAGCAGTGGTTTAGCTTTAAAGAACATGATCACTTGGGAACCACGGTTATGGCAATTGGCAATTATTTTATTATGAACAAGAAGAGAAATGTTAATTTGATTCACCAGCAAATCTCGTTAAAGTACCCCGTCTAGCGAGCTTTATATTCAATTGTATGTTTAGATTTTACATTATATATCTACATATTAAATTTAATAAGATTTGTTTAACTTGATCAATTTAATTATCTTTAATTTATACTAACTAATTTATTTAATTTGACCGATCTAATTATCTAAATAGATAAATTTTAAAATATTTTGATGATTAAAACAAAAATATATATAGAGGTTCAAATTATGCTCACATGGATTAAGAGGAAATTAAATTACCATGTATATTCAATAAGTGGAAAAAATATGTATAATCAATGTGTTAAAACATTATCATAATTTGTTTTAATTTCATGATACAAAAATAAGAAACCAAAGTGGCGGACCAACAACTGGGCTAGATCGAGCTGTAGCCCGGTCAGAACAATCATGAAACCCCTTATTTTTTGATTCATTTTATATAATAATATAGTTTTTATTTTGTTTTCATATATGTCCTTAATTCAGCTACTCTCATGCTTTCATCAATTTCATATAACAATAGAGGTTTTACTTTATTTTCAAATATGTCCCTAATTAAATTATATTTTTCCTCATTAAAATTAATGACTTATGTTATAAAATGATTAAATTATATATTTATTGAATTGATTGAAAACATTAGGTGTCTAAAATATTATTATTGCTTTAATTTATTTTTAAAATTCTAATTAAAACAAAGTATGTCAGCATAATATAAGAGTCACTAGTTTAAAAGTACTAAAAAGAACATATAATAACAATTATTAATATTTTCATAAATTTTTTATGTGAATTATGAGATTTTATTTATTAGTTACATTAACAATGAGGACAAGTTATAAAATAAAATTTGAGTATTTTGAGAAAATTTTGATAGAAGAATCATCAGTTTTTTCAAAGAGAGTTAGAGTGTCTGACAAAGAAATAACGGCACCCAAATACCTTTTTGCTAGATTGAGTTTAATTTATTATTAAAAACTAATAATTTTCTTGTAATATAAAAAGATTAATAGATTTTAATTGTTTAATTTATTTAAGCCACGCAATTGAGTACTTTTCAAATATAAAAGTTATACTTGGCAATTTTTAATAGATTATAATGACATGTATTGATTTATTCTAACTTGACATTCTTAATCGATTTATTAATTTTTATTTAATTACATGTTATTACAGGTTGCAATGTCATATTTTATAATTAAAAAATGGTATTTTTGATACTTGAATTATTTTTTGTTTTCTATTCTTTTTCTATAATTATTTTTGTTTAGAGTACGTATTTATAGTGCTTTTCATTTAGCCGGGAGTAATATAAAATCCTAGGTCTGCCCCTGAAACCAAGGGTTTAGTTTTAAAAAGTATCTCTCACTTAAGCAAGCTATGTTTGGACTTTGTAGGTCTTCTTGACTTTATCCTTACTTATAACTTCCTTAGCTTAAGCAATTCTCTTTACACTTCTCTAGAGATTTTTACAATTTTCTGGCATCTTCTGGTATTTTCTTGTGTTAAAGTTAATAATGGTAGTCTCTCTAAAGAAAATTTAGATCCAGCTTCCTGTGATACTATTTAGGGTAAAAACTCGTTTAGTCCCTATATTTTAAGGTTAGTACTTGTTTAGTCCCTATATTTTTAAAAATGCTTCAAAATATCATTGTCGTTAAATTGTTGACACCCATGTCGTTACTTCGTATTTATTTTAACTTACTTTTACAATATTACCCTTTTTACAATATTGTTTCTTTTTTTTGGACATTAATAAAAATAAAATTTCCAATTTAACCCCAAAAATAAAATAAAAACAAAGAAAATAGATATCAATCTTTGTGGAAGCTCTGTCAAAAAAATAAATATTGTAATAAAAATTTAATTACTAATTTTTTGGACATTAATAAAAAAAATAATATAATTTTTTTGTTTCATTTTACTTTTTTGGGTTAAATTGATAATTTAATTTTCCTTTTATTAATGTCCAATAAAGAAGAAATATTATTGTATGAGGGTAATATTATAAAAGTAAGTCAAAAAGAAAAAAAATTAACAATAAGGTGTGTCAATACTTAACGGTAAGGATGTTTTGGAGTATTTTTAAAAGTATAGGAATTAAATAGGTACTAATATCAAAATATAGGAATTAAACGAGATTTTACCCTACTATTTTATAAATGTTCCCTTGGAAATTTTTTGAGTACTTTGCTATATTAATTGGAAATCAAACTTTTTTTTTTACGCAGAACTTTATATCATTATTGTGCTATTGAATTTGCTCACTATAAGGGTTGGCATTTATTGTCCCTAGAATGTGACTTGATAACTGCTTCTTCTCGGATGAAAAGTGACATTTTTTTCTCTTTCTTGGCAACTCGGTACTAGATGGCTTAATTGGCTAACCATGATAAAGTACATGCAATTTTATTATTCCCCCATATACTGAGAACATAATGGTGTTATAGACACTTTAGTCAATACTAATTTGAGTTTTTCTAATTTGACATGGTGGAATTAACAATCCATTAGAAATTAAGAAGTCTCTACTTGATAATTTTTGGGAGATACTAAAGTTCATATGTTCTTAATCCTGTTATGATTTACTATTGTATAGATTATTTGTAGGATTTTATTAATTTAGCTTTGTCATTGTTAAATGAACTCTATACCTTCTTTGTCATTTAATATTATACCTCTTTTAAGATTTAATTGAAAAAAAGGTTCAGCCTTAATGACATGTGCTAAATTTCAAGCAAGAAAATGTGGGATGGAGTATTGGGGTAAGTGCATGATAACTTGAAAAAAAAAATTCGTAGCATTATATTTTTTAATAGGAAAATGTTATATTCCCCGGGTCAAACCTCGGAGAAAATCCCGAATTAGTAAAACGGGTGCGTTTTGGTCTTTTTTTTTGGTTGCATGAAGTGTCGTCGTTTCATCTTGTAAAAAGAAAACAAACTTAGATTTTTTAGCAACGAAAACAGCTCAGATTTTTCAGCAACCAAAATAAACGAAGATTTTTTAGCAACGAAAATAGCTCAGATTTTTCAGTAACGAAAACAACTCTTCCTCTCCGCTCTTCCTCATCGATTTTTCAACCGCTGTTTAAGCTCTTCCTCTTCGATTTTTCAGTAGTTGTTTAAGCTCTTCCTCTTCGATTTTGCACAAGCTAAGGTACGGATTTTTCAGCAGCTATTTAAGCTCTCATTTTTGCTCAAAAGAACAGTCGATAACATGCATGTAGTCCAACGGTTTTGTGCAATCCTGGAAGTTCTTGCCGTAAATTTTACAGTCAGATTTGTTTCGGCTGATTTTAATTTTTCAAAGAGCTAAGAGACGTTGAAATGGTCTTGTACGCTACTAAAATTTAATGTGCCCTGTAGCCACTGAAATGGTCTTGCACGCTGCCAAAACAATTTACAAGTTGATTTACCTAATGTTGTAAATGGAACAAATAATCCCGACTTGTTTGGTTGCTTAATTGTATCGTGTGGAGCTTGTAATTTGAATCATGCCTACGGACTTCTATTAGCTAATGTTTGTGGCTTGCCGTTATTTGATAATTTCAGTTTCCAATTGCGATGCTTTTCAACAATCTTGAATTGTTTAATGAATTTGCAATAAATAAATAATAATATACTGCATTGTTTAAATTTGCAGCAATTAATGGATAATTTGGAGCAAGTGGAGGAGGTTGATAAAGTTGAAGAATTGGACGATTTACAAGGGGCTGATTTGGAAGGAAATAATGAGGAATTGGTGCCGGAAAAAGTTCTTGAGCCAACAGTTGGGATGTTTTTTGATAGTCCTAATGAAATGTTTGAATATTATAAGGCTTATGGGCTACAAGAGGGGTTTCCAGTTATGCGGAGATCTTGTAGAAAAGGGGATGATGAAAGTTTGAGATATGTGACATTTACTTGTGGGCGAAACGGCAAGTCAAAAGCCAAAGACACTAATGTTTTGCGGCTTCAACCAAACCAAAAAATAGGATGCAATGCTAAACTTGGAAGACATTTGGATTTTGTTACCGGAAAATGGGTAATTGGAAATACGATCCTTGAACATAATCATGCCGTGAGTCTAAGCAAGATAGGTATTATCGATGGAACCGTATTATTAGTCCATTTGTTAAAAAGCAGCTTGAGATATACGACGAAGCTGGAATTAGAATGGCTCAAAGTTTTAAGTTTGTTGTTGTCGAGGCTGGAGGCTTTGAAAAAGTCTCATTCTTAGAAAAAAAATACTAGAAATCATATTGATAAGGTGTGACGATTAAGACTCAGAAAAAGGGATGTTGTTGTAATTCAGAGATATTTTAAGAAAATACAAACAGAAAATAATAGGTTTTTCTTCAGTCTTGACCTAGATGAGGAGGGCCAGTTGAAAAGTGTATTTTGGGTAAATCCAAGTAGTAGGGCAGCCTATAAAGACTTTGGAGATGTGGTCACATTTGATACCACATACCTTACAAACAAGTATAACATGCCATTTCCTCCTTTTGTAAGAGTTAATCATCATGGTCAATCAATTTTGTTAGGATGTGGGTTGATTTCGCATGAGGATACGGAACATTTACGTGGTTATTTGACACATGGTTATCATGCATGTTTGGCTCTCCTCCCCTTGGAATCATTACAGATCAAGAAAAAGCGATGAAAAATGCAATTGAGATTGTTTTTCCAAACACTAGGCACCGATGGTGTTTATGGCATATTGAAAAAGGTGCCTGAAAAGTTGGGAAGGTACGTTGAATATCATGCCATTAGAGTTTCATTACATTCTGTTGTTTATGATTCATATACTCCCGTCGAATTCGAGGAAGCTTGGCATGACATGTTTAGACAAATATAATCTTAGTAATAATAAGTGGTTAAATGGATTATATGAGGAAAGAAATCGTTGGGTTTCATGTTTTGTAAAAAATTCTTTTTGGGCTATAATGTCAACCACTCAGCGTATTAAAAGTATGAATGCTTTCTTTGATGGGCACGTTAACTCGAAAACAACTTTAAAACAATTTGTGGAGAAATATGAAAAGCAATGGAAAGTAAAATTGAGAAAGAATGGCAAGCGGATGCTAGGTGTTTTAGCCAACGGATGTCATGTCGTACCAGTTTTGCAATGGAGAAGCAAGTTGAAGCAGTGTACATTATTTCCAAGTTTCAAGAATTTCAGTAAGAGTTGGCAAATAAGATATATTGTGAGGTTTTCAGTTGTGGGGGATCAGAATATGAAGTTATTGAAAACGATGAACAAAGTAGAGAAAAAACTTTGAAAGACTTTTTTGCCAAAAATAAGGGTGAAATTCATTGTGTGTGTAAAATGTTTGAATATAAGGGCATTGTTTGCAGACACGCCATCGCAGTGTTGTCACGTAACCGTATACAATTACTGTCTGAAAAGTATATCCTACGAAAATTGAGGAAAGATGTGCAAAGATTCTACAGTAAAGTGAAAGTCAGTTATGATGGACGAAATTCAAGCATTGAACATCAGCGATATAAAGAGGAGTGCACTACTTTTTATGATGTTGCTGAAGTAGCTTTAAAAAATGAAGAAAGCCATAAAAATATTTATGGGTTCGATCGAGAAAGTAATGAAGGATGTATCTCTGAATGTTCGAAGTGACGGTGACAACACATGCAGCTATGGTGGATCAGGAAGTTATACCGAAAACATACAAAATCCAGTAGTAACTCAGCGTAAAGGTCGTCCACCTACTCAAAGAAAGCAAAAGCAAAAGCAATTTAAGAGGTCAAAATAGAATAATGCTTCGACTAGCACAACTGTAAAGGTAATTATGTTAATACATTTATTTTACATTAATTTAAAATATATATTTTTAAATGTGTGTTAACCACATTTCTAGGACTCGGAGATACATGATTTTTCTTCTTAGGTGGCTACTACAGTCCCCACACAAGAGAGCCATATGGCACTGGTAATATTTTTTTTAATTTGTTATTTCCATTCATTGTCATATGTTTGATAATTTGCATTTAATTTTTTTGTCGGTTGTATAACAGCTAGCACAACAACCACCCTTCGAACATGCATTTTTCCCCCCTTACTATCAATCCTGGATGAATTATGGCGGAGTCCATCACAGAAACTTGCAATGTTTTCCGCAAAAAAAATTGGAGGAGGCCAATTGAGGGGAGTTTTCAAGCAATGAACCCAGCACGTGATCGAGGTTAATTGAAGTTAGCTTATGTTTTATGTATTAACTTGGTGTATGTGTATTTGGACATTTTTTTTTTAGACTTTGTAAGTCAAATTTGGATCTATTTTGAACATATTGAAATAAGTTGGGCCATATTATAATTCTGAGAAGTATTATTGGGGCCAAATTCTAAATTCATAATACTTTAAATTAATTCAAACAATCAGAAACTTATATATAACATTAAAATATTATTACATATCTTGCTTAAATTGTACAATACAAGTCTTTTCCAATAACATAGTACAAATAGAAACAACTTAAAAGCAATACTTAAATAGAAAACATAATACAACAATCACGATTAATTTAATAAAATCACTTCGTGGTGCCTCTCTCTTTCGAAGTTCCTCGTCCAACAATCGCCTCTACACTTTATGATCTCGCATGTTCTCAAGTTTTTTATTTAATAATTGAAATTTTACGGCCAAACACTCAATCTCCAAGGCCAGCTTCCTAACCTCATCCGCTAACAAGTTTATCTTCCCTTCGCTAGGTTTACGATCTTCTGCCCACTGAAAGTTGTTACATCCTCTATAACTTCAAAATTTACGATTTGGATTTTTTTTTGTGTGGCGTTAAGATCTCCATCTGATTATCACATCCATTACACATTTGTAATGGGCTTTGATTCTCGCTTGTGTTGGATGAAATTATTTGTGAAGCCATAGAACTGTCTAAAAAAAGATACAATTACAGTTAATAATGTGTGTGTGTGTGTGTGTGTTTGTGATTCTGTGTGTGTGTTTCTGAATCTGTGTGTGTTTTTGTCTGTGTGTGTGTGTTTGTGATTCTGTGCATGTGTGTTTCTAAATCTGTGGGTGTGTGTTTCTGTCTCTGTGTGTGTGTTTTTGTCTTTGTGATTCTGCGTGTGTGTGTTTCTGAATCTCTGTGTGTGTTTGTGTCTCTGTGTGTATGTGTGTTTCTGAATCTGTGTGTGTATTTGTGTCTCTGTGTGTCTGTGTGTTTGTGTCTCTGTGTGTGAGTGTGTAAACGTTGTCCTCATAAGATTTTCTATCACAAGGGAATAGAAAAGAGAAACAAAATTAAGAAAGACTTTCCACTACTTTATTCCAATCCATTTCACCCAACCAGCAGCAAATTCACACAAATAATCAATAAACGAAGAAAGAAAGGCGAAGAAAAGGGAAACAAGTACCTATATGCCACCAGTCTTGCCAACATAATTCTAGTCATATTCTGATTTACATCATATAAACTGACCCAACTACATATAAAAGTTACGGCAATATGATAATTCATGCGATTGACAGTAAATACTCTATTATTTGCTTTATACAGAATAAAATTAGTTCTTTCAGCCAACAATTGTAAATACAGAAATAAAGGTTTATGAATACATAAATCTCAAATACAGAGAGAATCATAAACACACACAGGAGCCACACACACACACACACACACACACAGAGACACACACACACGCACAGAATCACGAACATACACTAAATTAGCATAAATTCCAGACCAAATCAATATAAATTCCAGACTAAATTAGCACAATTTCTAGACCAAATAACCACAATTTTAAGACCAATTAAAGCACAAATTACAGACCAATTCAGCATAAATGTAGACCAATTCGGGCACACAAATTACAGACAAACTCAAGCACAAATTCCAGACCAATTCAGCATAAACACAATTATTTCCTTAACATTTAATTTCAACCGAAAATTAAATAAAACGGAAATTGATAGCTTTCAAAATTATCCCCATTTTACCGTAACCTAGAAAAGCTAAAGATCGAAGCATTACCTGAGGCTGTGATAATTGTGACGGTTCGTGAGTTCAATGACGGATGCGCGTGATGGCTACTACGTTGACGGTGACTGTGTTGTGCGAATGCCAGAAACTTCCAGATTTGGGTGGAAAAATGAAGACAAGAAAACGAAGAGGGGAAGACGAAAACGAAGAGGAGGGGAAGATGAAAACAAAGAGGACAAAACAAATGGCAGAAAATGAATGCAAATGTCCCTGGTGAAACGAAGAGGGGAAGATGAAATCGGAGAACGAAGAGAGGAAAACGAAATCGAAGAACGAATGGGGAAAAACGAAGAGGAGAGCTTTTGTTAGAGTGAAACGGCAGCGTTTCAAGTAAAAGCAAAACGATATCATTTTGCTTTAGTTTTCGGGATTTGACCCGGGGTTTGGCCCGAGGCAAATAGCAGAACTGTTTTGAATAAATAAATAAACCAACATAAAGCCTATGACTTTGGCATAGTTTGAGGCAGGGGCGGAACAAGCCAATCTTGGTTAGAGGGGCCAAAGAATTAAAAAATAATAATAAATAAGCAATTATTAATATAATAAAAAATAAAGTACTTTAATCAAAGTTCTCATTTTGTTTCAAAACATACAGGCAAGTGAACAAACAAAATTATAAACTCTCTTAAACTTGAGCTTTGCATTCTTTTATGGAACAAAAATCAAATACAATAGATTATTTACTAAAGATTTTTGCAATTTCTTTTTCGATGTGAACAACCAAATAGTTCGCAAGAAATCCATCTCCCATCTTTTTATGAAGGCTTGTTTTAACAATCTTCATAACTGAAAATGTTTTTTCTGTAGTTGCTGTGGAAATTGGAAGTGTCAATATAAGACGAATCAATCTATTAATTAGATGATAACAATGTGATTTTCTTGTTTCCACCAATCCTCGACATATGTCAGATAATTTAGACATACTTTGAAAACTTAGATGATGAGGCACATCTAACTCATAATGCTGCAACTGATATTTCAAAATAATTCTCTCTTACTCTATGAAATCCTGGGGATAAAACTGTTCTATAAGTTTGTAAATATTATCAATATTAAATGATCTAAAACCATCCTTTGGGTCTAAACCTGAGCTAAGAGTAATCAATTCCATTGTTTTCTCACTGAATCTACTATTTAACTCCTGCAACTGAGAGTCAACTGTAGCATTAAATAAATCAATTTGATAATGATGTTCAATTGTGATTTGGTCCTTTTGATGACAAGAATTACCACAACCCATTATGCAAAGACCACTTATATCAGGTACATTAATTTCATACTTTTCACAAAATGATTTTGTAATTACAAGAAAAGAATCCCAACCATCTTCTCTTTTTTTTTTTTTTAATAAGAGCTCTTATTGTTGACAAATGGTGCATATCATTTAAAATATCTTGAGACTTCTGTTGTAAAGCTTGACAAAGAATATCTGTAATTCTTAGAATCTCATTCACCAAATGCAAGATAAACTCAAAATCAAAAGATATAATAATATTTTAAGCTGAATCAGCATCACCTCGTTGAGAATAATTGGATCCTCTCTTGACACTGCTTTGAAGAACTTCATAAGTTGCCTTAAACATCTTTATTAAACTGCAACCGGAATGAAAATAAGAACCCCAACGAGTATCACATGCTTTTTGCAAAGTTCCAATCCGGTTTGCTCCTTTCCTAGTCTCAAGTTCATCAATAGCAATCATATTAGCAATTTCATGGATTTAAACTGATTGTAGTTCAATATTACGCTTGCTAGATGCATTAAAGAAGTTCACAACAAAAGTCAATTTTGAAAAAAAACTGATGCACATGAATCACCTCTCTAGAAGCAGCAACTAATGCTAATTGTAATCTATGCACCATACAATGTATATAATAAGCATATAGGCACTCACCAAAAAATAATGCTTGCAACCCATTCCATTCACCACGCATGTTGCTAGCACCATCATACCCTTGTCCATGCATGTTTTGAACATTAAGTGCATATTGACAGAGTATGGAAGATAACTCTTTTTTTCAAAGTCATTGAAGTGGTATATTTTACATGCAAAATGTCAAAAAACCTTTCTCTTATGAAACCATCATTATCAACAAAACGCAACACAAGTGCCATTTGCTCCTTTCTAGACTCATCTTTAGCCTCATCCACAAAAATACAACACTTTGAATCTCCAATTTCCTCACGAATTTTCTCCCTCACTTTGTTAGCAAGAATTTGCAAAATTTCTTTTTGTACTGACCCTGCAGTATACTTGGCATGTTTTGGAGTATTTTCTAATACAACTTTAGCAACATCATCATTATATGTTGCCAAAAGTTTTACGAATTAAATGAAATTTCTTCGATTCCTAGAATTTACACCCTCATCATGTCCTTTAAAAGCCAATGATTGAAATGTAAGCCATCGGATAACATCTACTGTACTCTTAAGTCTCAACATATTCATCTTTTTTTCTTCTCTAGCTTGTGCATTCATCCGTTTATCAATATGACAAGATGGATTCATTAGATTTGCACAACTTTTTTCAGCAACATTATGTGATTCCCCCATGTGAACCAAGAATGCACTTTTTTCTCATCATTAACTTTTTTCCAATTTCTAAATCCATGCACTGTAAATGTAGTTGATACAGGACGCCCATTTGGCATCACAAAAAGCAAACATGGGAAACAAAATGTAGCATCCTTATAAGGAGAATACTCTAGCCATGATGAAAATTTTACATACCAAGAAGACTGAAATCTCCGAGGATGATCTTCTGGCCCGAATGCTAGATATTTTGAAAGAACAATCTGATATGGCCCCACTTAAATATAAGCTCGACGTATTTCGTCCCGCTCATTCACAAGATGATCTTATATTTGTTGATGTAATCTAGGACCGCGGTGTAAAGAGTTCAACTTATCATCTTCTCTTGATTCAATTCTTGGAGATTTAGGAGGACGCTACTCTTGGGCAAGGGTTGAATGTTCAACATTAATTTGACATGGAGTCAAAAATGTTGGACTTTTTGATGCATCTTTTCTCTTAAAGAATGCATCTAGAGTCTTTTGTGGCTTAGCCATAATATGAAGAAATTTTTTTTATAAATAAAGGTTACAAGACTATTTACAATGCAATGACAAAGAATTATTATTTAAAACATTAAGTAGACATTTTTTAATTTCTAATTTAGCTTTGAATTCCATTCGGTTTATAGTGTATCATTGGCCAATTTGATCATTTTAATATAATTTTACTTATCCTAAAAAAATATACATAATATGAATATAATTGAAGATGCAAAACTGCAGTTTTGCAAAAGTACAAGAATAGAACATTATAAAAAAAATAAAGCCAAAAATCTTTTCTTGAAGAAGCAAGAATGACGAATAATAACTAGAAGCATTCCAATATTCCACAATGGGACATTGGGACTGAAAAATTAGTTGGCTACTCTTAATTATTTGCTAGCAATAACGATAGAGAATTGGAAAATCATTGTTCATTTTTCAAGTTCAAGAATCAAGAAGTAAGACAAATACAAACTAATATTAACAAAATCATTGTTCAAGATCAAGATTTACCTTGAATTGATAAGTTGTTTGGTGATTCGTTAGTCAATCAAGCATTACCTATATATTTCAACTTCCTTATTAACGGTAAACTTGTATTTGTATCTTATTCTTCTTCTTCAAGACTTTGACTCTTGTTATTCTACAAGCTTCTTCTTTTTTAATTTTGTAAATAAATGGCACCGTACAAACCTATAAAATAGGTATTTTATTAATTTATGTTTATTTTAATATAAATGTTAGGTATTAAACTATTAATTTTTTTCTTTACCGGGGCCCGTTGCCCATGCTGGTCCCTATATAGATCCGCCCCTGGTTTGAAGCTAAGTTATGTTTAAGGCAATGCCCTCTAGATTCTATAACAAAGTATTACTAAAACCACCCATTTTATCTTATAGCATTTAACTAATATAATAATTATACAGAATCTTTGACCTTATACAAAGGGGTACATTTAAAAACCCAAACAGTTCACATAAATAATAAAATTACTCCTCTTGAGTCATGCTCCAATAATGATAGAGCTATACACACACAATCCATGTAATAAAATAACCCTGCGAAATTCAAAGACTACACCCCAAATTTGTGACCAACAGGCCCCACATTGTTCAATATTCTGGTATAATTACTGAATCGTCTGAATTGTGATTTTTCCATTCTATAGGGTGTAATATTTGTTTAACTACTGTTCTTTGATTAATTTAATTTTTTTTGTTAGGTGGGGAATTATTTTAGACGAATATTACTGTAAATTCGTGTTCCTTCATTTAATAAATCTAGGTGAATCCATTAACATATGAGTACTATCTTCTACATTTGACTAATAAAAAACTTGAACATACATGAATACATGTTTTTAATGCGTGTTTGAACATACATAAATATATATCTTTTTATGTTTGGTGTGTGAGTGTGCGCGCGCACACATGTGTATCGGTGTGTATAAATTTAAGTGCATATATGAATAATTATAACCTTTTTTCTTGAATAATGATCAGATAAAAAATAATATAATATTAATTAGAGAGCAAGATGTCACGGACCGCAATCGTGACACCCAAGATATGCGCTTGTACGCTAGTATCAACGATGGTTGTGCTGATTGTTGGAGACGTGCTTCAAGGGTGTGCGTGTGGGGAATGCAATGGCCCTAGATTCTTTGGAGTTCAGGCAGACCGACCCGATTGAGTTTGGGGAGTTTGTCGCTAATCGATGACTTAACTTTGAAGAGGGGTCTAGGTGAAACCCTACACACACTGGTTGGGAACTGGAGCCGTTCTCCTGATGAGCCCAAGGCAGGGCGAAACCAGTCGATATTGTGCCACTTCCACGAGGCTTACTCTCGTAGTATAGGATGTGAGAGTGCCGCACGGGCTCGAAACCTCTCGTCCCGTGACAAAGAAGTCACTTTTCAATATTAAAGAGAGAATAATAGTTTCATTTAAAAAAATCTTATTCAAGAGTCTTTTATAACCTTTATCGATGATGTGACTTTTTAAATAAGAAAATCTTATTTAAAGCAATTTTTAAAAATATTCGTTTTTGTGCTAAAAAAAATTAGAATAATTTAAATTCATTTTTATTTAATGAGTCTTTTGAGAGAGAATTTGTTTTATCATTTTTCTATTTATCATAAATAATCAAATCACTAACAAGTAACAATAAATAATATGGTAATAATTTGGAAAAATTGTCACATATGAAAATGAACACAATCTTGATTGAAGCTTATTTTTTAACTTTTCATACATATACAGTAATCAACTTTTTATAATTTTAGAGCCTATTTATTTTGGTAACAAAATCTTCCAAATCTCTGTCAGAGCTAGGGATGTCAAAATAACCCGGACTCGGACGAACTCGGATAATCCGAAAAAAATCCAGGTCCGGAATAAAATTTTATAACCTGGATATATCCGGGCCCAGGTCCGGGTTTAGGTTAACCTGGACATCCAGAACCCAGACCCGGATATTTAATTTTAATATTACTTTTTAATTAATTTTATTGATTAATTTAAATGTATTATTGCTTGAAAATGTATTAATTTTTATTTTTAGAATTTTAAAAATTAATATTGATTTATTAATCCGGGTTCAAAACTCGGAATCTGAAAACCCAAATTTTTCCGAGTTGAACCCGGACCCAGGTGAAAAAATCTAGGTTAAAATCCAAGTCCGGGAAAAGAAAATGATATTCAAGTCCGGGTCCAAATTCGGAAAAGCTAAACCTGGACCCAGACCCAGACCCGGATTTTGCCATCCCTAGTCAGAGCTTCCACCTTCAACTATTGCATTCAACGTAGCACTTCTCATCTCATTGGCTTTCAATCTCTTAGGTCTAGTCTAATCCATCAATGTGAGCCAACAAATGAGCCAACTCACCACGCTCAGGAATAGACGAATAGTACAAGTACCCTCACTAACTATGATCCCCAACCCTAATTGTGTTGGCCTAAACAGTTATATGGTCTTTGATTTTGATGATAATAAATAATGTGTATATACATACATGTGTGTGTGTTTCAAATCTCATTTGCTTTTGAAGGATAAAGACCGTACATGTGAGATGAAGTTCAAAGCACTCAATAGGCAAAGACAAATACTAAATCAAGTCAAGGACAAACATTAAATATACTAGCTTCCGTGATTTCTCTTGTTTCATTTTTTGTAATGCTAATATGATTAAATATATGCATGATTAAGTATTTAAAGAATCAAATTATTTTTCATGACATTTTAAATAAATCGTTATTTTCATAATATAAAGGTTATATACTTGAAAGAAAGATGATTTTATGAAATTGGTTGTTTTTAGTATTATGGAATAAATTGAAAAAGTTTTGAGAACTTTGAAATCAGTAAGTATTACTTAAAATTCCAAAAATGAACCTATTTGAAAAGTTCTATAACATTTGGGGCCATAATGTAATTTTATGAAGTTTGGGCCAAACTATACTCTTAGAAAACTAGAGACTATCGCTTTCACTGTAGTGGCTACCAAATAATTTTCTAGGAGTTTTCTAGAATCAAACAGCAAACCATTTACTCACAAGCAACAAGCCAATTTTAAATAGAAGAGACTTTGTAATCAAACGGCAAATTGATAAATCACAACCGGCAAGCTGACTCCAATAAGTGGAATCTCTGAAATTAAACAGTAAACCAACAACTCTTATGTGGTGATTTGATTGCACAAAATTTTAATTGTTTTGTAATAATAACTTGCCACTTTAGCCAAACGGTGATCCGTTTCAAAATTAGCAATAATCCGATAACACTCAGAAAGTGAATAACGGCTAGTTTTCTTACTAAAATTATAAAAAATAAAATCAAACATATTTCGAGGGGGTTGTTCAATCTTTATTAAAGTTAAACTTATTCATATAAATCATCTTGAGCTTTTATTTATTTATTCATATACATTAATTCATTATTAAACTATCATTTGTTGTATACTCTTATGAGGAGTGTGATCTTTGTAATTTTCATTTCACCATCAAAAATTAAATGATTGAAAGTGTGAGAAATACTTGAGAAAAGAGATGTGGGATCATCTAAAATTGTAAAGGTTCATTAAAAATTTGGAAGTCAATTGTAAATATCTTGAAATTTTAGGTTGTAAGGGTTGGTTAATAAAATTCTCAAACTTACTTTGTGTGGAGATGTGAATATAAGCGGGTTGCCGAACCACGTAAAATTATCATGTTTATTTTCCTCACCCTTAACTCTTTAAATTACTTCTTGTTAAAATTATTATTATTATTTATTTTGGTAAGTATTGAATTGTAGTATTATTTTTGAAGAATTTTTTAAAACCCAATTCATCCACCACTTGGGTTCCTTAGGTAGAACTTCAAATCGTTCAACTAATAAAGATCGGCTTTTATGAACTAGGCTTGCATCCATCGGCCACGTCAGGATCGCTGCACTCGCCAACACTCCTTCCAAAATCAAGTTTTATTCGCAATGAGTCAAAAACGCGCCCACCAACCTAACATCAATGTCGCCACTTGCCGAACCCACCCTCTCAAAATGTAACCCTTCCCCATCACACAATCTTCGAATTGCGGAAGGACCCCACAATCATTCAACACGCATCTCTCTTCTGGTTCTCGTACGCAGTAAATGAAATCCACTTCGGTCTCTTCCAACGCAGCGGTCAGCTCACGCATCTGATCATTTGAATGTTGGCATGTATTAGCTGCCGAAACAAACGGGGACAATGGATTCGTCCCCACGCGAGTGGAAATACGTCAAGACATTGTGATGATCGGGCACTATGGTGGACCCTATGCACAAGATAGGGACTTTTTTTTTTTTTTTAGTACAATAACGAGCCTATCCAAAGCTTAAGGGAAAACAGTGCTAGGCTATGAAACCCCTGTATAATCATGAAGAAGCCATAAATCAGCCCCTAGAGGAGGAGAATTGAAAATCTGCAGACCAACGGGTAAAGATAGAGCAGAGTTTGCAAGGAAGTCAGCTGCAAAGTTAGTTTGTCTGTAGGCATTTCTTTCTTCATGTGATTGGTGTTGACTTGTTCCAATTCCAATGCAGTAAAGGAGTTGTCCACAGCTCTTTCTTTCAGCGTCCTATAAACATGAGGAAATTGAGACCAGCAATTTAGAACCCTCGTAAACGGCACTTATAAATTAACATTGTTAGATTTGTCATTGCTACAGGGCAAGTCAGGTCCACACGGCAAGGGAAATGAACTTAGAAAGAACATCGGAGGGGGAGAACATGACAGTAACATTAATGCCCCGAGTTAGTAATAGGCGGATGAAGTCAATGAGTGGGTTTGTTTGGCTTGAAGTTGGGAATGGATACACCAGAACATGATTACTACTACAACTTCTGGACATTTTACAAGACTTATGCTTGCAACTAAAAATTTGTTAATTCGTTTGATGGGCTAATTAGTCATGTTAAACCAAGTCAACGGGTAAGTCTACAAAGCATGGAATCGGATACCACCGAGTTAGCAAAGAAGGCGACCGCGGGTGGATTCCATAACATTAACATTGTCGAGGCAAATCTTGGGACAGCGTACGTGGGACATGTTGGGCTGGTCAAGAAAGAAGTTCAATTCTAATAAGATAAATTTTACCATGTTTCAATGATATAGTAAGACAAATATGTAGAATCTAAATCTATGGTTAAACATTGCTGCAGTTGATCTTGTTGATAAACTAGTTTGTTCATTTTATATTTTAATAAAATCAATAACATTTTAACAAAGAAAAGCCTGTTTTAAAATTTATAAAATCAAATTCAATCTACTTGAAAATTGAATTTTATCCATAATTCAAAAATTGGATACGATTTATTTTTCATGAAACTCTTATCTCATTTCAAAGGGTAGGTCAATTAGTTTTGCCATTCGTAATGAAAGTAAGAGACGAAGGTTCAATTTCAGGTGACGAGTGCGACTGACAAATGAATGAAGAAGCATAAAGCCCATGAACTTGGCAATGGCCCAACGTATTGCCATAGCCACCCTATTTATAATGATACACTACCGTAGTGAATGAGAGAGAATCTCGGATTTCATAAAAGGGACAGAAAGTTTCTCCCCTTGCTAATCCAAGAGGCCCAATCCTCGTAACCATCTTTTGGTCCAAGTGACAGAAGCAATTCCAATTTTTATTTTTTTTAATTTAAAAAAAATAACGAAAATATTTCCACTCCCGCGAAATCCAAAGACGGTAGACACAAATTTCCCGCCAAAAAGCCAAAACCAGATCTAAACACCTGAATAAACAAAATGAAGACCAGCCACAACATCCCTAACGAACCAGTTCTTCGATTTCCGAAAGCCAAAATAATAATAACAAACCGGCCACAGCCACCATGAAAGTCCGGTCAGTGAAGCTAAGAGAAGCGCACAAGTGCGGCAACGCCGCCTCGTTCTGCTCCATCTTGTGGGACCAGCAGGCCCACCACTTGGTCACGGCCTCATCTTCCGAAACCGCAATATCCATCCACGACCCTCTTCTCCCTTCAAATTTGCCCAAGATTCTTCGTCACCACCGAGATGGCGTCACCGCCTTGGCCCTCAGCCCCAACTCCACCTGTCTCGCCTCCGGATCCATCGATCACTCTGTCAAGCTCTACAAGTTTCCCGGTATCATTTTCTGACTGCTTTACTGATTTTATTTAATTTACTCACACACTTGCCCTTCGATGGTTTATGTTGATCGAAGAATTGTTCGGTAGACTTCTGATATATTGTAATGTAATTAAAATAAAGAATTATTTAATTTCCGATAAAATTACTGAATAGTCGAACTTATAATGTCCAAATCTGTTTAGCTATACCCTAATTCTGAGCTGGAATTTATTCCCGCATAATCATCTTCCATTGTGATTGTTCTTCGATTAATTTAAATTATTTTTCTCAGGTGGAGAATTTCAGACCAATATTACCAGATTTACTCTGCCAATTCGCGTCCTTGCGTTTAATAAGTCTGGAAGCATGTTGGCAGCTGCTGGGGATGATGAGGGAATTAAGCTTATTAATACAATTGATGGATCGATTGCGAGGGTACTCAAAGGACACAAAGGACCTGTTACTGGCTTAGCCTTTGACCCCAATAGTGAGTACTTGGCATCGATTGATTCAATAGGGACTGTCATTTACTGGGAGCTCCAGTCTGGAAGAGAGTTACATAACCTTAAACGTGTTGCTCCTGACATTGGTTCAGATCTTTCCTGCATGAATGTACTTAGCTGGAGTCCTGATGGGGAGACCTTAGCTGTTCCAGGTTTGAAAAATGATGTGGTGATGTATGATAGAGACACAGCTGAAAAGTTGTTTTCACTGAGAGGAGATCACGTGCAGCCAATATGTTCCTTGTCTTGGTCACCTAATGGCAAATACATGGCCACTTCTAGTTTGGATCGGCAAGTTCTTATATGGGATGTTGGTAAGAAGCTGGACATTGATAGACAGAAATTTGATGATAGAATATGTTGTATGGCGTGGAAGCCCATTGGCAATGCATTGGCTGTTATTGATGTGATGGGAAAATATGGTGTGTGGGAATCGGTTGTTCCTTCATCAATGAAATCTCCTACAGAAGATATTCCTAGTTCACGATCAAACTATAATGGGCTTCTACTGTTTGATGAGGAGGAGCAAGAGCCTAGTACATCTGGTAGTTTAAGTGATCTTGGAGAAGATAGCCATGGTGAATCAGAAATGCCTAGCAGAAAGAGATTAAGGAAACAGACTGTATTTGACGAAGATCTGGATGAGGAAGTTAACAACGAGTTGAACTTGTTTCCAAAAACTGAATCCAGGAAGAAGGCACATTCTACCCACAAGGAATACTCTGATAAGGGAAGTGGATTAAGAAGCATGAGGACATCTACCAGGAAAAATATGCAGGAGGCTTTTCAGCCAGGAGCTACTCCTGTCCAGCCCGGAAAGAGGCGCTTCTTGTGCTACAATATGCTTGGAACTATAACTACTATGGAACATGATGGATATTCCCATATTGAGGTAATTGAGCTGTTTTTAATCCTTAGGTTTCTCATTATTGTTTTCGTTTACCTTCTTGCTCTTTTTGTGGATTATTTCTCTAAGATAGATCATTACTTTGGATGGAAACCTGGGTTCATGCTTATAATTTATGTATTTTGGATCCAGATAGATTTTCATGATACTGGGAGAGGAGCTCGAGTCCCGTCGATGACTGATTATTTTGGATTCACTATGGCTTCATTAAATGAAAATGGAAGTGCTTTTGCAAATCCTTGCAAGGGTGAGAAGAACATGAGTACTCTCATGTATCGCCCATTTAGCAGCTGGGCGAATAACAGTGAGGTAAGATATTTGCATTTCCAATTGATTTGCTTTCATGGTTTAATTTTACCTGGTAATTTAGATATGGACATATTTGTCTCCAGGAAACTTATTTACATGCTGACTTTTGATGCATATTGCAAACACAGTGGTCAATGCGGTTTGAAGGAGAAGAAGTGAAGGCTGTGGCACTTGGTACAGCTTGGGTGGCTGCAGTTACAAGTTCTAATTTTCTGCGCATCTTCACTGAGGGTGGTTTGCAGGTTTGCAGAATAAACATCACATAAAGTTTGTATATAATACTGAGTGACTTTTCAAGATGTATGTTCATGACCTTCCACTTGTACCTTCAAAAATTTCTGCTTCTGTCTCTTGCCAAAGTATGTTTCAAAACTTCTGCTAATGTTTTAGAATTTCACATATGTCAATAGTTGATGGGAAAACTTGAAACTAAAGAAGAAAAACTTTATTCCTGTGACATGGGCTTCTTGTTCATAAATTTTTCCATAACTATTTATAATATCTATATTCCTTGTTGATAATCAATCCTGATGGCAAATTCTACAGATAAATAATTAGTTTGTAAACTTCAACATTTAGCACCTGAAGATTTCAGGCAAAAACCAAGTAGAAATAAAAAAATGAGTTGCTAGCAGCTGATAATGATATGTCACCACTTGTTTGTTCCTTAAGCATAAAAATTCCCTTACACATTCACCCGTGATTCTGATGTTAAAGAAGCAAGTCGTCTACAAGCAACACTTAAATTTCATAATCTATATTGTTAACTTGCTGATGGATAAATAATTTGTTGTAATTCCGTTCTGTCACAGCCTGATCTTTAAATCTTCAGGTTATGTATGATTTAGTGGCCTATATGTCTGTTTATCTGTGTTACTAAACTCCCATCATTGCAGAGGCATGTTCTATCCCTTGACGGGCCAGTAGTGACCGCATCAGGCTTCCAAGACCAACTTGCAGTTGTCACTCATGTTTCTGATTGTGATCAGGTATCATTTTGATTGGTTTATGATTTTGCTTGTTATCTTATGGCTAACTCACTTTGGCAGCTATTCAGTCACATGTAAAGTAACATCATTAAATTTAAAGCTATTCACTGCTAAAATCTTTCCGAATAAAATAAATCAGTAAACCTCTGCTTTCTGCAAAATTGTTGCCTGGAAGAATGCAGTTCCGTTGGTTATTGATTTTGATTTCTTTCTTTCACAATTTTTTCTTTTTGCTAAAATGTAATAAACAAAATTTCCTGTTTGCTGCAATGAAATAAACTAACTTTTGCATTTTTCCTTTTAAAACAAGCAGATGCTAGAGTTCAGAGTATTCAACATAGCTAAGGGGACTGAGCCCTTGAAAGGACGGCTTCCATTAACTCCTGGTTCACAACTAGCATGGTTTGGGTTTAGTGAAGAAGGTCAATTGAGTTCATATGATTCTAAGGTATGATTTGCTCTATTCTCCTTAAACGATGCCACCCTAAATATTTCATCATCAAATTGGATCTATAATTTGGTGGGCAAATCTGTAGGGCATTTTGAGGGTTTATACAAATCTATATGAAGGCAGCTGGCTCCCAATTTTCAGGTTCAAGATCTTTTCCATCTAAAATTGTAGATTGTTTCTACAAATTTTTATGTTTGATTTTCTATAATTTTTATAAATTTTGTGCTTTGTATATAACAAAGTTCTATCATGCAGTGCTAGCAAAGACAAAAAGTCAGATGAAAACTACTGGATTGTTGGGTTGAACGCAAGCAAGTTGTTTTGCATTGTCTGTAAAAACCCTGACTTATTCCCGCAGGTAGAATAGCCTAATGCCTCCATACTTTCTACTTTCCACGGTATCAGATATTTTTATAACTGTTTGTCCCCTTTACAGGTGATGCCCAAACCAGTCCTCACTCTACTAGATCTTTCATTTCCCCTAGCATCTTCTGACCTGGGAGCAGAAACCCTTGAAAATGAGTTTATGATGAATAATTTTCATCTTTCACAGGTTTATTTCTCCCATCCAATCCTTTATGCTTACCATACCACTGTTGTGCTTTTCAATTGTACGTGTCAACATGTTTCTTGTATTTGAGAAATAAGTGCCTGCATTATTTTTTATAATTGGTTTGCTTTTGCTCTTCATCACCCTTTTGGAAGGTTTAGAATTTTCCTGCAGCTGTGGTTCAGTTGCTCAGAAATTTACATGTTTGTACCTGCAGATTCAAAAAAGAATGGAAGAAGTGACAGATGCAGGTTTGGACACTAGTTCACTTGATGATGAGGCTTTCAATTTAGAAGCAGCTCAAGATAGATGCATCTTGAGGCTCATTGCATCTTGTTGTAATGGTAAGTTTCTACAATTAATTCATAAGCGTTTATAATGGAAATGCAATCTAGTTTCCTGTCCTGTTCCCCTTCATATAACCTAAATTCTGAACAGAAAAAATTATTTCTTAAGTGGGTGGTCATATTTTTCTTGTCATGGTTATTTTCAGGTGACAAGCTTGTGAGGGCTGCCGAACTTGTGAAACTTCTATCACTGGACAAATCAATGCAGGGAGCGATAAAGCTTGTTACAAAACTGAAGCTACCTAATTTGGCAGAAAGGTTTAACAGCATACTGGAGGTAACCGATCCTCAACATTCAAACAAGTTTAATCGGTTCTTAACCTGTAGTACGTCTTGAATTGTTTTGTCAATTTGAAGTATGGTTTGCTTACTCTCTGCTATTAAACAACAGGAAAGGTTGCTCAGTGAAACCAAGGAGACTCCAAATACAACCCTTCTGAACTCGAACAATAATGTGTCGGCCAGAGGGGATGTTGATGTCAGCAAGGCCTCGACTTCAACTGAAAGAAGTGAAATGGTGGAACCTATTGTACCGTCTGTAAAATTCTCTCTCCCGATATTCAAAAAGAAAGTCAAATCGCCAGAGGAAATTAAACTTGGTAACGAACCAACAGTTCAAAACCAGAAGGCAAAAGTGGATAATAACAGGGAGTTAAAGGGTATAGAGGACAACAATGCAGGAGCTGTGACTAAGGTAGAGGAAACCAAGATACAATCACAACATCCAGCTAATTTATTTTTCAAGTCATCAAACAATCAGGAGAATGCGAACAAGGCTGGTGAAGTGAATCAGTCACAACCTCAGCGCCCATCCCCATCTAATCCGTTTTTCAAGTCATCAATCAAATGATGTCTTCTGGGTTGTAAAAGAACAAGAGGGAAAGTTTAATGAAAGTGCATCTTTACTCTAAGAAGCACCCTAGAAAGAATCCACGCGTTTTTTTTTTTTTTTATCAATGGCATCAACATTCGTAGAACAGATAGGATTTGGTTTACAAATGACGTAGTGCTAGAACAAGCTATGGTGGAATAGGTTTATGTAAATTATATATTTTAAATTTGAATCTTCGGAAAGATAGGATATAAAATAATAATAATAATAATAATAATAATAATTTAGATTTTGCTCACTCTTATTTTATTTTTTGAGTTTCTTTTGCTCCTTAGGCACTAACAATTCGCACTGTTTGGAATATGCTTAGATTATGTATTACACTGTTTTAAGGAATAATTTAATATATATACACTTCTGGGTAACTTTGGTTCTCGAGAGGTTGAAGCGTTGGGCATTAGAGAAGCTCTTAGTTGGATCATGGACATTAGAGAAGCTCTTAGCTGGATCAAGAGGCTGCAGTTGCCTAGTGTCGTTATTGAAATGGACAATTTTTAAGTTTTTCAAGCTTTAACTGAGAAGTTTTTCGGCCCCAATGATTTTGGGTTAATAATTGAAGAGTGTCGATCTCTAACTACATTTATTGGAGAAGTACAATTCTCGTTTGTACGACGATCTGTAAATTCTGCTGCTCATTGTGTCGCTAGAGTAGAAGGTTCTATGTCAGATCCTGAAGAGTGGAGTCATGTTTCACATCCGTGCTTATTAAACAATTTATAATAGTTTTCCTAATTTTAATGAATTTTCCTTTCAACAAAAAAATTTAATATACATACACGAGACATGTCATTTGTGCCTTTATGTATTGCTATTACTGATATAAATAAATGTATACATGAACACAATGGAACAATGGTGGTGCCTTTTCCTATCCTTACCAAGACAAAAAACAGCAATAGGCAAGATTTGTGGAAATTTACGCGTGTAGCTATTTTTTATAAAATCATTTTTAAAATTAATAATGTTACAAAATTTCTTACCATATTAGTTATGTATATTTATTTTGAACCAAATTACCCTTAAAACAAACGAAACAAATCTAAATCTAAAAGTACAACATTGCCCACACCACTCCCGTCTTTTTTCATGGTTTTGCTAGCTTCGATGGCAACTTTCTTTGACAACGGCAGCTTCCATCAACATCAAGCTTGTTTCATTTGACCCTTCAACCTAATTTTATTAAGATTAGGTTTTGTCACATATAACATATTAGGTATTCGTTAAAATGTCTAAGAAGATTATTTCAATTATATTGTTTAGTGTGCGAGAAAGAAATCAAAGCATACCAATCGGCTGTTAAGATCTACTCACATGGGCATTTGGGCTCCATTGTTGCCATTTCAGGGGCAATGGTCTCCATTGCCCGTAACTACCACCGCCCACAGGCAACGCTAACAGTAGCTCCATTGCCTGCAAGCAGCCAACGCAAGCTATGAAAGTGCAACAAATCAAGCTCTTTTGAAGGGTAATTTGGTTCAAAATGAATATAAGTGACTACTATAATAAGAAATTATGTAACATGATTAGTTTCAATAATAGCTTTATAAAATTGGTTAGATAAGTGATCAAGAAAAATTCAACTAGCACTAAATCCTTATCCTTCGGTAAAAATACTCTAATGAAATGAAAATCTCGCTGCTATCATACGAAAGTCAAAACCAAAATTGAGATATTCAAAATTTTTAAATTCTGATCAATTGGAACCCGCCTCGCACGAAAACACGGCTTGGAAAATTGAAACGACAACAGCAAAAAGATTATCGGAAAGACAAAAAAGTCCAAAACCAAAATAGACACCCACTGGGTCCACTTCCCCATACAAGGGCATTTATGTACCTTCACACCTAACAATCCTCCCCACTCAAAGCCACCAACCAACCCCTCACCTCACCTGACAACCAAACAGTCAAAAAATCGAAGCCAAAGAATTTCTGTTATTTTTTTTTTCTCAAACGAAAAAAATGGCGCAAGTCTCCCCTTTCCTTCACCTCAATCACGACATAGACGACGAAACCCAGACCCTTGATTCTCGTCCTTTCTGGTTCCTCCCAGCCTCTGACCTCTACTCCTCCGATCCCGATTTGCCCACGCCGGAAGACGTTCACCGCCAAGCCGATGCTTATTTTTATCCGGTATCGGACTCCGATTCGCCGACAGGCCGACACAGCCCGGATCTCTTCGACCACCGGGAGAACCAGGTCAATTTCGTCCTGGATCTGATCCAACAACGCGTCGAGCAGTCTCAGGTACTTAACGTTATAGATACTGATTCTGCTTTGGTCTCGGAGTCGGATCCTTTAAACGACTCCGGTTTTGGCGTTGTTGAAGGGAATTGCGAAATCGGTCATCTGGACCTGGATTTCGGTGAAGGGCTAGGGTTTTTTTCTCTAAACACCCGTGAAAATACTAACAACAATGCCAATCATAATCATAATAATAATAATGCAGATAATAGTCGTTATAACAATGCTCGCAACGTCCGTGATAGCATCGATAATCATTGTGGGTTTGTTGTTGAGGGTATTGATAATGATGACGTCGATGATTTCTTCGTTGAGAGGAGGGTTTCTAACGAGGTGGGGCCCACAGGTCTTCGGGTTATTGGGTTTGGGTCAGATTCTGATTCTGATGTTGAGAATGAAAATGTAAATGAAATTGCATTAGGGGGATTGAGTATTCACTCGGGTGATGAGTATGTCCATGAGGATGATCATGATGAGGTGGCGGGCACCCCTCTTCATTGGGATTCTCTTCAGCTGGAGGATAATAGAGAAACCAATGAGGATTTTGAGTGGGAGGAAGTTGATGATCGTGTTGATGAGAGGGACGTTTTAAGTATGTTTGTTGATGAGAATGATGATGGGAATTCCATTTCTCTTTCCGTTTCACCAATAATTGCTCCGGAGGATGTTGTGAGCGTGGAAAGAGTTGGAGGGTTGGGGAATGCGGAGTGGGAAGTTTTATTCAATGCTAATAATTTGGAGACAAGCCCTGAGGTCGATCATAACGATGATGAACCTTATTTTGGCGATCATGATGATTTTATTCATACTGCAGAGTATGAGATGTTATTTGGTCAATTTGCAGAGAATGAGATGGCGTGGATGGGCCAGCCTCCAGCGTCTAGATCTGTTGTTGAAAATCTTACTGTGGTGGTTTTGACTCAAGAGGATGTGGACGGTAATAATGCAGTCTGTGCAGTCTGTAAGGATGAGTTTGGTGTTGGGGAGAAAGCAAAGCGGTTGCCATGTTCTCATCGGTATCATGGAGAGTGCATTGTTCCGTGGCTGAGAATCAGGAATACATGTCCAGTTTGTCGATATGAGATGCCTACTGATGATATTGATTATGAGAGGAGGAGGAGGACTGAAAGAACAGGTCGTGTCCTGTGATGGTAAATTATGGTCACAAATGATTTTGAAGGTCATTTCTTTTGCCCTAGGTTGTTAAAATTGAAGATATTGCTGTTTTGAAGAGTTTATCTCTTTACATGAAGGTTATGAGACATTTTTTGGTAATTAAATATGGGATTTGGTGAGGGTATGAGAGTTTCAGTGACCGCATTGTACTCTTGTGATCTTTTTGAATCTAAATATGTTTCAGTGTATATACTGTGTACCTTTTCTCCTTTTCTTGTGCACTAATATTATCTGGAGTAAGATGTAATACATGCAGTATTTAAAGCATAGCTCCTTTTAGCTAGTCTTTTCTTGTATTCTATGTGCTACTTGTATTCTTTCTACTTAATATCTTGTATTCTTGGTACTTAATATTGTTGAAGTGGCTATATTGGGTATGGGGCTCATTGTTCTTGTTGGCAGGCTTAAGTTATATGCACATTCCAACACATTTTGTTGAAGTTCAGTGTCAAATGTTATCAGTAACTCCTCTCTATAGTTCACTGTGGGTTTGTTGGAGGCGTCAATCTCTTCATCTACAAAGCAGTCTCTTGTTCTTGGGGCATGCTTAATACTGATTTCTTACTTCTCACATTATGTACAATGCACAACAGTCATATGAATACAGCTATATGATTATGTTTTCAATAAGATTGTTTGAGGTGAAGATAGTCTTTATTTTGTTTTGGAATTAAGATAGCTTCTCGTTTTGCTTTATTTTATTTATTTATTTGGTTTTGAGGCTGTTTCCTCTATGCATGTTTGTCTTAAAGTTTTAGCTTTTGAAAAATTTTGTGTGTTTGTTCATCTTAAGATTTCAAGGATGTTATAATGTGGGCAAGTGTTAAGTATTTCCATCATAATCTGTCCTTGATATTTTGTTTTTAAAGATGAAGAGGTTTTCTTGTCTACAAGAGAATAAAGGTTCTATGGCATTTGTTTCTTCTGGAAACTTCTATGCAGTCCAGTATCTCCCTCTAACTCCAAAGAGAAAAATCCACTCAAGAAAGGAGTGGGAGCAAAATGGAACAAAAGTTTTTCTAATGATTTAATGGCTGTCAATTGTCTTGCTTGAATACCCATTCTTATTCTGGTATAATCTTATTCTTGACTAACAAGTTATCACTTGGAGCTCATCACTTACCCCTTAGTTGCGGTAAGCCGTCTGAAATGAGAGAGGCCATTAGAGAGGTTTCCTTCAATAACCTCTTTGATCTTGGCTGCAGGCTGTGGCCGTGCCTTATTAGATTTACCACTTTGGTTTGCTTTTTTCAAAAAGCGCTTTTGTGCAAGTCCTTTTTTTCATCCATTAATGATTTTTTTTTTCTGCAAACTCGTTGAAAAGGAAAGACGTATCTCATCCCTTTGAAATTCTTAAGAGCAGCCGAAAGAGCAATGCAATAAGTGTTATTTGTTAAAAGCCCAATATATTCTTTTATACTGTCATTCATTAATAACTCTAGGCTATGAATATTAGAAATTAGAAATACGTCCAATTTCATGTCACCGCCACCTTATTGACACCAAATTTTACAAATTCTATGTTTTGAGTTAAATTGAAAAGAATATATTCTGTGTGTGCGTGAGAGAGAGAGAGAGAGAGAGAGAGAGAGAGAGTTCATTTTGCAACTTTGATACTAGGAACTGAATGTTTGATGAAGATTAAATCAATCCATTTCACACCACAGCATAATTTGTCACAGAATGGCTTATTGAGAAATTATAACCGTGATTAATTTCATAAATGAGGGAATTGACCGTATTTTAGAAGTGTTTTAGGTTACAGATTCAAGTGATGATGCAATTGAATTACTAAACTAATCTATATGATTTAAAGAACGAGGACAAAACCTAACTCAAGGGGGGTCTTAAATGACTATTGTCTGTGGGAAATCTTTTTCCCTCTATTGATTCATCATAGTCTGTTCCATTGCAAGTCTCACCATTCTCATTTTGTGATTCTGTAATGAGAATTATATACTTTAACGTAAAACGTAAAATATTGTTGTTAAAATGTGACATGAGCCATGATTCTTTGCTTGAAGTTGTGAACTGCCTAAGACGTCGTAGCTTAATCTTTAAACAAGTTTTTTTTTTTTGTTTTAGTGTTGTAATTACGTTATCCTTTTGATCTTACCACGTTTAGCATTAGAATGTCGAATCTTTAATCGACTGTTTTTACTGCGTTTTTAGGTGCATTCCTCCGTCAAAAATGCATATTTACTGCTGCCGTCTACGGAATGCAAAAGTTAGATTTGCTCTACAATCTCTTTAACTAGTTTAATGTTAGACATTTTGTCTTTAACAATTCTAACTCATGCATATTATTCGCTCACGCAATGGAGTAAAATTTTGTCACGTATACATAGTATTAGAAGACTGATTACACTTCATGCGATTTACGGAAGAATTTTTCAAATAAAGTAATATCTTTCTTATGCGTTAATTTATTGGCATGATATTGGTTTGTTAAAAGCAGTAATGTATGTCGCTGTCGTCTCTGTATTAATTGGTTTTAAGTATGGCATGAGAGTTGCTCTTAGCCAGCATTGCATTGAACATGTCTTTAAATTCATGATGTATCGATGCCCAACAAATGTATAAATAAATTAGACGAGCATCAAATCAATACTTAGCATGATAAGAAACTCTTCTGAAACTTCTTATCAACTCATTGCGCTCCTCTCTTGATGCTGTCTCTTTCCCTCTTGTTCTCTATTTCATTAAGTGATCAAGTGAATATTCAAGCCATGGGTACATACGAAATCAAGGATCCGAATCTTGTGCCTCTCTGTCACGCCCACAAAACTCATGCCTCTTCAACTCACTTTCCAAATTTGCAGCACATGGAATTGGCAAGTAATTGCACTGTAACCCAAGCAAATCATGCACAAAATCCAGAATGGAGCTCAAATTTCTCCGGCAGATTCTTATCCAACTCTCAGTTTCATGTTCCAGTTCATATATTCTCACCAAATACATCGGTATCTCCCAGAAGTGGCTCTGCTTTAGATGAGGCAAGAGAGACTCCGGCAAGCATTATCAATGAGAAGAGGCTCAAAAGAGTGATATCCAACAGGGAATCTGCTCGAAGATCGCGGATGCGTAAGAAGAAGCTAATCGAAGAGCTTCAGGCCCAGGTTAACCATGTACAAACTGTGAATCATCAGCTATCAGAAAAGCTCATCAGCTTGTTAGAAAGCAACCACCAGATCGTCCAAGAGAATTCCCAGCTCAAGGAAAAAGTTTCATCCCTTCAATTGGTTATTTCCGATCTGTTAGCCCCTCTGAGAGGTTTGGAAGAAGTTAATGGCAATATGAATCGCCCGAGAGCTGAAGCTTCAAGTCTATCCACCCATCAGTAGAGCTCTGTGGTAGAAAAACTGGCCAGAAATATATCACACGGGTAGCTATAGAGAGCAAACTAGAAAATAAAAAGCCTTGTTTAACAGATTACATAGTTTATTAAACTCAGGTGTTCTGTAAATATAACAACTTATAGCCATCTTGTGAATATTAATACACCTATTATTAACTCTGCTTGCATTTACCTCATCTCGCTGCATATTTATCTTAAATTTTGCAGTCAATTAGTTTGCAGATTGGTGCAACAAATGGGTTCTGGTAGCCGAGCTAGTGGTTGTGGTTCATAAGATGGAAGCTGCTAAAAGAAGCAAAGACGGATTATGAAAATGCCAAGATTACTAAAGTTAGTTCACTTTAATGTTTAAGAAGATGCTCGGTTTGCTTGATTCGCAAATGTCGATGCTTACTATAAATGCATAGACAATGGAAGTACTGTTGAGTAGTAATAAGTACCAGCTAGACATCTCTCCATTCCCTATCTGAGGACGAATTTCCCCGGTTGAATGCTGTGAGCAAATTCTTGGTAGTATATCATTTGTGGAGCATGTGCCGATCAAAAACGAATACCGACCAGAAGTTTCTACCGACCAGGTACTTGTCACCCGAGAGAAGACATGATCTCACAACCACGCGACAGTTTCATTTCGTCGCGCCCTAAACCGCTGGGGAGAACATGATGCCCCACGTTCACCCACGTTCGGTCGTTGAAGGCCCATTAATGCCCTTGATCACCCTAGTATGACGGGCATGGAAAATACTCTGAGAAAGTGAGATGATCACCTATAAAAGCTGAGAAATCGATAGAAAGAGCAATACATAAAATGAGTGGAAGTGGAAGCTCTAAGCCAAATCATAGAAAAGAAAACGTTCGGTTTTGTATAGAAGAACATCATTTGCAGATACGGAATCCTCTATGCAATCATAATGGACAACGAGAGACAATTTGACAGCCACAATTTTAGAGAGTTTTGCTAAAACTTAGGTGTATGGTTAAAGTTTTGTTCTCCAGCACATCTCCAGGCAAATAGACATGTAGAGGCAACTAATAAGGTCATAAAGAATCTCCTGAAAATCAGGTTGGGAGAGAAAAAAAAGAGCTTGGATTGATGAACTACCAGCAGTGTTATGGGCCTACCGGACAATCCACAAAACCAACACTGGAGAAATCCCGTATACCTCAGCCTTCAGTCACGAGACTGTGATCCCAATAGAAATTGAAGTGGGAGCGCACCAGACAGAGTATTTCAACGAGGAACAAAATGACGAACAGATGTGTATAAACCTAGATCTGTTGGAGGAGAAAAGAGAAAAAGCCTCGCGGAAGGTAGCTCAGTGCCAGTAGAGGATCATGCGCTACTATAACCAAAATGTACGCATAAGGCAATCCCAAACCAGGGATTAGGTGCTTAGAAAGGTGAACCAAAACACGAAAAATCCTAACCAGGGCGTTCTTAACCCGAACTGAGAAAGCCCGTACAGGGTGGTGCGAGCAACTAGCACATGAGCTTATAAGTTGGCATACCTAGATGGACGAGAGGTGAAGAGATCATGGAACGCTGAGCACTTGAAGAAATATTTCCAGTAAGCAAAACACTTTATGGAATTTCTCTTCATTAAGTTATCTCCGTTAGATGTATTAAGGAGTTATAGCATGTGCATGTGTCTTACCTGCTGTAACCCGCCAAATATTTAATAGAGATGAATTTAGTTCATACTCTACCTTGTTAGAACCAATTACGTTAAGACAAAAAGAGTTGCCTATTCCTGCTCGGTCGCTTAAAGGACCAGCAGGCAAATTCCACAAATTATGTCAAGGCAAAAAAAGTTGCTCATTCTTGCTCAGTTGCTTAAAGGACTAGCTTGCAAATTCTACAAATTACGTCAAGGCAAAAAGAGTTGCCTATTCCTGCTCAGTTGCTTAAAGGATCAGCAAGCAAATTCTATAAACTACGTTAAGGCAAAAGAGTTCCTGCTCAGCCACCTGAGGAAGAGCAGGTAAAAATCAACAAATTTTATTAAGGCCAAAGAATTGCCTATTTCTGCTCACCCACCTAGAGATGACTAGGTAAAATCCACCAAATTTATTAATACACAGAACAACCTAAGGACAAACAGGCACAATTTTCAAATAACTTTCTAAAACAATTTATAAAGAACAGTCTACCAAGGAAACAATTAGAAAGTGTCAAAAGTCTTTAAATTTCCAACGTTTGTAACTAAGCAAAACATTTATGATTTACATAGATGTTAAAATTTATGGGTTATAAGTAGAAGGGGGATCAACAATCTCAGGCAAAGAAAAGTTAACGACTTCTGAAAGAGCAGACACCACCTCCCAAACAGCGTCCGAAGCCCGGTCCCTCGTATCTTTTCCCTGCTCTCCACTCGGAGGAACCTCTCCCTAGTTCTTGTTCTCCCGGCCTTGCTCGACCATATACTCCCGTACGCCCGTCTCCAACTTGTTCATGTTCAACTTCAGATATTCTTTCTTAAGCACAAACATAATACATTTATAGCAAAAGGCAAGTCCAGAATCATACTTAGCATCCAGTCGATCGTCCACATCAGCAGCTTTACCCTTCAGTTCAGCTACCTGGTTGTCTAAGGACTTGATTTGCTCTTCATAGGCCGTCTTTTGAGTGTCTCGCTCGCTTTGGGTAGCCTCGAAATCAGACTTCAAATTAGTCAACTCGCTCTTAAGCTTAGAAGTTTTGGACTTAGCAATAACAACTTTCTCCTCCAGGCCTATAACTTGCCTATGCAGATCAAGTATCTTCTCCTTAGAGCGGTCAGCGGATTCAACCTTTTTCTTCAAGTCCTGAATATCCGCTTGTTGCTTCCTCTCGTGGCGCACGATCCTCTGCTTATAGCAGGAAGCCAAAGTGGCAAGCTTAAAAGCAACCCTCTGGAGAGAGCCTCCCAGCTCGCCAAGATCCATGCTCTCAACGTCTTTGACCATTTTGGGCCCCACCGATTTGATATAATCCTTCTGGTACAAGGCCAAATGATCACCTCGGTCCCGAGGTGGAGGCGATAAGGTCCGATCTTTGGACGGGGCACTATCCTCAGGACTTTTATCACGAGGCTTCTCTCCGCCATCCTTTCGGGTTGGAAGAGGAGGCAGAGCAGGAACAAGGGCTTTGGGAGGTCCAACATTGTTTTTCTTTTGGGGAGAGGGTGCGATGCTAAAATCACCCGACACCCGCGCAAGTTTCCTCGAAATGGCACTAAGTATCTTGTTGTCCATCCCAGCAACTACGTCTACTAGACACGAGCCAAGGAGATTTGTTGGCGAGAGAAGATCCTAACAAGTGGAGGCGTTGACTAGAGCAGTTTCAATTTTGAGCAGTGGGTCGTCGTCAAGTCTACTAACCATACCCCATGAATCTGAAAACAAAAACAAGGTTAAAGAAGACGATAAGCAACGACAAGAGATGTATAACGCAAAGAAAAATAAACGGTTTAGGGTAACAGAACGCGTGAGGAGGAGGGTGTCACCACCAAGCGACTGAATCACCGGACACCAATTTGTTAAGACCCACTGATCCCCAAGACCCTTTCAGTAACGTGGGTCCATTTCCTACTCGAGGATGAATCTTTCCGACTGAATATTACAAGTGATTCTTGGTAGTATATCCTTTGTGGAGCATATGCCGACTAGAAACGAATACCGACCAAAAGTTTCTACCGACCAGTTACTTGTCACTCAGAGAGAAGACACGATCTCACAACCACGCGACAAGTTTCGCCATGCCGCAAATTGCTGGGGAGAACACGATGCCCCACATTCACCCACATTAGGTCGTTGAAGACCTATTAACGCCCTTAATCACCCGAGTATGACGAGAATGAAAAATGCTCTGAGAAAGTGGGATGATCACTTATAAAAGCTGAAAAATTGATGAAAAGAGGATACACAAAAGAGAGAGGGGAAAATTCTACCAAATTGATACCAAACATTCCCATATAAGAATCCTAAATACACTTTAAGAACATTACAATTAGCGTGCATAAACTAAAATTATACAGTTTTCTCGTAAACCCCGCATACTGACTTAAGTATCGGAGGGTTTGCGCAGGAAAAACCATCGACACCTCTGATTTGTTTTTGTGCACGCAGGTCTGGGAAAAAGAAGAAGGATGATTTGAATCCCAAGAGCTCGAGAAATTGCTAAAGCTTGTGGAGTGCAACCTTATCATCATTGTCTAAACAACCGTTGGTGATCCAATCTGATCGGGCTAAGGGCGACCAGATTTCAGCATCAACAAGTGCTATATTGAGATTAGACATTAACAATCACCATGCCTTACCACTAGACGTGAAAATGCAGTTTAAACCCCAAAACAAAAGGAAAAGAAAGAAAATACTGAGAATTAGATTAGAGAAAAGTCGTGGTTCATATTTTCGCCATACTGGTTGGTCTGGAGCATCCGCATTTTGTTTATATACAATACCATGTTTGAGAGATAAAAAACAAATTGGTTCTCAACTATTCTTCTTTGGCGCGTGCTTGCCGTTGGAGATGTTATTAGGACTCTCTACTGTTGATGTTGAACCACTGATATTCTGGTCCTCATAACCCTGCATTGGGTCTGCAAATGTTTGAATGCAAGGCCACCTAAACAAAATTTGCTACACATATCTTAGTCTATGATAAAGCATAAGTGGTTACAAGTCAAGAATGAAATATTCGGCCTACCTGCTTGACATTATAGTCTCGTCATCTATTGTCGTTTTGTCATCAAATACATTCCCTAGAAGAACAAGAAATCCAGAACAAAAGTTTAACCACTGTATTCAGCAGACAATTTCAGAAATAAGGTTTATTTAAATAAATAGAGGCATCACTAAGAGAAATAGTTTATCTACCCCCATAAATATTATTCTTTGAGAAGTATTTTGCCATCAACCGATGAGTGTAGTCAGCTTCATACTTTTGGAACTTCTCCATGTAGTCTGCGTTTTTAAGAATCCTGATCAAAGTAGGATATATCATATCAATATTCAACAGCATTGGACAGTTTATATATGGTTATGTCTTGGGAGTGTCAAGAAGTCATATAGTCAATCAAAAGCTTAACTCATCACAGAGCAAAACAAGGTACATGTACGACGACCTCAAAAAGTGATTAGCTTTAACTTGAAAGATTTGGAATGTAGATAGTCATGAAATACAATATATCGGTGCATGAAAGCTAGGGAATAACTCATCATTACTAGAAATTCAGATTAATCATTGATTCGATCAAATTTATGCATTATCTTCATTTCATTCAGATTAAAAATCCAAGCAGCTCTTTCTTCCTTTAGATTGCATTGGATACAACTTCACCTTTGAACTCTAGTGGTCAGGATTTATAATTGAACAGGGAAATTACTCATCTACAGTCAAGAGTAGTGTGAGGTTCCATATGTGACAATGGCTTAGATATCAAAACCTCATCCAAAAGAGTTGACCAAAATCTTTCTAATTAAAAGGCCCCGACTTTATGGAAACCACTACCCAGTAATACTTCAGTGGACTTAATCACTTAATCATCATAAATGTGCACACTTAGCAAGTAAAGTAACAGTAACAGCCAGCACATAGTACCATGAGAATTTATATAAAATTTAAATAGAAAGAATTAGAACTGAACTGACTGAAAATGTTAAAAAGCGAATAAACAAATATTAAAAAGAAAAGGAAAGAGAGAGAGAGAACTGACTGAAAATGTTCGGGAGTTAAGGGAGGTTTTGTCTCAGGCTTTTGGTCGAACACATCGAAGGCACCGCTGTTGTTGGTCGTTGGAGCATCATCTACCTCCCGCTTTGGTTGAATCGGTTGAGTGGCTGAGTTCTGCGACTCCGAGTTCGACGGCGGCGGCGGCGGCGAAGACGCTGCTGCCTTCATCTCCATTTGCTATAAGGGACAAAAAAGCTTCTGGCTCAGCGTTTGTGGGGCCTGCTCATTTTCCGGAGCGGCTTCTTGGTTCACCAATGTTGACCCTGTGCTCCCTATTATTTATTAGCTAAACCTGTTAGAGAAGAAAGAACGAGAGCATTATGTACACAAGCTTCATTTGCGAACTTTTTATTTTGTAATTTATTTGTTAAGTATAAAAGTACTTTTATACCCTTTAAGGTTATTATTAATATTTAATAAATGTTTTATGTTTAAGAAAAAATAACCGCATGACCTCCTCAAGTCAATTAACATCAGTCACAATTTTTTTTTTAAATTTCATTATATATACATTTTAAATGACAATTTATATATATACGGACGTACAGGAACAACGGTTATTGGTAAAAAAAAAAAAAGAAATTACTATTAATAGCGAGAAAAATTACAGTGACAATAATTTTATACATTCTTCATAAAAAAGAAAAGGTAAGCCCATAAGAGATAGATTTAGTTATTTAAAATCTTGGAGATATAATCATGCATTAGTGTTAAAAGAATCCTTGAGATAATTTTAATAAGATTGTGAGTCTATAAATGTCATTACCCTAAATATTTAACAATTTTAAATAAATTGGTATTTTTGCCGGTTCTAATTTTAGGTAACAGGTAAAACATTTACCTATTTCATGATTTTGCAACACAAGTGTGCATTAAAAAGCTGACCAATCCAAGGTAGAATCAAATTCTTGTATACATCTCATCATTGCACTATCATTTGCCAACAACTACCAATAATCTCCACAAGAGCAAACCCCATCTCTAAAATGATGGAACCGCTTGTTGTCTCTAACAACTATTTCCCTCTCAGCAACCTTTGAAATCAACTTAGCTGCATTATGACAATCTACACAAATGCGTAGGTTCTTGCAAACTCTCAGTGTCAGGTCTTTAGTTGTCTTTAACAACCCAAATGAAATTGCAAGCTTCTCACTCTGTCCCCTCAATATGTTTACCTTCTCCTCTTCTTCTAGTTCGTGCAGCACGGCTTCTGTGTATGGTTTATATCCAATTTTACTTATTTGTTCCTCCAATCTTCCCCACATTCCCCGGATTTCCTCCCACTCCGGGAGCATATTATCACCAACAACAAAGCTGTGAATGTTTCCTCCAAGTTCAATCCAACTGCAGCCAGCTTCCTTTTGAAGGCCTCTCTCCTTCATCCTTTGGCGCATCATCCTCACATCATCCCACTTCTCTGATCCAGCGTATATATTTGAGACTAACACGTAATTTTCTGCTTTGTCTGGCTCCAATTCCAGTAACGTTTTGGCAACTTTTTCTCCCATCTTCAAAGCACCATAGGTTCTGCAAGAACTGAGCAATGAGCTCCAGATTCCAGCATCTGCTTCCTCAGGCATCTCAATTATGAGCTTAAAAGCATCATCCAATTTTCCTGCACGACCCAGCATGTCCACAACACATGCATAATGCTCGAGTTTTGGCTTTACTGCATGCAGTTTCTGCATCTGACTGAAATATTTCAGCCCATTTTCAACCAGCCCAGCATGGTTACAGGCCGTCAAAATACCAACAAATGTGAAGGTATCTGGCTTATGGCCTAGAGCCAGCATCTTTTCAAACAGCTTTATTGCCTCTTTTCCATATCCATGTATTCCATGTCCTCCTATTATAGCATTCCACGATGTTACATCTTTATCCTTCAACCTGTCAAAAACTCTTCGAGATTGTTCTAGACACCCACATTTTGCATACATATCTATAATTGAACAAGCAACAAATGCGTCATTAGTGAGGATAGCTTTTAGAGCATAGCAATGTGTTTCTTTCCCCAGCCGCAAAGCTGATAACTGTGAACAAGCACTAAGAGTACTAACTATGGAGATCTCACAAGGTTGAACTCCTGTGGAAAACATCCTTCGGAAAAGAACTATGGCTTCAACTGGAAGCTTGTTCTGTGAGTAACCAGCTATCATTGTGTTCCAAGATACTAAGCTCTTATCTTCCATTTCGTCAAACAGTACTCTAGCAGAAGATGATTTCTCACAATGCATGTAAAGTGAAAGTAGTGAGATACCTGTAAATGAATCTCCTTCTAACCCATTCCGTATTACAAATCCATGAATCTCTTTGCCACGGTGGAGGGATTTCAGATGGGTGCAAGCTAATATGAGGCTACCTATGCTAAATAAGTCAGGTTCTAAGTCTGAATGTGTCATTTGAAGGAAGTAATCTAAAGCCTTCAAATGATCACCATTCTGTGCATAACCACAGATAAGTGCGTTCCAAGAGCTTACTGTCTTAGAGTCCATACCATGAAAAACATTCTCAGCAGAAATTTCAGATCCACACTTTGCATACGCTACAACAAAAGCATTGGCTACGAGTTCATCATTGTCAAACCCATGTCTTAGTGAATAACCATGAAGTTCCTTCAAGCTCAGTAACTCTGACTTCTCCAAACAGCTGGTCAATACATTCAAAACTGTCACCTCATTTGGCTTCATTTCCTCCTCTTTCATCTGCATTTTTCGCAGAAGATCAAATGTTCCACATACATCTCCTGCCATAGAAAAAGCCCCAATAATGGTATTCCAAGAGACAACATTTTTAATATTGTTCTTATCAAACAAGATTTGGGCTTCAGACAAGAACCCACATTTTGCATACATATCAACCAGCGCATTGTTCACCATTAATTCTCGAGTAAGACCTAATTTTACTGCCAAACCATGAACCAATATCCCCAGATCTACATTTCCTTCCCTTGCACACACTGGTAACACAGTAACTACCGTTACGACATCCGGAATGAAACCTTCCTCACAACCCATCATTTTGATTAACAAATCAAAACTCTCACAAGAAAAACCATTATCAGAAAAACCACAAATAATAGAATTCCAAGAAACCAAGTTTCTTTCAGGCATTACCTCAAACAATTTCACCATTTCCTCAACAAACGCACATTTCCCGTACATTGCAATCAAAGCATTACTCACAAACACATCTCCAATCAAACCCATCTTCGCAGCCATCCCATGAACACCCCTACCAAAACCCACATCAGCAATTCCTCCACAAGCCTTAATCACGCAAGGGAAAGTAAAATTATCAGGTTTAAGCTCAGTATCCGATAACAATTCAACAAAAATGCTCAACACATCAGTATAAAGCTCATTTTTAGTAAACCCACTAACTAACGCATTCCACTGGAAAAGATTCCTTGTCTTCAAACTATCAACGACTCTACGGGAATCCAACGGAAACCCACACAGTGAGTACATAGTAATGAGACGAGTATTAATAATAAAGTCATTACTAAACTGGGTCGACGCAGAAACCAGTTCATGAACTCTTTTACCAATTTCAATGTCCTTTTCGCGGCCGCAGGCTTGTAACAAGACACCCGTAGCTTCTTTAAAGTCATCATTGTGTAAGTTTTCTTGCAAGAGAGACAAAGCCTTGTTGAGGCTTTTGGATTCTTCACAAAGAGTTGTTATTTCTTGGAGAAAATGTAACCCCTGTGTTGAAGCGTTGTTGGTTTTGGCGGAGAGTGAAAGCGATGATTTTTCTTTAAAGATTGAGCGAAGAGAATGTTTTTTTATTTGAATTACAGTTGCGGGAAATTGGGGGTGGGATTTTTTGTGACGGAGGGATGGAAACAGTGGACTCCAAAGACATGCCGAGGAGCAGTTGTAAAGAGGCATGGCATCGGATCAAGCTCGTGGCTTTACAGGATGCGGTGGTTATGTCTGGTATATTTTACAGTTATTTCAGGTGGCACCGTAAATGATAATCACAAATTAAACTTTAATAATAAGCTTCTAAATTATGAACCCAAAGATCGCGTAATCAAACCAATTGAGGCTCTCTTTGTCTGCTTGTTGTGTATGATTTACTCAAGTTATTAGTAAAAATATGAAAATTTTAAGATTGAAATTACTAGATGAACCTAAAGACAAAGTAGTCTGGAAATAAACTAAAATTAAAACTTTCTTTTTTTAGTGATGAATCCCAGCACCCACCAGTGCTGCTACATTTTCTAGGCCTTGCAATCATATTTTCCTTCAGTTCTCTCTTCTTTGGCAAAATTCATGACTTCAGCGGCTCTAGCGATAACTCAAGTGCTCGAGGCCTCGAGCCTGTTGGTGTAATTTTTTTATTTTTGCTGTGGCAGCCATTTGTAGCCATCATAATTCCGCTCCCGTCGTGGCTCAAATGCGTCAGGTGGACCCTCTATGCCATCTTCTTGATCGCCATTGCAATAATTTGTATATTATGTTATCCGTTATGATATTTATTATCATTTTTTTTTACTATAATTTCCTTTCTTTGTATTTTATTATTTTCTTGGGGGAAAAAAAAGTGAAACAGGGGGGGCGGGGAGGTTGGAAAAGTGCAGGTCATTTGGAGTACTATTCTTTTCTTCTTGTTTTTTTTTTCGCTTAAACACAGTCATCTCACAATGTAATAAAATAAAATTAACATACTAAATAATATGAGTGTATTCACACACGATAATCAGGTCAATCTCCTACAATTTAATTAAATATAATGAATTTAAATTTTATCTTGAACTGACCTATTTATTAGTTTTTTAGAAATATATAATTAATAGTTATCCGATAAAAATATAAAATTAATTAAATGTTCACTATATATTAGTTTACGAAGAATTGAGAATTAACGTGAATCCAAAATATAATATGTGTAATTACTTCGCATGCTACTTAAAGGACTTTGCTAGCTTACAGAATCTGTAAGTTACAGACTGCAGCATCAGCCGTTGGATGTGGTTGAATGTGGAGTGAGAAATTAAACAATAGAAAATCGGATGGTGGGATGGGGGGAGATGTTAGTTACAGAGTCTGCACCACAGACAGGTCCCTACTGAAATATTTTTTCCCTTGGAAATATTCAACTCGCATGATGACTTTTGCATTACTGTCGATAGAGTCGGAGACGAACTGACTGCGAGTCTGCGACTGAGATAAATAATTCATTCGACTTTAATCGCCACTTTCTGCTTTTCTCTTCAAATTATTTATTTATTTATTACACTTAATATCCCTCGTCTATCTGCAAAAAAGATCCGTATCTTACGGACCTGTCTATGTAACAGATTCTGTAACAAACATCTCCCGTCATCCCACCATCCGATCTTCTATTACTACAGTAACAAGTTCTTTATTACACTTTTACTTTTGCACAATCAGACAAGCTACAGTTTTTAAGTTGACGTCTTGCATGACAGTGACAAGTTTCTTAATATAAAGGATTTTGTTATGTTGCATTTGATCACAAAACCACGAGACCACGAGAATTATGTTCTTGTGGTTTGTGTATGTTACATTTTTCCCTAATATAAATACATCGATAATCTCACCGCCTTCAAGTCTCGTTACTCATATACAAACTAGGGAAGCATATATATGCTTACAGAGTCCTAACCTAAATATTAATTAATGGACGTTGTAAATCGTTTCAAGGCTTCGTTTACATCAATATCCAGAAAAATCTTCCAACTGTTGCCCAAAACTACCCCACCAGTATTACCACCACAACAAGCACCGGCTGCTGATCAGCAAAACCTAGACTGGGCAATGACAATGATAGGCTTTTGCTTACCATCGGCCATTGAAATTGCTCTTCAATCTTTGCAGGTTCAATCCCAGCTGCCTCCCATGTTCCATTTCCTTTCTCTTGCCATCATATTTTCCTTCACTTTCCTTTTCCTCGGCAAACTCCTGCGTACAAGATTTCCTATAGCAGCCCAGGTGCTCGAGAGACTCGGGCTTCTATTTGCTGTGACAGCCATTTTTGTAGCCGTCATAATTCCGCTCCCGTTGTGGCTCAAATGCCTCGCATGGACCCTCTATGCCATCCTCCTGGTCGCCATCACAATTTGTATCCTGTATAATCGTGTTTAATTTTAAAAATATGCTGTGTATATATATATATATTATGAATATATAGAGTAATTTTTCAATCCAGTATTCTGGATTGGAGTTATAATCCGGTAGACAATCTGAAGCTGTCAGATTGAATCCAACGACAACTTTTATTTTTATTAAGAAATATTTCTTATGCTGTGGTAATTTCTCCCAAATATCACTTGTAAAGTTTCTAATTTTATTTTCTGGGAAAATGAAACTCACCCATGCATTTGAAGGGGGGGAAAAAAAGAAAGAAAGAAAGAAAAGCAGTTGTTTCATGAAATTTGGATCCATGAGCTAATTTTATTGTGTATCTTTCAATAATCGTCTGTCGCACATAGATTTTGAGATCTCCACAATTTTGGAAAGAGATTTCGTGTGGCATGACGTTGTGGACCCTCTCATCCTATTTTCAAACAAGTGATACTTGAGCGCGATATTTAATCAATTATTTTATAATAATTTTGGCATTGTTTAGACGGATTTAAGAAAATACAAATTGTAAACAACATATGCCCAGCCCGAACCCAGATGACGCAGGTTTCAATAATATTAGTGATAAATTCATGCATCGTCAGAGGAACTATATACAGGCCCACATTTTGGAGTCATGAACTTGAAAGATATTTGGTATTAGTCGATCGGGTTGATAAGGCACATTAAAAGTTGAAAGCAACTTTCTTTTTGTGATTGGGAAATTATCATGATAGTTGAAAGCAACTTTCTTTTGATGTGCCATAATTTCAAGACCAATTATCATGATAGTTGAAATCAACTTTCTTTTAATATTAATAGAGGATTTAGACTATTCATAGAAATGGTGTTTGTACAAGAGAACAATTCCAAATTCTTAATGTCGGTTTTGCTTCTCTCTCGTCTCAGCTCTCCTCAACACCGGCATTTCCCTTGCAACAGAACCGACCCACTTGTTTGACAAATTTTATTTTCCAACCCATTTGACTCCCTTCGATAAAACAATTCCAAATCGAATTCCAAATTATATTTTGTAGTGGTAATGCAATGTACGAGAGTATATGAGAATACTCTTTAAGGAATCATTAATCATCTCTAAACTCTTGCTTGAATATTCCCATTTGACTTCAGTTTTCGAAACGTGAAAGTTTGAACAGAGAAGTCCACCGTTCAAGTAGGAACAACTACTGCCATTCCCGTTAGTCGTTAAGACATGTCAATGCTACGAGTCGTGACAGCTGCGAATCAGGGTCATACATAAATTACAATTTCATAATCCCAAAATAAGCTGGGAGCTCTGTTCTTTAATCCGCTTCAATGCCTGTTGAAGAGTCCAGTATCTGTAATTTCCTATGCATATACATGCTATATACAAAAGCGCAGACGCAAACACAAACACAAACACAATGTCTTACCTCCTCTTCTTTCTTGCAATGAAGTGGGCACCACTCTCGTTGACTAATGGATCCTCTCCACCAACATAGATCTAAAGCACATGTCTGGATGATCAACCCAAAAATTACGGGCAAAAACGGAGATAAAGACAGTAATTAACTAATTCAGGTCAGAGGGAACTGAGGTAATCTTTGATCAGTGTAAGGATGGGGTTGCCATAAGCAACTCCCTCCAGTCTCTGGAACAAGATGCCATCCATCCGGGCTTGAACTCCATCAGAAAATGTCAAGTCTTGCAGTAGTTCCTTCAGTGTTCTGTCCACTCCAGCTATTGAATTTCCCACACTACTTAAGATCTCTGGTAGTGTAGGTGATGGTTTTGACATTTCAACAAGAGTAACCTGGTGCCATGCAAAACATACACATTAGAATAGGTTCTACAGAAGAAGCACATTCCTTGTGTAATGATAGGTACCCATGCTAATATGGCTAGAAAGTATATCACCAATGAGCTAGTTCTCACATACAAGGTAACTTCCCGGGCATCAAACACTGCAGCACTGACTGGTAATTAATTTCAAGTGGCTTTAGTTATAAATGCTAGGCAACTTGGCATATGGTCATTCTGCAAACATTTGACTTTTCCTAGGACAGGTGAAAAGGTAGGCTTACTCTGCTACAAAGTAATTTTGAACTTAGGGAAGAGAAGAAACACCACGGTCAATCTTCATTAAATCACAGCCCACAACTCAGAAAAAGTGATCAACGTCTTCCTAAATTGCGTGGACTAATGGAGACCGGCATCCCTGTATTCTTCTATGGAGAAAACTACCAAAATATACCATAAGTATGAATACTCAATCCTAGAGAGTGAAACATCCAATGTCTGGACAGAAATAATTCATCAAGGTCCAATAGTATATTGGAAATAAGCTATTACTAATTTCCAAATGCGGTAAATATATCCAAAGCAAATCAATGATATTCTACAGGATTTTGCCATATAAACGATAACCAGGAAACCTGAGAACCAACCTGTCTGTCTTCAGGTATATTAGCCTTTTGCTTCGCAATGGCAACAGCTCGAGAAAACCCACCTAGCGCATCCACCAAACCTCGCGAAGCTGCATCATTACCAGTCCAGACCCTGCCCTGTGCATACTCTTCCATCTTATCTACCTGGGATGAAAAACAGAAAAATCAAGGTTTCCTTTTCCAACTCCAAAAAAAATAAATACATAAAAAAGAACCTAATTGACTACTTCCGTTGGTAACATACAGTCATTGATCTTGAAAAAGCAGCTTTGTCTCGAAATAGCTTATAGGCATTCTGTGCAGACTTGGCAAACAGCTCGGCTTCATCTGGTCTAGAGACTTAAATTTGGTTATTTTTTCAAGTAATGAAGCATTTCAAAAGACAAGTACAGCAGAAATTTCCAATCTAGAAGCTATCTCCAGCAAAAAGAATAGAAGGGTCGCATAATACAAAGTCAGAAGATGGGACTGGCAAACATCATAATGAATAAAGCATCTAGCTTGACAGGATATGTACTAAACTGAATTTCATCTTATAAACCAAGAAATGCAACAAGATCTCTCACCTAAAAGGTCGCTGTTCAGCTGCAAGAACCTCAGCATATTTTCCCCTTGATATGATCTCTTTATTAAAGCCAATCTTCTCATACAATTTGCCCAGGTTAAGTTTCCCTGCAAGCAACACCTTGAACAAACTGACATCTACTCCATCCAGTAGCTTAAAATTTATAATACAGCAATCCAGGTTACGACTTTCCAGCTTGAGAATGTATTATATGAGTTCCGAAATATCAGTTAAAAAAAATGGAAACAGTTTCTGCTGTGTAGTAATATAGGTCCCCTTTTTACCATAAGATGTGAAGTGCACCGTTTTATGCCAAGAGACATTTTCAATCATGTGCATGGTTTCCTGGGATATGAGGCCTGGGAGTTCTAAGGACATACTCCCCAGATAGATCTCTTGTTTTCCTTGATCTGACAGAACTTGTATATTCAGAGAGTTTCTGACAGTGAGAGCTCATACTAAAGTTAACCATAAACATAAATAGAGGTGCGATTTGCTCTTGGTTCTTATCTCCCTCTTTTTCCAATAAGATATAAAACATTGACATTTTAAAAACAAATGAAATGATAGATTATCCTTTAATTATGTTTTCTTTGTATGTGTAATGTGTGTATGTATTATCATATTGCGAGTAACAGATATCAGATGTTTATCAACTTCCCAACCAATTTTGATTTTGGTATGATCAAGTTACTTTAATATTTGTACATTTGCCACTTCATACTTATCAGGTTTCAGTAGCATAGAAGCTATTAAGTTCACCTGTTACAACTCCAATTGAACCAGTCAAGGTTAAATTTTCAGCAAGAATTGTCCCTGCTGCCATTGCCATATAATATCCTCCACTTGCTGCTACATCAGACATTGAAGCAATGACAGGTTTAGATTCAGACAAGAGTCTGATTTCCCTCCACATTCTGAAAATGGAAAAAGATCAAGGGGTAACAGCTAATGACCACCAGCCACAGTACTTTGTTTTCCTTCTAATGTTTTTGTCTTTCATAAAGCAACAAAAATTAATGAAAATGTGCTCCATCAATGCAGGCATAGACAATGACTTCCCAGATGTTCAAGGACAAACGATGAATCCATTTCAACTATAAGATATAATATAGCAGCACTTACAAATCAGAAGCAAGAGCATCACCTCCAGGGCTGTCAATTCGAATGATAGCAGCCTTATATCTTTTGGACTCTGGAGAAAAGTAGCAGTCATTGGGAAGATAAAAGTTATTCCTAATGAAGATGCAAAAGTCAGCAACTAAACATGCAAATAAAGTGCAGTAGAAGGGTCCATACTAAGATGCTCTTCAGTAATATAATATAAACTGAATCAAACTCATGAACTTCATGTCAATAAAACTTCATGTCAATAAAACCAGTGCTACAAACAAACAAATACATACATACATATGTGTGTGTGTGTGTAACATCCAACCAATATGAAGATGCATAACTCTTAATTCTCTTCGAGTTCATAAGCACATGAAGGAACCCTAAGAAAAATGATCAACAAACCTAAACAATAGAAACACACAGAAGATATCCACTAAAGCTTTCACATCACAATAGATTAAAAATGCACTACATGATTTTAAATGTGCTTTAATTCAAAAAAGCATGAACAGTTGATGGTCTGATGCAATTGTATAGCATTTGTCTCAAGGGATAAGGTAATGTTATAATATCTGTTTAAAGGGATATGAACTGTTGTCTCATCTTCAGTGAAAAATTAAGATATAGAAGTGAAAACACATATTCAAGTATACCTCTCACTTTACGAATTTTCTCTATCAATTGCTCTCCGATGATACCCGAACTAGACAGACTCAATGGACTCCGTACACGACTAATGCTCCCTGAGGCTCTGATCACAGCAATTTGATCTCCCCCACCTGTTAAACCAAGGGTCCATCTTCTGACCCCCGAGTATTTCCTGCAGGTACAGGATAATATTAATAACTTTCATATATTCAACATTTGGAGCCCTTAATTTGAAAGAGTTAATATTATATATTAATAACTTTCATATATTCAAGCAATAACCCATGGTAAAGTCTTGCCAGAAATTTGCATATCTAAGACCAGCGAGACGTTAGAACAAGCTTCCTACACATAAAAATGTGAAACTCTTAAGGCAAGAGTTAATATTATGCCTTCATCATGATAGAGCAATTACAACATAGTTTAGTATCCATTTGAATGATACAGATTTCATTTCTCCCAATACATAGAAACCGAAATAACAACCTAAAATAATAGAGAGTAACGGCATCAATTAGGATTGAATGATAGAAGAGTTTGCAGATAATAACAATTTTAGAGAAATTTTGGTGCTTGAAGGCCTCTTCGTGAAGGTACCTATAATCAACCATAGTTTAGTATCCATTTGAATGATACAGATTTCATTTCTCCCAATACATAGAAACCGAAATAACAACCTAAAATAATAGAGAGTAACGGCATCAATTAGGATTGAATGATAGAAGAGTTTGCAGATAATAACAATTTTAGAGAAATTTTGGTGCTTGAAGGCCTCTTCGTGAAGGTACCTATAATCAACCATAGGAAGGTTTTTATCCTTTTGGACTCCAAGTCTCTCCTTCAACAGTGAAATAACCTGCATATATGACATTATTAGCAACTCATAAAACACGCAAATAATATTTTTCAAGGAAGCAAGACGCATCCCAACTAATGCTCATCATCACAGTCTTTGCAAAAAATTAGCACATAATAATTATAAGTAAATACACTGTATCAAATTGTCCCTGCAAATTGACAGACAATAATTTATTTTATTTATTTCTGTCACGCATGCTTGATTTAACACAATTACATTATGTATTTTTCTCATTTCCGCAATGGCAGCATAGCATCATTCCAGAGCAACTTATTATTAAAATATGACTTTTCTTTCATTGTCATTGTTCTTGGAGACATTAGGAGGAGCAAAGTAGCAGTGGTCATGTTACAGATGCTCTTGCACTACCAATACACTATTTATGTTTTTCAACCACCCCCCACTAAATGAAAGTGTATCTCATCCTAAAATATGTCTAAAAGTTATTGTTTGAGGATTTTGACATCATGCATGTAAGCTTATTCTAATACACGCATCCCAAATTAGGCAAACAAGGAAATGATTTCTGTATGACTGTACCTCATCATCATAGAGTATGTTTGTTATGAAGCCCTCTTCTTTCAACCTCTCTACTTCGTAGACTCCATCATTAATGAATCTCTCAATATCTTCTTTTCTCTTTCCTGTGAAAAAAACTCAAATAAAACCAGAAATAACATTGAACACTTCAAAAAAAAGGCCCAACCACAAATTAAAAAAGCACCTTTTGTGGAAGAAACTTTATCCAGCCAATTCCCATAAATATTATCTAGCAATGCAGTAAGCATCTCACAGTTTTCTTCGGACATAGTTTTGCGGGTAAGTTGATCACCAGCACTTTTGTATTTACCAATCCTTTGAACTTGTGGTTCTATTCCCACCTTCTCCAAAACACCTGCAAAACAATTTTTATATACTTCCAACAGCTGTTACAATAAACCGCCAGCATAACCATGGCACAGGCTAAAATATTATGTATTTGGAAAACTTGGAAGGAATAATTTTAGTTCATATAAATGTCATCAAAAGAGAAACATGAATGGGCACAAGACCACAAGAATTCCTCTTAAAAGCATATATGAGATACGTGTGGTCACTCAGGCCAATTAAACCACAAAATTTCCTCTCCTAACTCTTTCATGTTTCATGACAACAAAGGCATAATGATTTCCACGCATAAAAATGTATTAGTTTCAGCAAGTCCATTTTTCCTTCAGGTGGCAAACTTGCTAACTTGTATCTTCTTGATGTCTTTGCCATGAAATATTCATTCATGTCATCAAACAATCGAAAGCTTGACTTAAGATAGTTCAGAAGATACTTTAAGAGATGCCATCTATATGGAGAGGTCAAAAGCAGCGGTGAACAGGCAAGGAAAAAAATTATTTAAACTGGAAATACTTCCACTGAATTGCAGCTTTGCTTTATAAGCTTTAGTGCACACATAAGCAAAACATTCAACCATTTCCTTTAACTTATAAGTTAAGAACAAGGGACATCATATTTGAGACACTAAGCAGTAGTATATCTCAGATGAGTTATCAAAATTGTTCCGCCAGGAACACATCCACAATTTATCCCAAGTATGACCTTCCAAATGAACTAGCAGCAGGTTCGCAACAAATGAGATAAAATAATTGACACAAGGAAAGAAACAGGAAGTTCCACATAGAGAATGACCATTATTGTTCAAAATTTTCATCATCGGGTGGAAACTAATATCTTTAGCAAGCAATAGGCAAAGTTTGCACAACATAGAGTCATAGACCTTATATCTTGTACAAGCCATTTTCCAAATGGAGAAAAGATAGGAGCAAACCATAGGAGAGATCTAAGTGTCTATCATTTGTCTAGTTTTAAATGAAACCATCCAACACATTGAAAAATCAACTAACCTCCAAGGAACGATGCTTGAACGGTCAAACCATACAAAGAAAAGTAAGCACTTGGAGGGGTGTATAGCTCTTCACAGGCACAGGCAAGGTAATACTCTTTTTCTCCACATACAGGAACATAGCCAATAATAAATTTACCTACAAGTTCCAACCAACACTTGTAAGAATAACATAACTGTTCAGAGAAAACAGTAGCTTTTGCTATTGATCTAAGAAACAGAACCCATGATATTGAAAAGAAAATTTTTTTGGCCAGACACATTCAAAAAGTTGACGCCACAAGTGTAAATATTCATGCGCACACAACATGCAATCATAAAGACAGTAGTTGTTCTTCATATAGTTTACGTAACGAGAAAAATTCATTGTGCATTTGTTAGTCACATGTGCTTTACATGAATTCTTGGGAAACTAGAGGCTGTTTGTCCTCCATATGAATCAACCGGTTGAATCTGGATTTAATCAAAACCCAAGAGAAGGGAGAATTTAAGTTTAAGAAATACTGAAAATGTCCAAGTATAATGAAGTAAACCAACCAAAAATACAATTGTACCCGATTTCTTGAAGTCTACAACATGCCTCCAAATTCTTCAACTTTTCCCCATCCACAGCTTAAGGGTTCAATGTGGAGATAAATACCAACAATACGAGGATCATATGCTGCTTTTACGAAATTGTCACAAATTTGAGGTAGTGATAGTCCCGAGGAGAAACGGCTCTTTAGCTGATCAGCTATCTGAACATTAAAGAAACAATAAAGAAGCAGAAAAAATATCAAACCCCAAAACAAATAATCATGCCAAAGGTTACAGAATGAAAAGTCATCAGTAAATAAAAATTTAAGACTTGCATTTGAGTGATCCTGGAAACAATTCAATCTTAGTTGTGAAACATACAAGATTAGACTATCAGGCAGCTACCTCTCATTTTATCTTGTGGTAAACATGTTTTTTCTTCACTAATCCACAAACATTAGGGAGCCTGGTACAGATGAGACAAGCAGCATATCTTTATGGCTTGCTTTCACATAAAGCATTTTCAATAGGCGTGTATGTTACAAAGCACTCATCTATGGAGTGCTTCTCCAAAATGCATTACTTTTCCGGCCAAATGCCATCAAGAAATTTTATTACTCAATAGCTTTCTTGGCAGCAGCAAAAACACTCCCAAATTAACCGGAAGTACAGTACATATTATCGCAAAATGAACCAAAAGTGATTTCTTAAAGATGCATTCTCATAATTAAATACTAATGACAAAATTCTAAAGAAATAATTTGCTTATCTCAGCCACAAAGCATAAAGTGCGATTCTTCAGATATCACAACATATAATAATATACTAGAGTAATTATGTTCACCATTCCATGAATTCACCAATGACATTTCAGTATTTGAGCAACATGACAGCATCAACAAAGGAAAAAAAAACCCACAGGAATTAAACAAAGATCATCCTAGATTTTATAAAGCGTAAAAGAAAAAGAACTAAACCTGGCCACGCAATTTCATTGTGAGAACGCTGCCCTTGCGAACGCGTTCCCAGGGAAAAGCAACAAGCATCCGAAGCTTCACCGTAAAAATCTTCCACGCGCTAAATTTCTCATATTCAAATTCTCCGCTCGGATACTCCTCCTCGTCCTTCGATTTCCCTCGGCTTTTGTAACCTTCATTCACCACCGCCTGTTGTTGTGGTTCTTGAATCTTCGTCTCGGATGACGAATCGTCGAAAGAACGAACGGAGAAGCTTCTGCGGAGGCAATGAATTTGAGAGAGCAAGTGAGAATTTGAGCTCGACGTGGTGGTGTTGAGGGAAAAAGAAAGGAGTCGGCATTTGCAGTGGAGAGGAGTGAGGCTTTGAGTTACGATTGCTGAGAAAGTTTTGGTGTGGAATTTCTTAGGTGTGAAGTGAGGAGTCTGAAGGAACAACAGCTTCGACATTTTGCTCTCTCATCAACAGGAGATGGAAACGGAAGTAGAGGGGATGATGCCATGACTAGGCGAGGTTTAGTCCACGTCAACACACTGTGTGTCATTGATTTGTTATTACGTGGAGGACTTCAGGCTGAATTTATTTTTATTGGGTTGCTGACTCTAATCAACAACATTTCTAAAAGCCTAATGTCAGTTGGTTGGATTGATTGGATCGGGCCAGCCCAGATTGCAAGGCTCGGAACTTTTCTGACTGGTTAATCAATTTTGGGCAGTAAGGCTCGACGGGCTGAGCTTGTAGGCCCTGAAGTGCTCAATGTAAAACTCTATGATCTAGAAACAACAATTTAAGATGAACAATGTTAGACATTCAAGCATCTAAGTTCCAATTTGAATACATCTAATATAACATTTATTTGTTGGATGGCGAATAAATAATTCAATGTTGATATTTACCCTGCATCAAACCCTAGGTCAAATTCGAAACGGTTGACTTGAAACAGCCTTAAAACGATGTTGTTTCGTCTATTTTTTTGTTTTAGTTCTATGTAAAACAACACTATTTGGCTAAGATAAGGCAAAAGCAACGACAAAACTCAATTGCTTTCTCTTCCTCTTCATTTCACCACACAATAGAACCCAGTTGCAAAACCCTTAATCTATTATCTTCTTTCTAGGCGATAGGATTTACCTTAAATAAGGCAAAAGCAAAAGCTTGAACAAGGAAAAGTTTCGGCATTGTCCCTGAAAGATGAGTTTCGACATTTACAGTGGCTATGAAATGTTTTTGACAGAAGATTGAGTTTCGACATTTACCCTTGAAAGTTGAGTTTTGATTCTACGTGGCCTCGCAATAAGGTAAGGTACTATCTTATTTGGCATAAAGTTGAGTTTCAAAGCTTGAATTTTGCTTGATGTTGATTAATAAGCAAGTAATAAGCTAAGTGAGTTTCATTGTCGTTGTTGTTAAATTAAGTTACTATTATAGGTAATAAGTTGTTTCAATTTGAATCTTGAGCTAAAGGTGCTGTCATCTTTGGCATAAAATTGAGTTTTGAATTTTGCTTGATGTTGATTAATAAACGGGTAATAAATTGAGCATTTGTTTATATATTTATATATTAATAAGCTGGTAATAGGCGAGTTTCATTGTCGTTGTTGTTAAATTAAGTTAATATAATGGGTTATAAGTTGTTTCAATTTGAATCTTGAGCTGTGACATTTTGTTTCCATATTATTGTTTCAATTGTTTCAATTTGAATCTTGAGCTGTTTCATTTTGTTTCCATAGTATTGTCTCTAAATTTAACGAGTTTGCAAATAATTAATTAATAATATATTGAATTATTTTAATTTGCAGCAGTGAATGGACAATTTGGAACAAGTGGAGGAATTGTAGGATTTACAGGGGACTGATTTTGAAGAAAATAATGAGGAATTGGTGGAAAAAAGTTTATGAGCTTAATGTTGGGATGTCTTTTAACAATCCTGATGAAATATTTGAATATTACAAAGCTTATGGTCTACAAGAGGGGTTTCAGTAATGTGGTGATTTTGTAGAAATCAGGATGATTGGAGTATGAGATATATGACATTTACCTGTAGGCGAAATGACAAGTCAAAAAGCAAATCCAATCATGTTTTGCGGCTTCACCCTAACCAAAAAATTAGATTCAACACTAAATTTGGAGGAAATTTGGATGTTGTTAGTGGAAAATAGATGATTAGAAATTTGTATCTTGAACATAATCATGCTTGAGTTCAAGAAAGAGTAAGTATTATCGATGAAACTGTACTATTAGTCTTTTTGTTAAAAAGCAACTTGAAATAAATAAAGAAGTAGGAATTAAAATAGATCAAAGTTTCAAGTCGATTGTTGTTGGTAGTTTTGAAAATGTCTCATTCTTAGAAAGATATGCTAGAAATAATATTGACAAGATAAGGTGATTAAGGCTCAAAGAAGGGGGTGTTGTTGAAATTCAGATATATTTTAAGAAAATACAAACATAAAATGACAGATTTTTCTTTAGTCTTGACTTGGATAATGAGGGTCGGTTGAAAAATATATTTTGGGCAAATTCAAAGAGCACGATAGCCTATAAAAATTTTGGAGATTTTGTTATATTTGACACCACAAACTTTACAAATAAGTAAGATATGCCATTTGCTTCTTTAGTGAGAGTTAAATTATCATATTCATTCAATTTTATTAGGATGTTGGTTGATTTTGCATGAGTACATGGAGACATTTACATGGTTATTTGACATATGACTATTATGTATATTTGGCTCTCCTCGCCTTGGAATCATCATCTATTAAGACAAAGCGATGAAAAATACAATTAAGATTGTTTTTCAAAATACTAGGCATCAATGGTGTTTGTGGCTGGTGTATACTTGATATGATGTATATTGATGTTAATGTGTAAATGTACAAATCAAGTAATATAATGATAAGTATTCAAGATTGTCTCCATAATGATTGATATTATATGAGATACTACAATAATTTTAACAGTGCAATTTGAGTAAACTAAATAAAACAAAATAAATGATGAGATTAATAATTTAATGAAATTAAAAAAATGCAGTAAATAGAATACGGTAAAGAAAAACTATAGTCAAACACAAATGTATACTTTAATGATAAAGGGATAGTTATGTTATGAATTCACTTAATGGTTCTTGATTGTCTTACACTTGAGGCGTAGTTATTATAATATTTACTACAGAACCAGGCAGAATACCAAATGCATCATCAGCTGCCGCATTTTTAATATCTTATATTTATCTACAATTTAACAATGACCAGTTGTTAAATTAAAATTAAACATAGCTTTATACGATTTAGACTCTATTTGCCCTACAAAGTAAATACTTATATATAGTTCTTTACTAATTTTAGATTAAGAATAACTCAATTCAAATTGAGATTAACTCAACTTGGGAAACCCAACCTAAAATCATGTATTGTTTTAATTTTGTTCCATTAAGTCATGCATTTTTTAGGTTCCTTCTTATCTAATATCTACTAAATGAGTGGTTAACCAAAATAGAAATTCACAATATGTGAAACTAAAACAAAGTGCTATATCAGATGCTAAACAACTTACGCATATAAATCAAATGACCATTAAGCTCATTCAAAACCCAACTACATTAAAGTTTAACTCATGATAAACTTTAAAACAGTAAAAACGTAATTGTTTGTCATGAAATACATCATTCAAGAGAAAATACAATGAGCCAAATATAAGAATAAAGTTGAGTTACAAGAAGGACTAAAATGTCACATTTTTGTCTTCAATTTTCTCTTATTCTTCTCTACGAAAGGTCCTTTGATGTAGCTTTAAAATTTTTGTTTCTTTTTCTCTTTGTGTGCGACGACAATGAATCCCATGTTTCCTTAAAATGTGTCCTTTCATAGCTTGGAATTAAGGCAACTAAAAAAAATAAAATGATGACACTTGTCATCCACACTCTATGAAATGAAAGTTATCAGTGACATATACTAAAGAAGATGCCTCAAAAGTTAGGAATGTATGCAGAATATCATGACATTAAAGTTTCATTGTATTTTGCTATTTATGATTCACAGACTCCTTTTGAATTTGAGCAAGCATGGTAGGACATGTTAGAGAAATATGATCTTAGTGATAGATCCATGTTTTCTTAAAACTACTTTTTAGGTTGGAATGTCAATCACTCAATGTAATAAGAGTATGAATACTTTCTTTGATGGGTATGTTAACCAAAAACAACTTTAAAGCAATTTGTGGAGAAATATGAGAAAGCAATGGAAAGTAAAATTGAGAAAGAATGATAAGCAGATGCTAAGTATTTTAGCCAATGGATGCTATATCATATCAATTTTACAATGAGAAGCAAGTTGAAGAAATGTACACTATTTCCAAGTTTTAAGCATTTCAACATGAGCTAATGAATAAGATGTATTGTGAGGTTTTCAATTGTGGGGGATCAGAGTATGAATTTATTAAAAATGATGGAAAGAGTAAAGAATACTCTTGAAATTATTTTTAAAGCAGATGAGGGTGAAATTCGCTCTGTGTGTTTAATGTTTGAATATAATGGTATTCTTTGCAGACACGCCATTGCAATGTTGTCACATAATCATATAAAATTACTTACTGAAAAGTATAATATACGAAGATGGAGGAAAGATGTGCGGATATGCTATAGTAAAGTGAAAGTAAGTTATGATGCGATGAGTTCAAGCATTGAACATTAATGATTTAAAGATGAGTGCGCTGCTTTTTATGATGTTGTTGAGATATCTTTAAAAAATGAAGAAAGCCATAAAAATACTATGGTTTGGATTGAGAAAGCAATGAAATATGTATCTTTGAATATTCGATGTGACAATGATGATACAATTGTTGGTGGTGGGTCAGGAAGTTGTGCTGTAATCATACAACATCTAGTAGTAACTCGTCTTAAAGTTCATCCACCTTGTCAAATAAACCAAAAGCAATTTAAAAAGTCAAAACAGAAGTTCAACAATGTTTAGGTAAGCACAACTATAGAGATAATTCTATTACATTAAAGTAATTTAAATTACTTTAATACATTCATTTTAAATTAATTTACTATATATCTTAAATGTGTCTTGCTTGCTTTCATAAGACTCAAAGATACATGATGTATCTTCTCAAATGGTTAATACAATCCCAACACAAAAGAGCCAGGTGGCTATGGTAATATTTTTTTATTTGTCATTTCCACTCATTATCATATGTTTGATTTTTTTGTTGTACAACAGCTAGCACAACAGACACTCTTAGAACATGCAATTTTCCCCCCTTACTATCAACTTTGGATAAATTATGGTGGGTTCATCATGCAAATGTTATGACCTTATCTAGACTTGAAAAGATATTATCCGCTTTGGGCTTTAACAAGGTCCGCATAGTTTTCTTTATGAGGCGCCCATACACCCCAAAACTAAGGTTGGCATAATCGCGGGCTAGGTCGAGGTATCGCAATGCCCGGACCAGACCCAAATGCAATTTTTAGATACCTAGGTTGGGTTTTTAAGCTCGGCACCGAGTTGAGTTTTAATTTGGGTACCCAGATTTTATATTTTTTTAATATTATATGTGTATTTTTAAGGATAATTTTATAAGTTTAAATTTATTTCAATAAAATTTGACATGAAAATATAAATTTTAAGTGTTTAAAATTTTATATATGTGTAATAAATGAGTCAAATAAATATAAATATTTAAAATAATATATATTTTATAATTTTTTTAATAAGAAAAAGATTGGAGATGAGATGGTGCAGTCTCAGTTACCTATTCTCGGCATCACTGAAGAAATAATTCTCCTAGTGCCCTAAGCTGTTCTAGACCTCAGGGTTCGAAAAAGAAACAAGAAGTATTAATTCATTAGGAGGGCTTGTCACCTGCAGATGCAACTTGGGAAGATCGTGACTTCATCAAAAACTAGTTCCCTAATCTTAGCCTTGAGGATAAGGTTGCAATTTAGGGAAAAGAGTTGTTACGTGTCTTATTTTGTTCTTTTATTAATTTTTTTTTCTTTCATTGTTTGAATAAGTTAAGTTAGCTGTTGGAATAGTTAGAGTCCAAGCTAGTTTGTTAGCTATTTTGTTGGCACATGCCTGCAGTCTTGGAAGGAAGGATAGTTGTAATCTTTCTTTATTTAATTTTCAGAAATAAACAGCAGGGGACACACGGTGAATTGAAAAACTTTGACATGAATTTTGGAGGTACAGGCTCCCTCGAACGATCCTAATACATTCAACAACTTTCTTTTTTATATTTTCACAATAAGTAGAGGAAGGAGAACTGAAACTAGCTCGTATATACCAAAATCAGTCTTCTATTCCCTATTATCAATTTGGGGCGGGTCTCACGATTTTGATTCCAATTCTAACTTCTGACTCCCTAATTAAACATACCATAACATATGTGGGTTACATGATATAATAGAACTACAGCAATTCAGGCTCAATGATGCTGTGGACGAACTTTTCCTAAGGATGTACGACTAACAAGTAACAAGGAGCATATCTGTAACATTATGTCAGAGCAAGACGGCCAGAATAATTTTCTTTAAAGGAATTTTTGCTTTTTAAATTTATCCATTTTGTAATTTCTTAAAGTAACTGTTTCCTTCAATTTCAGGATGCAGTGCAGGCTAGGGCTCTACATACATCGCCGATGCTGATCCTCGTTATATAGGCAGGCCTGTAGCCAGCTGGTTAATTCATTACAAGATCCAGTATGACATGTGTATGACTTTAGTTGAGTCACTTTCCACTTGAAAACGACAATGTCACCCATTCTGCTGGAAATAGCGTCCCCCACTAATGAAGTTGGTACTTGCTACCATGATAACGATGCATCCAAAAACCAAAATATAAACAAGTGGTCACATGACCTGTATGCTTCTTGATCAACAAACATTGCTCCTGTGATCTAAGCGTCTGCCCTCTGGTCCTCTTCATTTTGCCTTTTAGCTATCCACTTTGCTTAGCGCATTACTTCACACTTTTCAATTTCCATACTGTCTTATTTCTCAATCGAAACAAAAACATATTACCGGTTTTATTAACTAGTTGAAATATAATTCACCTTTTTAACTTAATAACAGTCTTCTAGTCTATTCAACCTCCAGCTCAAGTTTGGACAGATTGGACCAAACCCACCTCATGTAGTTTCAGAGTTTTAAATTTTGATAGTTCTGTTTGTGTCCTTCCCGAGACAGCATCAAATGATGTTTTATTTCAAACATTTTTCCTTTTTTTTTAATTAATACCCATGAGAACTTCTAAATGAATTATAATTTTTAATATGTATCGAATACATACACGAAAATCCCTGGGTGTAGACATTATTCACACTTCACAAACTACAAATTTGAGTAATATAAGACAATTTGGAGCAATACAATTCTTATATAGTTATATATACAGGCTTGATACAATCCGTATTGCTCGAATCTGTATAATAATAAAGTGCGAAAGAAACTGACCAGATACTATCTTTAGAGTCAAAGAAAATGAAATCTTTATGCACGTATGATGTTGGCAAAAGTTTATTGTTAGAAGTTGATCCAACTGCAAAAGGAAGCCTTAGTAATTTATGCTTCAAATTATTAAGAGTTCAACTTTAAATATGGCGGAAAGATGATGAAGAACCTAACTGGTTTTGTTGTGGCCTTGTGTGGGTCGTGCTTGCTAATGTGCATGTAAGCAAAAATGCTGTACATTCCTACATATGGGAGAATGTTTCTCCAATTACAGAATGATAAAATCACACCACATATGCGAAACCAGCACGCGAAAGGTCTCTGCAGATGCCCGCAAGAGGCTTCATGTATTCGTAAATTTGCTTGGGGGGGCTCTGAAAATTGTCAATTACTTCACTCATTAAGTTATGCGTTATGCCCCACTGATCCATCCTAGCTATGTCGTTTAGCCATCACGAACTAGCATGGGTGTTATATGTTTTCATCACTTTAACTCATTAGTTAATTCTTTCAGATGAACTTCATTTAAATATGATTTTAGGGCATATAATTGATTAACTAGGTATTTCTCACCTTAGGTTTTTTTTTTTTTTTGCCCTTTGTTACAGTCCTAATAGAGACTTACATCTTAATATCTCCGAAGAAAGATCTAAGTGTTATATTTGAACCCGTTGTGGCTTGATCATTATCAGCCAACTTAGCCATTTTAATACATTTTACTATTAAAAAAAAATGTTACTGATTTGCACTTCGTTCAAACTTTTGGAAATATAATTATGAGATCATCCGTTCTCTAAAAGATTTTAACTTAATGCATAAATGCAAACCAAATATATGTATCTTGTAACATGGTGGAATTTATTATTAACATCTCTTTTGTATCATTTCAAGAGATTTTATGAGTTAAAATGTTGAACTAACAAGAATGAAGTATATAACTTGTATCATCATAAAACACATGCTGTACGAATTAAGTAATTAATATTCTTATGCAAACATTGTGCATATATATAATTTGTAATTGGAATTGCCTTTACTGCCACATATACATATTAATGGTTACCAATACATAGATTTCTTCTCTTGTTAATGCTCTCAGCATACATTAAATTAATTTTGAAGCGTAAGGTAAAAAAAATCAGAAGCATATTGCTGTTACGTGCATGTGTTCGGATAAATTGAAGCCTGTTATATTAATCACAACCACAAGCTCTACAAAATATGTGATTCTGGGTCATCAAATATAGAATAATTTGTTCTTTTATTGAACTCGCTCTTACATTCAAAGCTTCATATAACAATTATAACATTTTCAGCCCATGCTAACTATTATTTTATGATATGGCCGCAAGTTAAGCAAAAGAACTACAGAACTACAGAACTACTTTCTTTTGGTCATGTTCCAAACATTTTTTCTTGCCTTGGAATCACTTTGAGCAGGCGTTATAACCCTTCCTGACATAAGCATCATCTCTTGATGATCTTTCTCTTGTTCCTTTCTCCTCATTTCAGCTTTTTGCTTTTCCATTATTCTCTTAGCTTTCTTGTCTGAGCCTGCCGTACACTTGCTATTCTCATCTTCATCAGCTTCTTTAATAGGCCTGGAAAGAGCTTCTGCAGTTCCATAGTGATGATGACTTGGGCCAGAAGAAGCATCAGAAGCCATGGAATCATCACTATAATCATCTTCATGGTTAGCATTCATCCTGCCATCATGATCACTCCCATCATCATCACCATCATCAGTAGTAGCAGCAGCAGCATCGCCAATATACATGGTCCAGCCAGATTCGTTGCTTTGACATTCCTCTGCACCTCCAAAGACTTTGGAAGAATCCATTGCCAAAGGAACAAGAACAGCAAGAAGAAGAGAAACTTGGAGAAATATATATATCACAAAAGCTTTAGAAGTGTTGTTAAATAGAAGCAAATTAAAAAAAAAAATAAAAAAGTTAATGAGCTGTGTATGTAGTAGACACCTGAGAAAACCACTTAAGCTTGCATAAAGAACAGACATTCACACTAAATACTATTTGAAACTATTAGAGGAAAAAAAAAACATTTCTAAATCCCCCACAATTAATTTTCTGACTTTAATCAGCAGAAGACAGCTAGAAGCTGTCAAAGAAAGTGAACTGATCGATCCATCTTTACAAAAGGCATAAATACCTTTGAATTTGAAAGGACACGGGGGGTTGTTGAATTGGTTCACTTGGTCATTGGGTTTCAATAGTGAAGATAGATGCAATCTTCTTTACTTCTCTGAAATAGTCATTAATATAAAGGGTTTGATTGCTTTAAATGTAAAGGACAGATTGGCTCAGTTTACAAAACTAGCTCTAGAGAATATAAGACCCGTGTTTTAAATATCGCTGCAGAAGAAGGACCTCTTCCCTAAACTTTTTATTTTAAAAAATAAATATAAAATTAATTTACCCCAATGAAAAAAAAAAGAAGAAGAAACCCAAATGGAAGTTTAGGTATTTAGATTAGGCTAAATGAGGTTATGAGAGCAGAAACTTGTAAAAGTAAAAATATCTTATCTATCTGCTTCTGCTTTGCTTTTCTGTCATCCTCTCATTTGCAGTCGCTTGTCTCCTCTCCACAACTCTCTTAGAAAAAGCAGTGGCTTATGTCTTTTGTAGTATTGTGGAAGGAATGCTGTTTTTCCTCCTGGGCACATAACATTTCCTCATCAAATTTTGGTGGCAATGAAATGAATTGTAAATTTGTAACTCACCAGAGAATGATTACTTCTACCTTGTTAAAAATTATATGATAGCATTGAATGAGGATGACACGTGGCTAAAAATATGCATACTCTGGCCTGTGTCCTTAAAAGTTGGTCTTCTTTTAGTTTATATATTTATTTCAGCAATAGTGCTGGATACTGAAAGGTGAAATAATAGTGTGATCGGACAGATAACTTCCGTAATTTACTTCTGTATCTACTTTTGAAATGACTATTTTAAAAATTATATATTTTTAAATACGGACACATTAGGAAGTTATATATTTAATAAAATTAATATTTAATTTTATTAAAAATTATATAATTAATAATATATTTACACTAATTCTATTAAACCATTAATTTAACAACGTATAAATTAAGGACAACGGTTATATGTATATATATTTCCAATGAAATATCATAAAGTCCTCTAGTATACATACTTCAATACATTACAAGATAAAATATATAACATCGAAGTGTTCACTTTACTTATTTTTTAGATTATCCTAAATTTTAGTAATTTAAGAAATCTTTTATTAGATAATGATTATACATGTAATTCTTCTCTAGTAAAGTGAGGGTGCACACTAAAATACAAAAAAATATATTTTAATGCATAAAATACTATATTTTTTATATTTGTTTATAGCATTCTCATTTGGTTAAAATGAAGATATCCTCATATATATATATATATGCGGATGCCCTATGTTTTTTTAATGCGGATAAGTTGTTAAGCCATGCATTTTAATAGAGTTAATTTTCAGTAGACTATAAAATTGTGCAGTCTAATAGTATTAAAAACTAACTCTATTAAATTGCACGGTTTAATAGTATGTTCGCATGAAAAAAAAAATGAGGGTGCCCGTACTAAAGAAGGACTCGTATGTATGTTTGTCTCTGTATATATGGGAAACTATTGGATTCAGGATCTCTAAATTATACTATAATGCAGGAATCCCCTATTGGCAGTTGGATTTGTCCAGCAATTACAATTTTTTTTTTGTAGTGGTCTTTGAATTTCAATCCAATGACCAATTCGGAATTTTGGATACAGTTTTTGTGGTTATATTCGAGTCTTAAATCAAATTTTATTTAAAGATAGAGGTGGAGAAAGTCTAAATTAATTTTTTAATCATTTAGCTCTTCCAAAATTTAAACTTGAATGACAAGTTAAGCAAACCTACTTAAAACCACTTAGTCAAATAAGTTTCTTTAACTTTTTTACATATCAGTAGACTTATGTTCTCCAGAAGGTCTGTAGAGCATTTTGTTTTCTTTCTAATCTTCATTATCAATTGTATGCTGTAATAAGTTGACTAGTTATTGTTTTCTTGTTTGTTTTAAGGAAATTTGCAAAGATAATGAGAATGACTCATTAGTTGTTTCTAGAGTAATTTTTCATCTTAAGCATGAATTTTTTATTTTTTTTGCTCAATACTCAGGAATCTACCGATATTTATAATCTAAAATATGTATGGACTAATCTAAATTAAGTTTTATTATGTGACAGCTACGAAATATCTATCCTACTAATATTTATGAAATATTTCTGTTTTGGGAGAGATTATCTACCTCTGTCCAATCGGAAGGAGAGTACGAAGAATTACGTGCTTCAATACTTGCACCGTGGTGAAATCATCACCCTTGCTTTCAAACGTTAGGTAAAGCAAATTTGTCCTTTATATTTTTTGCGGCCATATTATTGTATACTTTTGACTCTCGTTGTTGCTGTTTAATTACTCGATCGAGCATGCGCAGGCGGCTGGTGAATAAACATTCTGGACTTGCTATGACACAAAAAAAAAAAAAAAACCAATCGCTACTTAAAATGTAAATTTTGCAGTTAAAATTGACCGTTCTCTTGATATGGGGTCCTTGTTGATAGGAAGGATGAGAACAAAATGAGCTTAAAAGAAGGGTTTAAAGAAATGCAGGGGCCATTTTATTAGGGCTCTCATTGCAGACATGTAAGCATGAATATTTATTTTTATGGCCACTTTATTATAATTTCTCTCCTATGACTTATTACATGGTATTTGCAGACAGTGTTAGGCCCATTGCAGTATTCTTGCTGCTTGTCTTTTTGGAAGATCACATTCACATCTTGTCTAGCTAGGGCTCCACGTGAGGCATTAAAGGTGTGGTTTTTGTAATGGGACAACTTTGTCAAAGCTGGAGATCCGATTCGATGTCTAATTGTATTCACCTTTGATAATAACTCCATGCGTTTGATATGTGCCACGCTTTAATTAGGAACTACAATGAGATGAAAGAGAATTTCAATGCAATCAATTCTTAAATTTCAGCCTTTTTCTTCTGGTAATATTAAACTTTTTAACTAAGAAATTGTTTGTTAAATATTTGAATTCTAAAATTTTATTAATTTCATATATTTTCTAAAATTTGTTTGTTTAGTTTTTGAAACTTATGTATGATTTCATACATTTACATTTGAATAGAAAAAGTAAATTTTTGTAATTTTTATCTGAATGACAAAATATTTGAATGACAAGTAAATATTATTTTTTAAAAATATCTCTGTAAAATAACTTATTTTCTAAACTATAAAATCTAATCTTTTTTTTAATATACAAGGACATAAATTTCAAATAACCAAGTTTAAGTTTTTTATTATAAAAACAAATAAGATACCATTTATATTAAGATATTAAAAAAGAAAAACAAATATGTCATTTAAATTTTCATATTCAAATTTATTCAGCTTTTAGAAAAATTCAGATTCATTTAGATTTTTTAAAAAAAAAACAAACAATACCTAATTTCTATTTCAATCTTGTCAAGTGATATTTATTTATTCAAAATATCGAGTTGATTATTAAGTTTTTGGTTAAGTTACGAAATTGATCGTTCAATAAATAGATGTCACTTTAGTACTTGAGATAAAAAAAAAAGTTATATTACTCTTTGTCTGTGTCGTAACTAAGGATAGCAATAACTAGAAGATTACCATCACCTAATCTGTCTAAGAAAGAAATAAACAAAATTTAAAAGTTCAATTTTGACTTAAATTGATCTTTTGGAGAAAAAGAAGCCTAATCAAGGACTGCATAGGGTGGAATTCTGCAAACATCTATTATTGCAATAGTCTAGAGTTTATGATTCTAAGGTTTGCCTAAAAATCTAATAAAAAAAAAAGTAGGAAGATTGATCTCGACCTAATTAATTTTTTACGAAATTAAAATAGACTCATACCTCTGTGAGCACAGGATGGAGCCCCACACTTGGCAAAAATTCAACTCTTTCCAGCCATAATAGAGAGCTAATCTAGACAAGCGTGATTGAATTAAAAGCATTCAAGTTTGAATTGATCATCTTCACGTATAATTAGCAAGGTCGGGTCTATTTGGCACTGATTTGATAGATGAATTTTTCATGTGAGATTCAATAAAATATATGGCGTTAGATATGATCTAATGCCTACGTGGACGTTAGAGAAATTACAAACTTATTACGGACATCTGAAAATAACACAAAAGAAAATTAAATTAAACTTCACTTACCAATATATATTTTAAGGAAAAACAATTTTGTTTTTTGGGTTACAATTCATAGTATATTCTCTGGGGCATAGGTTGCTTTCTACTAAACCAACAATAGTAGTGTGAAGTTTTGAAAAATGAAAATGAATATGTTTCTTTGTTTGGGGAAAATGCGACCGGAAAACAAGATGGAAGGCAAAGGTCTAGTTCTAGGTATTGCCTTAATGTTAATACAGATTAGGGCTACACTCTTAAAGGTGTCTCCTAATTAATTAACATGACGAATTACATTGGTCAGCAGTCTGAGGAGAGTAGCAACTCAATTTTTGGTGATCCCTTTTAACTCTCCAAACCGAGGCTTGATTCACGTACTTCCCACATCACGCGTGTGACTTACTGAGTTTTAGCAAATGTCTAAGTTGCCTTTTTTTTTAAAAAAAAAAATCAATTTCTTTCAGGTCAAAATTTTGCTTATTCGAGCTGTGTCAACATTCATACAGGGCGAGTTTTACTCCTCATATGTATGAGGGGGAATTGAATCATCTTTCATGTTATTTTTATTTTTATTTTTCACGGTTGAAAAAAGGAGATGAAGACAACTCTTCTGTTATGACTCGTTAAGAAAAAAAATTATTATTTTTTTGTTGAAGTTATTGATTTAAAGATTCTACTTGAATTCTAATTACAAATATAAGGCCTAAATATAAATATGTTAAAGTGTAGTAATTCAATAAATAAAAGCATTAATAATTGAAAAAATATAATAGTACCTAGCTAGAAATTCAGAGCTTTGGACCTTCAACAAGAAGTGAATGCATGCTTTCATAAAGTCCAATATTTTCAACAAGGCATTTAGTTCGATCCAACAAACTTGGCCCAACCTGTTCATTTTTGGAAAGGGTCCTTCTAATCTTCCCAATTTATTTATTATAGGAATGAACAGAGATTATCAAAAAAAAAAAAAAAGGCTTCTAAAAGTGAAACTCTTCGTTACTTGTTATATATTTTCTGGATATTCGCTCCTTCTATCACCTCTTGTGCACTGGCTTTCGTGGCTTTCCTAAATTCTACTGTCAAATAAAATATTGAAGATATTGATTCCTTCCTCAATTCTGTATTATAATTAAGTTGCATCATGTCTTGTCATCCTTATCAAAAAGAAATGTAACCCGTCAAAATTACATCTCTGTTTGTGTGTGTTCCCATGAGCGCACAACCCATTTAATAATTTATAATTTTACTTCGAAGAAAAAATGACCTCAACATGTAACTACTCCACCATACATCTCCTCTCTTTTTATAGAATCCTATTCTAATCCTAACTGCTCATCATCTTCAATCCATTATCCCATTTCTATCTCTTTCATCTCTTGTATCTTTTATCAGGAACTTCACTGAATCCAACATGAGCAACCTTGATCAAAATCAGGTTCAAGGTAATTAGCAAGATTCTATATGTATATAATAAATGCATGCAAGTTGTATTATTGATGCTATTGCTATCTTATCTTGGAAATGAAGTGACTTATTAACTAGGCAGTACAAATTTTGTATCCAAAATTAAATTTTCTTGCACCAATTAATGATAATTTCCTTAGCGATTCTTTGATTTCTTGGTTAGTTAATTGTTCTTTTTTTTTTAATCGGGTGGCAGCATATCCGCCGTCATTTGCAACGACAGCACCTCATCCACATGCAGATCAATCAAATGATGGTGAAATTGCTCCTCCTCCTCCCGGCAAAACTAAGTCCAAAGGCGATGGTTTTTGGAAAGGATTGTAATTATTATTTAAGCACGCTTTCTTTATTCTGTCAACTATATCTATATGTGATCTGATAATTCTTTATGAATCATTATATAACATAATGTGCATATATTTTAATTCTCTCTTTTGGGTTTGTACATGCAGTTGCGCTGGCTTGTGTTGCTACTGCTGCTTGGATGCTTGCTTTTGATTGCCGGACTACATGACGATATTTATAATTTTTCCTTCCTCTGTTCATATTTTACTTTAAAATAAAAACATATAATATATATGCCAATTTTGTTTGCGAAAGCGATTTTGAGATTATTTGCATGGCTGTTACTTTGTATTATTAATTACCTTGTAGTATAACAAAGGGATCACGATAATTTATATGCCAAGAAGCTGCTCGATCGTGTGTTATCATGCAATATTTAGTCCGGGCAAAAATCCAGTGTTGATCTGATTTTTGAGCTGATATTTTAGAAATTTTTAATTAGTATTCACGACATTATAGTACATATATGTATTTATATATCAGCCTAACACATGCCACAAGTCGGCACAAGGTTATTAAAAGATAAACTTTAAAAAAAAAAAGATCTGGATTCAAATTTCATCGGACACGGAACATCCATGCATTCTTCTAATTCTATGCCTTGTATTTTTGAGACAATTTATTCTGATTGCAATTCAATTGGACTAAACTTCCTTAGACGGTGGATCATTAGGTATTGAATAGGATTTAGTTAAGCTACTAACGCCCTTCAGTAATCCCTTTAAAACACTTTTTTTTTTTAGTTTAACTATTGGAACCTCTCTTAAAACCCCCATTAAATAATTAAATAATTATAATATTTGTTTATACCCACCTTTTTTTCTTAAATATCTTTGATGTCATCTTCTTCTTCCCTCATAAAAGCCTCTCATTTTCCTAGCACACCCCTATGGCCATTTTCTTTAAAATAATAATTTTATGAAATTATGAGGCTGCCAAATCTATCTTATATTCAAAAGTTTGGTAAGATTTTTTAGCAACTTAGAATTAAGTATTGGAGATTGGAGTGAGTGAAGTTGTTGAGTTATAGATGTTCTTGGCTCTTTCCAAAAAACATAGTCATGAAAGAGGTGATTGTTGTTTTTTATTGTATTTTTGACTATGACCATAATGGTAAATATAAAGGAGGGGTTTTATAATTTAGGGGTGCCAATAACTCTTCTCTTTTTTAATTAAACTAAATTTTAATATAAAAAACACCCTTATTTCTAAATAAACGTATTTAGTTTGTGAATCTATCAAATTTCATATTATTTTCCTACTTTTAAAAGTATTCTAAAGTCTTATTATCCGTGCAAATTTAATGAGAGAGAAAATAAGAGTTTAAAGATAGATAATGGATAAAATAGATGTGGGATGTATTAACTTTATATTCGTTTTCAAATGTAATTGTAATAGAAAATTATAGAGGGGTGCCAATAATCTAACTCTTTAAGATTTTGGTTCCACTAGGGCCAAAAAAGACAACAAACCAAATAAAGGGGAAAATGCGTAAATTTCACATTGATAGTTGGGTAGGGCGAAAGTTCAGTCAGTTATCTTTTTCGAAATTATTTTTCAGCCTGAGCCCTCTGCCACTGAACTGTTGGTCGCCGTTCAATTTCTATTTCACCCTACATCTCACACCCCACTATTACCATACACCACCCTGGACTCATTCATCTTTTCGAAGATTCGTCAAGGAAAATGTTCTTAATTCTTTTAACAATGCTTCTATATATCCCAAACGATACGTAAATAAATGAAGTGACACTCATCATGTGTATTATAAAATGGTATAATACTTGTATTAATTTTTTTTAAATCATTTATCATCCCTTGAAGATTTCACTTAAGGTTCAAATGTTAGAACCTCATGGGCAAGGCGCTTCATTTGGGTGGATAGTCTTTTCCGATTAGCATTTTTTAGTGTTTAGTCCAAGCACCCCAAAATCATGCTGAAACAAATGATATTTTCTCATACCATTGACATATGTTAAAATAATTATGTATTACTACATATTTGGTAGTTTAACTTAGAACTCGTTTGCAGTTGTATTTAAGAGGCTTAAAAATGATTTTAAAAATTTAAAAGCCCATTTTAGTGTTTGATTTTTTTTAAAATTACTTTTATAAAAATCAACTCATCCTATTTTCTTAAATTACTTTTTTAAAAAGCTGGTGTTTATTCGTCATGTGTTGTCTTCTATACGTTGCATTTGTTTCATGTCCTTCATTCTCCTGTGGTTGTAGTCTAGCGCTTAGAGCAACTATTCAACTAGTTTTTATGGGGTGATTCTGAGACGAGGCGCCTGATTCATTGGTGTAGATGGCTGACGGTTTGTTATTCGGTTGAGCAGGGTGGCCATGGTATCTGGTCATTTAATGATATGGTTGAGGCTATTGAGCTCAAATTTTGGTGGCACTTTCAAGAGCAGAGTTCATTATGGGCTTCTTATATGAAGTCTAGATATTACAAAGCTATACATCCGAGTTTGATCTAGTTTCGTTATCTTGCCTTTTCTATTTGGAGACACCTCGACTCGATTCAGTGTGTTGTTGGGCCTCATGTGCGTTGGTTGGTTGGAAATGGAGAGTGTAGTTTTTTGTATGATTGTTTGTTGGGCTCTTGTCCTTTGGTTATTTATAGCCCTGTAGAGGCTTCTTTTGTGCCAGTTTCATTTTAATAGTAGGGTACAGTCTGAGATAAGGTAAGCTGGAGGTTGTTTTGCCTTCTTCTATTATTGAGCAAATTTTATTGGTTCCTATTTCTAGTGGAGAGTCGGATTCGCTCTGTTGGGATTTTGCTCTTGATGGCATTTTTCATTTGTGGATAGTTTAGGAGTTTGTGCATTGTTCTAGAGCGATGGATAAGTTTTTTTCAGTTATTTATAGTGGCATATCTTGTCTCGAGCGCCTTTTTTTCGCTGGTGATTGTTGCACGAGTTGTTGGCTATTGAGGATGCCTTGTGCTCTAGGGGTTTTTTCATTGGCTCTTAATGTGTTTGTGGTCAGGATGCTTAGACCTCTTGACATTTATTTATTGATTGCTTGTGGGTTTGCCAGGCTTAAGTTCATTTTCAGCGGATTTTAGGTATGAAAGATACTATTTTTCTGACCCTTCATGCATTGCTTCTTCACTGGTGGCGGTGTACCCTTTCTTCAAATCGCCTGCGGGTCCTTCTACCTTGCTTTATTTTGTGGTAAGTCCGGAAAGCCCATAATGCTTTCCAGTTTGATTCTCCAGGTTTTCTTTGTTGATGTGGTTATCTTTCAAGTGGTATCAAATCTTAGGCTTGCTAGTTTCACTTTTGGATTTAAGCCTTCCCAACTAAGGGGAGTTTTCGGTTCTCAAATTACAGAAGGTTTGCGAGTCATAGCTCTCCCTAAAAGGTCGATTCAATTAGTTTCTTAGGTGAGGTTACCTCCTGAGGTTGTGAAGCTGACTTTGGATGCTTCTCTAGGGGCAATATGGGATGGCTGCTTCGAGTGATATTCTTTGAGATCATTGAGGTGCAATTTTGGCTATTTTTGGATCTTTTCTTGGCCGCTAGCTGATAATTTATATTGAGCTCATGGCTGTTTGCGAGGAGTTGGAGCTTATTGGTTAGCTTCGTTATTTTGTGCTTGAGGTAGAGTCGAACTCGGCTATGGTTATTTCATGAATTCACTTCTAGAGTCTTGTCTGTTGGGATTATGCTTATTCGTTGTGTCTGATGTGCTTTATAATATCTTCCTCTCAAATTCTGGTTAGGTATATGCTTCGTGAGGATACTTTTGCTGCTAATGTAATGCCAAATTTCCCTATTTTTAAATTATAGAAGTTCAATTTTTATTAGAAATCATATACGGCATTATAACCCTTATTAATAAGGATGCTCAAACCATAATTAGGATTCATGGGGGGTAATTGTGAAAAACACTTATTCTTTCCATAGTTAATGGGGTTTCCTAAGACTCCATGTGAAATAGTCTTGAATTTATCAAGAAACAAATAGTTTTGAAAATATTTTTGATATCAGATCTTCTTGAAAATTTTACATGAGATACCCATAGATGTCTAGAATAGTTCTATAAAAATATTATCTCATTTTGATTTTTAGATTAAAAGTTAAAATTGTGAGAATCAGACTTGTATGGGTATGAATTAAAAAATTAGGTTCTTAGAATAAGTTCTTAATAATTATATCTTTTAATTGTTTAAGGAGTTGGAGGTAGGGGTGGGCAAAACCAGGTTCAGGTTAACCCGATCGAGTTTCGGGTTGTTCGCATTGGGCAAATATTAATCCGAATACAACCCGATCCGATATATATTCGGGTCGGTTCGGATCGGGTCAAAAAATTGGGTTGAACTCGAGTAGAATCGGGTTAGGGTTCACGGATCGAATTGAGTTTGGGTTATTTCAGTTCTAATCAGGTTGGGTGAAAGCTTCAAAATTAACGCTAATTATATACCATAAAATGAAATATTTAAAATCAAAAGTCACAAAGGGCAAAAACTTGGGTTGGGTACTCAGGTTGGAGGTTTGGCCTTGGAGTAGCAGATCACAAACGGGTTTTCAGCAACAGATCGATGGCAATTGGAGGCAGTAGATGGGTTGACGTGCAACGGTAGATCGTGGACGGCTGGACACGCAGCGGCGGGGATTGGTCGAAGTTCAGAGAGACAGTAATAGATCGCGACACTTGAGGTGGAGTGTGTGTGTGGCCTCCGTTGGCGGTTGCCGTTAGGAGTCAGTAGATCACGACACTGCTCTATGTGTGTGTGTATTGTGAGTTTTGTATTTTTGTTTATGTGTTCTGTGCTGTGAATCTTTTCTACTTTGAGTGTGATTTGTGTGTGGTGTGCGTGCGTTTAGGTTTACATTTAGTTTTTTTTAAAGCAACTCGATCGAGTCAGGTATAATCCGATCCGATCACAACTCGATTGGGTTTACGATTTTTCATCCGATCGAGTTATATTCGCAACCTGATCAGAATTAAACCTAAAATTTTTCGAGTTGGTTCAGGTTGGGTATTTTGCCCACCCCTAGTTGGAGATGTCTGAGGCTTTTAGAGGCTTAGAAGTGTGTTAGATTAATTCTTTTATCGAGTAACTTTATTCTTAATATATTAGAAATGTATAATTATTTTGATACTATTATAAGTATGTGTTTTTATATTTCCTAAAAGATTAATTATTTTTCATAGCAAATTAGTTTATATAAATGTTTTCGAATCTACAAATTAAGTTATTTTCTTTATAGTTTTAAATAATATTATAAACACCTTTAAGTATGCAATTTATTTTGCTAATGATTATTTTTTATGAAATTGTTTATAAAATATTATAATGGAATTTGTTCTGCAAGCCTAATTTATTGGTTAGATCTTTTATAAGTCTGATAAGAGTGTTTTGATCACATATAGAGATTATTTATAATTGTTCAAGGCCTGCCTCTTAGGACTATATAAGGGCCACCTTTCGAGGGACAAAATGTCGCGAAGTGCCACATATAGTACAAAGTACTACATGCAAGCTGTGACATATGGAATTGAATTTAAATATTTTGGTTCATTGTCTATAGTTATTTTAATTTCAATTCTGATCGTATTATATGATATTGATAACTCTATGAAATGAGAGTTATCGTGGCATTTTACGACCAAAACCAATATCATTTAGAGAGTAAATGATGTGTCTTTATTATATTTTTAGTTACATTTTGCATGAGCAGTTGTTTAAGTTTAATTTTAATAAATTGATTCTGTTTTAGATCATTTTGTGCTCTAATTATGTGCATGATTGTAGGTAAGCAAAAAGTTCAAATCTCATGGATGGAATATTGCAACAACAGATTTGCAGAGATGATAAAAGAACATGACTGCAGAGGAAATAAAACAAGTCTAGAACAGAGAAGATGTTGTAGCCGTTGCTGTATTAATCTTGTAGCAACTGCAGACAAGATTTCGTGCATGTTAACTAAAAAAGCAACGACATATGTAAAAAGATTGCGATCCAAAGTTTCTAAAAATAAGAGACACGAGACCATATGCATTTGATTACCTTAATTTCGAGATATAAAAAGAGCACACATGAAAGAAACGAGAGAGAACTGTCATTCAAGAAAATTCACAGAGAAAAAACAAAAGAAAACAAAGAATAAGAAAGAATTAAGGGCTGCAACGAGATTCATGGAAAAATAAGGAGAGATCGTAAGATTTAGCGGGAATCAATTTTTCATCTTTATTTTCTTTTTTTTTACTTTATAATGGGAATGTATTTGATGGGTAAAACTAGTTTTGTTATTGTTTTACAGCATATCATAAACTAAACTTTGTTATGGTTGAGTGTTAAATGATCTTAATGGTTATTTGACTGATATAAGTGTGTTGCTTTGAATTTGTTGTATCACTTTATCTTGATTTTACTTATTGCAAATCTATGTTTCGGTTGACCACTCATTTAATAGATAATAACTAAAAATGAGCCTAAAAAAGGTATGACTTGGTGGAATAAATTAAGACAATACGTGGTTTTACATTGAGTTTTCCAAGTGGAGTTAATCACAGTTTGAATAAGGTTATGCTTAATCTAAGATTAGTGAAGAACTAGATATAGGAATTTATCTTATAGGGCAATTGAAACCTAGAACAAATAATGTTATATCTAATGTTAGTATAATAACTTATCATTGTTAGGTTGTATTTAAATATAAGATATCCAACAGGAAAAAACTAAGGATGCATGAGGGATTCTATCTAGTGCTGTAGTAGAGACTGTAGCAACAGAATCTTAATTGAAAAAATTGTCAATACCATTGAGTGAGTTTAACCACTCAACTACTTCTTATTGAGTACATCCTTGATTTTGATTTAAGATTTTTCTTGTTGCATTTTAATTTAACTAGTTCATTAGCTTAATTAATTATTCTATTTTAATTTAGATTGAAATTGCACTGTCAAGATTGCTGTGGCAAATCCTATAACATCAATTCGTGTGGAGACGATATGAATACTCATCATTATATTACTTGTTGTGTACATTTACACATTTACACATTGACACCTATAGCAATAAAAATTACTCAACATATATATATGTTCTGGACTAGTACTGAGTTTTTGTGTACACACAATATTATGATTTTGATTCTATTTCTCGCCGGGCCACCGAGATTTTAGGTGACATCATGTGACACGAGCTAATCTTTTGTTTTTTGTGTGTATGTTATACGATTTGCTTTCATAATTAACTATATTTTGATATTATGAATTACTATAAATTTATGTCATATTATCGTGATATGTCGTTTTATGAAATTTATGAATTATAATATATGTTTTAATAAAAAGAAGGCTTGCAATATTTTTGGTATCGATAAATCTAATGTGTTGAGAATGATTTTATTTATCGAGTTGACGACTCACACCTCATCATTACTTTTTATAGATTAGGTATCTTGTTGAGAGATGTGCTTATCATTGGAGTTAGAGATTTATTTCTTTTGCCAGTTGATTAAGAGAAGGAATGAACTCATTTTTCTTGTAAGTTCATTTATTTTATGAACTCGTAATTGGGGAGTTATGAGACTTTTGTTATATTTATGTCTTTAGAGAGATTATTCAGTGCTAGACACATGGATTTGTGGTTTTAGTTAATTAAAAATTTGAGGTATTTCAGTTTGAGATGTTTGTGTAAGGATTTTGATTAGCAAGTAACCTCCTTTATCGTGTGCCCCCCACGTGTTAGATTTGGGGTGTTACAGTTGATTTTTGGCCAGTTGGGCATGCTTTCATCGTGTTCGTTGGCATTTCTTCTATCCTCAGGATCTTGCTGCTATCTTATATGATATTCTTTATTTGGATGCGCAGGCTATTCCTCATGTCAAACGCTAGCATTGATGACTTTTCTTTTCTTTTTGCTGTCTTTGTTCTTCTTTGTTTATTAGTGTCTATTTTCGTTGACTCTAGGAGGTTTAGTTTATGTCCTCCTCCTTATATATTTACCTCATTTTTCTTATTTGTATTATAGGTAGGAGTCCTGCTTAGGCCCCCACCTCTTGGTGGTTTTTAATTAAAAAAAATTCAACCAATCCTACAAATAGATATTGAAAATCAAGGAAGGGTAGTTTTTAAAATTTGCTTTTAAGAACCAGCTTTATATTTAATAAAATTCTATATATATTCTCTCATATATTGTAAAATTCTAAAGTTATCCTTATTTAATTAGGAAGTAAAATTATTAAATTTAGAGATATTATTATAACCAAATACCAATTATATTGAGATAAAAAATTAAAAAAATTATTCTAGTTTTCAACTATTAATATAAATCATAAAAAATATTAAACATATTAATAAAATTTTATTAAAAAATTAAGTCCAATTTAGTCATTTATAGCAATTCAATAGCAATATTTACTAAATGCAAACAACTTTTTTTAAAATCTACAATTCGCTTAAAATAAATTTTACTAGATTTTTGATTGATTCTTTTCATAACTAATTATTTTTACAATACAACTAATAACAATTACTTTGTAAGTAATAGCATTACCAAATTGGCCCATTTCTAATAAAAAATAATAGTCTAAGGTTGATCCAATTTAAAAAAGTTAATGGAAAAGAATCCATATTAATAATTGAGGATTAATAGATTCAATTTGAGTCCAATACTAGTGTAAATTATATTGATCTTTGAAAGTTCTTGTGTTATGTATTCATTTATAATAATATACGATCAATATTCAATCATATATATATATATATATATATTATTTATTTATTTATTTATTTATTTTTATCTAATAACAATTAATCACAACCTTATAAAAAAAATCAACAAATTAAAAGTTTAGAATAGCAGTGAACCAAAATCACCAGATTTATGTCATAGCTAAGATGCTTCTTGAATATCAACTTATAGTTATAGTCAAAATCTGAGTCGTTTTTGCATTTTAGATGTCTTGATCATCTGAATGCCATAACTTTAAACTTATTTATGATTTTTTTAAACATTCATTAAATTAAGCTTGATTAAGGATGGAATAAAGGAAAAGCTAGATTGCTCTTCCCACAGTGTCATACTCAATAATTTATTCATTTTTTCTTTGCCTCTTTGATTCACCAAAACGTAGTGTAAGTGCAGCCATTTACGGCAAGATTATATGTGTGTGTGTATGTAGCACTACAACCAGAATCATTTACATCTCATTCTATTGATCAATATGGCCAGCACATTTATGCTAAATATCTAGAAACCGAATATCGTTTAAAGATAGAAGTTAAAATATAATTTTTGCATGTACGTGATCTGTTAATTCATGAGATCATTGACAAATGTGAGAGCAGTGGTTCAATCTTTATAAACTCAAATTATTTCTTAATTATGTATAATTGAGTGGAGCTAATTTATAATTTTTCTTCCTTTCGTAATACGAGTTGGAAGATACATCCCTAGAATATTTACGAGAAACATTTGTCTGAGCAAGTGCTTCAAAGAATTTAGGATAAAAACTCATTTAGTCTCTATATTTTAAGATTAGTGTCCGCTTAATCTCTGTATTTTTAAAAATACCTCGAAACATCCCCGCCGTTAAAGTATTAATAACCCTACCATTGCTTTTTATTTTTTTTGATTTACTTTTACAATATTACCCTTTTATAATAATTTTTTTGGACATTAATAAAAAGAAATAATTAAATTACCAATTTCAGCCTAGAAAATAAAAAATTATATTAATTTTTTTGCAAGCACCATTTGCATACTTGGTAGTTTACATACAATTTTTGACAATTAAAAATAATATAATATATATTTTTTTATTTTTAGGGTTAAATTGGTAATTTAATTATTTTCTTTTTATTAATGTCCAAACAAAAAAATAATTATAAAAAGGTAATATTGTAAAAGTAAGCCAAAAGAAATAAAAGTAACAATTTAATTTTTGGCATTAAACAGTAATTTAAATTTTTTATTTTTTAGAGTTAAATTGGTAATTTAATTATTTTCTTTTTATTAACGTCCAAACAAAAAAATTATTATAAAAGGTTAATGTTGTAAAAGTAAGCCAAAAGAAACAAAAAGTAACGGTAGGGGTATCAATACTTTAACAGCAGAGATGTTTCGATGCATTTTTAAAAATATAGAGATCAAATAGATATTAATATTAAAATGCAGGAACTAAATGAGCTTTTACTCAAGAATTTAGTGTAAAGTTGTAATCTCAATTATTTTTCTTATTATAAATATAAAAAAAGAAAAGATCATAATGTTTTCCTTATCTGAATTTTATTAAATTTTTAAAGATCTTTTACTTAGTGTTATATATATTTTTGATAATAATGTATGGTTAAAATTTAATTATTTTTATATTTTTATATTTTTAGTTTGGTAGTCACCAATCCAGGTGAGTACTAATTACTCACTAAAAATTCGAATCAAGAGAGAATGTTGATAATCACTTGATTCAATTCCTATCTGAATCAAATATTAAACAGCATAATTTGATTTCTTAATTTCTTTTATGATCATTTTCTTAATTATTTAGACTTTAGATATAGAGAGAATCTCTCCAAAGCCTTTTCAGAACGAAAAATAAACAGTAACTAATTGGCTATTACGTTTTCTTAAGTTCAACTGAAAATTAAAATTAAATGATTCAGTTTCGTGGCCGGCTTTTCATTCCTTAGTTCTTCATCTGAAATTACAGTAATTTATAAAAAGAAGAGGGGAACTTGCTCGTATAGTCTTAGAAAATGAAAATTTGTCACTGTCCCTATTCCCAAACTCCTCGCAGCCAAAAAACAACGGAAGAGATACATATATCAAACTAGCTGAACACAGCTAGCTAGCTAGCTAGTAGAAGCAGAAGGCCTTGCTATACGTGTAGGGTGATCATCTCCAGCCATGATTACAACAGTTTTGGGCTCCAGGGCCGCCGGAGGATCAATCGCTTCCGCAGATTTTTCATCTTTTTGATCACCGGACGATGGCCCCGTTATCGATGACTTGTCGTGACAGCAAGCAAGAAACATTAAAGCAACAGCTATGACACCAAAAACCAGCAGCAGACCTCCAAACATGTACGGCAGCGGAGAGTTCCACTGTACCAGCCCAGCCCCGCTGGGCGCCGTTAAATTATTTGCAACATGTCTCATTTTCTTTTCTCTCAAGTTTTTGTGTGCTTGTAGCTTTGAGTATTTTAACTTTTTCTTTTCTTTTCCTGAGTTAGAAATGGGGATCGATCAATGAATTTATATGAGTAACTTTGGATAATACCCGCAATAAGATATATGTCATGGCTACTTTTGTTTAAATTACGCAAAAGTGTCCTTAATTCTTTTGAAATCAATATTGCGGATGCTTTTGATCTTGTTTTTCACAGGCATGCATGTGGGATGATTTATTTATTATTCAAGTGGAGGTGGTGAAAATTGTGTTTTGGTTCCAAATTAAATTCCCTAATGATAATCATTAATTAATGATGAAAGTGAAAAGAAGTGATCTGGTGTTTATATTATATTATCCGGATTTCAGGATGTTGAAAATATTGTTTAATCGATTCCTATAAAAATAACTTAGGAATGTAAAGGCACCAAATTAGAGACCTTTCAGCATCATCCATTACTTAATTCCCACATTGATGTCCTCTCCCAGATTGATATCCTATCATTGTGATATAAATTTGTATTAAGAAAATATATTGATTTATGAGTAAGGATAAAAGAAAACAGATTTTGTTTTATTATTATTATTTAAAAAGTAGTTCCTAATCAGTAATATTACAAAATATGATATGATATTTTGTCCAATTGTTTTTTTTAAATTTAAAAATCTTTAGTTTTAGTTGACGTCAAGGGAGTAACTAACTATTATGAAAATCATAGAAGGATAAAAGGTAAAATTAAAAAAAAATTATTAGATTAAAATTAGGAATATCTCATATGATAATTGATATAATAGTTGTTGTATTACCTAATTCAAATCTGTAAAGATAAAACTCATTTAATTTATTTGAACTTTAATTAAAAATAGCATATGATCGAAAGGGTGATCCTTTGACAGTTTTAGTTACCGTTGGTAATGACAGTTTTTTTTTTTTCAAGATAAGAATAACATTTCTTTGATTACATGTATCGTTATATAAAGTTCCAAACTAATGGGAGGGATATTTTGACAAAATAGCCAAGGGGTACAAATTCCTTCACCTTGCTTTGTGGTAGCATATAATCTTTTTGATACACTTATCATCTTTTCGAATTCAACATATATAGCTCGAGTTAGCATTAAATGAATAAAGCAAGTAGCAACGGAATATAATATTATCAAGGGATACCGGGGCTCGTGACTTGCTCTCTGTGCCATTTGTCAAACTAAATATCTCCTTTCGGCTTACTTATTCTCTTCCCACATGCATGGTGCGGTTATAGATTCCAAAGCAAATCATAGATGCTGTACTGCCGTGGTGGTGAAATTCCAATGCAGGCTTGCGGGGTAATTGGAATCTGAATCAGCACCGCTTGCAGGCGACATTCATTTCTCTTTTCCAACGGAATAGAAATGGTTCGGCAGTTCTAGCTTTTAACGTAGAATATAAAAACTGTAGCAGCTGAGTGTTAAATAGAACGTTAAATAATTTCTTTACTTAATTAATTACCTCCTATTTATAGAATATGATTAGTAAATGGACAAACATGGGACTAGATTTAAAGGGCTTATAATTAACAAAACCCATAACATACAGGCTCAGTCAAGGACTTAAAATGAAAAAATCCGAGCTTTATAATAAATAATAGGGGGAAAGCCATTTTCCCCCCTACAGAAATCAGTATATACCATTTATCCCCTGCTGTTTTTATAATGGCCAAAAACCCCCCTGACAACATAAGTTTACAATATTACCCTTATTTTTAACTACTATTTTATTTATATTTATTATAAATTAAATAAATCACATGAATAGAAACTAAATAAAAAATTAAGCATTAAAAATAAGAAATATATGTTTTGATATGAGCAAAAAAATTAATAATAAAATTTTTTTCTTGTACTTATTTAATTTATGAAATTTTCTTATAATAAATATATAAGAAAATTATTATAAAATGATAAAAAAAATTATTATAAGAAAACTTGAATGACAAATAAAAATTTATTATAAGATAAATAATAAAATATTTTGCCTATCTTTTTACATTTAATTTTAAAATATTACAAAATATTTATTATAAGAAAATGCTCACAAAATAAATAATTACAAGAAAAAATTTTATTATTAATTTTTTTCTCATATCAAAACATACATTTCTTATTTTTAATACTTAATTTTTTTATTTAGTTTCTATTTATGTGATTTATTTAATTTATAATAAATATAAATAAAAGAGTAGTTAAAAATAAGGGTAATATTGTAAACTTATGCTGTCAGGGGGGTTTTTGGCCATTATAAAAACAGCAGGGGGGTAAATGGTATATACTGATTTCTGTAGGGGGGAAAATGGCTTTCCCCCTAAATAATATATATATATTTTAAAAAATTGTATAATATAATAATAATAATAATATATCATAAAATTAAAATAAAATACTCATTCCTGTGACAAAATCTCTCATTTCCGTGACAAAATTAATATAATAATTATTATTATGTATTGGATAATTATATTTTAAAAATTTATAATTTTATTAAATTTTTTTAAAATTTATAAAAGCCTAGGCCCGGCCCGAGGCCTGTTAAAACCTGTCAAAGCCTGGCCCGCCCAATTTAGATGGGTTTTAAAAGGGCCTGAATTTTTTAAACAAGATGTTAAGCCCAGACCCAGGTCCTTAAATTGCCAATCCTATGTGGAAGTGTTTGTCTTATTTTTTGGATTTTTCCCGATTCTTAATGTTGTTTTTATACGCAAAGATTAATTAATTATTTTGAAAACCCAGAATCAAACGGACGAGGAGTTGCAGGATGCAGGGTACTTAATTATAGTCTTCCGTTGGTCTTATCTCGATTGTGTTTGATGTGCAAATATCTTGACCCAAAAATCGTTTTTTAAGAGGATGAACATTAAATAAAATTAATTGTTGGGAGAGGGAGAGAGAGTAAATAATATCATTTTTTTAATACTGGTTACTATTGCATTACACAAATATTTTACAACTACTATTATATCATATATTTATAATTACTACTATTATAGCAGATATTTACAATTATTGCTATTATAACAAATATTACACTAATATTTATAATTAGATATATATTACTGAAACTTATATTATTACATTAAATTTTATGAAATACATGACCATATAAAATAACCCTAAGAAATGCTCCTGCTCCACTTGTATTTAATTTTTTTTTTTAAATATTTAACTCCACAAGACTTTTGTGGGAGCTTAAACTATTACCCTCACGTTTATGAGGGCCTAAGTAAAATATCATTTGATGGACAAGTATTATGTCTCTTTGTCACAATTTACCTTTTAAAAGAATAAATTCCAACTATGAAATCAACTTGGAAGTCGGAATCAATGCACATGGTTGAGAACGAAAAGAAGCAATAATCAATAATGCATGACGAGAGGATATAAGTTATATAATACGTCATGATATTAGCCTAAAATTAATTTTTTTAATAATTTAATTGTTATTCATCAAATAATTATAAATTATGAAAAAAAAGGAATAATCAATAATGCATGACGAGAGGATATAAGTTATATAATACGTCATGATATTAGCCTAAAATTAATTTTTTAATAATTTAATTGTTATTCATCAAATAATTATAAATTATGAAAAATTAAACAGCTATACACATGAAATATTCTTTTTCTTTTTGTGGGGGAATACTCCATTATTAATATCCAGCCAAGAGGAAAATTAATGGAAATTGAACAAGATTCCGAATTTCTGGCAATTTGTATTTATTTTCACTTATTTGAATCTTCACTTTATATAGAAATAATTTTTTTTGTGCAGAAATCCCGTATAAACGGTCGGGTGTTTTCGCCACGGTCGGGTCGGGTTGGTTTTTCATAACAGTCCAAAGTCTGCCGCCAACTTTGTGCACTTTCCAACTAGACGACTCTTATGAAACATTTTTCAACGAATCACCACTTGACTAGATAATGTTTGTTTTTCCTCGAACCCCATTCAACTGATACGCTTTCTTTTTTCTTCTTTTTCTTTGAATTAATTATCAAATTCTTTTAGGAGCTTCAAATGGGCATCTTGGGCAGATCGGGCCTGGTGATCAATTGGGAGTATGAGTCATTCCCTGAGGCCAAAGACTTCGTGGCACTGCCCTTCTTTGCCGCCTTCTTTGCTGCAGTTAGGCTCTTTTTGGACAGATTCCTCTTTGAGGTATCATTTTAATAACCAGTGTATGCATATTTTGTTTGTATTAATTACTGGGTTTTTTGTTGATTTCAATTTTGCCTCACTTCTTGTTGTGACCTGTAATGTAAATATCCAAGTGCACTAGAATTTTATATTTGCTCTTCTACAACTTTGGAAGTGTTTGATAGCTTCTGTCTAATGTTCAACTCCTTTTTTTTTTTTTAATTATTTCCAATTTGTTCAGTATCTATGGTTGTGAGTTAATTTGTCCTTTGAAACATTTATCTTCCCAAAAAAATCAAAATCCTCGTGTTTGACAGGAAGTAGCTGTTCATGTTTGTCGCAGATTTTAGCCAGAAGAACTATTTTCGGGAAGGGGCATGCCAGAAATGATTTTGTGACAAAAATTAAACGGAAAAAAATCAATAAATTTAAAGAGTCGGCATGGAAATGTGTTTACTTCCTTTCTGCTGAACTTTTGGCGCTAGTTGTCTCTCGCTATGAACCTTGGTTCACTAACACTAAGTACTTTTGGGTAGGGCCTGGAGATCAGATTTGGCCTGATCAGAAAACTAAGTGAGCTCTACTCTGCTATTTAGTATCGCCGAAGTAGTAATATTGCTTATTGTTGTTTCTTGATCTCCTCCCATGATTAAATCAATGTTCGTATAGCTGTATAGCTGACTGGAGCTATTCTTGAGTTTCAGATTGAAATTGAAGGGATTGTATATGTATGCTGCCGGATTCTACACATACTCAATACTTGCTTTGCTATTTTGGGAAACGCGGCGTAGTGATTTTGTGGTATCCATGACTCACCATATAGCAACTGTCATTCTCCTAGCATTGTCTTACATATTTAGGTAGTGGAAGAGGCTTCAGTTTGCTGCTTCTTTTCTCTTTTGAAACTTGTCTGATTCAAAAAATGTATAATTGGATGAATCTGTTTTATTTTTTTCGTTGACAATGATTGATTAGAATTTTAGTTATCTAATATATGCTGTTTCCTCTTTTGCATCTTTATGATGACCTCTTCCTCCTGAAGGTTCACTCGTGTTGGTCCAGTTGTTTTAGCCTTACACGATGCCACCGATGTTTTCCTAGAAGTTGCAAAGATGTCAAAATATGGTGGGTTTGAGCGGATTTCTAGCATATTTTTCACCACTTTCGTTTTCTGTTGGACTGTACTTCGCATAATTTGCTATCCTCTCTGGATTCTTCGGAGTACAAGGTAACTTCATCCTTTAGCATATATTATAATAGCAACAATAATCACTGATGTAGCTTGGGATCATTTATAATGAGATCGTTCAAGATGAACCTACCAAGGCAAATAGTCCCTGCCTTTCCTTTCCAATTAACATTGTTCTTTCTATAACAGCTATGAAGTTGTTCTCACCTTGGACATGGAGAAGCATGCAGTAGATGGACCTATTTATTATTATATTTTTAATACTCTTCTGTTCTGCTTGCTTGTTGTTAATATTTATTGGTGGAGTTTAATGGTCGGGATGGTCGTGGAACAAATCCATGCAAGAGGCCATGTTAGCGATGATGTTCGGTCAGGTAAGGAACACCATTTCATTACATGATGTGGTACATGTAGATGAAGTTTCTTGAAAGATTTCCATCAGTGAACTGCTTTCTCCAACTGTGCTGTGATGCTGAATTTGGTTATTGATTGTTGTCGTTATTATTATTTCCAGATTCTGAAGATGAGAATGAACATGATGATTGACCACAAGAGAAGATTATTAGTAGCTGTGCTGAGTGTTTGGGAAATCACAGTTTCATAATTTTGTTAGTAAGTTGTGTGCATTTTGTATGTTTGGGACAGATTAATTAGGAGACTTCATATTATTTGGACGGTTTCCATCTTCATCTCTGGCGCCCTTATTATATGAATATATATCAGTATGCATATCCTAGCGAGTATCAGATAATAAGTTATTCCTTCACCGGGTATGTAATTAATGATTTTTGGCAACAATCCAAAGAATAATGACCATAATTAGCAATATGACTGTGTCCATGATTAATTAGCAATATGAAGGATGCATGCATGTGCCTTTTTTTTCCCGCAAAGTTGAATTGCTGAAGGAGCTGGACAGGCTATGTAAGAATTGGTTCTGCTTTCCATCACAGGCACGTTGGGTAACTCTTAGTCGAGCTTTACTCGATGTGTTTGTTTGTTGTACTGGGTTAATATTGGAAACAAGGTATCTCCATCAATTATAAGGTGATAAAGAAGCCACTAACACTGAGGTCCTGGTTTAAATGGTGGACTTGTTACCTCATCGGTTTAGGTTAAATGATTTGAGTCTCTGTGGGAATTCAAAACATTTTTCCTTCAACAAATGCGGATAATCTCTCCAAATATTTGTGAGAGGAAGCAGATTTGTATACTACATAACAATTATATGTAGTTAGGATTCACAATAAATGTTAGTCATTTGTGACAATTATATAACCGGGGAGTAATTATATGTGTATATATTTTGAATAACTGATCGATCAGATTGTGCCGTAAAGTATCTGGCCAGATATGCAATATGGGTCATCCGATTCGGGTCGGGTAAAAAACAGTTAGGATATTTAATAACTGTCAGAAAGTGTACCGCCAAATTTCTGCCAACTGCCAATTAAAAGAACCCTCGTGTAACAACATGATCCACCAAACATCGTCACCAAAAGCAAAGAAATGTCCGGCTTCTTTCTTTCTAAAAATTCCCAGTAAAATGATTCTGATCCTCTCTCCTCCTACTTCGTTTCTGAATTGATCAAATTCTTTCCCGCGCTCCAAATGGCTATTTTGGGAATTTCCAGTTTCGTGATCAATTGGGAGTACGAATCATACCCAGAGGCCAGAGACTTTTTGGCACTGCCATTCTTTGCCATCTTCTTTCCTACTGTTAGGCTCGTTTTAGACAAATGTGTATTTGAGGTATCATTTATTTTTATTTGTGTTTCTGGATTTTCTTTTTTAAATTTCATAATTTATGCACTTGAATGTTAATTTTTTTTTTAAAAAAAAAGCTAATTGTATTATTGTTAAACTGGTCCTGGCATTTTGATCCTTTAAGCACTATTTTTTCTTGCAGGCAAGATCTAGAATAGATTTTCATTTATTATATATAGAATCGTAGAAACCAGATTAAATTTGAAAACATATATATTCTTAATCCATACACACAATTATATTTATTCCATTATCCGTACAAATAAATTTTCACATCCTTGCGACAAGTGTAATTTTGTGTGGATGAATGTTTAAAATTTCAAAACCATGTTACTTTGGATATAAATTTATAAGACTGTGAAGATAAATTTGAAATGTGCATGTGTAATGTATTTGGCACAGATTTAACATTAAAAGCAGGAGAGGAATGGGTGTAGAAGTTAATGTACAAGCTTTTATTTAAAACTTGCTATAATTGAAAATGGAGCATGTTCTGATGAAAGTATTAGTGCACATAGTAGAACAATATAATTAACTGAAGGATCGAGCTAAACGCTCATGCTCACGGACTTGTGCTCATGCACATTGCTACCATGACCAAGTTGTAATGTCAGACAGCCGAGGGTCTGGAAAATCTTTCAGCAGGAATATCACCTCACTGTCTTACTTGGACTGGAGAATAACTTCTAAGTTTGTTTCTGTTTCAACCTTAGGGATCTATACTCATGAGTGCACTGAAACTTTTACATAAGACTATTTTTCTGAATTTGAAAATTGCTTGTATTTGATCTTTTTAATGGCTTCAAAATATGTTAGTTTGCTTCTGTTTAATGTTCTAGTTTCCATGTCTTTTTCTTCTAGTTGCAATTTGTTCCGTGTCCATTGTTCGACATGTTATCTTCTTTTTTGCAACTTTTCTTTTTCTCAAAATCCTCTTGTTTGATAGGAAGTAGCTGTTCATGTTTGTTGCAGAGTTTAGCAAGAAGACTGATTATTGGGAAGGGGCATGCAAGAATCAATTTTGGGACACAAATTAAAAGGCAAAAAATCAATAAATTTAAGGAGTCTGCATGGAAATGTGTTTACTACTTTTCTGCTGAACTTTTGGCACTAGTTGTTTCCTATGATGAACCTTGGTTCACTAATACAAAGTACTTTTGGGAGGGGCCTGGAAATCAGGCTTGGCCTTATCAGAAAACAAAGTAAGCTCTACTCTGCTATTTGATACGGCAGGAATAGCAAAATTGCTTATTGTTGTTCTTGATTCTTACATGATCCATATTCTTTGTTATGATGGATTTCTTGTCTGTTCAAAGTAGTTGACTGGCAGTTTTCTTGATCTGCAGATTGAAATTGAAGGGATTGTACATGTATGTTGGTGGATTCTATGCATACTCCATATTAGCTTTGCTTGTTTGGGAAACACGGCGTTCAGATTTTGGGGTGTCCATGGCTCATCATGTAGCTACTGTAATTCTAATTGTGCTTTCTTACATATTAAGGTATTGGAATAGGTTTCAGTTTGCAGTTTGTTTTCATTTTTGGGTAGCTTTGAAAGTTGACTGATTCAATACTGCAATGGTATAATTCTGCAGTTTTCTATTATGCTAAAACAATATTAAGTTTTGATATATGTTTTGATTTTTGTTAATAATGATCAATTGAAGTTTTTGTTCTATAATATGCTCTTTCTGCCTTTTGCATGTAAAGATTGCTTCTTCCTCTTGCAGGTTCACTCGTGTTGGTTCAGTTGTTTTAGCTGTACATGATGTTAGTGATATTTTCCTAGAAGTGGCGAAGATGTCAAAATATAGCGGCATTGAATGGATAGCTAGCATATCTTTTATTGTTTTCGTTTGCTCTTGGACTGTACTTCGCATAATTTACTATCCTTTCTGGGTAATTTGGAGTACAAGGTAAGTTCAGCCTCCAGTGTAATAGAGACCCCTTAATACATGTCGCATTTCTCAATATCTTATATATCTTACTTACAATAGCACAGAATCGGAAACAACAATGTAGCTGAGTGTACTTGGAGGACAAGATACTACTTGTAGTCTCATTCTTAGTAGGATTTGATGACTGATTTATGAACCTCCCTAAACTATATTGCAAATGAAGTTCTCGAAAAGTGAAGATACAATACTTAAAAGAATACAGAAAAATTTACTTGAGCCAATTTTTGAAACCATTACTCAGCAAGAAGATCACTGAGTGGTTTACTTGTAAACATTGTTCTATTAAGGCAGCTTGACAATGTTATCCAAGTTCTTGCCAGCTTTTTCTTCTTAATCTAAATTTATGCAGCTGTGATTGATTGATGATATCATTGAGAAAGATTTGTAACTCTCTTTTTTATGTGCTGTCTTCTTTTAATTTAAATTAGTAGGACTAGAAGACCATCAGGCATACCTCTTGTGTAATCCAAATGGCATGACAAATATTTAGTATACCTATCAGCATTTATGGTCATATTGGTAGTTGAGTGACATGTGCCCAGTGCCAGTGGTGACCTTCTACCGTACAATGCAGTTTACATGAAAAATTTTCTTGCATTCCTTGTCCGTATTGGTTCAAAGTAGTATAGTCTCCTCATTTTCTTTTTATCTCTTTATCACAGCTATGAAGTTCTTCTGAACTTCAATAAGGAGAACCACCAGATGGATGGACCCATTTGTTATTATGTTTTCAACACTCTTCTAATCTGGTTGCTTGTTCTTCATATATATTGGTGGAAGTTAATGGTTGGGATGGTCGTGAAACAAATTCAAGCTAGAGGCCAGGTTAGCGATGACGTCCGATCAGGTATGTAACATGATTCAGTACATGGGTTGGATTTAAGGCATTAAAAATTCTGTAATTATATCAATCATACGGTAAAACTTTTGGATAGCATTAACCATGTGACACAAACAAGGAAATTGACCACTGGGAATAGCATGAATTGATATAATGGCGCTATTTGACCATTATATCCCTGGTTTAGAAGACCAGAACCAGGGCATATTTTTTGGTGTAACCAAACAATTGCACAATATTAGCCAACAATTTGAAGCCACTTTGAGAGGGCTTGACAATTATGATGAATTTGGTGCCATTTTCTTAACATTGCTCAACTAGAAGTCTAGAACAGTGTACTCTTTTGAAAAATATTTTTCGTAGGACTTACAGTGTGTTCTTATTATTGTAATATTGCAAATAAATAATGTTTTGGCTTCCCGCAGTTGAGAAGCTAGTGGTCACATATTTCGTGTTACAGTACATTTAGAGGAAGTTTCCAGAAAGATACCATTTGTAAATTGTTTCTCCACCAGTGCTGTGATGATGTGATCCTGAATGAATCTATTTATTTATTTTCTTAGATTCTGAAGATGAGGATGAACATGATGATTGACCATCACAGAAGATCAATAAAGTCCATAAGTAGCTGTGCCAAGGTGTCTGGGAAATCACAGTGTGACCATTTTGTTAATAGTTTTCTTTTAAAAAGTTTTCATTTTCACTCCGTTTTTGGATTGATGTTGCCTTGTTCCTTCATCATGCAGATGGGCCTCAACAGAGGCATACTCATCTTTATTTCAAGGTTCTCATTTCCACGTGTAAGTTGATACAGTTAATCTACTTAGAGATAGCAAATCATGAAATCACTGTATCTGAAAGGGTGTGTAAATTGCCGATTGTTCTATGAGACAGACTAGAGTTTTGAGCTGAAAAGTACTAACTTCCGGAAAGACCTCATTCATGATTTCAGTTCCAGCCAACTTCAAAATGCCATGCTTTTAGATGATTAAAAACTAGTTCAAATTGTAATTTACAGATGTTACATTTAGCATGTTTTGTACAACTTCATAAGCTTAACGTGTCATTTTGTTAGTTTTTCCCGCGTTCAAATCTGGGTGAATTGTCTTTGAGTGGATTTGTTGCTGGAACTAATCTAGACTATTCTGGTCTGTTTTTGACCTTCGAATTTCTCAAAACAATTTAAAGGTACAATGAAAGCAATTCTTGCCACTTTGCATAAGGAACAACAGTATTTCAGGGACGTAAATTTCTACTTGGTTCATTGCTTGGTTTTTACTTTCTGCTGGTTTTACAATATCAACACGATACATGTCTTTATTATTAAAAAAGAATAAACTTTAATTTATCCTCTATTTAGAACGATAATTTTCAATTATTTTATAAAAGTGTGAAAACACTGATTTATCCCTGTTACTCTTAAGAAGATTTAAAAAAAAAATCATGGTGCCCTTTATTTGCCCTTATCTTCTAATAAAAATGAAGGTAAATTAAGGTTTTTAAATTTTTGGGAGATAAATTGAAGATTGTTATACTATCTAGGGGATGAATTAAAATTTACCCGTTAAAAAGATATGTATATGGAAAAAGAATATGAAAATGTGCATTAGAATCCGATGCTTTAGTGTTATTAAACCGAAGAAATAGAAATTAAAACTTCATGAATCAGTTTGAACACATAAAATCTCATTAAAATTAAGGCAAAAAAGAAATAGAAAATAAAACTTCATGATCAGATTGAATATATGCGATCTCATTAAAACTAAGGCAAAGGGCTTGTAGGCGCAACTTTGATTAACAAATACGTTTTATGTGATTCTAATTTTTATGTTTTGTGGTCTACCCCCACTTCACAACTTCCTTTTTGGCCTTACTAGCTGCAGATATAATTTAATCTTTGAATTAAATTTCATCTATGAAAGTTCTAATTGGCTGATTAATATTGTAGTCTGCATGGGATGTTTTTCTGAAGCATTCCGAGGGCACTAGAAGAGCATGTCGTAGTTCCATTTCCTAATTCGAATATCCCCTCTTTGAACGAGGCTAATCAATCAACACCGCTATTTGGTCAGGTGGTAAAACTTTCACAGTTTCAACTAGGGTTGTTTGTTTATGAGAACTTCAATAAAAATTTTCATCGTTTTATAGTAGATAAGGTATTGAAACAGGGCGTTATACCCCTTCTCCCACTGTAATGGCCTATATGAGAGAGAGACCACGAGTTTGATGCAGGGACTTTTAGGAATATTTCCGATCATTTCAAGATCTTTAGAAGGTTCATAAGAAAGAAAAAAAAAAAAAGGAACAAAGTAACATCTTTGTTAAGCTTTAACCGATGGACTCTCGGACCGCTCTATCAGGAAAATCTAATGTTGCCTTTAAGTACAGCATTTTTTTTTTCCCCATCTTTGTCTGACTTGTGAGTTCTTTTCTATGTGTAAGATCCCAGATTGAGTGGAAAATATAACTGAGTGATCTCAAAGAATATTTTAGCCTGGTCTAGAGATCAGAAGAAGAAAGCATAAAAAGGCGAGACTGATGTGGTTTCTTGGAATCACACTTGACAACTTGAGCAGTGATGGCATTCAAGTTGTTTCCAGGGCAGTTCAGTTTCCCCTCTCTTTACTTATCCCCTTGCAGGCACACCTGAATTCCAATAGTTAACAGACAGACGCATTCAAATCCATTGAAATTATTTACCAATGCTTTGTTTTTTCTTTTTTCTTTTCGTTGGAGATCTCAGTGGATATTCTGTGGTGCGGTACTCGAATAAAAACTATTGAACAATATAGTTAGGCTGATAGGCCAAGAAGATCTCAGCGAACTCCTAAGAAGAATCCCAAGTTTTTATATTGTGTTAGACCAAGTCTAAACCAGTAAATAGCAGCAGTAAAAGCTTTTTATTTTATTTTCCGATGCTTTGTATTTCTGCTCATTCGAAGTTATTACAACTTATTTCCTTGAATTTTGGCTAGTTAGTTTCCTGAGTTGAAGCTGATATGTTAAGCTTTAACTCTATTTATTGAAACATTAGCAATGAATAAAGGGGACAATAATTTTCTTGTAAACAATTGTGTGGTTTATCTTTCACCTAAAGAAAGTGAGTGTTTATTAGTTTATTTTCTACTACTTTGAGTGGGACCTATCATTGGTATCAGAGTAGGTTATAATGGCATCCAACAAAGAGAGGATTGAGGTTTTGGAGGCTGGACTCGGTGGAGTTCAAGATGGAATGCATCAATTGGAGTTAGGTGTAACTGATAAGCTGCACCATTTGGAGAAAACCATTAACAAACTTTCAGAAGCTTTTTTTTTTCAACTAGAGAAGCCTCTAGCAACAACAACCATGGGCAAAAAGGATCTTTCCGTTCACATCGAGAGGAGAATGACGGCGGCAGACAGATTTTCTCTTCCAAGATGGCAAAGTTGGAGTTTTGAAAATACTCTGGAGAAGATCCCACTGAATGGCTTAGTAGAGTAGCTCAATTCTTTGAATTTCAAGGCATAGTAGATAATCAGAAGGTAACTATAGCATCTTTCCACCTTGAAGGAGAAGCTAATCAATGGTGACAATGGATGCGTCGGACTTACCAAGAGGAAGGCCGCTTAGTGACCTGGGAGTTATTTGAAGAGGAATTATGGGCTCGTTTTGGACCAACAGAGTGTGAAGATTTTGATGAAGCTCTATCTAGAGTTTGACATGTTGGATCCCTTCGTGATTACCAAAAATAGTTTGAGAGGCTTGGCAATCGAGTTCACAGATGGACACAAAAGGCTCTCGTTGGCACTTTCATAGGAGGATTGAAACCTGAAATTGCCGATGGAATTTGAATGTTCAAACCCAAAATATTGAAGGAAGCCATCAACTTAGCAAGAATGAGGGATAAGCATATTGCCAAAACAAAGAGGTTCACACGACCTCCACTTCTGAACCGTGTACCTACCACCAGCACCACAATGAATCGTTTTAACCCAATAGCCACACCTAAGAGGCTAAGTTGGGATGAAATGTAGAAACGGAGAACACAAGGGTTTTGTTTCAACTGCAACAAAAAATTCACCCCCGGACACAAGTGCCAAGGACCTCAACTACTCCTTCTTAAGTGCCCAAGCAGCAACCAAACCAAAGAATATGAGATGGAGGACGAAGAGTTGCAGATGGCAGAAACTCTAAAAGATCAAGTCGAACTAGAAATCTCACTACATGCACTAACAGACTGGACATCCCCTCAAACCATGCGAGTAGCAGCTACCATTAGGTCTCAATACGTAAATCGGTGCTATCCTCACTCAGCAAGGTCAACCAATTGCATTTATGAGTCGCGCCTTGGGAATTAGTAAACGAGCATGGCCCATCTATGCCAAGGACATGCTCACAATTGTATAAGCAATCCGGACTTGGCGGCCATATCTTTTGGGTAGGAAATTCTTCATTCGGATCGATCATCGGAGTCTCAAATTTTTTTGGATCAACGTGTGGCTACTCCTGAGCAACAAAAATGGGTAGCAAAGCTTTTGGGCTATGACTACGAAATTCTTTACCGACCAGGATGTGAAAATTCAGCAATTGATGCCCTCTCTCGCCGCCCTGATGGCCCTCTCCTTAATTCTTTGTTTGTTTCACAGGTTACTTTTTAAGATGACATGAGAAAGACAACACAAGATGATCCCTATATACAACAAGTGAGCCACCAATCCACTACAAATCCCATTGGTCCATACTTCATACGTAATGGTCTCTACTTCTACAAAACAAGAGTAATTATTCCGCAAGCTATCCGCAATCAGCTACAGCAAGAATTTCATGACAACCAAATGGTAGGGCATTCTGGTGTATTGAGGACATTCAAAAAGTTAGCTCAATAATTTTATTGGTCGTCCATGTACCAGTCCGTCCCAGACTACATTACGCAATGTGAAGTTTGCCAAAGAACAAAAACTGAAACTCTGGCCCCAGTCTACATTACCTCAACGGGGATGACACATTTGTTAACATATATGTTTCCATAATATTGATTTTGATGATAACAAACAAGATTAAGAATGATTAATTTTTTAAGCTCAAATTATGTTTTATACATTTTAAATAAATCATTCATTTTACATTATAAAGGTTTTATATTTTGGAAAAATGATTTATGAAAATATACATGTATCCAAATGAAGTATGTATGTATGCAAGGGGAGTCTATTTTAAATAAATTTTTTAACCTTGCATTGATTTAAGGTGAGCTTTTTATAACTAAATTAAATCTTTGTAATGTATTTTGTCATCATCAAAAAGGGGGAGATTGTTAGCTTTTTTAGCTATGGATATTGATTTTGATGATAACAAATCATATGTATTGATTAAACAAAGATTTATGAATTGTGTTTTTATAATAAGAAAATGAGGCTATAAAATCAAAGTGTTTTGGACTAAAATAAATGTGTTTTAAATCTTTGATTTTGTTTTTGAATTTCGGATTTGGACCTATTTGAAACTATTTAAATGTTTTGAGTCATACTATTATTTATGAATATTTTGGACTAAAGTGAAAAGTTTTGAAAACTTTGAAAATATGGGTATTTTGTTGAAAAGGACCTTTGTGCAAAATAATAAAATCGTTAGGGCCAAATCATAATTTCAGAAAGTTTTTGGGATTAACAAAGTAATATTTATAAATTCTGAAATTGGACCTATTTGTACAGTTTCATAACGTTTTGGGCCATAATACAGTTTTATAAAGTTTTAGGGTCAAACTATAAATTTAGAAACTATTTCACTGTAGCAGTCACTGTAGCAACCGGCTAACCGGTTATCAAATCCGGTAAACCGATTTCGGGCAGAATGTGTGCAAAATGCAAGCGGCGAACCGGATGTGAAATCCGGCAAACCGGTTTTCTGGGTTTTCGAGACAGAATGCAACCAAAACGCAAGCGGCTAACCGGATTCAACAAACGGTAAACCGGATGTTCATAATTTCAAATTTGTTTGTAACGGTAACATCAAGCGGCTAACCGAATTCCATATCCGGCAAACTGGTTCCGGCCAGAAATGAACATAACGGCTAGTTTTTGACTTCAAACTATAAAAACTCAAAACCATTTCATTTTTGGTAAGAGAAGAAAAGCCAAGCAAGCCTAAACAAGTGCACACAACATACATTGAGCTTCATTTTCGGAAATCATCATTTATTATCTCATCTTTATTCTTCAATTTGTATATCAACTCTTAGAGAGAGATTCATTGTTGTATTTATTATTTCTCATCAAGTTGTGAGTGTATAAGTGAGGGAAACACTTGGGTTAAGAGATTGGAGATATAATCTCTTGTTGTAAGGTTCATTGACACCTTGAAGTCAATTGTAATTGGTTGAAGCCTTGGAAAGGCTTGGATAGTGAAATCCTCAAGCGGGTGAGCTTGGAGGCGTGAACGTAGGCGGGGATAGCCGAACCACGTAAAAATCCTTGAGTTCGTTTTTTCTCTTCTCTTGCTCTTTAATTATTGTGCTTACATTGAATTTATTGTTTTCGAATTTATTAAGGCATTAGATTAAATTGTTGTGTGGATTTGTTAGGATAAGTTTTAAAATTTCAATTCACCCCCCCTCTTGGGTTGCACACTTATATTTCAACATTTCCAAGTCTTGTATGGTCGGCTTCCTCCCTCCATTCCACTTTATTTTGATGGGTTATCTCAGGTTAACGAAGTTGATCAAAACATCTTACAGCAGAATGAATTGCTCCAGCACTTGAAGAAGAATTTGGATGTAACAACCAATAGGATAAAACAAACAACAGACAAGAAGAGGTGAAATGTGGAGTTTTAAGTAGTTGAGATGGTCATTCTCAAGCTTCATCCTTATCGCCAACAAACTGCCTTCAAATGTGTTCATCATAAACTTGCCAGCAAGTTTTATGGCCCTTATTAAATTGAGAAGAAGATCGGCAATGTTGTTTACCAACTACACCTACCAGCAGGCGCCAAGATTCACCCCGTTTTTCATGTTTTTCTCTTGAAGAAATATGTTGGGGGTCTTCCACAAGTCACTTTAGAGCTTCCACCTATTACTGATGAAGGTGTGGCTTCCATAGAACCAGAGACTATCCTCGATACACGTTGGATTAAGCAAAGCAATAAATTTATCAAGGAGAGCTTGGTGAAGTGGAAGCAGTTACCCAAAGAAGATGCTACATGGGAAGACTCATTACTGCTGCGTAATCAATTTCCTTATCTAGACCTTGAGGACAAGGATCCAATTGGCGGGGGGAGTACTGATAGGCCAAGAAGATCTCAGCGAACTCCTAAGAAGAATCCCAAGTTTTTAGCTTGTGTTAGACCAAGTCTAAACTAGTAAATAGCAGCAGTAAAAGCTTTTAATTTTATTTTATGATGTTTTGTATTTCTGCTCATTCAAAGTTGTTACAACTTATTTTCTTGAATTTTGGCTAGTTAGTTTCCTGAGTTAAAGCTGATCTGCTAAGCTTAACTCTATTTATTAGAACATTAGCAATGAATAAAAGGACTATAATTTTCTTACAAACAATTGTGTGGTTTATCTTTCACCCAAAGAAACTGAGTATTTATTAGTTTATTTTCTGCTGCTGTGTTTGGGACCTATTATAAACTACCATTACTTTATGTATTTCTAAAATATTCTAATGGTCTTAGTCATATCATGCGTTAGGTATAAACATATTCTCATCTTGGGCATCAATAAAGATGATTGACACTCAGAAAAACCAATTTTAAGGTTGACATTGCCTCTAGGAGAGCTCATATGTTGCAAAATTACTTGTAATCCTGCTTGTCTCATCAGTTGATTATAGATCTTTATAGTTGTTTATTTTTTTAATTTTTTTTGGAGGATTTATGCTTTTCATATCTTTCTCCTATCATTGAAATTTCTTCCCTTACTAAGAGGATTAAAAGACAAAAGCATTCATAGCCAAAAGAAATGAGAGAGAGAAGCATGTGGTGAGAAATCATCTATGGAGAATATGTCATCTTTTTTTTTGTAGTTGCCCTTTTGTTGAGAATATGATGGTTGCTTTGGTAGCTTGGGTTGTATGAGCATTCACAACAAATAAGAATCTAAGATTAAGTTACTTTCGCGAGTGGAAAAAGAAAAAAGAAATTAAGCAAGCCAATGGTTACACTGCTATAGATACTTGATGTGAAAAGAATGACATTTGAGTTTTGGCTTTGGTAAATGTTTTTTTTTTTGGAATGTTGTATAAGAAAATTTTAGATACATCCAACCGTGGCCTCTAGGAGAGCCTTTTATTCCACCTCATTTCATGTGGTTGAGCTTTGTTTTTATTTCTGCACATGAATTTAGTAGTTACGGTGACTTAAAATTATCTTATCTAACATATATTAATGAGTAAGTACTACACTTTAAATAATTTCAAATGATGTGGCATTTACTACTCCACATCATTACTCTACGCCAATATGACTGAAGAAAAATAAGACATTATGTATGATATGCCAATTTAACATTTTCCAACTACAATAGATGTAATATTCGCAGTTGGAGATGCCCTTATTTCATTCTTTTGTCACATGCTATTAATTTATTTCATTCTGTAGGCTTGGAATTTATGAATAGTAGGCATGTACGCACTTAGAGTTTGTTAGTAGTTTGAATTCGACAATGAATTCCCCCCTTTTCCCCTTGCTACAGTAATTTAAAAAGGAAATAAAGGCAAAATCCTACATTCCCTTTATTATTGAAGAGAAAATCTATCCGATTTGCTTACTAGGATCATATGATTCCTTTCTAAGGAGGGTGTTATTTGAATCTCATTTATGCTTATGAACTCCTTAAGGCTATGTTTGGTTTGAAGAAAATAGAGGAGAGGAAAAGAGTGGAATGGAAAGGAATTAAGAAGAGGTGTTGAGTAATAAAAAGTACTAGTCAGACATCTCCTCATTTCTCACCTGGGAGCGAATCTCCCCAGCTGGGTCTAATGGGCAGAGTCTTGATCATGCACTAGTCGATTAGAATCCATATTGAGCAAATACTTCTCATCCAATAGAAAGGGCATGATCTCACGAACACCCGACAATCCCGCTATGCCCTAAACCATTGGGAAACCACAACGCCCCACGTTTACCCACACTCGGTTGAGTGAAGACCCATTAAGATTCAAGACCACCCGAAAATGAGGGACATGAAGAGTACTCAGAGAACATGAGATGATTGCCTATAAAAGGCTGAGAATTCAATGGAAACAGAGACAAAAAAACTTGAGGGAGAAGAGGAAACTCTGCCGAAATGTTATCAGGTAATAATACATAATAATCCTTGAGACATTTTATTGTTGTTAATTTGCATAATTTTGAGCCCTATAGTTTTCCCGTAAACACCTTATTTTGACTTAAGTTTCGAAGAGTTTACGCCGGAAAAATCACGAGCGTCTCTGATTTGTTTTTGTGAATGCAGGCTCGGGAAGAAGAGGAAGAGAGATTTGGGTCCCAAGAGCTAAGGCAACTGCTGAAGCTAGTAAAGTGCAACCTTTTTGCCAGTGTCAACACACTAGTTGGTGAATTGATCTAGTCGAGCAAAGGGCGACCAAATTTCAACATCAACAGTAGTGAAATTAGATTCTGTTAATTGGTTTGATATAAAATTTGATAAGAAAATGAATTTTAATTTTTTTTGTTTAGAAAAATTTATCATTTACTTTAAATATTAAACTATTTATATTATATTATATTATAGTATATTATATATATATATATATATATATATAATAAAATGGTGGTCCGGTGACCAGTGGCGGAGGTTTGGCGAATTCCGGCAGAGATCTGGCGAAGCCCAACGGTTGTTAGGCAACCTTCCCGCGAGATTTGACGAGGTGCGTCAGTGGTCCGGCGTCTTTCAGGCGACATCTGACGATGATCTAGCGAAGTATGGCTGTGGTCCGGCGACTTTTCAGTGGATGTCCATTTATAATATTAAATCAATAAAATAAAATAATAAATAATTATTATTAATGGCATTAAATGAGTTAAAAAAATTAAAGGGTAATTTTAAAATTTTTAATTTTTAATATAAGAGAAATTTGAATTTCATACTAAGTAGTGATGGATATTAAATTCTAATAAAAATTAAATTTTATATATTTTATCAAATCAAACAATGAAAATAAAAAGAGAATTTAAATTATTTTCCTCTCCTACATTCTCTTTTCTAATTCCAACCAAACACCAGCTAAAAGCATTGCTTATTCCTGTTCCAGAGTATGATTCACTGAATTCAAAGTTAAACTTCAATAGCACGGAAGTTTGACACGCCAGTACTGATTCGTCCTAATCTACATGAGAAATTGAGAATTCGAGTTTGGCTACAGTGAAACAAGTTGATATTCCCAGTGGTCTCGGAAATTGGAATACTGAAATTTTTTTTTTTTTTTTTTTTAAAAAGGACTTAGGAAAGTTGCCTCACATACATGCATCTGTCTCAATTCAGCCATCAACTTGATAAGCATAAATATTCACTGAGTGAACTATTGGCATGACTTGGATAGTTGGTTTATTAACAATTGACAAGTTAGTAGTTTGGAAATATTTGGAAATCAAGTTACTTTCCTAGTAGAGAAAACCAGGAATACATGTTTGTACTCATCACTCATGAATCAGACAGACTCATAATTACCAGCTTTTGCCCTGTGGTGATGTTATGGACTAGGAAATTGGCATTTGTAGTTGAAGAATGTTAGCTTTGTTTGGGAATTTACTTCATAATCAAGTAAGTAGATATAAACCAAATTGTCCTGATTGAGTGCTTTGTGTGAGTTATATTAGATCTGTAACTACTGACCAATGGCCGTGCAGAAATGGGTACTGCAAGTAAATAAAGTGTGATCACGGAACAGCTAATAAGAACTTAAAACAGAAGTTGGAAAACTCACTCAAGCTTGAACAGACTTAGTGTGGGCACTAGATAGTGCTGTGCTTTGGATCTATTATTCCTGTCCCTTAGGACCCTTTCTAGCCTTTCTTTGGATGCGGGTGAAATTTGTTATGCTTTATGCACGTCTTCCCATCGGAAAGGTATAAAGTGCAGTAAGCTTTTCTTAAAGTACACTGCTTGATTCTTTATCTCTTGTTGGACGGAAGTTTCAGGATAACATTTACAACTTCTTTTGTCTGTTTGTATTGCAGTAGCAACAAGATGAACACAAGTTTAGAGGAGTATAGAATGGTGGTAAAGACAAGAATTTGCATAACGTACTGACAATTATCCCCACATATCGAACAACTTGGGATACAATGGCGAATCTAAATAAATTAATGCATAACCCATCACTTAATTAGAACTTTAGAAGTGATTTGTTTTCCTCTCATTTTTAATATGATGGAACAATGCCATAGTCATACTCTTCTATTGAGAACATCTCATCGACTTCAAAATCCATATCTGTTTTCCTTGCAAACCTGCCCTTGACTCGAGGTCGAGCCTCTGCATAGGCCTTCCTAGAGGCATATCTTATTTTCTTCTCGAATCTCCTTACTTTTCTTTTTTCTCTGTATCTTAGGACCTTTGCCTCCCTGTTCATTGGAGAGAATTGCGGGGGCACGAAGAATGAAAATTTTGGGAAGAGGTCATTCGTCCCTTGTGAATATTTGGTGTATGAACTTGAGATGTCAGTCCTTGTTGCCTTTGGTAAGATGCCAGACACGGGGACCTGGATTTGGAATTGGAGTTAGAATTAAATAGAAGAAATAGCTATAGTATAATACCTTACCTGCGATAGGAAATATTCGGAATATGGAAGCATTCCCTATGCAGATAGTGCATAACAGCATGGAAAAACCTTACAAAGTACAAGATCGATAGAACTGTGTAATGTTAGAGATTCATTCAATTAAGTTACGCCATGATTGGTAAAAGAGGGAGGATAGATTAAGTAAGATGATCTTTTTGTTCATAGGTGTGATTTCTCGTAAACATGTTTATGAAGCATTATGTCTTATACCTTCTTGCTTTTGAAAACTTCTACTTGTTTACTTAATTCGGTGGTGTTTCTAGAGGGAAGCATAAGACTAAGGGATTATAAATCTAATATGCCACTGAAACTGATGATCTAAAAAATATCCTGGAACCATGGAAGGAAAGTTGATTCCTAGTATCTTTAATCAAGTCCTTAATCTAAAATTAAGTTAAATGCCCCGCAGAGAACAGAGTCAATATGGAATTTTCAGCATCATTAACGAAAAGAAAGTAGACTGCCATCAAAAGAAAAAGAAAAGTACATGAAGTCGTCAAGTTAATAAACTTCAGAGAATTTCTAATGGAAATAATGGTTTCGTGTTTACGTAAATATAAGAAATCTTACGGTCTGACTAATAGAAGGGTTGTTAATGAAAGCAGCTTTTGAGGCTTCATACTTCCTACTAAAGTATTCATTCTCTTGCTGTTGCTGTTGTTTTTGCTGTTCTTCTTTATCCTTCACTTGAAAAGGCTGAACTGGCACGACACCATCGCTTCCATTGTCTCCCCGATGAGTGCATTGTAGTTGCTGCAGATTGTTTTGATCTTGGCACTCATGCTTCGTGCATGAGTTGTACTCCATACCAAAGGACTCATCTAGCTCCTGAACATATGTGTGTCCACTATTCATCTGGTTGTCATGGTTATCAGGCTCAAGTAACAACCAAGAATCTATCTCATCTTCATCTGCTTCATCAATTGTAGGAGCAGTGACTTCCTTTTCAGTGTCAAACATGGGGTCTGGCAGATAAGTACTCGAGGGTGCAGTGAATAGATCTGAGAAAGGAGGTGCGGGGACCCTAGCATGGTGGTGGTGGGCTAGGAAGTTGGCCAGGTGTTTATCAGCATCACAACTGAGGCGGAGAGATGCAGCATCAATGTTGCAGGAGAAAGCTGCTTGTCCATTCTCACATGGAGCGGAAACCCACACGCGCTCATGTGGTAAGGCCATGGAATTGTACGCATGAACACGTTCATCGCAGCTGTCACAGAAGTAAGCTAAGTGAGTGTGGCAGTAGAGTGTACTAACTGCTGCTTTACAAGTGTTACAAGTACGCATCCAATCACCCGGATAGCCATCTCCATCTCCACTAGAATTTGCATTCAACATAATTGTTTTATCAGGTACATGCTATATCTGAAATTTGTTTTGTACGTGTAGTTCAGTTGTTGTGAGTAGGAAGGGAAGGTGCGAAGTAGAAAATGGTTGAGTGAGGCACTGCAAGTAAGAATGTGAAGGGAAAGCAAGAATCCAAAAAGTGAAAACTTTCAGGTTTACTAGTGGCTGAAAGAGGTTTCCATATGATCTTGTGGCCTAGCTGTGTTTTTCAGGTGGGGCAGGGAATGGGGTGAAGGTTCTTGTGGGGTTCACACTTCTTCACTTTTTGTAATCTTTATACACGTCTGATTTTTAGGCTATAACAATTTACTGCTCAGTATAGGATCTGGGAGAAAGTTGATATAGCTGGAAATGAAAAGAATTTCTCGTGGTAGATGTTGGCAGAGAATTATAAAGAGCAACCAAAGCAATAGAAAAGTCACAAAGATTCAATGTTCAATATTAAGGTTACTTACCACTTCTCTTATATGTATGCTGAACCATCAAGAGACAGAACATAACATGGTATCGAACAAGTGATGATCATATACACTTGATTGAAATATCTTTCAACCAAGTAATCTTCCCAGGTAACATGTAATGTACATGTACTTTTGGTCCCGATGTGTTGGGACAATTCTATTTCAAAATCAATAATGGTTTCAAGCAAGCCCTTTCAAGCCTCGTTGCTGTTTGAAGGATTACATTAACGCGTTTTTAAGAGCATATGTTGAAGGAAAACTATCAGTACCGTGAAATATTTTTATATGTATGAGTGCTTGCATTGCATCTCGTGTTGCTTGCGATATTTACAAATATTCCATTATAGTGTCATATGTACGTTCATTACTTTAAAATTTAGGATGTACTATCCCCTGGTTAAGATTGAGTGGGACATGGTTTTGACTTTTGAGGCCATCTAAAGTGGTTTTTTTTTTTTTTTTTTTGGGAGGGGGGGGGGGGGGGGGGGTTTCTATTGAAGCACTTGATAGTTTCATTTTAGAAACTGCTTAATTAAGCAATTGTAAACTAATTGATTTCTATTTTGATATATAGGGACAAAGTTCCTGTGGTGCGTCAACCTATGAATTCAGAAAATGGAGTCCCCTGAAAGTTGTCTATGAACTGTACACGGATTATGTATTGAAGAATTCCTTTCAAGAGATGGATGCATGCGAACACTTTGACATCTTTCTAGCACAGGCAGTTAAGGATCATGTTGCTCTGTTGTGGCAATAAAAGGAATTTAAATAGTCTCTGTGTGGGGAAAAAGTCATTCTCATCTCTAGGGTTTCATGCAATAATCCATTCCATCTTTACTTTTTAACAATAGGTCAAAACATTCTTCTATTAACTCACCGTTAGTTGAATATCGTTTGTTAGTAATTCATTAAGGGTAAAAAAAGATTTTCCATCAAAGAAAAAATTAGAAAAATAAATAAAAGTTAACATATAACTAAAAATAATTTTATCTAATCCCACTAAATAGAAAATACTGAAAAAGATGAAAAACGTTTATTTCAAGCAATTCTTTTTTCACTTCTTTCTATTTTGGTAGTATGAAAACCATGTAAACCCTAGATCTAAGTACCAAAAATATCACAATTTTCTTATTCATATAAGTATACTCTCTAATTGCAATGTAAAATGGCTTGAATTGAGTTGAAAATAAAGAATATATTCAGCACATGCAAGCACATAAAAATTGGTAGTATTTTTGAGTTTTTCTTCTAATGATTTAAAGATATTGGGTTAATTACAGTTTGTTCTTTATGACAATTATTCAATAGTTATATCAAACTATATCATCATTGATTTCATTTTAAAAAAAAGTTAATAAATTTTGAATACTTTGTAGTGTTATTTAATTGCGTGAAAAAAATTATTTTAATATAGTTTGTATTACTTTAATGAAAAATCGTATTTTATCCCCAATAAATTACTAGTTAACTGTTTTACATTAACGGTAAGTTAACGGAATGATATTTTAGGTTAGTTTTTGAAAAATAGGGATGAAATGGACTATTGCATTAAACTTTGGGGATGAAAATGACTTTTTTCCCTGTGTATGTGTGTCTACATGTATATAATATTACAATAGAGATTTATACACCTCAACATTGCTACATATACAATGAGATAGTTGCCATTTGATGATCAAGTTCATTTCTTGCCATTCATACATGTTGGTCTGTAGCAATGCATATTGCAATATCACGAATCATATCATGCAAAAAAATGAAAAAAATGATAATTGTTAGTAATATTGTCAAGCAATATACAATAAAGTGTTCGATTGGTGCACCGATGCATGTACCCAAGCTTGTGCTTCGTTCACCTTATTTTTACCAAAGTTTCACAAGGCGTCGCACTATACCCTATTATATACATATGCCTCATGAAGGTGGGAATAGTTAAAAAAAACCCGTGAAGGATAAAACCACATATCTACACTATTTTTTCCTCTCAGGATTTCTTCTTCTCACTATTCCTTTTTCACAGTTTCTTCCTCTCATGGTTTCCTCTTCTCTCACCATTTCATCTCTTACCTCCAATTCAAAGGTTTTTGATAAAAATAAACTCTTCAAAACGTGTATTATCAAGTGGTGGATAAGGCATGTTTGAAATGCAACCATTTTGTATGCTTAGGGTTTGATTTGATTTTATTACAAGTATATTTGGTAATGATTTATGAGTTTTAATAGTACATTATTCTTTATTGTGCTTGCACACACACACACTATTGCATAAAATATAGGGATTTGAGACCTCAATTTATGTTATAAGTGATTAAAAAATCAGTACAAGAACAAGTTGAGTACAAAATCAAGTACGTCGAGTAAGAAGTGAATTAAGAAAGATGAGTAAGTCGAGCATCTAGTCGAGTTAGAAGTTGAGTAATTATATTAAATAAGTTGTATATTAAGTCGAGTAAGAGTCGAGTAATTTTCAAAACTAGGTGAGTAAATATCAAGTTTTTGTAACAAGTCGAGTAAGAGTAATGTAATTTTTTTTAAAAAAGTTGAGTATAAACTCGAGTAAGTCGAGTAAGAAGTGAAGTAAGGGAGTTGAATAAGTCGAGTATTTAGTGGAGAAAGAAGTTGAGTAAATCTATTAAATAAGTTGACTATTAAGTTGAGTAATTTTTAAAACAAGTCAAGTAATTTTTTAAATAAGTTTAGTAAAAGTCAAGTAAATTTTTTGAATAAGTTGAGCAAGAGCCGAGTAATAAGGTCGAGTAATAAGGTCGAGTAAGTCATTTAAAAAAGTCAAGTAAGTTAATTAAATAAGTCAAGTAAGTCTTGCAATGTAATTTTATTTAACTATTTCAATAAAAAAAATTTGCTAAATTTTTTTAATGATGATAGTGTCTTCACTCGTCAATGGCAATTGTACGTGCGCCTATCCGTTTAATGGTGAATGGACATAGGAATATAGTGAATACAAATTTACCAATACTCAGATATGGATATGAAAGTGCCACATTTAACTAAATTTAAGCAACTGGTCGAAAGAGTTGCACAAGTTATTTCCATTGACCGTTCTAAATAACATGAAGTTCAAATTCAAAACATCGTCAGAGCCTTTGCCACCTATGGAAATTTTGAATGATTCTGATGTAGAATTTTTTTGGAAGAAGATAGTAGCGGTTTTAGAAATCCTCTCTGCATCACTTATTAATATAAAGTAAATATTGTCAAGCCTAACGGCTATGTGAGAAAAGAGAATAGTCTCACTGTAACACACCCTTTTATGAAAGGAGTCATTGTTATCTAATTATTGGTTTATCAACCTCCCAACATGTAGTTGAAAGAGTCAATATAGAAGATGATGGTTTTATTCTTAACCTTTTTGGCAGTGGAAATGAATTAGAAAAGAACTTATAGCCAACACTCAAAGTGATGTGCAACATGAACCAATTAAGGTCTATTTTAGTGTGGACATTATCAAATATTGAAGCAGCAATTGATAGTCTTCTAGTGTTGACTGTAACTCACCACGCACTAGTAACAATTGTTTTTTGAGACTTAGTTTTATGGAAAGACACTAGTAATTAATGTGTTCATAATTTATCTATTATTTTAATGCTTCTATAACTTAATTTTATGTTAAATTATATTTTATTATATTAATTTTATTTTAATTTTTATATTTTGTCATTGTAGGAATATTGGGAATATTCATGAAAAAAGAAGCTTAAAGAGGAAAGAAATTAGAATATAATAGAAATAATATGAAAGAGTAAAGAAAGAGAAGAAAAAGTCAATTGGCTTTTAAACGGCAAGCTTACAATATAATAAAGGAAGCAAATATTTTGGCATTGTTTGAAAAGGATATTCACGTGGATGGGCTTAAAAGGTGACTAGAATTGCTTTTGTTTTATCCTTTTTAATTAAGGATTCGTGGGGCAGCAAGTGAAGAATTAGTTTTCAAAGAGGAATATGGCAAGCACGTGATGGGCTTTGTTTTCAATTCTAATGGGCTTAGGAATGAAACAGGCGGCAACTTTAATCATTTCCATTTAAGGATTTGGAGAGTAAACATTATAAAAGAGATAAAGAGAGCAGCCGCAAGTTTTGAGGAAGATCGAGAGTAGGAGGAATAATTTGGAGCAAGAGGAGGACGCATAAATTTTTGAGTTTTTCTTTTTTTTTTCTCTATTATTTTGTTTGAATGTTTCTAATTAAATTAATGGATTCTTTTTATATTCTCATGAACTAATTTATTTACTAGGGCTACGATGTAGCCTAACTATGAAGATTTAATTCTATAAATCTATGTTATTTTTAATTAATTATTTCATGATTGAGTGTTCATTATTGTGCTTAATACTTTTGAATATCTGGCCAATATTTGAATGATTTGAGGATACATAATGAGACCGAGAGGAGATTTATGTATTTTTGCTCTGTGTAATGGATGCCATGAATTGAACGAAAGACACAGATGTGCCAACGTGATTCGTGCAGTTTTATCTAAGAATTTCCATAGAACTTAATGAATCTTTGCATATTTAAATTCACATAGAGATATAGTGGGTTGATATATGGAGATATTTTTGATATTACTCGAGAGAGGATATTGAATAAATTAAGAAAATTCACTGTCAACATGGGTAATAAATTTTAATAACATAGATGGAGGATTAAATTGGATTGGTTATGGTGAAAACGGATGTCCTAATGTCTTAATCTCTTGGTGATTTCTATTACTGCCTACATCTTTATTTAATTTTTAATTAGTTTATTTTATTTAATTTTAATATAAATTCGCTTATTCGATTGTTCAAATAAATTAGGGTTAGAATAATTTCAGTAACTAATAGGATATACAATCTCTGTGGGACGATACTCTACTCTTCATTATATTACTTGTGCCGACTAGTACACTTGCTAATTTACACAACAGTAATAATTGATAGTCTTCTGGTGTAGTAATTCAATATGCATGAATGATTCATTCGTTAGCATCGACAATTTCGCATCGAACAAAGTTGGCAATGACAACGATGGATTTATGGAAAGACATGTAATACAAATTCCTCGAGGATCACCTGAAAACTCTTGTAAATTGCTTCCTTAATATGTACAATGCTTGAGAAGAAGAATCCCAGAACCCGAACTATCCTTGAGATTGATGACACAAATCACTTCAAGTACTTTATCATGGCAATAAGAAGTTCTTTGAGAGAATTTGTTAACATATATGTTTTCATAATGTTGATTTTAATGATAACAAATAAAATTGAGAATGATTAAGCTTTTTAAAAGCTCAAATTATTTTTTATACATTTTAAATAAACCATTATTTTCACATTATAAAGGTTTTATATTTAATGAAAAATAATTTTATAAAATCAGTTGTTTTTCAAATTTATAGTCTAATTGAAAGAGTTTTGAAAACTTTGAAATCAACAAGTATTGCTTAGAATTATGGAGAAAGACTTATTTGAAAAGTTTCGTAGCGTTTTGGGCGATATCATAATTGTAAAAAGTTTTGGGAATAACAAGCATTATTTTCAAAACTCTTTCAATTAGACCATAAACTTGAAAAACAACCAATTTTATAAATTCATTTTTACATTAAATATAAAACCTTTATAATGTGAAAATAATGATTTATTTAAAATGTATAAAAAATAATTTAAGCTTTTAAAAAACTTAATCATTCTTAATTTTGTTTAGTATCATCAAAATCAACATTATGAAAATATATATGTTAACAATCTCTCCCTTTTTAATGATGACAAAATTTTCATGTATTTAAAGAAAGATTGCACAAATTGCTCCCCCGAAATGTAAGTTCCCCTTACAATTTGAGCTTAAACGATTAATTATTCTTGATCTTGTTTGTTATTATCAAAATCAACATTATGGAAACATATATGTTAACAATTATCTCTCTTTTTTTGATGATGACAAACTTTTCATGTATTTAAAAAATGATTGCACAAATTACTCCCCCTAAATGTAAGCTCCCCTTACAATTTGAGCTTAAAACATTAATCATTCTTAATTTTGTTTTGTTATCATCAAAATCAATATTATGGAAACATATATGTCAATAGCATTTTCTTCTTCTATTTGGTCAGTTATTAGAGTTAATGGTATGTTTCTCTAAGGAAAATATAAAGGAATCAAATACGGTAATAATCATATTTATCCATTGGCTTTTGGTGTCAGTGATAGTAAGAATGACGCATCTTGGTCGTGGTTTTTCACAAAGTAGAGATAATCAAATAGGGAAGTTCAAAATTTGATTTTCATGTCTGACTAGGCTTGGCAATTTGACCCGACTCTATTTTTAGACCGATTGATCTGACCCTAATTTTAGGGTTTTAACCCAAATTTTTGCGTTTCGAGTCGGGTTTGAGCCAAAATTTTTAGGCCTGAACAAATTTCAGGTCAGGGTCAGGCTTAAGCCGACCCGACCCTATTTATAAAAAAAAAATTGTTTTTCATGTTGGATTTTGGAATTGATTTGTGTGTGGGGTTAAAATGGTTGTGGAATTGAATTGTGTTTTTTTAATTTAATCACATTGTGTGTTTTTAAAGTTGGATTATGGAATTGAATTTAAAAAATTATTCCTATTATTTGGTAGTTTTTTGAATTATTTTGTGATTAATTATATTGTACATTTTGCCTTTGTTTTGTTAATTATTTTAAATTACAAAAGATATTGACAAATTTAACTTGCCTAAATTATTGAATTAAGGTGCATGTATAGAAGAAAACATTAAAATAACATGAATATAAAACAAAACATTAAAAAGTAGTTCTTACATTAAAATAATATGAAAAGTATTTCGGGTCTGACCTAATCCTAACTATAAAATGGTCGGGTTCATTTAAAGTTGGGTTTCAAATTTTTTTTGATCGAGTCGGGCTAGGGCTTGGCTAAGCCCGAGCCCGACTCGACTTTTTGCCATTCCTATTTCTGACTATCATCCAAATATTAAGAAATGTACAGTTACTATATTCTCAAATGTTATTTATAGGGTTTGTACGTACCACTTAAAGCAAAACCTTAGTGCTCACTTTAAAGACATTGATGTTAGTAGTATATTCAAAGCGGCTTCAAAAGCATATCAACTAACAAACTTCTCATATTATATGTATGAGATATATAAGCTTAGCGAGGCAATTGAAAAGTATCTCGAGGAAGTGAGGATTGACAAGTAGACATGTTCGTACTTCGACGAGCGACGTTATAATATTATCAATACTAACATTGTTGAATACATGAATGAGATTCTAAAATATAATCAATTGTTACCTATTCATAAACTAATAGATAAGATAATTGACAGACTATGAAAGTGGTTCTGTAACCATCGAGAAGAGATAGTGACTACAAATAGTCTACTGACAACATGGGTAGATAAGGTAGTGGGAGATAGACAAATTTGTATTAGCTTATTGTCAAAGATGGTGATATTGATGAGGGCATGTGGACATGTTGGAAAAAACTTGCATTTGTCGAGAATTCTAACTCGAATAATTACCATATGTACATGTTGTAGCAGTGTGCAAACCTAAGGATTTTTCAGTCTATGATTATTGCTCTTATTATTCAAGTTACATAGGTGTTAGCAAATTCTAAAACCATTTACCATGTTGGTCCTCAAGAGGGATGGGTTGTTTCTGGTGATATATGTGTCCGCAAAATATCCTCTTCTAGAAAAGCGGTCAAGTGGACATACAAAGAATAATAGAATACCATCGAAGGGTGAGAAAAAATTACCTTATAAATGCACTCGGTATGGTGGTTATGGACACAATCGACTCAAATTCATTACGCCAATGTGGCTACATGAGAGTGACCCGTTGTTTCAAATTTATATGCAGTGCAAGTGAATTAATTCTTTGTATTCATTTATGTTTGGCCATTAATTTATTCTTTATTTATTTCCTTAATGTTGTTTAAACATGCACTGAATTTAACATTGTGTCCATGCAGGGTTTGATGGAGGATTGTAAATAGTATGTCATATTTAAAGGGTGGTATAATGGAATTTTTGCATCAAGGCTTAAGTGTTTGGAGCAACTGAAGAATTATCCTAGGGATGACAAAATTCGAATCTGGATCCTCATTGAAGTTTTGATATCCGGATCCACATCCAGATCAGGAAAAAAATGCAAATCTAGATGCAAATAATATCCACATAGATTGTGGGTAGATTTTCTGGATATCTGGATCCGCATAATAATAAATTCAAATATAATTTTAAATTTAACAATTTACCTAATAATATCAAATAAAATCTAATTATAATTCAACAATCAACAATTCAACATAAATAACATACAGTATCACTATAAATTTATAAATAAAGTTTCACAATATAAATCAAACATAAAAAATAAAAAAATATATATATAAGGTAAACTGACTATTACAATAGTCTCTAATTATTATTATTACTTTTTAGTTTCTTAATATATTTTTCAAAGCCAATGAAGATTATAGAGTTAATTATGCTTATGCATATTAAATAAATAATTTAATAATAAATAATGTGGATCTAGATTTCCAAATGCACTTGCATTTGGATCCACAAGGATCTTAGATTTTAGGCTTCGGATCCACACTTTTTAATATATGAATCTAGATTTTTCTAGATCCAGATCTTTGTGTATGCGGGCCGAATCTAAATTTTCTTGTCATCTCTATACTATCTTGAATCATTATATAAGGATTTCCATACTGAAATTGTATAAGGATGAATTTGCTATTTGTTATGAGATGAAAATGTATTTAATGTTTGTTGGATGTTGTAGATACTTTTTTATGGTTATTACATATCTTGATAGACGATTACAAACTGATAAAGTCAAAATCTGAGTATACTCAATTTTTTACCCGACTTAATTAAAGAAGAATTTTTCATTTCAATTTAGGTCTAGTGTTCTCGATTAGTTACCCAACCACCATGCAAAAATCGAGAATTTCCGCTGAATGGATACTCGAGGCAGGTTTCATTAAAGTTGACAGTCCTGAACTCCTTACTTGACTTACATGACAAAGTCGAGAAATTTTGCTGAATGAATATTGGGCCAATGTTACATTGAAATTGAGTATTCTCTACTATTTACCTAACTTCGATTAGGGATGGCAAAAAGTGGACTTTAATCGAAGCATGAGGGCCTGGACCGGGCTCAAGTTTTATTTATTTTTAAATTTTTTTAAAATTATTGTAAATTTAAAATAAATTAATGATCAAACAAGTTATTATAATTATAGATAAACTAAAGAAAATGAATATTTCAAAGTAAAATAATAAATAAAGCAAATGAAAGCTTATAAATTTAATTTTCTTTAATATTAGATTCTCTAATTCAAATAATCTTTTAATTAATTAACACAAAAATAGAGTTTAGTATCATAATTTTATCTTTTTTAAATTATCATTGCTTTGTAAATTAAGAATTTAAGTTTTTTTTTATTTTTAAGTTACTTTTCAATTTTAATTATAATATTTTAATTTATAAACTTATTTTTTTGAAAAATAGTGCGTCTGGGCTTTTTTTCTTAAGCCCTTGTTTAGGCCCTCATGTGTGGGCTTTTTTGCCCACCCTAACTTCGATGAAAGAAATCAAATATTCTCGGCTATTTATCCAACTTTGATGAGAGGAGAGTTTTTACTCAACATTAGGCATGATTTAGTTTAAATCGAGTATTCGTGACTATTTATCCCACTTCGATGAAATAAAAGAATTTTTACTGAATGAATACTTGAGCAAAATTATATTGAAGACGAGTATTCTCCACTATTTCCTAACTTAAATGAATGAAAGAAAAGAATTTTTACTGAATGAATACTTGAGCAAAATTACATTGAAGATGAGTATTCTCCACTATTTCCCTAACTTAAATGAACGAAGTTGAGTATTCTCAGTTATTTATCCATCTTCGACGAGAGGATAAATTTTGCTGAACATTGGCGATAGTTCAATTGAAGTCGAGTATTCTCGACTAGTTACTTGACTATGATTTAAAAAGCCGAGAATTTTTTGCTTAATATTAGGCATGTTCAGTCGAAGTCGAGTATGCTCGACTTCTTATCGGACTTAATTAAAAAAGTACAGAATTTCTCAAAGTACTTAATGCTAACTAAACAAACAAAAAACAAAAAAATTTAACTTAATAAATTTGCACATCCATAATCCTGAAAGTCAGTTCAATGATCATAAGTCCAATGACCATACAGAACGTTGTAACCTTCTTAAGGTTTTAATTAACATTATCACAAAAGCTAGACCATTGTTAATACAAAGCTAACTTATTGTTATCCAAAACAAAACAATCAACTTGTTATCATTATCATTCGCATTCATCTATCAACTTCTTCTTAGTAAACAACCATGTAGAAACTTGTTTCTAGTATCCATTTAATGGTTGCTTGTGTGGAATGTCACTTGGAATGATTTGACCATTTACAAGCGCATCCAAGTAATGCATAACAAACACCCTACAGTCATTGCTACAAGAGATAGAAAGAAAGTTATAGTTAGTTTGACATCGCATAACTCAAAATACAATATAAGGAACGAAGACAATATTTTTTACATGTTCTTTTATTGTGGGGTGTCTAAAGCTTGCATGGCTTTCCACTAATAAGTTAGACAATTATCGTCAGAACATGAATCGTACCATGATATCTTACCTTGAATCAGTGATGTCATAAATACAAATGGAAAGAACTCATTCTCAAATGTAGTATAACTTATATAATAGAACATTGAGTCATATGCAAAAATGATCTCCTGTAGAAGGTTAAATTCTTCCAGTACTCAATGTTCTTACTTAGGATGAAAACCACTAAATGAAAAAAAAAATTATAGTCAACAAATCAAAAAAATATAGGCTACTTACTTTGGAAACATCTTTCCAATAAACAACAAATTTGATTTTTTCACCCTCATCATAATCAACAGTATAGTTCGTAGCATTATTTATCTAAACTTTGTCAGGGCTGATCACATAATCTGAATATAAATGCTACAACTTTTTCCAACATTATACATGTTTATAAATGTAATAAAAAACTTACTTGATATATAGTGTCCATTATGGCTCTTTGATGCATATCAAAAGATGAGGAGTTGATCAAAGTGTGTCACAGAGCATTAAAAAAGAATCTAAGTGCTAGAGGATAATAAACCAACTGTTATTATATGCATTATTTAACATATTCATTAAAATACTTAACAAAAATTATTATTGTGCTAGGTATTCATACTCTTGGTTTGTATAATCGGTGGAAGAAGTATTTATCTACATTGTAGAAAGGCCACCTTATAATTTAACTACGCATAAGAAGTAACAAATGTGTTATTACATATTAACATGAATAAATGTAATTAACACTTAAAGTGGAAGAGTAAAAGAAACACACGACTCCATTTTTTCATCATGCATCCAATCATCAAAATTTATTGGACCATTTGATTTAGATACTACATTCTTTCGTGACTTCTTACGAAGGCCAGTGTAAGGGGTTTTAACATACACTGATTTTTTTTGCATCCTTTTCTAAAGTGAGACTCAATGGAAAGTTTATCAATAATGTTAATTACATCAAGTACTAAGGTAAGAGCATCATGTAAAGGTGGCTATATGATGGATAAATACGACAAAATTTAGAATTCCCTACACAATTGTTGTCAAATGAATTTAAATTAATTGAACTTAATATTATAAACTTGAACATCAATTGTATCTCTGTCTTAGTTAAAAGTCATTGAGGTAGGAGCATCATATACATGCATTACAAATAAGTACAAAAAAAATTATAATTCATTATACAACTGTTGTCAAATGAATTTAAATCAATTGAATTTAATATTACAATCCTGAACATCAGTTTTATCTTAATCTATGTCAGAAACCACGAAGGTAAGAGCATCACCATGATGGTGACTGTATATGTAAAAATTAAAAAAATAAAATCATGACAATTCTTTTTAGCCTAATTAAATTTTGTAAACCTAATCAGTGAGACTATCTTTCCCTACATCAGAGATACTACAAACTCCTTGAGTAATTTCATCATTCTCTATACGTCTTTTGTAACCTTATCAAGCTTTTCTTTTTAAATATCAATTTTTTGCACTTTTTTTTCAATCTTGCTTAACCTATCATTAATTTTCTAAAATGTTGGAGTAGCATGATCACTTATGGAGATATAACAAGGCGGAGTGACCTATGACCATGTTTTAAGATATACTCTTAAGTTACTTTGATAAGTCAAAATCTAAAATTGCCTTCAAAGAAATCAATTGACTTATAGTTTTGCTTCTTTTTTTTTAGTGTTGTGGTCTTCTGAAAAGCAAATGCATTAGGTGACATAGGAAAAAGTCATGCTTATCATCAATAATAGTTGCGTGCTTATCGTATGTAACAAAATATGGTTCGTTGTTAGACTTATCCTCACTCACAATATAGGTTTCGCCACACTCTTACTTCCACTCCATTTTCAAAGCTAGGAACTATTGTATGTAAGGTTGTGCAATCTCATTACTTTAATTGCTTCTAGTGGCATGCAAAATCGTCACTACCGTAAGCTATATAATATAGATGTTAATAAAGTTACACTAACAAAGTACTCATGTTTTAAACAAAATAACTTATAATAATACTTTAAACTAAATAAATGTGAAATACTTACGGTGTCTTTCTCTTTCAAGGATTTACTTATTACATTAACCAGAATCTTATTCTTACAAAACCATTTAAGAATTCTTAGAACCTTCAAGTCACCTTGTTCGATTGTAAAGTTTTTGTTGAATTCAACAATGATCTCATATGTCCTCAACTATAATGTTATAAGACTATATCAATATCAAACGAAATTCATGTATTTATCATAAGAAAAAAATTAAATAAGCATCCTCACCTGAAAGGCAAATAGGATCCAATGAACTAGATCTTTTGCTTCTCCATTTAATTGTGTTCTTCAAACTCAACATTGTTGTCTTGAATGACCAATGACTCGAAGGATAACTATTAAATTCCTTAAAATTAACTAATAGACGAATATAGAGGTCGTTAATTTTATTTATGCTTTTTTCGCAGCAATACAGATTCTATAAAATATAATATGGTAAACTTTACAATTGAGATATCATCATTAGACTAGACTTTTGAAAAAGCGTTTTGCAATTGCATTTGTGAAAACTCACGATTAACCTTCATGAACACATCACATACAATATCACCATTGTCTTTCTTATGCACTAAAAAAATCATGTTCTTTGTGGCATTTCAGTCCCATTATCAAGGCAAACTCTAGCATAGAAAATTTGCACTCTTTTTGTCCTGTTTTTAAGTAGATTGTCTTATCAGTTGATCTTGCATACCATAATAATAATGCTTGAACAATTTGACGGAGAATTGTAGATCTTGAAGGTACACGAAATGACCAAAGCATGTTTCCTTAAACATTTCATATTGTTGCATCGTGAGATATTCCTTTACAAGTAAAAGCACCCTCAATAATGACATATTAGACACTTTCTCTAAAAGTGCATTCTGATCATCGTTATTTGCATTATCATTGAATGTCACAATATTTTTAGAATGTGGTCTAGAACCTGCATTATCAAGGAAAAAAAAGGTTTTAGCTAGAGGTTAAATAGGTTCATAAACTAATGAGGTTGATTTGAATTCTAAACTACATAACAACTTCGTTTTTTCAAGACAAAAATAAATCTATTTTATGTTGTTTACTCGTAGTTTTGATCAAATAAATAACACAAGTTTTTAAATCAACAACAACTAGCCCCACTCTTGCTTAACCAGGACACTGAAAAGAATTAACTACTAAAAAGTAAAGGGAAAAATAGTTGTTTCAGCCTACTCTTCTCTTTATTCATATCAAAACCTCTAGATTCTTGGTGGAGGTTCGTAATAAGCCATCCAACGATATTCTTTAACCAAATTCCTCATTGTTTGCCCAACAATCGGTCCATACTTTCCATTCTTATCCCCATCCAAAACCTGCAACCTAGTTTTAATTGTATCAAGTGGCATTGCAACCAAAGTCGATACACCACCAGCCATGGTTGTGCTCACTCCCTGAAATGACATCATAGTTTTTTAATCTGCCCTAATCATCATCATATTACCCTTGCCGTCACCATCTTTCCTGCTCAAGAAGCAGGTGCCGTGCAGACCTCAAAGGCCATCTCAATACACTAGTACCATCTCTAATGATTGGAATCAATTAGTCTGAACTCGAATAACCACCTTTCGACTTCAAATATAAAAAGTCCTAGCAAGTATACCCAATTCATTTTAGGTACAAAAAAAAATCATTTGTCTATTTTCAACATCAATAAAAACTAATAATTTTATTAAAATCACCAATTAATCTTCTTATTATTTTTAGCAAAAACTCTAAAATTTTTCATTAAATATTTGAAGCAGAAAGAAGAATACCAACAATTACTTACATAGTAACCAATGATAGATCCAAGACGAGGCTGTGGTGAGACCAACAAGGCGGTGGTGACAGCAGAAGTGGTGATCATTGATCGCAAGTTGTCTTGCTTTTGTTCACAGAGTTTTTCTTTCTTTTTAAGTTTTTGCTCTTGCTCGACTTGCTTCACTTTAGGATATGAGTCTAGTTCTATGAGGATTTAATTGAGGTTATTTTTGTGTTTTCTCTGATTTTTTTAAATACATATGTGTAAAATTAAAAAGTGTTATAATTTGAGTCATATATTGAGTATTTTGGAGGGAATGGTGTATATCCCACACAATTTCCCCCTTTTATTATCATGCTAAGCTAAGTTTTGCCCCATCAATTACTACGGATTTAACTTCGCTACTCTTCATATATGATCAGCTGCCTTAAATAAGCACCATGCTACTTCCTTCAACTGATAAATTTTGTTGAGAATCCATCTTCTTCGACAAAATATTATATTACTTTACATCCTTTATGATCATTTCCTAACAAATTCTTGAAAACATTTAGAATCTTTGTGATCATCTCTTAACGAAATCCTCAAAAAGAGTAAAAACTAAATATAGTATCCTGTATGGAAATATAGTTTAAAATGAAATATACCTTGCAACCATAGACTGATTTCCGGATACACGACAAATTTTACTTGTAAATGTCCTGCTTCAGGTTCTTTTTCTAGGATCATCTTGCCCACGCCTCCCATTACCCACTCACTAGTGATGTTCCCACTAATCAAGCCACTGCTCAACATTCGTTTCAATATCTTCCCCTTTTTTTAGCATGCCAACAAGCCAAAGTCTGCGAACTTGATGACCTTATCAAATCTGCTAAAAGATTAAAAAAAAATCATGTGAATCAACCTGTGGCGTATCCTCGATGTCTTTTGGTCATTTAAACAAATAGTTGATAATGTTAATGCTGCCATCATTTTTCAAACCTGTAAGAACCCTGAAGCTCTCAGTGGTAGCTTTAATGATGATTATTCGATAATCTGGCGGTGGTCACATGTGGTAATAAACCTGACGATATGTTGGTGCAGGAGAGAGTACGTGACGTTATTGTTTGTTTTACTTTCTTCTTGTTGCCAGCGGTTAGGATTAGGGTTAGGAATAACCGCCAACCCAGCCAACCAAATAATTAAAATGACAAATTTTAATTCATTGTTAAAATTATGCAAATAACAATTTATTCACATTTTTTATTCAAAACATTTGGGAAATTGAGAATATTTTTGTCTTATGAATAAAAGAATGGAGGTAAGTTGATAGTTTGATAATTTTAAGATACTGAAGATTTTCATTCTAAGTGAGATAAATTAAAATTATTTAATTTGAGTTACGAAAAGTTTAATGCAACTTGATTTTTATTTTTTTGTCTTTTAATTTTTAAAGATTTCGGTTTGGGCAAAATTGGTTTGAGTGAGGTTCAAATATGAACTAAAGGATATAAATTTACTTTTACAAAATCAATTAATTAATTGACAGTTGCATAACAACAATATGAGAACTATAATATAATACATAAATAATGTCTGAATTCATAATGGACATTTTGGTAACATAAAATTTTATTCAATTAAGAGTGTTTGAAGTATATTTTATAGTGTAAATAGTTTCACCATAATCTTATAATTAATTTTATATAAAATAGTCTGATCATAGTACATTGTTAGAAGGTTTACGAGTACAATCATATGAATTAGTTGAGACTGTTGTTTGGAAATGGTTTTTCTAGTATTTCCTCAAAAGGAAAAAAAAAATTAAATCTAAACCGAAGTCAACATGAGTGCCAGCGAACCCACCTGGCCACCTTGACTAATTTTTTTAATTTTTAATTGGTTTTTCTTTTTTAATTTTTATTTAATAATTAAAAAATAAAAATCCAAAAAATTTAATCCCTTGCTTAAAATGTGGAGTGAAGTTGGAAAATGGCTTTGATGCCATCTAAACTGTTTTTTTTTTTTATTTAAGCACTTAATTGTCATTTTCAAATCCGCTTTTAATTAAAGAGACATTTTACATCAGCACACCTATACTTACACCTGCAATGGCTCTTTTTGTGCATTTGTTATTTTTGGTGTTGATTTTAATGTGCTTCCTTCTATATCGCAACTTGATTTCATGCAATGCTTAAAGGATAAATTTTGAAATACAGGAGCAAATACAACTAATAAAATGTATGTATGACATACATATTTAAAATTAATATAATCATCTCTTACATAATAATTTAGAATAAAAATTTATTTAGTCATTATATTTTAAGATTAGTATCTATTTAGTCTTTGTATTTTTTAAAATACCTCAAAACATCTCTGCTGTTAAAGTATTGATACCACTACCGTTACTTCTTATTTCTTTTGGTTTACTTTTACAATACTATTATTTTATAATAATTTTTTGTTTGGACATTAATAAAAAAAAAATAGCCATAAAAAATTATATTAACATTTTTACAAGCATCATTTACACACTTGATAGTTTACATACAATTTTTGACAATTTAAAATTAATATCAATTTTTCATTTTTGTTTTTTAAGATTAAATTGGTAATTTAATTAGTTTCTTTTTATTAATGTCCAACCAAAAAAATTATTATAAAAAAATAATATTTTGAAAGTAAGTCAAAATAAATAAAAAATAACGGTAAGCGTATCAATACTTTAACGATGGAGATGTTTCGAGGTATTTTACAAAATATAAAGACTAAATGGACACTAATCTTAAAATACAGAGATTACATAAACCTTTACCCTAATAATTTATTAAAATAAATATATACATATTATAATATAATATAATTTACTTGTTGTATAATTGAGATAATATCTCTATCATATTCTAAAATTTCTCTATTAAGGTGTATTGATGGCTAAAGTTCTAAAACAATTTGTTACTTTGTTTATCCCCTGGGAATAGATTTTATCGTGTCCGTTTCTTCAAGAATTAAGTATCATTTGCATTCGGATGAGACTTACAGTCAGTAGCTGAATCGATTAAAATTGCAAACTTGTCTCATGATTTAATTAAAAAAAAATTAAAATATTCATGCATGTTTGTTTGCAGTGGAATCTCTAGGGTTTATTTTTGTGTGGAATTCAGGTTTTATTTTGAAACATCAGGAAATAAAAGATATCATCAATGAACACTAGACTGAAATACTCTGTATACGATGGACAGTTACAATCAAAGATTCAGACCACAGTTACAATCAAAGATTCAGACCTCCGACATTATTACTACATACACAATGAAATTGATCGACATGCTCATTTCTCGCCATTATGGCACATCACGTACCACCTCATGCTTAGAAAAATGATCATCATTAGCAGTAATACTGTTAAGTAACCATACAAGAAGTTTTTCGTCTGTGTATAGTTGAGCTTATGCTTCTTCCATCATCTTATTGATGCCTTGAAATAAACCCAAACCCATGCCGTAGTTTCACAAGTATAACCCTGTCATCTTCTTAAACAGGCACCAAAGCTGCTGCTTCATTTTCTTTATTCTCTCACCTTACATTGATCTAAAAATGAACAGCTAAGATTTCTCGATTAGATATCATAAATGGTGGATGATGATCTATAGCAACAAGCATGATGCCTGTGTGGACCCTAAATTGAATTCTTGGAGCATTCCTACGATATAAAATCTCTTAGGAACAAACTACATATGCAAAACCTTCACCAGTTGAGTCTCACCAACTTCAATGATACTTCCTCGATCACATTCCTTTTTGTGCACATATACGCGACTCAAGTTTCATCCTCAGTCAAATCTAAAAATAATTGGCTTAAAGCCAGTCAAAGTAGACTCTCCTATCACTACATAATACTGTGAAACCAAGACTTCTTTTCTCACTTGTTTGATCCGCATTCTTTCTTTGAAATGAAACACCAAACTACTTATTAGGTTGCTTCTTGTTGCGAATCCATCTTTCTTATCAATTTCATTTTAACTTTTGACAATCAACTTCACATCCCTCGAATATGACTCTTAGATCTAAGAATTCATAGAGATATTCTTCTCTTTCTTCAATCATTTACATTCATTCTTGGAAAAAAACATATCGATACTAATTTATTTGCGATTTCTCCTTGAATTTTTTTCGTTCATAACCCTAGAGATGTTTATAGAAAAACTACCTAAATAAAAAATATTTTTCTCAAATTGTGTATTCTTGCCCACGCCTCCTATTCCCCACTCATCAAAGATGTTGTTCACACCAATCAGCCATTGCTCAAAATACGTTTCAATATCTTCCCCTATTTTAAGGATATACAACACTGTGCTGAAAAGCCGTCGGCGGATTTATAAACTTAATGAATCTGCCAAAAGATAAAAAGATAAATCATGTGAACTAACCTGTGGCGACTCCTCAATGTCCTTTCGGCATTTCAACAAATAGTTGGCACACACGCAGCTCAAGCGCTTGCATGAAGGCCTCCTGGATTGTAAAAGCTGATGCCGCCAACATTTTCGAACTCGTAAGACTACCGAGGCTTTCGATGGAATCTGGTGGCAATCATATGTGATATTAAAGCTAGAGGATACGATGGTACAAAAGAAAGTATTTGTGGTTATAGCTTGCTTTGGTTTCTTCTAGACGCCGAGGGGCGGCGTGGGTTAGGGCAAAATAAAGTCTTTCACCCAACCTAACAAAATTATTGGCTTTTGAATAACGTAAATTAGCCCGATCTTATAAAGCTGGCTATTAAAATTATGGTTCTTTTTTTCAATTTTTTATTTTTAAATTATCTGCGGCACATGGGCAGCTTCCCTGTTATTATTAAAAGTCCACCTCAATTCATAAAAGAGTTTGAGGATTCTAAACATAGCCCGACAGTTACGGGCTTTCTTTTTGCCAAACCCTTGCTGCCGCGTTATTTCCAGCTCGTGGAGCACAGGGTAAAAACCCGCTGGGATTCGAGGATCGTTGCTTCCATATCACACCTCCAAAATCCCTGTGCTTCTAATAACACCTGTTTTCCATTTGAAAAATAGCACTTACCAAGTGCAGCAACATGTAGGCAAAGAAATTTTATATCTGGCGTTGTTAACAAGCATGCTCGGCTCAACACTATACTTTAAGAAGCTCTCATAAACATATGAACTAACGTATTGCAAATTATTCAAGGCCCTGTGAACAAAAATAAAGTGAACATATCATAAATTATAGTGGTTTTATTACACAACTGAATCTTTGTATGCAAGGAAACATCTAAACTTCAAAAAATTATAGATGACAAAAATTAAAATGGTTGCCACTGAACGATACACTTAACCACCAAATCCAAAGCACAACTGCTGAAACTACTTCAAAAGCAAGCATCTCAGCAACATCTAACAAGGAAAATCTATTGCTTTCACTTCCATTTCCACTTCTAACTATAATATATGTTGCAGGACGATTGTTTACAACTCAAATCTGCTTAGTCAACCTGTGTATAACTGAGAAAACTTTGAGATCAACTTGTCAACATGAATTACGATATCGTCAATGCGGGGGCGAACAGCAGGCTGGGGCTGAAGCATCCATCTCACAAATTGGTGGAGAGCATCTGGATATGGTGGATTAGGTCCCGCTGGCCATTTTATCTGTGCATTTAAAATGGCCAATTGTAGGCTTCCTCCAGATTCTCCAAGTGCATACTCAAATGGAGATGCTCCATACCTGGAAAGACAATATCAGCCACAAGCAACAGGAATAACTAATACAATGACTACAATTATGGACATCAAACAGATCCAACTTAAATAAAACAGGAGAAATGCTAGAATGACAAAAACAAGAATACAAAGTTTACGGATCAAATAGCCATGAATACCCCAATTAATCATGTATATGACAGAGAGTAAGAATAAATCAACAAAAAGCAAATGCTCAAGAGTTGAGTAGCATAGACTAATACAGTTTACGTCTGAGGTATTTTAATCCTGCTAAACACTGAAAAGTAATAATATGTACATTTATCAAGTCGTAAGCTAATAACTAGATTTGAAACAGTTAAAACTCTAAAACAAAACCAATAAAGTAAAAATCCAAGTACATGAGTCAGAACTCAGAAACAAAAACAGTATAATCTCAATTCAAGAATAATGAAAAACAAGTCCATATAGCTTCATGTCCTAGAGTTTCCTGCAAATTATTCTAGGACTTTCTTTGATTTGTATAACCATCAAAAACATAATGTGCAATTCAATATTTTTGAGTTAGGACACTTTCATGCATGAAACTTCTCACAATGTGCAGATGCATGTCGACAGATGTTTTTGCATTACATTTGATAGGACTCATACTTAAAGTTTTCTATACATGCAATAAAATTTTACTAACAAATAGAAATGAAAGCATAGAACTTGATATCTTCACACACCAATGTGACAGAATGTCCAACTAAACAGTTTCTCAATGTCAAAACAAGAATAATCACTGCAAAAGAGATGGATCAGTCCTCACATTATTGCGTATAATGTGCATCCTAGCGACCAAACATCAGTTCTCTCATCAATATCTGTATGACTCGGACAGTCCCACAGCTCAGGAGCTCGGAAAGGTGCAGAACAATGCTCAGCAGCCCATTCCTGCAAGAAAAACCACCAAAACCCCAATCATGAGCATGGTGGGGGATGCAATGAGTTGAAATCAAACGGAAGAATAAGCTTATATGTACAAGTCAATTAAAACAGAAAAACATTAAACAAGAATACTTAGAACAATATCTAGATTTCAGAATAAGCGATGACTATTAAGAAAAATGAAAAGAACAATAAGCACCTGCAACTGTAACGCCTCTGACCGAGAGCGAATTTGCTTTCGTGCAGGCCGAGCACTCCCAAAATCCATCAATATTGCAAGTGGTGGTTGCCCTTTTCTGCGGGTAATAAGAATATTACCAGGTTTGACATCATTATGGGCATATGGAGGCTCAAGACTGTGCATATGTTTGAGTCCTGCACAAATCTGTGGCAGCATTGTTTCTTAGTCATAGATAAGTTCCAAAGCTTTGTAGAATGCAAGAAGAGCCATATTTACATCTAGGAAGCATCACCTAATTCTCTTATCTGGCGCGATGTAGAAATTACAAGAAAAGCCACTTTTTTAGTAGAATTTTGTATTGCAAAAGGAGCTAAAATATGGCATTGCTATTCACCTGATAGAAAATTTGAAGAACATCTGAGGTAGAAAAGAATTCCTTTTTAGTTTGCATCACTTTGGCATGGTCCAGTAAAGTTCCATCCAGATGGACTGGAAATAACAAATAAGCTTCATGTTTCCATGATCCTTCTTGGTTGGCCTAACCGATAAAATTAAATCAATCTTATAAACTAAACATATGACCTTCATAGGGAGAACAATGAAATCATATAAGTAGAAGAAAGTTTCCAGCTCATCAAGGCACATAACACCATCTGTAATCAACCATTGTTAGCATTGGCAACATTAACAGGCTGAATTTATCCCAATATTATAAATAAGATGAGACAATAAGGTAAAGAGAAACTTTAGACCAGGCAGGAAGTTCCCTTTAATTACAGCATAAGCTGTATAAATCCTTCTGCAGTGGGCTTGCCTTACAGAAAATAAATACTGATTTTTTAGAAACTAAATTTGTCTTCAAGGAAAGTCATCAGTTTCGGCTCCAAATTTGGTCCAATGCCATGAAAACTTTGGAAGGATATGTGGGGGCTAAATGAATTAGACGTGCGTTTGTCTAATCTGCAGTGTCCTATATCATTACAAACACGAAGGAAATAATGCAAATGTAACATAGGCCTTACTTTGTACCTTTCAACACCAGCCACCGGCATGCAAAGGCAACATAAAGCACCAAAAATAATTCTATATGTAGGTAATTTGCAAGCTTCAGACCCATAAGATTCCATAGCATTTACATCAAACGCAACAGGTTAATATCAGTTGAATGAGTGCTTTATTACCTAAATTCTGCTTGAATAATGTGGAAAGCAATTACTTGTAAAGTACCTTCACAGCAATGATCGCATGATCAAGTAGCGGAAGCAGATTACGATGACTAAATAACGATGAAACACGAATCTCCTCCCGGACCATCTCAAGCTGTTCATTGTTCTGAATGAGAACTTTCTTCATTGCATAATTTCCATCATCTGCACGATAAGTAATCAATGTCAATTTCACACCTTGCAGATTCTAAATTAACTTTCATTGATAAAATGAATAGGTACACTTCCAGAGATTCAGATCACTTTTCCTTTCACTTTCATTTTCATTCAACAGCTACGAATCTTAAATAAATAAATCTCCAACTTACAAAAGACAATTGCGCATATCTAATTTCTCGAGATTCTTACAAAATCAAACTCTAAGACGTTATGATTCATATCTTGTTATTAAATGAAGTGCACTTCATTCTAAATTACGTAATTACAACAAATCAGTCAAAATTCACTCAAATTATACACAATCCGCGGCAGAATCCTCTCACATTCAAGTTAATGAGTACAGATCCAAAAGAACATAGCTTTAAGAAATTGAAATTTGAGAAAATAGTATGGAGGACGAACCGGAGAGATGAGAAGGATCTTTGACTTTATTAGCGAGGCCACCGGAGGCAGCAGAGGCGTCGGTGGTGACCATCTCCTTGACCAAATAAACGTAGGCGAAGCCACCCTCACCGAGCTGCCTCAAGATCCTGTACCGGTTCTCGTTGATCCACACGTCTCCTCCTCCGTTTACGGAGTCGTACAGCGCGTTCAGCCCCGAAAACGAACAACCCATCTCTCTCTATTTTTCTTTTACGAAACGACGAGAAAAAGATATAAAATAACTTTCAATTTCTCATTGTGGATCTCAGATTCGTTGAGAGGAAATAAGTTACTTCTGTTTTATTGTTTTTTTATTTTTTTCTGAATGGTGAATAAGTTACTTCATGTCAACGAGTTTCGTGATTCTGTATGTTATTAGAATTTACTTTATTTAAATTCTTTCTCGCTCGACGGTCGCTCGCTGGTTTACTTGCAAGTCTGGGTCGTGGCCTCGTGGAAATCGAACACGTTGCTTATTAGCTTTTGCCACTTCAGTTTTTCATGCATGCACCCCTTTGTTTGTGCATATGGAGTGGACTCATCAAAATATGCTATGTTTTAAAAACCGATGTACGACACACGTGGCAAGGTGGCCCACACGTACGGTCACGGATAGTCTTAAAAAATAAAAGGGGTCTCAAGAAAAATTTGCCTAAAATGAAAATTCTTCGTTATTGATTAGCCAAATACAGATCCAAATAGAGATTTTGTAAACGCCCTGCAAAGATAAACTATAATGGAATGTGCTACCTGCTTAGGATAAACGGGAACAAGAGGTAACAATTAGTTTTCCTTTGATTTTGCTTAAGCTTTATCATATGTTATTCAAGACACTGTTTGCCAATCAATCATCAGGATTCCCACAGATCTACTAACTGTCAAATGCTTAAATTCTGTCCTCTTAAAAACACACATGCTCAATCTGGAGATCAACGCTGCTGCCTCCGAGTTCACAGTTATAATTTCAGTATCTAATCAGTCTAGCTTCGCAGCATTTGTTGGAATGGCTGGTTGTTGTTGAGTAATGCAATGTATATTTCCACCTCCCAAAACAATTTCCCTTGCTCTTTCAATTCCTACCACCTGAACCCAACAGCCAATAGATAAGTTCGTTTCAATCGAAATGATATGAGAGCAAAGTGTTTGAAAATGTGATACAAAGATCTTATGACATACAAAGATCTTATGACATACAAAGATCGTAGAAGTGATATATAATCAATGGAGTTAGTTGCTTACTTCATAATTAGGAAAGGCTTGAGACAGGACACGAACAGCTTCACCGTCCCACTTTTTGTCCCCAAACTGTGGTGTGATGATTCCTCCATTTGCAATGTAGAAATTCACATATGAAGCAGCAAGTCTTGTACCCGCAAGTCTTGGTTTAGCCTCACCATCCTGTAGCAGATCCATTGAAGAGCATAAAATCAATGGCCAAGAAGATTTAACTTTTAATTCTTTGCACAAAAACAACATATAATAGAGGGTAAAGCGTAAATACAGTTCCCAAGACGTAAATGCATAACATGATACTACTCTGCTGTTAAATTCATGTTATTCCCAAATGATGGAACATGAGAATTACAAGTTTTATCTACAACGCTAAGTTTGAAATTGAAAAAGATACACCTAACAAGCACAAGCACTTGCTTCACCCACCCTCATTACAATTGCTGTTGTGCATTTTGATAATTAACAACTCGGGCAAATTTTAGATATTAAGCTAGCATTCATTGTCTGTAGAAGTAAGTAAAGATGAAGAGGCATGAATGACAAGTTGTGGCATTCTACAATGCTTGCCTGATTAAGTCCAGCAGCTTCTTCTTCTGTCATATAAAGTGGCCCTGGTACATGAAGTTTAATTATTTGTAATCTCCGACCTCTGGCATCAGTAGCATCAGAGAGAATAGTCAACGCCTCCACAGATCGTTCGTACTGAGGATCTGTTTCATCATCAGTCCAAGACAGCAAGACCACACCAGGCCTTGAAAAACAGCACATATTGTCAATATGGCCATTAGTATCATCATCACCTGTTAAATTAGCACAGCAGATATTTTCAATTTAAAATAACATTAAAAAGTGACAGGGAAAATGTCTAACAAACCTCTGCTACATATTTCTAGAGTACATCAAAGAAATGAGTGTTGACAACACAGAACATGAGCTCAGAAAAGAGGTGGGAAAGAACTAGTTTTCTGTTCAGAAAGATTGTTTAAGCAAAGTATTAGCAAAAGCTTTTGTATCCAAAGCCCAATAAAGAAACTATTGCTTTTTATGCCGGTTGATAGTGATGGATGCTAAAAGATATTTTTCTACGGCATGGTTCTGCATTCAAATCCTAAAAGAATCACATGGAGAACAATTAGAACTAGTTAAAAATAACCATTCAGTTAACCAGAGGCAATTCTAAACTTATTAGCAATTGCTTTTGTTATCCAAAGCCCAGTAAAGAAACTATCCCTTTTTATGTTGGTTGATAGTGATGGATGCTAAAAGGTATATTTGTTCAGCCTGATTCTGCATTCAAATTCTAAGAGCATCATATGTAGAATCAACTAGTACTAGTTACAATAACTATCCAGTTAACCAGAGGCAATCCCGAAGTTGCTACAGAGCTAGAAATTGCGAGTTCTATCTTTTCTAGGAGAAGTAAACTTCGAAATTTTCACAAATAGGTTCAACTGAATATACAGGCAATATAAATACGTTGTCCTGGCAACCAAGAAGTCAGAAGTACTACACCACAGTAAAATAATTTCAAAAGAAACTAGACCATTCATGACACAAGAAAAGACAATAAAAGAAACGGTAATGATACAGCCACAAACTCTTGTACAAACTTATTTTGTACACACTGATTTGGCATTAACTCACTAGTTGGATGAAAATACAAAATAATAAAAACAAATCATGTGGACCGAGAGGCATTTAATCCAACCAATTTAATCATGCCACATCAGTTTGTACAAAAAAAAAATTGTACAAGAGTTTGTAGAATTATTACTCTAAAAGAAAAACAGAGATGAACTAATTATGAAGAATAACGGTATCTGAATACAAAAGAAGTTTAAGCTACTAAAATGAGCAGACACATGAATCATACCAAATAATCCACGAGGCAACCATATAATCTTCATGACTCCAAGATATGCCTTAAGTTCGTTCTCTATATGTCCTTTGGTCAAATGTGGGTTCCTGTTTTTGTTCAAGAGGCACTCCTCTGTAGTTAAGCATGTACCTGAAGGAGCAAAATGAAATGCTCAACTAAATGAAAGCATGATGAGAACCAACACAGCGTTTTGCAACTTGTTTATGTATGAAGTTTGGCACTTGTCTTGGAAACCAGAGTGACAGCAAATTCTATAATTGCAAGAACTTCAACACTCCAAAGAACTGACATAGAAATAAACTTGCAGCGGATCTCTGCCTACTGTATTCCACGAACTTTAACAGACATGAGACAGCATAAGACTAAATACACTATTCTTCAAGACATGAGGGTTTTAGAAAAATTTCAGTGAATAAGTAACTGTCTGGAAATTTCAGAATACACTTTCTAAGAGAGATCAGCTTTTTCCTTTATCATATCAATTGAATGCATTATCCTTTAGTACACTAAGGACTGATAGCAATGTACTCTGCAAATCCTCGAGCATAATCAAAGGCAACAAGTAGTCGTGTGTTTTTGAAAATGTGGATATTAAAAACTTTTAAACTTGTTTAATAAGAATTGGAATGGTTCTAAAACTTTTAAAAGGCATATACCTCCGTTCTTTAGAACAATATTTTTCCAGAATCCAATTAAACAATATATTGCTTTTACCTTCTCCATCCACATGGATGCTTCCCCCTTCAAGAACCATAGAATGTGGAAATCTAGGAAGCCTCTCCGTACTCAAAATCTAACAAAAAATTATTAAAGGGATCAAATGCAGGCATTACTATATTAGCAGTGTCATTGAAGAGAAAAGAAGAGGAAAAAAATCCAACAAACTGAAACATGTTTTTGTTACACAAACCTTCCTTGCCACTTGGAGGTCAAGACTCCAGTCTCGGTAACAACCATCATCAACCCCTGAAAGTTCCAAGAATAATGCCTTTTAAAGAAGGCACTCAGTGAACAGAACTGTAATCCAATCAAACAGAGATTATAATCACTGCAACTGTAATTAGTCCAGGAAATATTTCTTTATAAATGTGATACCAGTGGGATTGGGTGTTTGTTCTTCCAACATTGATAAAGCTACAGGCAAGAATATTCATCCATGGTTACTCTGATGTACTGATATGCAAACAGTCTTATTTAAGGATGATGATATAAGCAACACATACGAACAAGACACACCATCTGGTATCTAGTTGCAGATTCATACCCTTTATTAAACCACACTTCGACAGTTTTGGGGATATATTATCAGAATTTGGAAACACGAAAAACTGACTCCAATGATCTTCGTAAAAGGATATGAGAGATAAGAAAAGGTCCAAACTCAAAATAGATTTGTAAATATTAGCTTCTGTTGTTGCACAAGTATGGCCTTGTATGATAATCCATTGGTATCCACATTGGAGAAAGGAAGTGAAATTTCAATTTCAAAGACTATATAATTCTTAATAGCCATGAAGTTTGGACTGTCTAAAGCTTACCTCCCCAACTGTTGAAATTCCAATCAATTCCAGCAACCTTTGGTGCTTGAGCACCTGAACTTGCGCTGCTTTTATTAACAACAATCTACAATGGAAAAAACAAACAATGGTTCAGAGGCTAACATAAGCTAGCAACCTAGGATCCATCTGAAACAACCAACTCCAGGTAAGATTCTTCAGTAACAAAAGGGAAGCTCACCGTTGGCCCAGTATCTCGAAACCAGGAATCATTCATGCTCATCTCAATAACCCTGATATTTTCGGGTAGCTGACTCCGTGCATTCTCCCACTAACAATGCATTGAATTGAAAATTTTTAACTCAATTTGAACAATATTAAAGGGCTTCCATCATCTGCAACTTTAACTAACCTGAGCAGCACTAGCACAGACAGTCACAGGTTCAAACTTTGAAATAGCTGTTGCTACCTTGGCAAATACCCTTTGAGCATGAAGGGCATCATCTCGCCAGTTATCCGGACGTTCCTAATAATATGACTACTAATAGTCAAAACAGGCTATACACTCTTAAAAACCCCAAAATTCCAGAAAAGCAGAAACATCTATAACAAAACAAACAGCACAAGTCGTCCAAATTTGTTAAAGATTTATTTTAGCCAAGGATACTACCATGTTGAACCGTCAATTTAGGAAGCATTTTCTTTAAAATAATACAGCAATAACAACAATGATTATAAAGCAAACCAAGGAAATACAAACATAAACACCAAAAGGGTTCGTTTTGGTTCATATGATAACAATTTAAAATGTAACAAATTTCATGAAAAGCTATAAGAGAAACCATGTCGCAGCAAGATGAAAGTAAGAAAAAAACATGAAAGAATTGAAAATAACGCACAGGCCAACCCATCCAGCACTGTGAATGGGGCTCCCACTCAGCAGGCATGAGGTATCCATGAAGAGCCGGATTCCCGTTCATTTCCATTTTCAATTCTCTTTTTCTCTCACAAATAGCCTACTACCCGTGCCCTAAAACTAAAAGGAAGCAAGCTGTCAACGACGCGGAGAGTGAATGAAAATGAATCTGGCACAACTCCTATTTTCTAACAGGAGTTTATGGAAAGGTGGGTACCGTCTGCGTAACTCTATTTTCAGTTCTCCTTTTCTCTCAAAAGCAGCCCATTTCTCGTTTATGGAAACGTGGGTACCGCCGGCGTTAACTCCTATTTTCTAACAGCGCGCGAATACAAACGTCGAGCCTTTGAGAGCGGCTCCCACTAAATCCTGTTTGAAATGTTATAAATTTTAACTTAAAAAAAAAAATTATAATTATAAAATAAAAATTAATCATATAAACTTAATAATACATAATAAATATAAATTTTAAATAATAATTTTAATAAAATTATTATAAATATAATAATTTTTTTAATTATATAAATAAAAAATTATATCAATATAAATTTTTAATTACTGTGATTAATATTTATTAAATATTTTAATGATGTAGGGATTGGACTCTTTTTTAAAATTTTATCCTTGTCTCATGTTTAGTGCTATCAAGGATATTGGAATTTAGTTATCTTGGGCCCACAAACTAATCTAAATTTTGTAAAGAAAATTATCCTAAGTGGGGCTATGGGATTAGTTAGTATTGGATTATATTGATAACTCAATTAAACATAATAATTTATAAATATTAAAATTATAGTAATATGTGATAAATGTAATAAAAAATACTGATTTTAATCATGTAAATAATAAATTATACTAAAAATATTATTAATTTCACATTAAATTAAAATTTTATTTTAATTTATTTAATAATTAATTATTTTTATAATTTCAAATTTACATTATAAATTGAGTATTAAATTAATATTCAAAAAGATAATTTTTATAAAATAATAGATTATTGAATAAAAATAATATAAATATCATATATATATTTAACAAAATAAAAATTATTTAAATTATTATTTATATTTCATTAATGTCATTGAGGTTGATTTGTATAATTAATAATACAAAATTTTAGTTTATAATAATATTAATAATAATAACAACTTGTCAATTGTAATATTATAGTATAAAATATGATTATTTATAGTCTAATCCAATATTGCACCAAACACAACATAATATTATATATAATCCAGTATTATCCAAATCAATTCTATCTTATCCAATTCAATCTAATCCAATCCGGCATACCAAATGAGGCCTAAAATTATAATTACTCAACTTTAATTTCAAATGCATCTTAAGTGTACTCAAGTCACAATGTTGAATAATCACAATTTTATTATTTCGTAATAACATGATACTTGTATACAATTAAAAAAAAAAATTGTAGTGTTGTAACTGTTGTTTGTCGAAAAAGCACAAGAAATCAAGCTTGGTCACTCCTATTATTTCTATTGAAATTTTGTTAAAGTGTTATCCTTTAGAACTCAAGCACTCTTGTCACTCCTATCAAAGTTTGGGCTCGCAATTACAACGCCAGTGCGTTTATAATTTGTCCATTCTTTACTTGCTTTTGAGTTTTGGTTTACTGCGCTGATTGGGTGGGGAGGTTAAAACATTCTTCACAACTATGGATAAGGTCGATGTCCAATCATTTTATTAAACGTGGTTTAATTATTTTCATTTTCAGATATTATTCTACTCGTGTTTTTTATTCTATAAACATTATAAACAAAATAAAAATGTTATCATTTTCGTTCTCTAAAATTTTAGGACAAGTCAACGGTCATTTGCTTACTTTAAAACGTTCCAGTTATTTCATTACAATAAAAAATCATCAACCACCAATGTCAAAAAGAAAAAACAGCATAAAATATAGAAATGTATCGCTAAAAATTTTCTTTTTAATGATTTAGGAAGAGTTTGATTTTCAAATAACGCCTTTAGCATAACTTTTTTTTTCTTTTACTTAAAAAGTAAAGGGTGAGTAAAGTCTAAATTTATTTTTAACCCCTTACCTTCTTTAAAATTTGAATTCGGGTGCTCAATTAAATAAAATATTTTAAAAATTACTCAATCACATCTTTGGAGACATTTTCATAATAATTTGTTTAGAAAAAGGAAATGATATTTTCATATGATGTATATAGAAAAAAAACGAACTAATATTGTATATTTCTCTTCAACAAGAATAGTATATGAAAATAAAAGCTGGTTGATAGTTTATCTAGACTAAGTTAATGAGTAGTGATATGAATTCTAAAATTTTATTTTAAATTTCATCATAAACGATATGGTATATAAAATACTATTTATTCAGTGGTTAATAATTTTTTTATAAATTTTAAGTAAATTAATTGTATTATCTCGTCCATAAATAAATAAATGCCATGAAATTTTGAAATTAAATTTTAATGTTCAACACTACTCGAAAACAAAAATTCGGTATTTCCATTTAGACATATCAAATGAGTTGCATTTCGCTCCGTTTTTGCAAAATGAAAACATTGGCCAAAAACAACAGCAAACTACCTCTTGTTGGCTCTCTCTCTTTCTCTTTTTTTTTAATAAATAAATACTAATGACGGGAAAAAAAGTTGGAAAATGACAGCGTATCAAATTTCCATATACAGTGCGTTAATCTAGTAATGATGGACGTGCGGGTGTGTGACGTTAATATCAGCCAAACGTTGTAACATGATTCAACGAGTGACAAAGGAAACAGGACGTGTGGTGTGTGGATTTTACTTCAATTTAGTTGTTATTAAGAACCAATTCCCTACTTTGATCCTAACATGCCAAATGAATCGGGTCGCCCAAGGCTGTAATTGACTTGATCAGATTTTCATAAAAGCCCGCCCAACTCAAGCTATTGATGATTTGGGCCGAGCCAGTATTGCCCACAGGCTCGACGGGTAATAATAATATTATATCATTTGGCATTAACAAATGAGAGAGAAAAAATTAAAAAAAAAAAATCGACTAAACAAATCAAATAGATTTGACAAAGACGAAATTTACCTCCACAGCCAGAAGACACAAGCAGTTGATATACAAAGCCAACTTTACAATTTGCTAGACTGTAACTATTATAGACTGACTGGTACGTGATCTTTTCAGTCGAAGCGTAAAGTTTTGACAAAAATTGCTTGTACTTCAAATTTACAAAGCCGTTACTAAAATCAACTCATTACTCCAAATTGGAAAACAAGACAGAACTGGTATTTCAATCTGCAGCAGTAGAACTTCTTCCAAGCAATAAGAGCAAGACATGGTGTAACACTTTGCTGCAAAAGAGAACTAGTATGTTGCTTCATCTGCAACACCCGAAAAACTCATTACTATTCATGAATGCAAGACAGTATATGAATGCAACATCAAAATGCCATTGCAAAGAAAGTGCATACCGTCATTGCCGTCATCCATGTTAAAATCGTCTTCATCATCATCAAAATCAATGTTCTGCATGAATGCACACAGCATCAGTAATTATTTCTTTATATCAATCTTTTCCTGTTTTCTTTAATAGTTGTTTTACAAGAAAAACTTCACACATGCATTCAGAAGTCATTAATGGTCAAAGGGCAGATACACAAGCCTACAGAAAGCATCTTGTTGAAGCAAAGCTCAAAATAAGGACTACTGATGCTTATACATGACAGCTATTAAGAGATTGATTATCAAAACAAAATCAAATAAATGACAAATGAGCAAGAAGAGTGAAAATAAGTTGCTTTTATCACAAAACAAGCATCAATTGACTTGAAATATATCTGTTTTTGGACAAACTTATTCTATGCTCTCTAATAAGAACTCCTATAGCCAGTTAGGACAGAGCATTGGGACAGGGCATCTTGACCAACGAGTAAGATGCTCTCCAGAGAATAACCATCCAAGCAACAGTGTATCATTCTTCTCAATGGCAAAAGCGATAAAAATTATCTTTCAAAGACACTAAGCTTTCCGGCCAAAAATGCGCCTTAAAAATACAGCAAATGCAAACTTCATTCTTCATGCTGTTACTACTAAATAAAGGCGAAAAAGGAAGGAAAGGAGAAAAGGAAAGATGCATCCGGAAAACCAGAAGGCCTGCGCACGAACTGATTTGCCCCCATCACATGGCTTTCTCACCCAAATTTAACATAGTAAAATTTGAATGCATTTACAGTAGTAACAATATAGAATGATTCCAAGGTAAGAATCCCTATAAATAAATAGCAGCATAGCATTTGAGTGAAACCTGATTGTAATCTCCATCATCACTGAATTCTTCTTCAGCTTCTCCAGCCGCCTCATCACCATCTTCATCTTCATCTTCGCCTTCTTTCTTTTCCTTTTCATCTTTATCCTCTTGGCCCTTTAGATAAAGAAAGAATCACCAATATGGAGTTAGAATAAAGACCAAATAATCTGCCACAGAGAAACTGAGGATACCAAAGAAGGAAATATAAGTTTTTCCAGAGAGTTTTTTGTCAAAAATATTGCAGCAGAAACATAAGACCGCATCACATAAGCAAAATGGTTACCACATTAAACAAGCAGATAAGTCATCAATGCCATAAATTTACCTCAAACTTCTGTTCAAGCTTTTCAAAGAGATCCAACTTCCTCAACCCTATCATTTAAACGACCGAATTGGTTAACTAAACCTTTGAAAGCCAAGTATTACAAGAGAGAGTTGATAAATAACAAAGCATAAATAATTTTAATTCAGAGGTTCATTTAGGATATATTTGGGATTGAGGGGCTAAGGCTTTTAACCGGCCACCATTATAAATATCATCTATAGTTGAGAAAGAAAAGTGATCAAAGCTTGTATTTAAGAAAACCTCTATCTGCATTCCATCGCACTCTTTTTGGATTTCGCTGCTCCCTTGAATCTGAAAGTTCATTTCACCATCAGATGAGTCTGAAGCCTTAATTATAACATGCATTCTCACAAATACCCTACCATATTTCAGTGAGTTGTTTAGTTTGTCTACCTTTAACCAGTTCAGCAGGAAAATTATTAGCACGGAGCTGTAGAAATTGGTTAATAGATCCACGATTTGATGAAACTTTCGGCTTATTCCAGTCAGAATATCTTTCAATGTCCACGCTTTGGCTATCTGACACCAAATTCGTGAAGAAGGCAAAATTGCTACAACTTAAATAATAATTGAATACAACAAAAAAGATGTGCTAAAAACAAAAACTAATTCACATTCTGGCATATTAAGAACATTGCAAGTTAAAACAAGCCTAAATCACGAACCATGCTTTAAATATTGAATTTCCACCTATCCTTCTCTTTCTGTCTCTTGCTAGTTTCCACTAACAAACTAATACGTAATACATAAAACATTAGAGTCGTCGAAGTAGTTGATACTCACTCTTTTCAACATTCTCTTCGAGAAAGTACGGAGAGGATTTCCAATAATTTAGCAACCTTGAATTCCAGAGAATCAAGTTCTTTTCAATTGGTATATTTTTGTGGGCAGGCAATTCAATCTCCTACATTTAAAAAATAAAAGCTTTCAAATAATTTTTTTTCTTAATGAAAAGTAAAAGAGCCTAATTTTAGCTTTGGCATTTAATCACTAAGAAACTGACGCATTCATATTTTTAAAACTTTAAAATTCTAAACAACTAAGGGTGCTAATAACTCAAAAGGAACAATAAATAAAGAAAATTTATTACTTACAGGAAAAAGTTTAAAGGGTTCTTGTTTAGCGAAGCCAAAGCCACCGCCGCCTCCATAGCCACCTCGTCCACGTCCGCGCCCTCTATACGCCATTTATCTGCAAAAACATAAAGAATGAAAACAATTAAAATTACGAAGGAAGCAATTAATTAATTGATTAACAATTTTTATTTTTTTAAATGAAGATAAAGAAGGGTTTAGAGGTTTAACTGAGCAGAAAAAGGAAAAAACGAGAGCGATTTAGTGCTGGACAGTTGTAGTGATGAACCAGTGATGAATGTAAGCCTACATTTGGCACGTATTTGGCAATATGATTAAATTATAAAACCGGATTGAATTAAATTGATTATAATTTATACATGCTGCTGCCTTATGTTTGGTACTATATACGATTACGAGTAATGATGTAAGTATAAATATTTGTATAAATTTATTTTATATAAATTAAAGTGACGTTAATTTATTAGTTTAATTAAATATTTCTTGGCTTACATAATTTATTTATATAATTTTATATTTTCATTCAACTAATAAATTAATGTTACATCAGTTTATACAAAATAAATTTGTGCAAATGTTTATGGTTGTATCATACTCAGGATTAGGCTCTCAAATTAAAAACAAGTGAAGTTAAATAGTATTTAATTAGAATAATTAAATTTATTTACATTATATGTTTTTCTATATGATATTTTTTGCCTATTAAATAAAATATTATTAAAATAATTAAATATAAAATTAATTATTTATCAAATGTTAATGTTTTACATAATATTCAAATGATAAATGGGATGTTTTTTAACAATAATTTGTTAACACATATAATATACAATTAATTAATTATTTAGATTAAATGTTAATATAAATAAATAAATGAAAGAAGATGTTAAGGTAAAATAAAAATAAATTACTTAATTTTGATGGAACCAGGAATAAAAATAAATAAACAAATAAAAAGAAATTACAAAAAAATAAACATTGATTAGTCTAATCCTCTTTAAATCCATGTGAAAATGAGGATCCTATAATTATAGGACTAAATTTAAATTTAGTCCACTTAATATACTTTAAATGTGTTTGCTAAAGGCCGAGTGGTCAGGGTTACTGTCCTCCAAGTTCGAAACCCCTACAAAAGTATTATGGGGGCATTTTCTTTCTCAATTAAAAATTGAGCGAAGGTAGTCATCTTCATTATCCATGAGTGAAGAGTGGACATCCCTCAAATATTTATGAGGGTTAAAATCTGGCAGAGCTCCATTAGCATTGATGTAAGTTGGTTATAGTAATAGTCTGATTTGTAAATATCAGTTATATTCTCATGTAATATGAGTTGTAATCTGAACAATAACTTCATGTAATAAAAAAAATATTTATCAAACATGGGATTAAATATATTATCCAAAAAATCAATTTAATCCCACACTTTGTACTGCCATGACCTTAAAAGTTTATATAGTAATAACAATTGGCTCCTTAAAGTTTTGTAAAACTATAATAATAGATATAGTTCTCTAATCATTTTCCAGGGATACTTGAGAGAGTAACAGGTCATCTAACGTCTAAACATGAAATTGTCTATTGTGATACGACATGTCATCTTCTTTAAAATAATAATACGACATGTCGGAGATAAATTTTTGGAAGACAAAACATCTTTAAAACGAGAAGACATTGGGTAATTCAAGTGATAGACAACAAATCGTATAAGCGTTTAAAAGACAATTGACCAACATACAATGTTGGCACTAGTAAATTCAGGATTCATGACAATGAATTACTCTATTATGCTAGATCGAATGATTGATCTGAAGTCAACAAACCTTGCCTGAACGATGGAGTAATCTGTAATTGTCCATAGCCATTAATTTTTGGGCCTCTATTATGTCATATCGAACCATGACAAATTTTCTAACTTTAAAACCATATATATGTATGTTCTTATATACTCAATCACAAAATTATATTTGGATGAATCTGAATAAATTATGAGTTAATTGGATTAGAAAAAATGACAAGAACTTGTGATTAAATACGATCCGATTGAAACATATTCGGCTTGGATTGGATAAAAAATTCTATAATAATGGATAAAAAATTCAATAGTAATATACAATAAAATCCGACACATATCTGGTTGTGGTGGCCAGTGGAGCAAGCGGCAACAACAATTGAGTTGCAGCAGATTGCGTTGGTGCGTCGTGGACGCACGATGGCTTGGCTTCGCGAGGGTTGTGCCTCTGATATGAAAGAACCACAATAATAGTTATGTATGGTGAGAGGGGATCATATTCTAGATTTCAGATTCATCAAAACTGCAGATTTTGTGGCCTCTTTGGTAGGATTAAATAGTACCTGGGTAATTAACATACGCATACCACAGTAAAATTCCAAAATTAAAAAGAAAATAATGTCAAGACTTTCTACATAAGAAATTTGTGTCCCATGAAAACACAAAATCGAGTAATTGTAAGCAAACCTTGTTCTTGTGTTACAATTGAAATTAACTCTTGTATAGCAAAATCGACTGCTTTAGATTCAAAATATGAACCCTAAATCCACAATTATGGCAGGTAACTTTGGGAGTTTTGAAAATTCTAACGTGCATGAATTGTTTGTGAATGTTATGCAAAATTGTCATTTTTTTAACTAAAATTTGGGTGGTTTCTCCAACCAGAGCTGTAAGTTTGAGAATATGTTGAGATTAGGTTTTTGAAGTGATCTACAACAGTTACTTATTTGTACAAACTTTCTCTTATGGTTGATAAGGTCAAATAGTTCTGCATAGAATAGTCAGTAAAATCGCAAATATAATATGAAATATTTTGAATAAACTTTACATAGTCATTCTTTTTCTACTCGAATACTTTGATTTTTCTGGCTAAGGATGCAAATTTGCTTTGAATAGGTTATGATCTTCCCTAAGGTTATTCCTTCACTAGATGGAAATAACTGGGGTTTACTCAATAACTTATAAGACTTAATTGTATCTCACAACATTGTGCATTATCTGTTATATAGTCAAGGCAATCGAATGTAGCTTCAAGACTTTTGTCTTTAAACTCATCATTATATATCATTTCAACGACCTATCTATTTTGGGATGTTAGTCCCTCGTAGAAATAAAACATTAATCTCTATATTTCAAAACCGTGGTGTGGAAAAGTGTTTAGTAGCTAAATGGTTTTTTCCTAACTTTTGAGTGAAAGTGATGATTTTTCTTTTGAAAGAATTTGTTCTGTGGGTTGGAAAGAATTTATTCAAAAATTGTGCTTATATTTCATCCCAAGTTCTAATTGATCCTAATATAAGATTTTGTAGCCAAGTTTTAACTTTTTTTTTCTCTAATGAGAAAGTGAAAAACTAAAGTCTGATTATGATCATACTATAATTTTTATCAGTGCAAGTGTTACAAACTTCCTCAAATTCTCTCAAATACAAGTATGAATTTTTAAACTCAAAATCATGAAAAACAAGTAGAAGTTAAATAATATCATGCTTGAAATTAAAACGATATGCATCAAGAGGAAAAACTATGTATGATGGTGCCCCTATTCTAGAATGATGCATGAAATCTCTAAGTGTTCTACGTTGTTCATGAAGATTTTGCACAGTTTGGTTATCTTTGTCTTCTAAAAAGTTATCAGCGTCAATATCAGCCATATTCAAAGGTGATAAAGGTGATCTCCTCATTAATCTGCTACTATGTGAGTAAGACCAACGTTGCATGCAATGATAATGATATGTGGGTGTGTGTCAAATAAAATTTAGAAAGTGATGCATAAACAAATGAATAATGCATAAAACACCAAATGAAAATTGCACAATTAGAACAAAATGAAAATTAAATAAGAAAATAATATAAATAAATAAGAAATAAAAATAAATAAACTAAAAATTAATTAATAATAGGTAGTAGCCATATAAACAAAGTGATTAAAGGAAACATATAACAAAATATTAAAAATTTAGGTGGTAATAGAACCAACCATATAATAGAACGTAAATTAATTGCAAAATAAAAATTACATAATTTAATGCACATGAATAAAAATAGATAAACTGAAAATAAATTAACTGAAATTTAAACAACATTTTAGGCAATTGAACCGACCATATAAATTAACAACAAAAAAGAATAATAAAAGAAAAGAAAAAATTATAGAAATTAAATGAAAAATTACAGAAAATATTCTTTCTTTCTTTCTCTCTTTCTTTCTTTTTTTGTCTATTTTCTTTTTTTCTTATGTAATAAATTTTCTTATAATATATTTTAGAAGTTTGTTAAATTAAATGAATGTTTTGTTTTTCAGTATTAGTGACTAATTTTGAGCGAAGGTGAAGGGTAAAGCTCAATGTCAATTATTCAAATTACTGAATTAATGCTCTCTCAAGTGAGTCCTAAAATTTATTTTATTTATTTGTATTTTTTCTTTACCAATTCATTTTATGTCATGTTAATTTATAGATTTAGATCTCCTTGGATCTATACGGTATTTGACATAATGTTAACACTCTAATATAGTTGTGCCACATTAGGTACTTGATCTCATATTTATTTACACTAATAGTTAGTTAAGAATTAAATAACATAATAATTAACTGACAAAATAAATGCAAAATACAAATATGAGAGTGTTATAACTTCAATTTGGAATCCAAGAGCAGATATCGTAACCTTCGCATATTTTTAAATTGATTTATATCAATTTATTTTCTTACACTTAATTTTCTTTGATTAATAATTGACTACTAAATTTTAAATTTCTTGCGGTTTGACCTCGGACTTACCAAATTATATTATAACTAAACACTCTTATACTTGAGAGTAAATAATACTTTTAAGTCGTGTCATTATTTAAGTGTACATTTAACACACCATATTGCATTACACTGTATTAGCTATATTATATTATGGTGTACTATATTAGAGTGTATTACATTAAGTTGTAATGCAATACTACTTTTGGTAGGATGGATTGTATTACATAAATAATATTATTTATATTAATATTAATATTACATTAATATTATTTAATTTTATTAATATCTTAGGATTTTATCATTACTTTTTGAAATTAAGTATACAACAATTATTTTTGTATATTAATTTTTATAATGTAAAAATTATTTACTACTATACTACTATTAAAAAATAAAATATTACAATAGTATGATATAATAATAATAAATTATTGTATAATTTATTTCTATATATTATTTATTATAATATAGTACAGTGATATTATGATGTAGTATAATTTAACAGTATATTGTAAAAATAAAATACTTTATAATTATATAAATTATATTGTATTAAAAAATATAATATTAAATTATAAATTGATTTTTATTTATTAATGTCAAATATAATTGTTTAATTTAGATTCATTTTTAAATTTATTATTTTAGTAAATAATAAATGATTAAATAAAATTAAAATACTTTTACATATTTAAAGTAAAATAATTTAAATGATTTTATGTAATGAAAGTAAAATAATGTATTATCATTTACTTATCAAATATTTAGGTTTATTACTATCTTATATTATTATTTAAATTAAATTTATTTAATACACCTTTCATTATATCAACCATCTTTTTAAAGCAGTGCAATGCAATCAGAAAATGCATTCAAACACAAGTTAGCATAAGAATGTGTTTTAATACAGTACAATACAACGTGATGCAAGCTGCCCCTATGTTCATATTTTTGTTTGTTATTGGGTTTTGGACCAGTGATAACGGGTAATGAACCTACGTATAGGTTCAAGCTTCAAAGTCTCAGCCTTTCTATTACAACTCAAATATTCTCCTCTCAATACTAGTGAGAGTCCCGGTTATGCTATATAAAGGGTTAATTTCGAATAATTTCTCCGATCAAATGATAATATTCAAAGTATTCTTTAAGTTATCGTTTACCCATATTTTTATCCAGTAAAAAAAAATTTTCATCAACCCATATTTTTTTTCTTAAATAAAATGTAGGTAAATTAAAATCTACACAATTTTGAGAGTTTTTTAAAATTTTTCATCACAGGTGGGGTAATCTCAAAGTTGGAGATCAACGTTGGAGCTTAGAAGTATGTACCTAATGTTATAATGCTTGACTTTGATGTGGGCTCATCATAAGTCAACCATGTTAGATTTTGATATCCCTTTGTATGGCAGGGTTCTATCTATGGAATATGGATAGGCTTCATAACTGTCGGCTCCAGATTTTATAAACACAGGATACACAGTGAAAACAAATCTTGTCATCTCCGGCTCAGGTTAACTGTGACGTTGAATAAAACTTGTATCATATTGCTTTTGGTTTTGGATTAGACTGATGGGCCTGGTTTTAGCATTGCGTTTGGGCTGGGGAGCTAAATTATGATTCCATCCCCAACCAAAAAAAAAAAAAAAAAAAAATCCAATTCCTGATGGCGCATAGGATTCCATCCAATCACAATGCCCCGCCTGTTCTCAATGTAGAAAATTCACAGGACTCCCAACGCTTCTCCGAAAAAAACCCCCAGAAGCCTCTGTTCATCTTGATTCCTACGAATTCACTGTTCCAAAAAAGAAAACAAATCAAAGAAAAGGTATGCTTATTACAGCTCGTTAATATGGTTGGGTAAATTAGTTTGGTTCATGAATGTCCCGAATAATATTTGATCAATCAATTTTTGTGAGGTTTTATGTAATTTAATTCTCAATGTTGAAGGAAATTTTCTTCCCTTGAAGTTGTGTTTTTGAGATAATTATACATGAAGAGTTTAGCCAATTGAATATGATTGGCTGTGAAAATGCTTCTGTTTAATTTCACTCATCTGTTAAGGGTGTATCCCGGCATGAATTGAATGTGTGTCCTTTGTGTAGATTGTAATTAGTTTTATGGCGCTGTATTGATTTATGATCGTAGCAGCTTGCTTTTTGGGGCGAGTGGATTGCTTTTATTTGGGAATTAGGAGATGCTGTCTGTGCTTTTTTATAGGCTTTGAAAAGGCCTGCTTGTAGCAGTAGCTTAAAAATTGTGAGTACTAAGTGTTTGATAAATATTAGTTGCCATTTGGAATTTAAGTTGATTTGATCCATCATTTTTATGATGAGAAACTCATAATATCTTTACCATTTTTGTCAAAATTATTATTTAAAAATCATGTTTACCATGTACTATTAACTTTTATTTTATAATTACATTTTTTTTACATAGTAGCCACAGCACCTCAACTAAACGGGCCTAATATTGTCTCATTAGTTCTGCAGTGTGTGGAATTCTTCTTAGCTTTACTGACTTGAAATATGGCTTATGATCCTGTATGCCTATTCAATAATTTCTCTTTGTTTAAATGTGACTTTTTAACTTTTGTTTTCCATGCAGCAAGGGAGGGAATATATATTGTGGAAACTTACATGGCTCAAGGACACTTCTTCAGGTGCTGATTCACCTCGACGACGACCTGGTTTGTTGCGAGATCAGGTTCAGTTGGTTAAGAAGAAGGACTCTGATCGCTATGAGATTGTTCCTATAGAAGATTACATTGTCATTTGAAAAAGGTTTTTTCATAGTAATTCGTGCATGCCAATTGTTGGCTCAAAAGAATCATGGGATAATATTAGTTGGAGTAGCAGGTCCCCTCGGAAGCTGGAAAGACTGTCTTCACTGAGAAGGTGCTCAACTTTATGCCCAGTATTGCTGTGATAACCATGGACAACTACAACGATTCTAGTCGTATCATTGATGGCAACTTCGATGGTAATTATGATATTCTTTTATGTTCCCTGGATACCATTTTAATATTCATCTTTTAATGATTCCAAAATGAGCTTTTTGAATATAGAGGATAAAACGTGTTTGTTTTCAGTTCAAATCAGAGCCTCTATTTTCATTGCACAGACTGTTTATACTATTCTTTTTGTAGATGATAGAATAAAGAAGCTCAATCGTGTACTCTAAGCCTATTGTGGGTCGTCATATGAAACTCATGATTAATAGTAGCAAGGCATTGTTGAAATGATCTGGATCTCTTGTCTTCATTGACTAGATTTTGTAGATAGGCCATTATATTTGCCACCCACCATGGATTTTAAGACTATCAAGAACTTCTTTAAATGTTGATTGTGCACAAAATGGGTTTGCTATTTATTTTATTGTGTTGATTATTTTATCTGGAAATTAAATGTTTATTTGAGTTTAAAATATTCTTTCAAACCATCCATATGCCTAGGCTAGCTTAGTTTTATTCTTTTATCTGTTTGCTTCATTCGAGATACTAATAGATTTGTTCATTTTTTTTTTTTTGCAATTATCATAAACTTCTTATGATTGTAGTTTTATTTGAAATTTTATTTAAGTTTGTTTAGCTCCTTTGTATTTTCCAGATAGATTTTTGAGTGTCCATGATTGAAGATGAGCGAAGGATGCATGGTAGACCTCTAATTGCTGTAGTGTTTTGAAACAGACCCGCGCTTGACAGATTATGACCACACTGCTTGAAACATTCGTGGTTTAAAGGAAGGGAAGCTGTTCAAGTCCCAATTTACGACTTCAAGGCTAGTTCTCGCATTGGTTACAGGTTGCGTATATTTTGAAAATGCTTTTTAGGTGTTCATTTTGTGTCAACTTTTTGGCCTGTGCATGATGGGACCAGGGAGTGAATAAAGGACAATAGGAGTTAGGAGTTTTGTTATGGCTAATATATGTGTGGGATTGAGGTGTTTTAGCTTTTGATTACAACTGTTGTGAAATAAAATCACTATCTGTCAAGTATAAGTAGGTGTTTGGTTGATAAACATTAGCTGCCAATTAAAAATTGGTGTTTACAAATCACATTAGCCGATTTGCTCTCAAAATTAATTTGAGGTGCAACAGTTTACAAAATTACACTAAGGTTACCACAAAATTTAATGGTTTAGCTTATGTGAACTTTTACTTGATGCTCCTTTGTTTGTCTAACTGGTCTTAATTTGTGGTCATATTGATGTTCCTAACAGGACACTTGAAGTCCCTAGCTCCCGCATCGTGATTATTGAAGGCATCTATGCCTTAAGTGAAAAACTGCGGCCTTTGATTAGATCTTCGTGTATCTGTTTACGGGTGGAGTTCATTTTGATCTCGTAAAGCGAGTTTTTCGTGACATTCAACGTGTTGGCAAGAGCCTGAAGAGATAATCCATCAAATATCTGAAACGGTTTTTACACTTATCTCATGACAAGATTGTTTTTCTGTTGGGCTTCTTACTGAGTTTCTTCAGTCATTCTGTTGCCAATTGTAATTGATAAAGATTTTCTTTTTTTCCTCTTTTCACTTCCATCCTAATATAGCAGTTTCAAATATTTCTTTTTTGCAGTGTACCCAATGTACAAGGCTTTTAATTGAGCCAGATCTCCAAACAGCTCATATTAAAAATCATCAACAAGTTTAATCCCTTCACTGGATTTCAGAACCCAACTTTATATTTTGAAGGTTAGCATCCATGTATCTTTTTCAGATTAAAATTTTTGCAATTAATGAGTTAAAGGTGCCTTCTTGTGACATTCTTCTCTAATTTCTAGCACTGAGTGCTTTCTAACGTTGTAGTCAACAAGGCCAGTGGACAGTGGATGAAATTAAGGCTGTTATGTCCAAAGAGCATACAGAAACTACAGAGGAAACTTATGACATATATCTTCTGCCACCCGGCGAAGATCCTGATGCATGCCAATCATATTTGAGGATGAGGAACAGAGATGGCAAATATAATCTCATGTTTGAGGTAGGATGATTGTAAATTTATGTCTCTTCTTCAAGCCATAATATGTTTTAGAGAATAAGGCTGATTAGCCTTTGATGAGAACTTCACGGCATTTAGAGTGCCTCAACCTCTTGTTTGAAATATCTTATCCTGAAAATTAATCCAGATTTTGTTACTTCATGCTTTTCCCATATTATTTTATAAACAAGAAACTTTTTTCCCATCTCTCCCCATGCATGCATGCTGGTGTGCATAACTAGAAGCTAAGAGTAACATCACTACTTTGCAGGGTGCACGCTTTTACAGGTCTGAAGAAGTCATGAATAACATCATATATATATAAAAAATAAAATTCAAGGGGCCGCATAAACCTGCAAATAGAATATCATCAATAAGCCCAAATAGTTTTATTCTTCAGTTCTGTTCTGAGTTTGTTTAGATGTATCTTCTCTAGAGAGTCATAGATGTTTAGAAAATTTTAGAGTTTCTGACCAGTTTTACTTGTTCTCAGGAGTGTGGGTTACAGATAGTCCATTAATAATATCACCCAGAATAACTTTTGAAGTTAGTGTCCGTCTTCTTGGAGGGTTGATGGCTTTGGGATATACAATTGCAACTATCCTGAAAAGAAGCAGCCATATCTTCTCTGATGACAGGGGTGTGCGTGAAGGACTGATTGGTTAGAAACAACTCAATCGGAAGTAATGTTCAGGTATTGTTTCATCTAATTCAATCATTTGCTCATCTCTCCCTCCCCAACCCTTTTTTTTTTTTTTTTTTCGCTTTCATTTTATTCCACTGAATGTCTTTCCTCAGAGTTAGGTTCAGTTTATTATCTTTCATACCTCATAATCACATGCCAGTCTGTCTTTACTTTTTCACTGAAATTGTTTTTTTCTCTATTCTTAACATCATTGGATGCCTTCCCATGGTGACAGAGTACTCTTCTTCTGTTTATTATGTATCGATTATACATAATTGTAGCTGGAAATGGGATATGATGATGATGAGGCCGTGGATGAAATACATTTTCCTCTTTTTATTTGACATCTTGAATAATCATGTTTTAACGGCAGTGTATCTGTAATAGTGTATCACGATAATCATTGAGGTTTGTTTGCAATCCATCTCGAATGGTCAGAACCTTCTGTCAAGCATCTGAAATTTGCCCGATGAGTTTTGTGTCAGTATTCCTTTTTAATTCATTTTGAATTTTAAAAATTAGTTAGATCAACCACTTTCATCTTTGTTTTTCCTCTATTTATCATATAAACATTTGGGGTAATCTTGTCTTGTTTCTGGACAGCCTAGATATTGCTGGAGCATCTTGTTGTAATGTCACTTGTCGGAGCTGGTTGAAGTTTGGTGCTAGTTGAAGTTATTAGGAATGCATTTTGTTCAATTGTAAAAATATTTTCGTCAACTCAGCATCTTTGCTGCAATCAGTGGCATTACTCAGCTGCTGAACAACGTGTTCTAAGTAAAACATGTAACATTACAACTGTCCTTATAACTTTTTTTTTTAACCCCTTTTTGTCATAATTTAAAGGATATAAACTAATGGTAAAGTCCTTCATCCTATATGATTTTTGGATTGCTTCATTCTTAAAAATTGCTAAGCTGCTGCTGTGTTCAGTAATTTTGCAAAGGTTATGCAAATAACTATTTTCTTTATCTGGAATGCCTGGTGTCAAGATGAATACAGCTGTAAATTAGATTAGAGAATTAATGTGAAATCCTCTAATCAAGGGAATTAGTCAGTTTCCTTCTATATTTAGGAATCAGTTAGTTTCCTTCCATATTTAGGAATTAGTTAGTTTCCTATTTTATCTATGTAATTTCCTATAAATACCATGTATTGTCTACCGTGAGAAAAAAGAAGAAATATTTTCTACCACATAATCTGTGACATGGTATTAGAGCCCTAGGGATTTCTTTTCTCTGGGATTCTCCGTTTCTTCTCTTCTTCCTTAAGCAGCCTTCATTAGCTGCGTTTTTCCATTTTTTTTTTTAGCCAATATGTCAACCCTCTGAAACAACCGTTTTCTGGGGGGATTCTAAACCATCAGAAGAATCTAATTTTGTCCAGAAAACTGGAGATCTGCAGAGTATTCGAGCCTCTTATAGGCTCAATGGAAAGAATTACCTTAAATGGTCTCAATTTGTTCGCACATATCTCAAGGGGAAAGGGAAACTGAGCCATCTCCTTGGAAGCGGACCCTGCCACAACCGATTCGAGATTTGCAGCATGGGATGAGGAGGACTCGATGATCATGTCCTGGTTATGGGATTCCCATGGATCCCATGATCAGTGATACATGCATGTTTCTGACTACAGCACAGGAAATTTGGGACTCAATTCGCCGCACATACTCGAAGGCTCGTGACGCTGCCCAAGTATATGAAATCAAGGTAAAAACTGCAGCAACAAAACAGGGAGAAAATTCTGTTACCACATATGCAAACATATTACAAAATCTGTGGCAAGAACTTGATCATTATCGAGTTTTTGAGATGAAATGTTCTGAGGATGCTGCCATTTTAAAAAACTTTATCGAAAAGGATCGTGGTCTATGATTTTCTAGCTGGATTAAAACCTAGAATTTGATCAAGTCAGAATTCAAATTCTGGGCAGAGAAGACACACCGTCTCTAGAAGAGACAATTTCATTGATACGGGCGGAAGAAAGTCGAAGGAGTATTATGCTGGAACCACAACCTGTGGAAGGGGTCAGCACTAGCAGCTCATGGGGAAAAAAGGGAAGAATTATCCTCCTAAGCAGCAGAGTAGAGAAAGTCAGTGGAAGGACAACAAGGACAGTCTTTGGTGCACCTACTGCAAGAAGCCGAGGCACACAAGAGAGAAGTGCTGGAAGTTGAATGGCAAACCACCAAGCCACGAGTGGGGAAACCGTGGGGGACAACAGGCGCCTCAAGCTCACTTGGCAGAGCAAACCACACCTGAGGCAGATCCAATTACACAGGGGTTCAATAAAGAGGAAATTGAGAAACTAAGGAACTGGCTGGGATCTCTTAACAAACCTACAGGAGAATGTTCTTTGGCTTTTTCAGGTAAACATTCATCCTCCTCATGTATGAATGCCTCTGGATATTTGAATATTGACTCATGGATAGTGGACTCTGGTGCCACAGATCATATGATCCCCATGTCTCAATTTTTCCACACCTATAACCCATGCCCGAGTAACAGAAAAATTGTAGTCGCCAACGGATCCTGTAGCTTACTGTTGCAGGATTCGGAGATATACGTATCACACCTTCCCTAACCCTAAAAAATGTCCTTCATGTGCCAAACACTTTCGGCCAACCTTGTCTCAATTCACAAGCTTACTCATGACTGTAAATGCTCTGCTATTTTTTCTCCTTCTTATTGTCGTTTTGCAGGAACAGGGCACGGGGAGGAGGATTGGACCTTGCTAATGAAAGGGGCGGCCCTTTACCATCTTGAATCATCTCGGAAAGTTAGGAATAATGAGTCTCTATCCCTTCTCAGTTCATCAAATAAAAGTGTCATTTGGCTGGTATCATCTTCGCCTAGGACATCCATCTTTTAGGGTCTTGAAGGTCATGTTTCCTCATTTGTTCAAAGAGCTAGATATTTCTGAATTTCATTGTGAAATTTGTCAATTGGCAAAACATACTCGTGTATCTTTTTCCTATTAGCAATAAAAGGAGTTCTCAACCGTTTCATTTAATTCATAGTGATATATGGGGACCATCTAAAATACCTAATGTGTCTGGGGCTCGTTGGTTTGTGTCCTTAATTGATGATTGTACCCGGGTTACATGGCTTTTCCTCCTCAAACAAAAATCCGACGTTAGCAGTGTTATCCCTAAATTCCACTCTATGATTCAAACCCAATTTGGAGTCAAAATAAAGAGTTTTAGGACAGATAATGCCAGAGATTATTTTAACCAAATTCTATCACCCTATTTTCAATCAGAAGGTATTATTCATGACTCATCATGTGTTGATACACCTCAGCAAAATGGGGTAGCTGAAAGGAAAAATGGACACCTACTAAACACAACCCGAGCCTTACTTTTCCAAGGGGATGTTCCTAAGTCTTACTGGGGTGAAGCCGTGCTTAATGCCACATACCTTATAAACAGACTTCCCTCCCGAGTACTAGATGACAAGAGCCCTGTAGAGGTACTTAACAACTTCTACCCTCACTTTAGAACATCAAATGGCCTAACACCTAGGGTGTCTGGATGCACAGCCTTTGTACATGTCCACAGTCAACACAGGGGCAAATTAGATCCTAGAGCCATCAAATGTGTCTTCCTGGGTTACTCATCTACTCAAAAGGGGTACAAGTGTTACAATCCTTCCTCTAGAAAATTCTATACCTCTGCTGATGTCACTTTCACAGAGAGCTTACCATTCTTTTCCAAGTCCTCTCTTCAGGGGGAGATTTCAATGATAGAAGAGAGTACTTGTCAAGAGAGTACTTGTCCTACGCTTTTTGAGCTTGACCCTAATAATTCAGCCATTGAAAATGTGCCTGCTACTGAACCCGTGTCATCTGAGCCAACTCCTACTCCTGAATCTGTGTCCCCTGAACTTGTATCTGTTCCTGAACCCAGGTCCTCCCATCCACCCAGTATCACTCATAATGCTCCAAGATTCCCGCAGATATATTCAAGGAGAAAGGCTGTTCCAGAACTGACACAAGTCCAAGAATCCAACCCTGACTCTGGGAATGAAATCACGGTAAGATCCGATCCACCTTTACATACAGAAATTGTTGAATCATCTAGTAAAATTGCAGATGATCTTGACCTTCCCATTGCCATCAGAAAAGGTAACAGAGAATGCACTAAACATCCACTATATCCATTGTCCAACTATGTTTCTCTCAATCGTCTATCACCATCCTACAAAAAATTCATTGTAAGCCTAAATACCATTGTTATTCCCACCACGGCTTCGGAGGCATTATCAAAAGGAGAATGGAGGGATGCCATGAAAGAGGAAATGAGGGCATTAGAGAAGAATAAGACATGGGAATTGGTTGATAGACCAAAAGGAAAAAACATTGTTGATTGCAAGTGGATTTTTACAGTGAAATACAAAGCTGATGGCTCCCTTGAGAGATATAAAGCGAGATTGGTGGCCAAAGGATACACTCAGACCTATGGAGTTGATTATCAGGAGACTTTTGCTCCAGTTGCAAAAATGAACACAGTAAGAATTCTATTGTCACTGGCTGCTCACTACAACTGGCAACTTCTACAATATGATGTTAAGAATGCATTTCTTCATGGTGACTTGGATGAAGAAATCTACATGAACATCCCACAGGGATTTGAGGGGGATACAGGTAACAAGGTGTGCAAGTTGAGGAAGGCCCTTTATGGACTAAAGCAATCTCCTAGAGCATGGTTTAGGAGATTTGCAAAAGTGATGAAACAGTCAGGGTATAGCCAAAGCCAAGGCGACCATACTCTCTTCATTAAACACTCGGCTACAGGGGGAGTCACGGTTCTCCTAGTCTATGTGGATGACATCATAGTAACAGGAAATGATGAGAGAGAGAAGGAAGAGCTGAAGAAGAGACTAGAGAAAGAATTCGAAATAAAGGGATTGGGAAAACTTAAGTACTTCCTTGGTATTGAGGTGGCATATTCTACAAAGGGAATTTTCATATCTCAGCAGAAATATGTAACAGATTTATTGGCAGAAACTGGATAGATTGGATCTAAACCCGTCTCTACCCCAATAGATCCGAATCATAAGATGAAAGAAGCTGAAGAAGAACCAACTGTTGACAGGAGGATGTACCAAAGGTTAGTCGGCAGACTCATATATCTTGCACATACTAGACCGGACATAGCATATGCGGTGAGTGTAATCAGCCAGTTAAGCATGATCCGAGAGTATCTCATCTCCAAGCCGCTTATAGAGTATTAAATTACTTGAAAGGACAACCTGGGAAAGGAATCTTATTCAGAAGGAACAATTCTCTTACTCTAGAAGCATACACTGATGCTGACTATGCAGGTTCCCAAGTGGATAGAAGGTCAACTACAGGTTACTGTACTTTTCTTGGAGGTAATCTGGTAACATGGAGAAGCAAGAAGCAAAATGTGGTGGCCAGATCATCAGCAGAATCAGAATTCAGGGCTATTGCTCAAGGAATATGTGAACTGCTCTGGATGAAGATTATTCTGGATGACTTGAAGATTAAACTGGAAGGCCCTATGAAACTCTATAGCGACAATAAATCAGCTATCAATATTGCTCACAATCCTATACAACATGATAGGACAAAACATATTGAAATTGATAGACACTTCATCAAGGAAAAACTAGAAGAAGGACTGGTGTGCATGTCCTATGTTCCTTCAGGATGCCAAGTAGCTGATGTTCGAACAAAAGGGTTGAACAGTTCAAGTTTCCACGATCTTATACACAAGCTGGGAATGGAAGACATCTATTCCTCAGCTTGAGGGGCAGTGTCAAGATGAATACAGCTGTAAATTAGATTAGAGAATTAATGTGAAATCCTCTAATCAAGGGAATTAGTCAGTTTCTTTCTATATTTAGGAATCAGTTAGTTTCCTTCCATATTTAGGAATTAGTTAGTTTCCTATTTTATCTATGTAATTTCCTATAAATACCATGTATTGTCTACCGTGAGAAAGAAGAAGAAATATTTTCTCCACATAATCTGTGACACCTGGCATATTGGATAAATGTTGCACTGACTAAATTTTTCATATGTAGGTTCAAGGTAGAGATCGTTTATATGTTAAATATGTTGGAGAGCAGTTGGGCTTGGATGGTTCATATGTTCCTCGCACTTACATAGAACAAATTCAGCTGGAGAAACTTGTGAATGATGTTATGGTATAATCTCTTCATCTGATTATGCTTGTTTGCCTACATTTACTGCTGCTAACATTATCAATCTGTAGGCGCTGCCAGATGATCTGAAGACAAAGCTCAGTATAGATGATGATTTGGTTTCAAGCCCTAAAGAAGCCCTTTCCCGAGCCTCTGCAGACAGGAGAACTAAGTATCTCAGCCGGTATTGTCTTTTCCTAGTGGCAGTTTAATATTTTTCCAGTTGGGACATATGACTGAAATACAATTGATGTTCCCATTAATACACTTGTTTCCCCAAACTTTCCATTTTAGTTTTAAATCATTTAAGTTTGTGCAAAAACCCTTTCATTGTCTCTATAACGAGCACTACTGAAGGGCATTTATCAAGTATTTTTAATATAGTTTGGAAAATACTGGAACTGATTTGTTCCTTTTGAATAAACTGTGTACATAATGGCAGTAGTATATCAAATTCATTTTCAAATCAGCGGGAGAAGAATTTGACAAAGCTAGCAAGAGTTGCTGTTAATAATAGAAGGTTCGATGGTAGGACACCAGAATCACCTGCCTCGCTTGCAAACCAGGTCAGTATTATTGTATTTTGGACTGAAGGACGCTAGTGGCTGTCTTGGTTGTATAGTGTGAAGATTGCTTTGCACCTGATTTCCTAGAAAAGGAAATGCAGATAAAAGAAAGCAGGGATTAACTTTTATTTATTTCTTTTTGTCCTTTCCTTTCTGGTTACCTTTGGCGTAGGGGAGTTGATATCATCCTTACCACCAACATAAGAGATAATTATATACATGATGGGGTTGTTTTTTACCTGCTTTCCCCTTCATATACTTGTTTCTCTTTAGTTTTCATTTGTTTTCTGGATTGTTTCAGGGAGTCATTAATCAACTCTCTGAGCAAATATCGACACTGAATGAGAGGATGGATGAGTTTACATCTCGTATTGAAGAGATGAATACCAAGTTTGCAATCAAGAAAGTTTCGGCTAGCCAACAAAACTTAGCTTTGCAGGCTGAAGCTTGCAATGGCTCTGGACCAACTTCTCTTTTCATGACTGGCTTGGCTAATGGTTCATTAACTGGATCTGTGCTGCCCAATTCATCATCTTCTCCCCAGTTGGCTAGGGAGTCTCCTCTTATGGAAGAGGTACAATGATCCCCATTCAATTAAGCTTTTGGCAATAAATGGAGTTGGAAAAATCATAGTAAGAATCTTATGGTGGACATTCAAAGTTCTGTGTATTAGGCTAGATTGGACCTTAATGGAAAAGCGAAAGACATAATTAAGAATATGATATGCATATAGAAGAGCCTCCTAGAAATGTTGAAGAAATAAATTCTGATTGCTCTTTCTATCTCCTAAACAGGTTCTGCTAGTTGCTAGAGGGCAACGTCAAATTATGCATCAATTAGACAGCATAAGTAATCTTCTGCATGAATACTGGGGAGAAAGGACTCGTCAAGAGAGAACAGATAGGCCAAGCAGGGTGATTGATGTTGATTCCATTGGTGTCCCGTTAATTTTAACTTTAGCAGTTGGTGGTTTAGGCCTTTTTCTCTTTAAGGGTCTGACATTTCATAAGTGATCATCATGTCAAGGGGCTAAATTTACTGCATGCTGTTGTATTTGTTGTTATATTACTCTCTGAGAGAGGGGGAAGCCATCTAAGTTGCCTTGAGCTTCAATTGTATTTGAACTTGATGCTAGCGGCCATATCTGCTTCCGAGGGTAAAGTTGGGCAGTCAGGAGGCCGTATGGTAATTGTATATCTTTGACTAAAAAAAAAAGTGAAACTGATAATTTTTCCTGAAAAGCAGCTTTGTTGATGATCATCGATGTGAATACAATTGTTCTAAATATGTTCTACTTCGTTTGGAGTGGTAACTGGGAAGCTTTTCAACTAATGCTGCTGAGGATAAGACAAATCAATGTACCACGTCTGTGTTTACTCACCTATAATAAATGAGGAAAATTTCAACTCATACTGCTGAGGATAAGACGTTGAAGTACCATGTCTGTGTTTAATCACCTGTAACAACTAAGGAGAACGTCTCTAATACCTTTGTTTCTATTTCTAGTATTTTAACCATTCATAGAACGGGCCATAAATTGATTTCTTTTAAATTTTCACATTAATAGATGGGGGCATTAATTGATGAACCTACCCTTTATTTGTTTCCAACAAGTGGTTCCGGTGGGGTTCATCACTGGGAACAATGACCATTCCTCTGCATTCATGCACGTTAGGCCTCTAGCTATTATGCTGGATTCACTGGAAGTAATCATCAGTAAAAGTTGCTTGGAAAGGGAAATAAGAGCATAAAAGAATATATACCAACAATATTTCCAGCGATTTGCACTAAAAATTAGATAATTTAAAATTAGATAATTTCACAGTTTGCTCTTAAAAAAATAAAAATAAAAGCAATAGACCCAGATATGAGAGACACGACAACCAACCATCTCATGCAACAGAGAAAAACTGCATATTACATTCGACAACCAGAGTACATTACTCAGCTAGAAAGGGAAGGTTCGAAATCAAACATATCTGTAAGTACAATCATCTTTCTTGGCTTTCAGTCTAGTTCATCAGAAAAGAGAGGATGCCAGTTCCTTCACATCCTCTACAACGAGGGTATAATCAGCTTTCAACTTATCTTGTTCCTCTTGTCCTAGTTCTCCCTTAGTTGGCTTAGTTAGCACCAAAACACAGCATGTTGGCCTCTTTGTGGCACCTGCATTTGCAAGATCCTGATGACAAAATAACCAAAAATAGGACAAGGGAATGTCAGCACACTGATGGAATTGCTTTTGGCATAATACAATGTAAACCTTTGGGAAATGAAAAAAGAAAAGTATATAAGGAGTTCTAGAGAAGAAGGGTAAGCGTAAATTTCAGTTTAAGGATTCTGCTTCAATAAAAAGGAGATAAGGAGTCCTATTAAGGATGCTAATGCTAAAAGGTAGAATTTAACTGCTTCAATAAAAGCAGGTAAGCTAAAATTGTGGGGATGCCACAACCCCACACTCAAACACATGCATGCACACCCGAAAAAATGTATAAATAAATACAAAAAAACTAGATAATGAGAGAAAATTTCACAACGAAAAAATAAATGCCTAGAGAGATGAGAAGAAAGGAATTCTATATAGGCCATACCGACATCCACACTAGAGGATAAACAGGCAAGTGATGCCAACTTATAATGAAACCCAAACAAAAAGATAAAATAAAAAAAGGAAAAAGAGAAAGAAGCAAATTACTGAATTACCTCTTTTGAAGCAACATAAATGTAGGGAATATCAGACTCTTCACATAAGATAGGAACGTGAGTGATGACATCAATTGGACTAATGTTCCCAGCTATAACACATAATCTGCACTCATGAAAAAGAAGGGGAAGGGGATCATTCACAACTCCCTCGCAACTGAAGGAATGTAAGTTGTCATTTCTATAATACATATCAAGAATGTATGATCAAAGCAACATCTGAGAAAAATATGACCCAAAACACTTTCTTTTTCTATTTTTTCTGGAGAAGAAACAAAAATTCGTTCTTAATTATATCACCAAACAACACACCAACACTCATATAATCTCTCTACTTTTACAAAAGAGAAAACAAAAGAAAAGAACACATTGATAATTGTCATCAGTTGAGCATAAGAATCACAATGCTTGAAAAAAATGCTAAACGAGAGCTTGAAAGTTCTAATTTACACTATGACCATGGCCACTGACTTAAAATCTATTTCCCTAATACCACAAGTAATTTTTGTCATTCATTCAGAGGAACAAATAGAGCACGAATTAACTTCATTTACAGAAAGAAAAAAGCATAAATATTGGAAATACAAATAACCGACCCTTTATGACCACGGCGGATACTTTTGACCACTTCCTTCACTCCTCTCTTCAAGCATTTGTGTTCAGCAGCTACAATAATACAAAGCCAGTATTGTAACATTAAAGAATCAGACAATCAAAAAGTGTACTGAAGTTAAATCATTTCATCAATATACTGAGGACCATCAACAATCCATCTAGGATTATCACTTAAAATCTCAACACATGCTAAAAAAAACTGAAATATCCCAACAATGTATTTGCTGATATATACCTCGACGGACAAGCTTGAGGGTTCTTTTGGAGAGCTTCTTGCCAGCTAGAGGTTTAGCAATGGGAGCAAGACTAACAATCTTCTTCTTCTCATCTTTATGTGGGGTTCTCTCTGCTTCGCTGTCGCTTCCCATTTTCTTCTTTCAGTTCTCTCTCTCAATGAATTGCACGAAACAGAGCTAGGGTTTTTCTTTTTCAGTTATGGGCACTGATAATTTGGTTTTGGCAGCTTAGTATTCCTAAGGTTTCAGCAAAGAACCTCGGTGCTGCTTCTCACGTGCCCTATCTACAACTCGTTCGAGTTTCAACCTAGCAGTGATAATTCGCCACGTGTCGGATCTATTTGGCCCAAAAGTCATGACTAATGGGCTTAACCCAAATGAAGATCACAGTTTGGGGCCGTGAAATTTTTTCTCATGCCTGTACTATTATAAGCTGAAAAATAAATTTATCGTTGGTATGAAATTTTTTTGTTTTGAATGAACAATCATTTAGGTAGCGTTTATATTTTGAATTAAAGTGAACATCTTAAAAATGAAAATTTTAGAATTAAAAGTGTGGGGTGAGAACGAGAGTAAGTTGTTTACTTATATGAAATGTGAATATGAAATTGGAATAAAAATCTAATTTATGTGTTTACTTTGTCTTAAATTAGGAGCAAATGATTTCAAATTATTTTTAAAAATAATAATTTTTTTTTGCAAAATAAAATATTTATTTTATTATATTTGTAAATTAATAATAGTTATTAGTATTCTTAATTATGTGAATTAAAAATTATTGATAAAGCAACACAATTAAGACATTATTATTAATAATATAGTACAAAATTAATATTTTCTTCAAATAAACTATTTGTTATTATTAATTAATAAATATAATAATATTATATTTTTAAATAACGATAGCATATAAGAATATTATTAGCTCTTTATGAATATAATATTGTTACTTTTTAAGTTATTTTAACTTAGAATCAATGTAAATTATTATTTTTAGCTAAATATAATCATATAATGTTTAATATTATTATTTTTAATAAATGTAATTTATAAAATAATATAAAAATATTATTTTAAATAAATATGATATTATTTATTTTATTTTATTAAATATAATTATATTAAATTTAATAAAAATGTAAAAAAAGGAAGAGGTGGGAGTGGGAACAGAGTGGATTCCCACTCCCACCTACTCCCATATGAGTGGGAATCCCACTCCCTATTACAAAAATGGATGAGGCCTAAGGATTGTAATTTTTACTCATTTCTTGAAAGATGTAAATAAATATTGAAGTATGAGTAATTCACACTTCTCACTCTTATTCCAATAAGTAAACATAAGATTAAAGTTAAATAACTAAAAGTTTCAAAAAGATAAATATGCACTGGCAAAATCTCAAGCAAGCCTAAGCTCACCCCGGCTGGAGCTCGGCTTTTTTCAGGCTAGGCCTAAAAGCATGAATTTATGTGTTATATTTTTTTTTGATTTTTTTCACTATATTTTACAAATTTATAATGTATATAATTTTTTTAGATTAAACTTTAAAAGTTAGGTTAAAAGGATTTAAACCTTTAAATATATGTTAAGGATGGGTTAAATAAATACTAAAAGGTATGTTTTATTTAAAATGAAAATATTTTTTAACACATTTATCAAGCTTTCGGGCTAGATATAGGTTTTTTAGGTGAAGCCCTAGCTCGGCCTAAAACACTTACACTGGGTTGGAGCCATCGAGTGGACTTTTTCTACCATGTTTAGCTATAACCACAAGCTTTTCTATAGAAATTATTTTACACAAACTATTTTTTTTGGGGGGGGGGGGGGGGCATAAAATTTGGGTGGGGGTAGGTATCTCCCCATTAATATGAGGTCGAGATAATCAAAATAATAATATGTATATTACGATTTTTTGTACAAATTAATGTGGTATATTTTCTAGTGTCACATGGCTAATCATATATTTCCTTTATAATCTTTTAAATGTGGGATACACATGGCAATGAGTGAATGCAAAAGAAAAAAAAATGTTATTATATATATTATTATTTACAAATTCTTGTACAAATATTATTTATATGAATTAACATAGAAATTAATGTGTCAGTATTATATATTTACCCTATGTCCCAAATTTTAAAGCACATAGAAAAATATAATATGAGATACGTGACGATAGTATAATATATTACCACATCATTAGTTTGTACTGGGTAGTTTATATAAGAATTAGTATACCTAATATTATGTTGTAATTGAAATGGAGTATAATTTATATTAACTTGAAATTAGTTTTATTTCATAAATATAAAAGCTATGAATTAAAGTATCTATGTAACCTCCAAATCTGGAGGGCTACCTCAATAATTTCTTGTTACAGTTCGGTGAGGCAGCTGTCCGGATGGAGGAAATAATAGTTATGATATTTCATGATTTTTGTAGGTTAATTAGTTACCTCATTAATAGATAAGGTATTGGCCAACTCGGGATACATCAGAAAGGTTGATAATACGAGCACGATGGAAGTTCTAAGCATGCATGATTGCATGGTGACAGATTGGGCACAACATGGGCTACGTAGCAAGAAAAAAGGATTTTTTTTTTTATACCAGTTGTTTTAAATATTTTGTTCCACATCTATACAGTATGCATGATTAGGACTCCTTCTGATAAGCGGAAAAAAATATTTTTTCCACATCTATACAGTATGCATGATTAGGACTCCTTCTGATATGTGGAGAAAAAATTGTAACTTATCCTGAGAAAATCCAGGCTACAAAAAGAAAGCTTGGAGACGACATTTGTAGGTTTGCCTATAAATGCAGGTGCATCATCAATATCTTTTCTAACTCCTTAGATAGCCATTGACTTGCTCCGCATCTTTTCTATTCATCATCTTCTTCTTAACTTTGTCTTCTCTGTTTCTTTCTTGCAACTTAATTTGAAAATCTGGCCCGCCCTTCGACCACGACAGGCTCCGATGCCATTGCTTTTGATATTGCCGGCGGAGGCCAGTACGCTGGCATCTCCCATGGTAGAATTCTCAAATACATTAATCCCATTCTTGGTTTTGTAGATTTTGCTATCACTGGCGAGAGCAGTCATGTTACGGCTCCAATAACCCTTTGCTGGAACCCATTCGTGGCCGTTCTTTGGGTTTGGGGTTTGATTATTGATCGGACAATCTTTACATTGCTTATTTTGATCCACTGTGATTAAGAGACCCTTAATCAGGCCCATAATACATGGACTTTACATTTTGTGAGCCTTTATCCATAATTTTTATGCCGCTGGCTGAGCTTAAAGCTCGCGGGCATGAATTGGGCGGCCCAAATTTTTCTGCCAATTCTTTTAAAGGTGCACTTTCCATAAATTTTTCAAAACGAAAATGCTATATTTCCCGGGTCAAACTTCGGAAAAAATCCCAAATTAGTAAAATGGGTTAGTTTTGATCTTTTTTTTTGTTGCATGAAGTGTCGTCGTTTCATCTTGGAAAAAGAAAACAAACTAAACAAATAGGAGGGCATTGGAAGTGAGGAACGAACAGCTATGAAGATGATTTTTCAGCAATGAAAACAGCTCTTCCTCTTCGATTTTTCAGTCACCAGTGTTAAGCTCTTCCTCTTCGATTTTTCAGCAGCTATTTAAGCTATTCCTCTTCGATTTTTCAGCAACTGTTTAAACTCTTCCTCTTCGATTTTTCAGCAGTTATTAATACTTTTTGACATAAGACTAAGTTTCGGCATTTGCACAAGCTAAGGTACGAATTTTTTAGCAGCTATTTAAGCTCTCATTTTTGTTGTCAAGTTTGTATTAAATTTTCTTTTCAAATTTCTGTCACATTTTCGATTACGAAGATATTTGGGTATAATAATTTCAGTTTCGATTACGAATACAAAATTTTTATTCAAATTTCCTTTATGGTAAGTCATGAAATTTTGCTCAAAAGAACAGTCGATAACATGCCCTCTAGTCACTGAATTTTGCTCAAAAGAACCGTGTATGTGACAAATTCTGAGTTGATCTCCTCTGTGGCTGTGTAACCAAAAGGGATGCCTACAGACTTCTATTAGCTAGTTTGCGGCTTGCCGTTATTTGACAATTTCAATTTCCAATTGCATGCTTTTACAACAAGCTTGAATTGTTTGAATTTGAATCATGCCTACGGACTTCTATAAGCTAATGTTTGCGGCTTGCCATTATTTGATAATTTCAGTTTCCAATTGCGATGCTTTTACAGCAATCTTGAATTGTTTAATGAATTTACAATAAATAAATAATAATATATTGCACTGTTTAAATTTGCAGCAGTTAATGGATAATTTAGAGCAAGTGGAGAAGATTGATGAAGTTGAAGAATTAGAGGGGGTTGATTTGGAAGGAAATAATGAGGAATTGGTGTTGGAAAAAGTTGTTGAGCCAATAGTTGGGATGTTTTTTGATGGTCCTAATGAAATGTTTGAATATTATAAGGCTTATGGCCTACAAGAGGGGTTTCCAATTATGCGGAGATCTTGTAGAAAAGGGGATGATGAGAGTTTGAGATATGTAACATTTACTTGTAAGCGAAACGACAAGTCAAAAGCCAAAGACATTAATGTTTTGCGGCTTCAACTAAACCAAAAAATAGAATGCAATACTAAACTTGGAGGACGTTTGGATTTTGTTACCGGAAAATGGGTAATTGGAAATATGATCCTTGAACATAATCATGTCGTGAGTCCGAGCAAGAGTAGGTATTATCGATGCAATAGTACCATTAGTCCATTTGCTAAAAAGTAGCTTGAGATAAATGATGAAGCTGAAATTAGAATGGCTCAAAGTTTTAAGTCTGTTCTTGTCGAGGTTGGAGGCTTTGAAAAAGTCTTATTTTTAGAAAAAGATGCTAGAAATCATATTGACAAGATGTGACGATTAAGGCTTAGAGAAGGGGATGTTGTTGCAATTAAGAGATATTTTAAGAAAATGCAAACAAAAATGATGGATTTTTCTTCACTTTTGACCTTGATGAGGAGAACCGGTTGAAAAATGTATTTTGAGCAAATCCAAGGAGTAGGGTAGCCTATAAAGACTTTGGAGATGTGGTCACATTTAATACCACATATCTTACAAACAAGTATGACATGCTATTTGCTCCTTTGTAGGAGTTAATCATCATGGTCAATCAATTTTGTTAGGATGTGGGTTGATTTCGCATAAGGACATGGAGACATTTACGTGATTATTTGACACATGGCTATTATGCATGTCTGGCTCTCCTCCCCTTAGAATCATTACAGATCAAGACAAAGTGATGAAAAATGAAATTGAGATTATTTTTCCAAACACTAGGCACCGATGGTGTGGATGGCATATACTGAAAAAGGTGTCTGAGAAGTTGGGAAGGTACGTTGAATATCATGCCATTAGAGTTTCATTATATTCCGTTGTTTATGATTCATATACTCCTGTCGAATTCGAGGAAGCTTGGCATGACATATTAGACAAATATAATCTTATTAATAATAAGTGGTTAAATGGATTATATGAGAAAAGAAATCGTTGGGTTCCATGTTTCGTGAAAAATTCTTTTTGGGCTGGAATGTCAACCACTCAGCGTAGTGAAAGTATGAATGCTTTCTTTGATGGGTATGTTAACTCGAAAATAACTTTGAAACAATTTGTGGAGAAATAGGAAAAAGCAATGGAAAGTAAAATTGAGAAAGAATGGCAAGCGGATGCTAGGTGTTTTAGCCAACGGATGCCGTGTCGTACCAATTTTGCAATGGAGAAATAAGTTGAAGTAGTGTACACTATTTTCAAGTTTCAAGAATTTTAGCAAGAGTTGGTGAATAACATATATTGTGAGGTTTTTAGTTGTGGGGATCAGAATATGAAGTTATTGAAAACGATGAACAAAGTAGAGAAAAAACTTTGAAAGTCTTTTTAGCCAAAAATGAGGGTGAAATTCATTGTGTGTGTAAAATGTTTGAATATAAGAGCATCCTTTGACACGGCATCGTAGTGTTATCATGTAACCGTATACAATTACTGCCTGAAAAGTATATCCTACGAAGATGGAGGAAAGTTGTGTGGAGATTCTACAGTAAAGTCAAAGTCAGTTATGATGGATGAAATTTAAGCATTTAACATCAGCGATATAAAGAGTAGTGCACTGTTTTTTATGATGTTGCTGAGGTAGCTTCAAAAAATGAAGAAAGCCATAAAAATACTATGGGTTAGATCGAGAAAGTAATGAAGATGTATTTCTAAATGTTCGAAGTGACGGTGACGATACATGCAACTATGGTGGATCTGGAAGTTATATCGAAAACATATAAGATCCAGTAGTAACTCAGCGTAAAGGTCTTCCACCTACTCAAAAAAAGCAAAAGCAATTTAAGAGGCCAAAACAGAAATCAAATAATGCTTCGACTAGCACAACTGTAGAGATAATTACGTTAATACATTTATTTTACATTAATTTAAAATATATATTTATAAATGTGTGTTAACCACATTTCTAGGACTTAGAGATACATGATTTTTCTTCTCAGGTGGCTACTATAGTCCCAACACAAGAAAGCCATATGGCACTGGTAATATTTTTTTAATTTGTTATTTCCGTTCATTGTCATATGTTTGATAATTTGCATTTAATTTTTTTGTTGGTTGTATAACAGCTAGCACAACAAGCACCCTTCGAACATGCATTTTTCCCCTCTTAATATCAATCCTGGATGAATTATGGCGGAATCCATCACGGAAACTTGCAATATTTTCCGAAACAAAATTTGGAGGAGGCCAATCGAGGGGAGTTTTCAAGCAATGAACCAAGCACATGATCGAGGTTAATTGAAGTTAGCTTATGTTTTATGTATTAACTTGTTGTATGTGTATTTAGACATTTTTTTTTAGACTTTGTAAGTTAAATTTGGATCTATTTGGAATATATTGAAATGAGTTGGGTCATATTATAATTTTGAGAAATATTATTGAGGTCAAATTCTAAATTCATAATACTTTAAATTAATTCAAACAATCAGAAACTTATATTTAACATTAAAATATTATTACATATCGTGCTTAAATTGTACAACACAAGTCTTTTCCAATAACATAGTATAAATAGAAACAACTTACAAACAATACTTAAATAGAAAAAATAATACAACAATCACGATTAATTTAATAAAATCACTTCGTGGTGCCTCTCTTTTTCAAAGCTCGTCGTTCAACAATCGCCTCTGCTCAAGTTCTTTATGCAATAATTGAAATTTTACAACCAAACACTCAATCTCGAAGGTCAGCTTCCTAACCTTATCCGCTAACAAGTTTATCTTTTCTTTGCTAGGTTTACGATCTTCTGCCCACTGAAAGTTGTTACATCCTCTACAAATCCAAAATTTACGATTTGGATTTTTTTTTGTGTATGACGTTAAGATCTCCATCTGATCACCACATCCATTACACATTTGTAATGAGCTTCGATTCTCGCTTGTGTTAGATGACATTATTTGTAAAACCATAGAACTGCCCAAAAAAGATACAATTACAGTTAACAATGTCTCTGTGTGTGTGTGTGTGTGTGTGTGCGCGTGCGTGCGTGTGCGTGCGTGTGCGTGCGTGTGTGCGCCAGTTTAAGCACAAAAACACACACCAATTTAAGCACAAAAAAACACACACCCACACACACCAGTTTAAGCACAAAAACACATGTGTGTGTGTGTGCGCGTGCGTGTGCGTGCGTGTGTGCGCCAGTTTAAGCACAAAAACACACACCAATTTAAGCACAAAAAAAAACACACACACACACACACATAGAGACACAAAAACACACACCAGTTTAAGCACAAAAGCGCACACGCACACACACATATAGAGACACACACACACACTAGTTTAAGCACAAAAACACACACACACACACACACACACACAAATTGTAGACCAATTCATCACAAATTCCATACCACTTCAAGCACAAATTCCAGACCAATTAAGGCACAAATTACAGACCAATTCAGCAAAATTCCGACCAATTTGAGCACACAAATTGCAGACCAACTCAAGCACAAATTCCAGATCAATTAAAGCACAAAGTACAGACCAATTCAGCACAAATGCAGACCAATTCGAGCACACAAATTGTAGATCAATTCGAGCACACAAATTGCAGACCAACTCAAGCACAAATTCCAAACCAATTCAACACAAACATAATTATTTCCTTAACTTTTAATTTCAACCGAAAATTAAATAAAATGGAAATTGATAGCATTCAAAATTGTCCCAATTTTACCATAACCTAGAAAAGCTAAAGATTAAAGCATTACTTGAGACTGTGATAATTGTGACGGTTCGTGAGTTCAATGACAAATGCGCGTGATGGCTGCCACGTTGACGGTGACTATGTTGTGCGAATGCCAGAAACTTCCAGATTTGGGTGGAAAAATGAAGACAAGAAAACAAAGAGGGGAAGACGAAAACGAAGAGGAGGGGAAGATGAAAACGAAAAGGACAAAACGAGTGGCAAAAAATGAATGCAAATTTCCCTAGTGAAACGAAGAGGGGAAGATGAAATCGGAGAACGAAGGGGGGAAAACAAAGAGGAGAGCTTTTGTTAGAGTGAAACGACAGCGTTTTAAATAAAAGAGGAAACGGCGTCGTTTTGCTTTAGTTTTCGAGGTTTGACCCAAGGCAAATAGCATAACTCTTTTCAAAATAAAATTTGACACTTTTCCAATAGCTACTCAAAGTTGGTTCCATACCCTGGAAGCTGGAAGAATGGTTCCTTTCTCGATTCTTGATCTTGGTTTTCGATCTCTCTACCTATAAGTACCAGCGTACAGGTATATGTTTGTGTATCTTCATTCCCAAAATGGCCATAATCTTTAGCTTCAAAACTTTGATGATGCTCTGCATCTTCCTTTTTGAACTCCCTTTGCCTTCCATGGATCTTTCCATCCCAACCTTCACCAAAATCATCCTACTAAATACCGCCACATGTCCTGAATCTGTACTTCAAAAACTTTTTTGTTCTTCGGATTGTACTTCAAAAGCCTTTCGGCTGAATCCCCAGTAGCAAATGCTTTGAGAATTTGATTCCAAAATAAGCAGTATCAATGGAAAAACTACCCATCATACAATTATAAAATGTTCAGCTCTGAATCCAAGTCCTTTAAACTAGGACATGCATGCATGTGTAAACAAACGAGTCCTGGTAATGGGTCGACGTCTAAACCATGAAGGAAGTGGAAGGGTACTCTTTGTGCAATAGTGGCCAGTTGTGTTGCAAGACCTCCATTTTTTCCGACGACAAGAAGCGCCAGAAAGGCATCAGCAATGTAGAGATCGCCTGTTAAGCTGTTGAAACTTAAGCCCAATCCCTTGAACCCTTTTGGTGAATAAGTGAATGTAAAATCGACAAAACCAACATCAGGTCCTTGCTGTTTAAGAATTCTACCATCAGAGACGCCTGTCTAGGGTCCTGCACCAGGTGAATTGAAGACCGAAGGCTTCAGGGCCCATGGTTGTTAATGGCGCTAATGGGAGCTTCGTGAATGACTGAGCTGAGAGAACTATTGAATGAATAGAGGACAGGACAAAGACGATCATGGAAAACATTTCTACCTAATCTGCTTAACAGAGACATTTAGAAGGAGGGAGCTGGAAACTTTCAAAAAGGCTTTTTTAAAGTTTAAAATGTTTTATAGACCGGAAATTTATTCAACAAATTGAAACAATCTCACAAAGTACACACTGATAGTTCGGCCTTGTATCAAGGGCGGATCCAAGAACTTTTTATCACTCCGTACTAATTTATAAAATTATTTTCAATGTCCATATAAATGTCACTGCATATAAAGAAATAAAAAATTACATATCAAACAGCACAATATCAAAACTCTTAGTACAATATTATATTTAATAAAAGATTGACAGCCATATAACAAATAAGTTTATAATATAAATTATTAAAATTGTACCATAAAAATTATTTTTGAAATTATTTTTAATTTTATTGATTGAGAATGTGAAATCTTTAAATAATTTGATATAATGGAAAGAAAATGAGTAAGTATGATTGTGAAAAAAATGAAATTATGAAATTTTAATTGTTACTATATATATATATATTAATTTTTTATAGTCAAAGCTCCCTACAGTCATAATATTTGGAATTAAACTAATTTAATTAGTATGAGGAGGTTATAATTTAATAAAAGTGCAATTACAAAATTATTATTTTGACTTAATTATGCTCAGAGCAAGTGATGCAGAGGTAAAATATGCACTACACTAATAATTAAGTAATAGAGCATACCAAATCTAATATATAGATATTGATAAAAGAAATAGACATAATTTTAAAGAAATTAATACAAATATTTATGTAGTGTCGGAATTATGCAAAGTCATCTTCAAAGTTTAAATGTTTGCATTCTATTATGTTTTTCTCTCAATGTAAATTTTATAAATATTGTATAAGTATTTAGTAACATTCTAAATAATAAATCATTGTCCCAAATAATTTTTAATAAATATTTCTTTCATCTTAGGCCTTTAATATAATATATCATATTTTGTTCACGACATACAAATAATTATTATTAAGTGGAGGGGAGGTTTCTTAAAAGAGAATTTAGAAAAATTATAAGGTTTTATAATATAGGGTTTATTCTTGTTTATGATTAACTCAAATTAGGACCAAAATTTTTTTATGATTACCTAAATGTTATTCTTATATAGAGTATCACAATAGAGATTTTTTTTATAGTAATACTAGAGACTACATTATAATACACTGATATGCTTTTCTTTCAATTAGAATTTGTTTACAATAAGTTATAGTAATGACATTTTAGCCCCTCTAACAATTTCAATTTATTCAATAAAATATATAATTGAACTATTTTATAAAATAAGTCACTAACTCTAATTGAAAAAAAAAAATTTATGGACATAATTGAAAATAAAATAAAAATTTTATTATTATATAAAAATGAACAAAAAATAAGGGGGTATGAATGTTTATTTCCTGGGCTAGAGCCCGGTCTAGACCAGGCGTAGAGGTTTTAGCCAACCTGCAAAGATGAATACAAAGAAAAGAAAGAAAATGCATATCTTAATTAAAATGGGGGTGTATTCCCTTTCGTCCGTACGGTTTGGCCTAATTTTGAGAAATGTAGCGTCAACGGTGTGATAATGCTATGCCTTGCGAAAAACTGATTTCCGGTTAAACGGTTTCAAAATCAAGGCCTAAGCACAGAACAGACCCAAACATCATGTATCATTTGAAGAAATTTTATCTGAAAAAAGAACAAATAACTATTTTTGTGATTCCAATCGATCTTCAGCACATACTGGTGACTTCATAAGGTAGTGGCCGTGAAGTTTCATACATGGTCTACTTTGTCTCTCAGTGAAGCGTTTGTAGTTTAATAATCTGCAATCTGCCTAAACAGAAGCAACTGACATTGACTTTGACTTTGACTCAAATCTATCTGCGTTCTCTATCTCTTGGTTCAACAACTTTAACCAATATTATCCCTACTTACTGGCTTTCCAAACTTGAGGCACATTTTAGGGTACCCTTTTTGTAGCATCGACCTTTTCATATATCAACCCTGAATTTAAAGTTGGTTCCATACCTAGAAATAACAAACCCGTTTCTTCATTACAGAATCTTCATTGTGTCATCTGGTATCCTGCTTTTTCATCTCTAACAGTACACTTCAATTATTGGTTATCATGTATATAATACCTGCATGATTGTGTTATTCTTCATTCCAAAACATAGCTGTAACTCTTGGCTACAAAATGGCAGCCACGCTCAGCCTCTTCGTTTTCGTCTTCTCTTTGCCTCGGATGGTTTTTTCTATCCCAACTTTCACCAAGATGCTGTTTCCACCAAAAGCCTTTGGGGGAGAATCCATTGCCTTTGAGCCAGTTGGTGGAGCATTCTATACTGGAGTTGCTGACGGTAGAATTCTCAATCTTCATGGAATTTTTTTTTTAATAAATACCTGACTCTTTCGGGTTTAATACAGGTCAAAGGCAGTATGTGATGGCTCCACAAATTTAGATTTGGGACCAATCTGTGGGTGGACATTTGGTTTAGCATTGCACTATGCAACAAGACAGCTCTACATCGTGGATGCGTATTCTGGCCTTCTGGTAGTTGGACCTAACGGAAGACTTGCCACCCAACTTGCGACCAGTGCAGAAGGACGAGCTTTCCACTTCTTGGACGGTTTGGATGTTGACCAGGGCACTGGAGTTGTCTATTTTACAGATGCTAGCGGTGTCTACGATTTCAGGTTCTAACTCATCCACATTCTTAACTTTTTGACTGCACCAAAGTGAACTAAAACTGTTGCAAATTGTTACACAAATAGTTACACAGGTCTATCGTAAAGCTGAATATAACAAATGACTCCACTGGAAGATTACTATCGTATAACCCAAGAAGCAGTCAAGTTACAGTATTGATAAGGAATCTCACCGGGCCAGCAGGGGTTGCAATTAGTGTAGACAGCTCGTTTGTTCTGTATCAGAGTTCACTGGAAATAGGACTTTGAAATATTGGCTAAGAGGTCCCAGAGCTAACTCATTGGATATCATGAACTTCCAGGCAAAGCCAGACAATATCAAGAGAAACCCAGGCTTGTTACAGAAATTTTGGGAGGCAGCAATCATTACAAGACAACCTGCAGGAACACCTGTGCCAATAGGTCAAAGGATCAGTGCATTTGGTGCTGTCCTGGATACGATAAGTTTCGAGGCACAGTATGGCACGACTCCAATCAGTGAAGTTCAACCATTTGGTGGTGCATTATACATATCTTCACGATCAACAGATTTTGTTGGTGTTCTCAGGCCTTGAGGCAGCTTTGCTGTAATTGCCGCTTGAGTTGTAACAGCTGCAGCCGAATAAGTTTTGTACTAAGGCAGGGCTATCCCTGCCCTGGGCTCATAAATGACGCTTTTACAATGCTTCTTTCGCTTTCTTCAGTATCAGCAATAACTGAGAGTTCAGAGGAATAGAAATGGAAGTAATGCATTTTGTCTAAACTGCATCCCTGGGTCAAAATCTCATACGAAAGTCCTCACATATCATTGCCAAATCCCTAATGGCTGAAAGTATTTTCCATACTTTCCCTTGGTGGGAATCTATGAGAAAGTGTACATGCCCTTAATAAAGCCATAATAGATTGGAGAATGATTACAGATTAGGACCAAAATGATAGTTATGATTGAAATTTATATAAAATTATAATCAGAGGATAAGCATTAAACACTTTCATAAATTCAAGTCACTCAGATTTAACTCATTTGTGTTCTAAAGTCGGAGCACAGATCATCATTAATATTTATATGCGAGTATGTCAAAAAGGCAATTTACATTAAAACATTAACAAGCCAGTCAAGTAGATAACATTATGAAAGACAGGTAACCAGCAAGCACTAAAGAATTCATGCTAGAAAGATGAGCATATATGAACTTCACATATTCTTTAATTCAGCTAAACAGTCTTGGATGCCTTCCAAATTTGCATTGTAGAGGCCTGCAGTACAAAATAACAATATCTCATGAAACAAATATGGGATTTTGACTCCATAAAGAAAAACCAACTCAATGAGACAAATAACATAAACATGAGTACTGTTACCTTTGCCACGGTTCATACTACAAAAATCTCTATCTGCATTGTTAACCCTCTCCACTTTAATATGCTGCATATCATTCATCCTTTTCATCTTCAGGTTGTGCATTTTCATACGCAGCTCTGATGCAGTTTTTACCATGTCTGCAGGAGGCAATTGTTGAGAATACATTCTATTACAACTATAATACAATTTTCTATCTAAACATTTTGTTCTAGAAACATCAGCAAATATAATCAACTAAGAGTTTAGACAGTTTCTGTTGGCAGAAAGACTTGAATCTTCAGCAGTAGACATTCTTTTATTTATTCAGTGGCTCTTAAGAGTTGCCTCACAGGCTTAAAAATCCTCCTTGGTGGACCCAATACAACGTATAACAAAAGCAGAAGTCTCAATGAAGTGGACTAGTTCAGAGGAGCCAGTTCTTTGAGTAAACTTATCAAATTGGTATACTTCAGCAATATTATTACCTCCCTTTGTTTAAGCTGCTGGCTAGATGAGATTAATAAGAGTACGTGCGCCAAACAATTGTGGTGGTTTCCATGAAGACTTCAACAAGTTAAAACACTAACATATCAAAACATACTAAGCATTAAAGGGAGAAGAAAATTTGTTGTCTGAAGTATAGATTATTATTGGACAAAAAGTTTATTGGACAGTGCTCTCCAATACCATGATCCATATTAATTGCCAAGGAGTGTCATATAAGCAGTTTACATATGCGAGTTACTGAAAGAGGCAGAGAAGAATCAGTATGACCCACCAGCAAGGTTTCAAAAAACTGACCAAGAAATTACAAAGGCTTGGATATTTCAACAGCACTAAAATATTTTCTATCCAATAACTTATATAAAGTAGAAAAATCTGCAATATGCTCAACCCACTTTCTTAAACAACACATTTTTTGAAATAGATGAAAGCATTAAAAGTGGATGTCATTGCAATCTGAAATCGAGAAAACATGAGGCTGAATAATTAACCTTGGAACAGGTCATGCACAGAATTTTGATCATATAATTGTAATGCCTCACTAACAAGTCCAGCAGAGTGATCAGTTGCAGAAGACTGCTTTTCTAATGCTTGAAGCTCTCGACTGAGCTCAGAGGACTCCTTACCAACCTTAGGAGCAAATTCCAATGCAATGAAAGCCAATTTAGACAAGTAAAAAAAAAAAATCACTAGAAATGAGAAATTCAGACAATTTGAAAATTTGTTTTACCGCAGCAAGCTTATCCCTCAAGGAATCCATTTGCACATCAAGATCTGAATCATTAAATGCATCTTGGCAGAGTGAGCTTTCACATGGTAATTCATTCTGGAAAGAAATTTCTGAGGCATGTCACTAATATAAATAGAAAGAATTAACAGCAAGAAAAATTTACTGCATATTCTCCGTCAAATAAATTTAAATACCCGGTTGTTCATTGCAATTTCACAATTACCAAAACATTGTTCTTACATTATTCTCCTAGAAGAAGATATCTCATTATCACCAGATAGTCAGCTCATCATAATTTCGCCATACTTATGTCTATTGCAAAATTTTGACACTAAGCATTCCCTATGCTTTTCTGCCTATGAGACTCTTACAGCCTGTCCTTTTCCAATAGTTGATAAGTCTACTTAAAGGTTAACTTTCAGCATCCAAACCTTATTGCTGCAACATTAATTCTATAGGATTACCAATTTAAAAAATGTTAGGCAAGGAGTCAAGCTTGTCAATCGGCAGTCAAAAGATATGCAAAATTGTGAGAAGTGGCTATGTTGCTGTGCAAAGCAGTCAAGTGGATGTACAAAACCTCAACTGAAAAAAGTTTGGCATTCCCTTTATAGTTTTATCTTTCAAATGATTGCTTACCCTCCCCAACATTTCCTTTGAAGCATACTGACCTTAAAACTCAAAATAATCATAATAATTTCCAAACTATGCCATTAGAAATATTTAAACTATCCATGTTCACACGAACTTATGCATTGCCTTAATGGATCATAGAAATAGAACAAAGAAAAAATGGTTATGGCTGAAGGCTCTATGCAAGTTAGCAATCAATCAAAAAAAATTTCAAAAAGTATAAACCATACTACTTTGAAATAAATCCCAAAAACTAGAAAACTTGGATTGAAGAAAATGAAAAATAACAATAGGTCAGACTAATCAACTTTTTTTTTCCTTTGAATTATATGAAGATTCTACTTTCCAAATTTCAGTTTGATCCAGGAAAGAAACATAACATGTTTACCGATTGCTTTGCACTCTTAACAGGGGTATGAGAAGATCAAATCAAGCATAAGCATAATACCCCACTTAAACTGTTTCACAACATTACAATAAGCATTACCATACAAAAACAGAATGACAAAGTCTCATCAATCACCATTACCGCATGTAAGGAGATAAATTGAGGGAAGAATATTATGGAGATACACATAAATAGAAAATAAATTTGTCATGCAATGTGCCAATGACCAAATAACATCCAATAAACAAAAGAACCTACACTTTTGGGTAAAGAAAAGCCTTCAGGAACAGAAAAACAGTGATGAAGGCAATACTTCTCCCACACACTGAGTCGCTTATCCAAAGCCAACTGAATCAAATTGCGGATATAAGCAACACCCTATCAAAGTATCATAGGAGAATCACAAAGACCAAAGAGTTAGCAGACATACAACACAACCACAAAACAATCATAGTTCCATAATCCAATAATTATCCATATTAACTTCTACTAATGATTTTTTTTTTTAGGATAGTCTCTTGCGCAAATAACTTTGTATCAAAAATTACCACCAAGGCATTTATTAATGGGAAATTCTTGAGTAGTCCACTTCCCCTGACTAAAAAAAATCCCCTTAAATATTTAAATTTAAAACAATTAATAAAAAAATTAAAGAAAAGAAGTGACTTGGAATTTATAAGGGATTTTTTGTCTGTTCCTTTTCGATATTTTAGGTCCGCTTCACCTCGACAGTTATGCCATGATACACTTAATGACTATATGCAAGACTTCCCAACCAGGAAATATTTGCTTACTTGAGGAACATAATTTCTTTATATCTCTGTCTTTTTCACCCTTCACGAGGTTTAAGTTGAAAAAGAAAATTATGGGTTAGTTAATAAATTGAGCTGCAAAAGTGGTGGATCTTTACCTTGCTTAGATCTTGAGACTTATCCGTGTCCTCGGTTTTCAAAAGGGTCGATGCCTGTCTGCATAAACAATTCACAGTCAGTTCTTTTTTAAAAATACAGACTTAAAAATAAAAAATGACAAAGAAATGGAATTTGAAACCGAAAGAGAAAGAAAAGGGGGGAGAGAGAGAGTACCGGAGATAGAAATTGAAAGCTTCGTCGACCAAATCGTCGACGGTGTTGAGAGTTTCGTTGATGAAAAGTTGTGGGTTTAGGTTTAGAGAATTGAATACGGCCTCACTTTCGCTTCCTTCCATTTTCTCTCACTCGAGATATCTCAGCTTCCTTCCCTTCCTAATTCTACAGAAGCAGAGAAAGGGGAATTTTGAATCTGCTATTTAAGGCTTTAATTTTATGACACTGATAATGTTCCCGCCAAAAATTCTAGGTTGGTAAAAACTGTATAGTGTGATTGAAAAAAAGAAAATGAAAATGCAAGTGGTATCTGGCCAATTCCAGTACACTTCAATGCGACTACTTTTGCGAACCTTTTTTTTTTGGCCAATGACATATATATATATATATACAGCTGACAAAATTTGACTTAAACACGATCCGATTATCCCACGCGAACACGATATCAATAAATAAGTATAAATCATTAAATTTAACACAATTATTAAATGGATCGATTCTGGGTCAACATAATTTTTTTGTGTTGGATTAAGGTTAAAATTCTTGACCTATTTATTCGATCAATGATTTAATTATATTTTTTATTTTAAAATAATTTACATATTCTTATCATCAAAACTCAAATATTAGGATGATTTTTTTTATTCTTTAAAATGATAAATATAGACACAATATTTTATTTATAAAATTTTAAATACATTTAGAACTTTAATAGCGTAAATATACAAAATATTGGTAGACAATAGACATGTATATTTTATAATATTGATATATACTATTATTTACATATATATAATTAAAACCTCAATAGTGTGTGTAATATTTTAATAGATATATATATATATATATATATATATTATAATATTGATAAATTATGTATATATGTATGGATGAAAACATGTATGTGCATGCATATGTATGATAAAATGTAAATATTTGATGTAACTTTTATTTAATATATAGATATTAAGTGAGTTATTGGGTAATTTGATTATTTTTTCGTGTCAGATTTAGGTCTCAATATTTTGATACGATTATTAAATGGATCGAGTTTGAGTCGACTTAAATTTATCCTAAATTTGACACGATACGAAACTGACACGACATGAACACGATCCGATAATCTATTTTGCCAGTTATATATAGCTCGTGCTTTTTAATTTCTTTAAAATTTAAAATGGAAAAATTGCAGCAATTTCATCACTCTTTATTTTTTTAATAATTATACGAAGAAAATATTATTCAAAAAAGATAATAATGTCATTGCTTCTCAAAAAAAAAAATGTCATTGGATTAAAAAAGGGATCAGAAATATGGGCTTCGACACTAATTTAAAACTCACTTGTCGCGTTTTAGTTGATCTAAAAGTTTATAATTTTGTTTATCAATTTAAAATGGTGCAAGGTGCCCGATGTGATTTTTTTTTTTAAATACAAATTTATACCATTTCATTTTTAATTCGATTAACTTATAAAAAATATAATTTTTTTTTTTGCAAATTGTTAAATTTTCAAGTTTAGAAGCAAAATGCTAGTCCGAGTCGGTTGACCTCCATAAAACTGGTAAGCCACAAAAAATGGAATTTTTGTGGTAACAAATTTTGTTTGTGTGAAACTGTGAATTATCAATCAACGCCAAAATGTTGTCGAAATTGCAAAAAGCATCGGATAAGGTGGGGCTATTTTTGCAGAACAAACCATTTTCAACAGCATGGTTGCAGTTTCAGTTCCAGAGGCACTTCCTTATGGAGAGGAAGAATTCGTCAAAAGTTCAGGGTTTGTACGATTTCTGTAAAAAGACCTTTACGCCCTCAGGGACACCGCCTCCCTCTTCTCAAGCTGTACGCGATCTCTGCTCTCTCTTGGGTATTTCTCCATATTCCATTTGCTCTTAAAGTTTTTTTTTTTTTGGGGGTCAAATACATATTTATAAGTTTAGTTGTTAAGTTTGGTCAATTCTGTTTCTGGGTTTTGCGGGCTCGCTGAATTTTGATGCGGGTTTGGTTTCTTTTTGAACTGCAACTGAAGAATTTTATATTTTGCATATTGGGATTTAATGCAATTCCTTGATTATTGATGTATGTCATTCTACAGGATATATGAATTAGTTAAGGAACTACAGTAAGTATTTGTATACCAAATCTATTCCACATTATTTTTCGATTGTGACTTACAGATTGCATTTCATCTGAGTTCATATGTTTGGAAGTGACTGCACGACACTGACCTTCCATGTCATCAGCAATTATGGCAGCAAATTTTTCTCTGGCAAAAGATCTTAGGATTCATTGACTAGCCAAAATTTGTCTGGGAAAACATACTTTACATGCCGTAGGTTGCATTGCGCCAGTAAGACTAAGAGTACGGATCAATTAACTGTTCCTGATTCTAGACGGCTTGAATGCCTGTTATAAAATAAAATCAAATTAGTTATCTATTGAAAACAAGGACAGGAAGGGATAATTAAAATCAAATTAATTATCCAGAATGAGTAGAAAATACATATTGTATCACTTCTTTCTATCAACCTAAGAACAGATTTTCCAAGCTTGTCTGTCAATAACGCTCAATTTATAATAAGTAAGATTGAGCCAGCTGTGGATATCACTTCTAAGTAATAAATATATTAATGGCTGTCTCGTATTGATACCAGGTTTTACTGCAATTTATTCATGAGAATCCATTTCTCAATTAAAGATTGTTCTTAGTAACAGTTAGAAACCTTGAAACATGAAGTGATATTTTGATCATTGGGAGTGAAATGTGTCCCATTCTTCTGATGAATACTAAATATTAGCATTTTGCAGATACGGTTGGCCCTGCTGATGTGGGGCTCGAGGAACAAAGTTCAGATGATGATCGAGGGCTTGGTTTTTCTGGCCTTTATGGACTCAATAGGGTAGCTCGATGGGCTCAACCAATTACATATTTGGATATTTATGAGTGTGATAGTTTTACGGTATGCAGCATTGTAACCAAGTCTTCTGAAAAAAATTCATTCAGGCTTTTGGTTCTTGATTCTCCGTTTATTATTATTTCACATGCTTGACGCCACTTCTTTAGAACAATTTCACGGACATAATATTTGCTGCTACAAACTAATGCACAAAATTGTGACCCTCATCTGCTGTGTCTATTGTATTTCAATTGTACATATACTCAAGATTCAAAACTTTAACCCTTCTTTCAAGCTTGATAAGATATTGTTCAGCAATATCATTTACGGCTAGCTAATACAGCTTTTGAGCAGCTATAATGAGGACTATATGATAAGAAAATTGGCCATAAAATATTGTTTTATGTAGTATTGGACTGATTAAAATAAAGATTTTTCTGAAGACAGATTTTTTATTTCATATGCAGATGTGCATATTCTGCTTTCCAACATCCGCGGTTATTCCACTCCATGACCATCCTGGGATGACTGTGTTTAGCAAAGTTCTCTATGGGTCTATGCATGTAAAAGCCTATGACTGGGTTGAGCCTGCACGTTTCCAAGGGACCAAGGGACCAGGTTATCGTCCAGGTTCGACTTCTAAGCTCACTTTCATCTTTGAAGATAATAATTGTTGGGGATTTCAGGAACCAAAAGGCAGTTCTAGCTTTGATCTTTGCCCATAATTCTTTAAAATTTTTTGTGGCATGCTGACCTACATCCAGGAACCAGAAAATTAATCCTATGATATGTTTTAATATAATGGGGACAGGGTGCCAGTATTGCTATCTTTATGATTATTTCTCTTTGTTTAACTGTCCTCATTTATCCCATTTAGTGGTCATGTTTACATGACCTTTACCAGATTTCGTCATCAGTGTGAGAAACCTCAATTCAAAATGTCTTTTGTCAATCGTGGTTAGGAATGGCAAAATCCGGGTCCGAGTTCGTCCATTCTGGTTCCGGACCCGGATGACAATTTGCCATCCTGGATCTGGAAATAAATCCGGATTTTTAAACTGCAGGTGCAGACCGGGTTCAACCCAGAAAAATCCGGGTTTCCAGAATCTAGGTTTTGAACCCGAATGGGCACCATTATGTAGAAACAGAGGTAAGGCACTGGGGAGTGTTCAACTTGCAACTTTTTTCCATCACTGATTGCTTCAAAGTGAAAATAGGAGTAATATTTAAATCAAACAGAAAAAATTGATTAAAGAATATAACAAAACAATGAAGCAAAAGTGCAAAACAAGACCAAAATTTTGTGATTGTCAGCTTGTCATCATCAAACAAAAGCTAAATTAATAGCAAAATAGAACACAAATGGTCACAGGGAATGAAAATCCGGTAAATTTGTACAGCTGGTCATTGCTTCGTCTATGTCTGTGAATCCCAATTCGTCACTTCGTGTGCATGATATTCTGCCGCCAGCTGTGACCGTGAATGAGTTTAGGAGCTACTGAGAATTCAAGCCTTTGATGATGATTGATGACGATTTGATGATGATGATGATTTAAATTGGTGAGTTTGGGAGATGAAAAGGAGAGGAAATGGTGGTGGCTGTGAATTGATGAATTTGGGGGATGAAAAAGAGATGAAGTGGTGGCGTCCGTGTTGAGTTAAAAGCCAAAAGTGTAAACTAGGGTTGGTTTTGTTCTTTTTCCATTCTTTTTTTTTATATTTATATTAAAGATAAATATATCCGGATCCGGGTTCCAGATATACGGGTTCAGCTGAACCTGGAACTGGATCCAGATATGTCCGGGTTTTAAAAAATTAATACCGGACCCGCATATTATTTAAATGCGGTACGGTTGAACCCGGCCCAAATTATTTGGGTTCATCTGGGTTCAGGTTATTGTGCCATCCTTAATCGTGGCTGTGATTAACAAACTATAGATAGGCAATATTTTGTGTGAGATTCACTGTATTCTTTCCAGTACAGTCAAGATATTTTCAGTCAATGATCTGTGAGACTCATATTTCTTGCTTCTGTTTCCAACTTTTGATGGTCTACAGACTGTAGGCAAACAACTTACAATTAAATTTCTCCTTTTACAGTGAGGTTGGCAAAGTTGGCCACTGATAAAGTTGTAACCCCACAATATGGGACATCCGTTTTATACCCAAAGAGTGGGGGTAATTTGCATTGTTTTACTGCAGTCACCCCCTGTGCTGTACTTGACATTCTCACACCTCCTTATAATGAAGACGCTGGCAGAAAGTGTACTTACTACGTAGACTACCCTTCTCCTACCTTCTGTAAGTAACGTATCTAATTTCTTTTCTTTGCCTTCTTCATTCTTTGCATGCAGTTTGAAAACCCACTAATCATGCTTTTCCACGTGGCTTGTTAAACACACTACACTGCAGCTGCAGTAAATGGAGCTGAGGTGAGCAATGAAAACGAGGAATATGCATGGCTTTCTGAGATAGATACACCAGATGATCTCTACATGCGCCCTGGAGTGTATGCTGGCCCAGCTATTCAGGTCTAGCTTGTACTAAGATGATCAGATGAGCTTATGCTTCTAGTCACTTTGGTCTGAGCTGTGGGCACCAGAGAGTATTCTGTGAGATGGTGTTATGATCGGTGACTGAAATGCTGATGCAAAAAGGTTTATAGATGGTTCTACGCCAATCACCAGCAAAGAATCTGAATCGTTGAATCACAGTATAGAGTCTCTAATTTATATTAGGCATCTACTTTTACCTTCTTTATGTAAGGTCTTCCTTGTAAATTAATTGGCCCATCTATTGATAATCAAGGTTTCAAATTAAAGCAGAATACTATAATCTTTCCTGGACAGAGAGATTCCAACTTGTGTTACAGTTTCGAAACTGGATGCACACTGATGTTGCAATATGGAACTTGTCTATTTATCTATATTAATCTTCATCAGTTTATCAATGTGGAAGATGATCTAGTGAGTGCTAGTGCTGTGAATCATGTGCCATTATAACTTATCATAAGGTGAGCATTATCACCCTCTAGATCATTATTCTTATCTTTATTCTTCAGAATCTGTAAAAATATCTGACATTTTGTCTTTAAAATAGGAGTATAGGACTTGTATTGTCTTCTGAATTTTGGTGAACAGATGAAAGTGCATGGATCTCAGTGTGATAGTGTCCATATTGCCAGAGTATTTGAAAGCTCCTCGTCAGTTGAACCTAAAAAAGTTCATCAAAAGAAACCAGCAAGAAAATGACGGTACAAATGGTTTTTGCTCGTTCTTACTGAACGATGAGAGCCATGTTTATGGGAGGGAGGTCAGGCTTCTCATAACACATTACAGATATTTCATAAAAGGTGTCAATGAAGATGCACTGATGGACTACTGGTTGATGCATGATATTATCAGAAGTTGCACACGCTTGGAAGATTAACTAACAAGGACAATAAATTCTGTATGGGATGATTCACATCTCAAATTAAACAGAGTCCACGCTCAAACAAATTTATATGATCACTTCAGATCTTGAAAGCAAAGTTTATTCAGAGACAAAAGTTGTTTCAATTGAGATTGAGAACGCATGGTTTGAAAGACATCTCAGCTGACTGACCTACAAAAAATCTCTCTAAGCTTTCCTAGGTTTACTGGACTCATAGCCTAGGCAATGTGTTTTCATGATCCTGAACTTGAACCAGTATCTTATTCTGATTAAAGAAGCCACATTTTGTATCTTTTCCCTAGGGTGATCTGAAATCTTGACCAGCATAACGCACATTTCCGAGTTCCTCTTCGATGCGCAGAAGCTGTAACAGAACCAAGAATGCAAAAAAGGTGAGTTAATTCTATTCACAAAGAAGATTGGGAAATGTAACCAAAAAGAGACTGCAACATCACCAAAAGCTTGTTTATTAGAAACCCACTAAATCTTTAGGGGGTAATTTGTCCGCTAGTTTCTTGGTGAGCTTAACTACCAAATTCGAACACACATTAGTTTGCTTAGGCAAGCATGATGCAGATGCTATGATTTCATAACAATCCAATGATTTGATGTCGTATGTTTTAGATCATCCATTCAGATAGTTGGAAAAGGGCAACACATGTAATCCACTTGAACATGTTGTATCCACAGGGAAATTCTAAATTGTCAGATATGGGTGCTACAGAATTTAACCTTATGAGATTTATCATTTTTTAGGGATTGCAAGGGGGAGGTCAGGTGGGGGAGAGGGAATGCAACCCACCAACTTGCAGCAAAAAAATAGATGGGGATAAGTTGAAACAACTTTGATTCTACCTGGTTATACTTGGCCAATCTCTCACTTCGGCAAGGAGCACCAGTCTTGATCTATAAACCAAAACATGCAACAGTCAACTTTAGGACATAAATAAGGAATGAATATGTGTGTGTGTCCAAACTAGAAGACAAGAAAAAAAACACTTCAATATGGTGTGCTTTGTCGTGTAGTGTATCGGAATTTGTGTTTTTCTGTCTTTTAGCATTGCTTAAAGGGTTTCAGCTACTACCTGTCCACTAGCCAAACCAACAGAAAGATCAGCAATAAAATTATCTTCAGTTTCACCACTGCGGTGGCTGACCATCACACCCCAACCTGCGGATTTAGAGTCAAGTGCTGCTTGGATGGATTCGGTCACAGTGCCAATCTGATTAACCTGCACCAGTATTTAGAGAAAAAAAATTAGCTAAATGCACCATCACTGTGAGACATGTCTATACATACTATGGACGTGTCATTGAGAATTGTAATTGAGAATCTGAAATATTAATTTACTATGGTTTAAGTATAAAAAACAAAAGGAGATGCAAAAGTAAAAAGAGGCTTAATTCTTCTTAATCTTTGCCTCAACAACTAAATTCTCTAGGCAAAAAATATTTTTAACTCCATTAAATGATACCCAACAATTTGTGAATTGCAAAAAGAGTAATTATTTGTGATGAGCCAGATATTGTTAAGCAATTTTTCACACCAAATTTTTTTGGATTTACACATTAGTTTGTCTTTACAATACTATTCAATTGTTTCAATCCAATGTCTAAATCTCTTGCATATCACTCCAGTTAAAAATGCAATTTTAAAATGATTATGCCCTTGCATGGATTTTGACTGTGGGAGTAAAAGAATGATGCTTCTTTCATTTTCCTAGAAAAGAAATGTAGATAGCATCATTGTAGTGACCGTCAAAAAATCAAGTTCAATGCATAAGGCTAAAAACATCCTAGGAAATGAAGGAAACAGTGAATGAAGAAGAAGGAAAAAAACAATATCAAGCTGATGAAAGAAAGGATTAAAAGCAAGAAAATGATGGAAAGCACAAATAGACTCCATCGTGTGAAGGGTAATGGAAAAATCACGATTTAATTTCAAATAGATGATTTACCTTTAGAAGTAATCCGTTGCACGACCTTTTCTGAATGGCTTCAGCTATTCTCTTTGGATTTGTCACCAAAAGGTCATCTCCCACAAGTTGAATATCAACTGAAGACTGCAAGGAAGCCCATGAGCTCCAATCATCTTGGTCGAAGGGGTCTTCAATTGACACAATAGGGAAATCTCTGACAAACTCCTTGTAGAGATCACCAAGACTCTGAGCTGACAACACATGAGCTCCATCATTTGGTTGTTTCTTGAAGTTCAGATCATATTTCCCATCTTTAGTGAAAAACTCTGAAGCTGCAACATCCATTCCAATTTTGATCTGCAACATCAATTTAGCTCCTTAGGTAAGCGAAATATTTTCGATGCAAAAGAATAAACAATGCAAATAAGCAAAAAGCACCCCACATACCTTGCCAGTATAACCAGCCTTTTCAATTGCATCAGTAAGCAAAACTAGCCCCTCCCTGTTATCCTGAACATTGGGCGCAAAACCTCCTTCATCTCCAACATTGCAAGCATCCTGCCCATATTTTTGTTTGATAATCCCCTTCAATATATGATAAACTGTAGCAGAAACATAAAATCGTTAGCTGCCGATCAACTCTGAAGAATTCAGAAGTACTCTAAATAATATGTTAATGAACATCTACATTTTCATATCAAAATGCATCAGCAGTTAACCATGATCATAGCCACACTAGCTAAGGGACATTAACATTTACAAGCTTGACATCATTGTTGATAATGATTCATAAAAGTTAAATGCATAAATGCAGTCCTTGTTATCCGAGCCTGCAATGATTAAGAAAAATTAATACTCATACAGTAATTTATGTTGATAAGGTATATGAATGATTACAAACCTTCACTACCCATGCAGAGTGCCTCAGCAAATGAGGTTGCACCAACTGGCAGTATCATAAATTCTTGCATAGCCAAATTATTCCCAGCATGACTGCCTCCATTAATCACATTAAAAGCTGGCACTGGCATGACAAGCTCCTTTGTCCCTGACAATTCCTGAATGTGCTTGTACAAGGGCACCCCTTTAGCTCCAGCACCAGCTCTACACACGCTAAGAGATACCCCTAATATTGCATTTGCCCCCATCTTTGACTTGTTTGGAGTCCCATCGATCTCCAGCATTATAGCATCCACCTCAGCTTGATCTCTTAATAAACAGATACAAATAATATCAGAATTATACAACCAAGAAGCAGAAAACTCTCCTCATACTCATAACAACGATGCTGCAAAATAACAAAAGGATTCATTTATCTTCGTGTTTGATCACTAGAAACAGCTACCACCTCCTAAAGTTTCAACTAGACAGACCACAATAGTTTCAAATTCTTCAAAAAGGACTCCTAATTTCATAACATCAACTATGCTGCTGCAAGAACAAAAGGATACATTCTTCATCAAGTTTGATTGCTAGAAATAGCTACTTACGATAAATGCACTACCACCCCTAAATTTTCAACTAAAAATAAGACGGATACCCAATAGTTTCAAAATTCGTCAAAAACGCCCACAAATTTGAAAAACAAACCGAATATGACCTCACCTGATATCAACGCCGACGAGCTTGGGACCCATAATGTCGTTAATGTTCTTAACGGCATTGAGGACACCTTTACCGCCATAAACACTCTTATCTCCGTCTCTGAGCTCCAATGCCTCGTAGATTCCAGTGGAGGCCCCACTGGGGACAGCCGATCGAAACAAATCATCGGTGATCAGATCAACCTCGACCGTCGGATTTCCCCTGCTGTCAATGATCTGTCTGGCCTTCACCGACTTCACCTTCGCCGAGGACGACGCCGTAGAAGCCACGGAGCATTGCACTCTCATGGGGCGATAACTCCGAGGAGGCGTTGACTGTTTGAGCTTCGAGGAAAACAAGGGTCTGGCGGTGGGGTTGGTTAATGAAGAAGCCATATCTGGGTTGGGAAGTCTGACTGAAGAGCGTGTTCGGAGGGAAAGTGGGAGAGCAAGTTTTAATATAAGAGGGAAAGTTGGTGAGAAATTGTGGGAAAGTCCGGTAAGTGGCGATGAAAGCAAGCGGCGCTCTAATTTGAATATAAATTTATTTGCCTGCTGGCGTTTAATGGGTTGTTGGAGATACGTTAAGACTAAAGCGAGGGGGCAGGTCAAAGTTCTTGAGGTTAGGTGTGTGTTCTGTCTTTATTTTTTAAAATAAATATTTAGATTTTTTTAATTAAATTAAGGTTGATAAATTTAAAATTAGTGTGATTTGCATGTTTATTATAAAAAAAATGGGAAAGTTTTTGAAAAACCAAAAAAAAACCTTGAATTAATCAATAATGTGGGTGAGCGGGATTGAGATTTATTTGCATTATTATTAGATTTTGTGAACAATAAGATATTATTAGATGTTGTGAACAATAAGATATTATTTTTAACTTTTGTTTTTATAAGGAACGTAAACATTTCATTAAAACATTCATGATCTTTGTTGGTATAGCATCCGGCCATATTATGTGGAAAGTCTAAAATTTGTTTCATTTCTTTCATTTATGTATTTCATAATAGAATATTTTATACTTATTATATGTAAGTGAATAATTAAAGTGTCTTTTGGATTTTCATTTTTTATATAGAATATATTATTTTATGTTAGTAATTATGTTGAATAATTAATATTTTGGTGGAGTGGAGTAATGATTATGTTGAATAATTAATGTTTGGTAAAGAAGATATTAGGGTATAGTAATTATGCTAAATGATTGAGTTTGGTTGTATTTTTATTTTCTTTGTGTGTGGCTTGCGAGTGTGCCTTGATGTTGTATCTCATTTACATTTAAAATTTTTCAAGAAGTGTTTGAGCAAAAGCTTTAAGTTTCAAAGGTGTAGTCCGAAGTGAAATTCTTCTTAGAGAGGTAAGTATTTATAATCTTTTAAATTTCTATTTTATGTGTGATTCTAGGTTATTAGTTGAATGGCTTTGTGTACATTATCCTGAAAACTGTGAACAGTGCAGATTCAATGTTATATAGTTGCTGTTTTTGTTAAATCTCATGCTTAAAACTTCAGAGCTCATTAAACTAGACATCTTTATCTTTCTATCCATATGTTTATTGTCCAAAAACTCATTGCATATTAATTGTTTTGATTTTTCAAAATTGGAATACTACCACTGGAAATTTTCAATTTTCAGCAGCAATCCTCAATTCTATAATTTATTTTGTAATCCAAATGACTTCCGAAAATTTCTGGAAAATTTTATTACTATATATCTACATGTCTAGTTTTTGTGTATTTAATTTCGTTATTTTTGGATGTACTGGGCTGCTGCAATCTTCTAAACTGCTTTCCATAATTTCAAGGGGGTGATATTGAAGCTAATTTTAATTACTTTTTCATTAGCAAATGCTTTAAAATTTTTAACTCTGATTCCATATTGTCTCCTCTGATAATCAAAACTTGAATCACTATTTTTGAACACATATAACTAAACTTATGAATTTTTGAATCAACAGTCCTCTGTTTATTTTGTCACTGGACAGTTTTAATGTTTTTGTGGAAAATTAGTTTTTCGGAAATGTTCATGAACTCTAATTAATTTTGTTAACATTTATATTGAATGCCAACATATTTACAATAGCTTTTAATAATTGTGATTTTCCAACATTTTTGCAGAGTGATTTTAAAGATGTGGACTTTTTGATTTTAAAGAAGATGATTTGTTAGTAGAAAGCTTTGGACATTTTCGTGATGGATAAATTGTTTCTATTTAGGTATTATTTTTGAAGCTGAATTTGATATTGGTGGATTATTGTTATATTTATTGCTTTAGAGACTATGTTTCGACGTTGGACATTATTGATTTTCATTTGGGATTATTAATAAGTTTTAATTGTTTAGAGATTGCATTCTAAATTTCTTTTAAAATTCTTGAAAAAATTTGGCGTGTTACACTATGTCACAGAACTAGCTTACCTAAGGAACAAGCATAGGCATTATATGATCTGTAACAATTTGGAAATCGATTCGGTGGCTTTAAATTTCTGAAATTATCCATCAAATCTCTGCTTTGCTGCTCTTATCTGTTGTTTACCAAACTTGCAGCATCTTGACAATCAGTCTCCACAATCACATGATGAAAACCAACATTCCTGGCCCCGCAAACCCCAAGCTACAGCTTCAGGCAACTTCAACTATTGCGAATTGAGAATAAGTTAAATTGGGCTTGGCGTAACTGTGTATAATAAGAATTGAGCCCACTATGGAGTGCTGGGTGGACTTCTGACAAATGGAAAAAATTGTGAGGGTGTTGACTGATGATGTACTGATTACTGATATCCCTAATTCAGAACTAAACTCAAATAATTAAGAATGAAAGCTTGATTAGTTGATAGGGTACATTAGAGATGAGTTGGGATGGGGCTAGGGTTTTCCAATCCGGCCTGTTCCCATTCTTGATTTGTAAAGGAATTCATATTCACAGTTGGTCCCTTATTTAAGAAAATTGGTTAAACGGATTCATATCACTAGTGACCCATTTTTTAAATAAATTTTAGTTCAAAAAATTAATCATATATATGTAGATGCAATTAAAATATTTTGATAAGCTTTGACAAATAATCGAATCAATTTAGTAATAATAATATACTTTTAATAAATGTAGCAGCAGAACAAGGATTTTGGTTAGGCGTGTGACTCTTAAAGATAAGGAATCTAAAAGGGTAAACTGTGATTTCACAGAAAAATTAAAATTCCAATGTTGAGTCCTTATTAATTGTCTAACATTATGTTTAACCCTATAATCTAAGAAGACCACACCACTAAAGTTGAGGCACGTAAAAAGTTTAAACAATATTGAAGTTGTTGATCTTGACGTTGTGACAATTCACTGACTCAGTAACTAAAATTATTAATCGCCAAAAATAAACATTTTTTTTGGATGACCAAAAATAAACACTTAACAAAAGCATACAAGAGATAAGGTGTGTGGGATTGACATCATTCTCCTCTGTTTAACAAAATGGTAATGCGCTCCGATAAAATCTCTCAACCATTGCTGGTAGGGGATCGTTCCACAAAGAAGACAGAGTTTAGGGCTCAAGGGGTAGATGGAGATAATCCTTCTCCTCTGTCTTTCCGAGATATGCTAATGGACATACACCAGCAGGTGGGTATTGTGAGTTCTGGTTAGAAGGATGACTAGGAGTTGGAGGACAAGAATGTGACGTTCTAGGAGGAAGATGCAATGTCGTATATAGCCTTCTCCAGTAGAGTTCATGATCGCTTAGTGGAACCATAGGAAAACTCAATGGTGGTCAAAATTTTAAGGCGCAATTTGGGATACAGAGTGCTCTGTTCCCGTTTACACAACATCTGGAGTTCTATCTCAGGGTTTGATATCATTGATTTGGCTAATGATTATTTTCTGATCCGTTTTCGTAATGCACAAGATGTGGAGTATGCCTTTACTAAGGGCCCTTGGACGGTGCTAGGGCATTATTTATTGGTGCAGCAATGGACTCTGGAATTTGATGTGGTCAATAATAAAATCGATCGTATTGTGGCTTGGATCTGTCTTTCAGAGATGAACATCCACTTTTATCACAAAAATATCATTCGACGGCTAGTGCAAATCATTGGTCCAGTTATTAAAATTGATTCCAATACAGTCACAGCGCAGAGGAGCAAATTTGCACATCTTGTGGTTGAGTTGGATCTTCAGAAGCCTTTAGTGTCACAATCTAATCTCGAATATAGAATCCAAAAAGTGGAATACGAAAATTTGCCAATGATTTGTTTTGGTTGTGGCAAATTTAGTCATTACAAAGATGCATGCCCTAATAGAATAGACATTGATCCAATGGCTAAGGACAATCCAGTTCTTTTAACGGAGGTTGAGAAACAAGACATTATGGTGGCTGGAGAAGAGCCTAAGTTTGAGTCGTGGATGGTGGTGGCCCGTAAGCCGCGTCCTCTTAAAGTCACCAAAAAGGAGAATCTGAATAATCCCGAGAAGAATCGGCATATACCGAGAATTATACAGTCCCATTTTGGTGTTTTGGAAGCTTTGATTTATGAGGAAACAATCTCTTAAAATCAGGAGACAGAATTTACTTCTCATCCAGAAACCATAATGCCTATCCTAGAAAACACACAAAACCTAGCCCCAAAATCCTGAAGCATGAAAAAGAAACCCGCCATTCAACAATCCAAAAAATATCCTTCCTGCAAAGCCACTGCTCTTAATTTATCCACCTACTCCATGACTGAGAATATTGATCCTAACATCCAAATTCTTAACAGTTATCCTAACCCACATAAGCAACCCTCAGCCATGCATGGCATGCAAGCCACTTCTCAATTTTCCTCAACGCATATATCGTATTCCACATCTAATGCCGCTTCTACTTTCATGGATGGCATTTATGTCTACCAACGATCTACTCCCAATCAGCCAGGGTAATTCCCGTTCTTATAACCCTTAACCCTCTTCACTACAGTGCCGTTTCATTTCCTAAAGCCATCTTAGCTCCGCAAGCCAATGATCACCTCCCCTCACAAAATTTTTATGACCCTTCCCTCGATGATGAACCACCTGATAAAGTCTCTCCTCGGGACTTCAGCATTATGGAGATAAATTTTGAGCTCGAAGACTCTCCCATTGCAAACATGACTGGAGAAATTTCATCTGCTAATAACAGCTTGGTTGTTGTCGAATTTGGAATAGAGGTTGAGGCTGAGGCTTTAGAGTCCCCTCAGTAGCTTCCCTTATTTCTTTTGGCTATTGTCCTTATGTTTATTACGACCATGTTCTGGAAAACTCAAGGTGTAGCGTCACCATCTATTCGACGTTGGTTCAGAATTATAAGCCTTCGCTGGTTGTGTTATTAGAGCCCCGTATCAATGGTTACAAGGCTGACAATTTTATTAAGAGAAGTGGTTTTGACAATTCTTATAGGGTAGAAGTAGAGGGTTTTGCTTGTGGTATATGGGTCCTTTGGAAAGATTTTCTTTAGATCAAGATAGTTGCTAGTCACTCTTAGTATGTTCATCTTCAAATTTCTAATAATCAGAGCTTTCTCTCTTGGTTGACAGCCATTTATGCTAGCCCTCACTCGAATATTAGGAAACATCTTTGGGGTGAGCCAGATAAATTAGCTCAAACAGTGCATGGTCCTTGGATTATGGGTGGGCACTTCAATACTATCTTGTATGGTTCGGGAAAAAAAAGAGACTCCTCTACAAGCATGGGAGCTTGCAATCTTTTCCACTCTTGGTTCCATCTTCATTGCATGCATGATCTTCAATTTCACGGGCCTCGTTTTACTTGGTCCTGTGGAAGCCTTTTCAAATGCTTTGACCGCGTCATCTACAATAGTGGATGGGCTTGTATTTTTTCTGACTCCACTGTGCTTCATCTTCTAAAATTGAGCTCTGATCATAGGCCCCTCTTTGTGAGAAGGCATGTTTTGTTCTCAAGGGTTTCAAACTCTCGTCCGTTTCGGTTTCAAACGGCTTGGTTCACTAATGAGGGGTTTAAAGATTTTATGGCTGAATCTTGGAATTGAAACCTCCAGTATGTAGATGCAGCTGATCAATTTCATCTCAAAGTTATTGAATGGAACAAACAATGTTTTGAGAATATTTTTTGGCGGAAGAAACGTTTATTGGCCCGTTTAGGAAGGATTCAGAGGGCTTTGGAGAGCTATTATTCTCGGGGGCTTGTGGATCTGGAGAAAAAATTAAAAACTGACCTTGAAAGGTGCTTATCCAAGAAGAAATCATCTGGCATTAGAAGACTCGTCGTGACTGGCTTTTTCTGAGGGACTGTAACACTTTTTATTATCACATAAAACCCTTTCTAGAATGAGATGAAACAATATAGCTGCAATTCAAAATAACGCGGGGGTTTAGCTTTATGACAAGGATGAGATAAAAGCCCATGCTATTCAGTTTTATTCAACCTTGTACTCCTGTGAGTCTTCTGATTTTCGACAGTACCCCCATCCTAATTGCTTTCCACTAATTGAGGACAACTTGCTTCAATCTTTAATTATGGGCATAGAAAATGAGGAGGTTCAGAAGACCATTCTTGGAATGCATCCTATGAAAGCCCTGGGTTTATATGGCCTCCATGCCATTTTTTATCAGCCCAATGGAGCATTGTTAGTTTATCTCTTTGTCGATTGGTGAAAGATATTTTTCAGAATAAAATTCTTCTTAAAGGGCTCAACTCTATGCTACTTGCTCTTATTCCCAAGACAGAAAACCATTCCTCCTTGAAGATGTACTGTCCTATCCCCCTTTGCAATGTCACTTATAAGACTATCACCAAGATGATTGCAAATCGGCTTCACTTTATTTTACCTCATTTGGTTAGCCCTCACCAAACCAGTTTCGTCACTGGCTATCAAATCACAGAAAATATTGTAATTGCTCAAGAAGTTGTGCACTCTATGCATAAGAAGACAGGCGCTACAAGTGTCATGGTTATTAAGGTTGATTTAGAAAAGGCCTATGATCGTCTCAGTTGGGAATTCATTAGTGATACTTTGCGAGAAGCTCGGATTCCTCCCGATCTAATCCAAGTTATCATGGCATGAATTACTTCAGCTACTATGAGGATTTTGTGGAATGGGGAAGCTACTGATGAATTTATTCCTTCTAGAGGAATTCGTCAGGGTTGCCCTCTATCTTCTTACCTCTTTGTTCTCTGCATTGACCGTCTTAGTCATGGGATTCACAATGCCGTTAATGTCGGGAAGTGGCATCCAATCATGCTATCTCGTATTAATACTCCTTTATCCTATCTCTTTTTCACTGATGACCTTCTTTTGTTTGTAGAGGCTACTGTTGAGCAAGCTAAAGTTATTTCGGCAGTGTTAGTAGATTTTTGTTTTTGTTTTAATGCTAAAGTGAATACAAGCAAAACCTTACTTTATTTTTCTAAGAATATGGGTGCTAGAGATATATCCTCAATTTTGAATCTTCTTGGCTTCTCGGTTACATCTAATCTCGGCAAATACCTTGGGGTCCCTCTGCATCATTCTAGAGTCTCTATTAAAATGTTTCAAGAGATTATTGATAAGGTGGAAAAGCGACTATCAGGTTGGAATGCTTCACACTTGTCCTTGGCTAGTCATATTACTCTAGCTCAGTCAGTCCTCCAGGCCATCTCAATTTATATTATGCAATCTGTTTCACTTCCTAATATTGTTTATTGGCATAATGTGTGTAAACCTAAAGCTATTGGCGGCCTTGGCTTTAAGTCTTTGATAATGATGAATCGAGCTTTACACATGAAGCTCGCATGGGGTATAATTTCTTCTCCAACTAGTTTATGGGTCAGGGTCTTAACTAGCAAATACAGAATTGACCCCCTCAATTTGCCTCATGAGCTTCCTACCTGTTATGGCTCTCACTTGTGGAAATCTCTTAGGTATATTTAGAACGAGGTCCCAGCGAGTAGGCGTTGATGTTTGGGAGATGGTCTATTTATTCGCTTTTGATGGGATCTTTGATTACTGATAATATTCTTTTAATAGCCTACACAACTGATTCTATCTCTGTGGAAATTCTAGATTGCAAGGTGGCTGATTTTGTTGATGAAAATGGGAGTTGGTGCTGGTCCAGCTTTGAACAATATCTTTCTAACAATATTATCCTTCAAATAGCGGCTCCTCATCCCCCTTCTCGTGCGAAGGGATGGATACCATTTTTTGGGCCTATTCAAATCATGGTGAGTTTACTACAAGCTCTACTTATTAGGTCTCTCTAGTTGTAACTCAGCTGCTGAAGATCGAACTTGGAGGTTGATCTAGACGTGGAAAGGCCCTTAGAGTGTGCGACTCTTCTTGTGGCAAACCTTTCATGCGGGGTTGAAGACTAAGGCTGAGCTGGCTAGACGGCATCTTCTCACCTCGACTTGTTGCTACCGATGTGGGGCTTTGTGTGACGATGCCTTGCATGCTTTATGTGACTGTCCTTTGGTTAGTCAGTTTTCGCTCAACATCATCCCTATAAGTCAACGACAAGGCTTTTTTAACGCTCGGTTCCACCATTGGCTGCGCTCGAATTTGGTTGATGATAGTAGAATCGGAGATGTTTCAAGTTGGGCTGTTTTCTTTGGTTTTGCATTATGGAGGATTTGGTATTGGAGGAACCAGTTTCTTTTTAACCAAGCAAAGATGAATTGTGCGGCTTTGTTAATGGATGTCCATTCTAGAGCCGAGGAGATGCATAAGCTTCATAACAACCCGTTGGTCACAAGGAGTATTAAAATAAATAAGTGGATTTCTTGGCATCCTTCTGAGTGGCCATGGTATACTTTGAATAGGATGGTGCTCACAAGTCTGATGGGATTTCTACTGCAGGCAGTCTGATTCGGGATCACTTAGGGCGTTGGATATTTGGCTTTGGGATGATGATGGGCCCTTGCTCTATTACGATGGCAGAACTTTGGGGCTTATATAAGGGGCTTCAGCTTGCTTAGGACTCAGGCATCCGTAGATTGGAAGTTGAAATAGATAGAATGTGTATTACTCAATTGGTGGCTAAATTATTGGTAATGACTCTGAGTATGCTCCCTTGGTCCAGGCTATTAAAGACTATCTCAAATTGGATTGGCATGTCTCCATCACCTATATTTATAGAGAAGCCAATTTCGCTACAGATTATATGGCGAACCTTGCTTTTTCTCTTCCTCTTGGCTTTATTATGTACCCTACCCCCCTTTGGGTGTTCGATCTGTTTTGTCTCATGACTTTTATAGGGTTTTTTACCCCTGTTCTGTTTCTCTTTAGCTTTTTTTAGAGCCCCAATTATATAAAAAAAATATACAGGAGATTATATAAATATATAAGTTATACTGTGATGTGAAAACAAGCTATCATCTTCTTGAAATTACTTAATAATCCTACCACAAAGAAAATTCATTTTTAGAAATTAATGTCACCGGCTTATGCCAGAACTTTTTCGGACACTGAAATAATGAATGACAAGAAAAAATTAGAAAAAGAATTGCAATATGGCAAATGAAAGAGAAGGGGGCAAAAAGTTTAACAAGAATTTCTTCTTTCCATCTACCTTAATCAATTCCTTATTCTATGTGGGAGTCAAGAGAGGTGAGACAGTGAGAAAAGGGAGTCAAGAATAAGCAGGTAAAATGCATGGAAAATTGGTTACGAGTAATATCAAATGTATCCTTTTAAAACTAACAAGTGCGTAGATCAACTGACATGGTGCTGTTCTAATTTAACCAAGATTCTCGATTTGAGGCTTGCGAATACAGCTGTGTTAAAATACTTGTTGGGAGAGTTTTGCCGCCCTAGTGGTCCTACCAATTCAAAAATTAGTCAGAGCCTAATGTGATTTTCAGGTACCAAATGATTTAATACACCAAAAAAAATGTACACTTTCAAATTTAGTATCTTCCGCGAGATGATACATAGTTTGATTATTTATTTCGGATAAGTTCTTTACTTTTTATGCTTGTTCTTGACCTGAAATATCATTTTAGATAAACAAGCAAATAAATCCTTGTTTCTACATGCCTTTTTCTTAATCGGTCAAATAAATTAATAGGTCCGACAGAAAAAGGGTTAACTGTAATGAAGTTGAAAAATAATTTTAGTATATAGCCTCCAATACTCAACCTCTATGTGAGATGGTCACAGTTACCCTTCAATAATTTCTTTTGTTTGATTATTCTTTAAAAATAATAGAGACAAACTGAGATATTACAAGTTTATCAGGATTTAATTAAGGGTAGAAAAAAATTCTAAAAAAATTAAGGGTCAAAAAAAAAGCTATAAAGAACGAAATTGCATGTAATTCTTTCATATTGTAGTAGTCTTTGCATTGAAACTAAATACACGGATTTAGTTATACCGGGCAACTATTGAAGAAGCATCCTAATCTCAACTGAAACTACGTGTCCTTTCGAAATTTAAATCCAAATCCTAGTAAAAGATTAGAAGACGTATTGACATCACATTCGTAATGCATGAATTCTATCAATTTCTCATAAAGGCACTTGCATATTCTTCTTCTTATCTTCTTTTTAATCTTCCTCTCATCTTCTCTCTAATAATAATGATAGTCTTTCCGTTTTCATTAACTCTCTGTAATCTTTTCTAGTCTTAGGGTTAGGGTTTCTCCACAATGGCTCGCGCAAGCAATATCTTTGTGGGTTTTCTTAGCTTATGCTTTCTTGTCCTAGGCATCGTCGCTCTCAGTTTCTCTCTGGCCATTCACTTTCATGGCGGCACAGCCACAGCATGTCAAAAATCCCTGTACACCCCGTTACTTGTAACGGCTATCTTTCTATCTGTGCTGTCTTTGCTGGGGTTGATCGGTTCGTGCTGCAAGAACAATTTTCTCCTCTACCTTTACTTGATTGTTTTGTTCTTGCTGATTCTTGGCTCATGCATCTTCGCTGTTTTTGTGTTTGCTGTTACATCTAATAGTGCCGGTAAAGCTGTATCCGGATTAGGGTTTAAGGAGTATCGGTTGGGAGATTATAAGAACTGGCTTAAAAATCATTTGGTGAATGACAAGAATTGGAATGAGATTAGGAGTTGCATGACTGATTCGCAAGTTTGTAAGAGTCTTGAAAGGAATGCTAATAATAATAAGACGGCTGCGGATTTTTTCAAGAGAAATTTGTCTCCAATACAGTCTGGTTGCTGCAAGCCACCTGTTGCTTGCGGGTTTCAATATCAAAACGCTACGTTTTGGATATCGCCGACATCGGGCAGGCTGGCTGTGAATGACGGCGACTGCTCTGCATGGAGCAATAAGCAAGATGCGCTATGCTTCAACTGCAACTCATGCAAGGCTGGAGTTCTTGTGAACATCAAGAAAGAGTGGAAGGTTTTGACAATAATCAATGTCTGTGTCCTCGTCTTTATCATCCTCATCTACTCCTGTGGTTGCTACGCTTTAAGGAACAATCGAAGTGATAAGAGATTTAGTAGACATAGATACGCCGCATAACCAAATCATATATATATATAAGTTAATTTATTTGAGTTTTATTTTTGTTTTGAATTAATCACATATGTGCCTGATGAAGTAGTGTAATAATCAATACTTCAATGGCATCTGTAACATATGTGCAATATAACTGAATCAATTTATTTATGATCACTTACTTTTAATTAACATGCCCCTATTTTGATGGCATCTATAAGTAGTTGTCAAATACATTAATCCATAGACATTTTGAAAAATGAATTTTTATTTTTATCTTTTGTTTCAATTGAAAGGAGTGAATTTCTCATATGGTCTATTCCTCGCTTCCTATCCTACACAAAATTTGAATTGATTCTCGAGATCTATTTTGAATTCTTAATTATGGAGATCTACATTTGGAAAAAAGTTATGCATATTCATGTTATAAGCACCGAATAGAAAGAATAATGTTCCAAGAGTTTCAAGCACCAATAGAATTTTCCAAATTTACAATTTTTTACTGAGTCATGATATAGCTCCACCCTTGCAGTCATCGAGAGTTGAAATTAGATGCAATATATTGATTCAATTTGGTTTGCTTTCGGAAAATTTTAAGCAATTTTATGTAAATTTAATTTATTAATTGGCTCTCTCAAATTTATATTGTTTCCAGATCATATCTCTCTTAATTCTATTTTTACCATGGAATGGCTCTTACCGAATTAAGATCCCCACTATAATGATCGTTACAACAATTTAGAAGTGAAGTTGGACACGGTTAAAATATTGCATTTCAGGAGAGGATTTGAATCTGCAATATAGTGAGGTGGATTTATTTATCTTCTTATGAATTTACGAGAAGTTACTTTATTTCATTTTATTTTTGAGATACATGGAACTTGTTTAATTGTAGTCATTATTTTTAGAATGAGATGCTCACGATCGCTTACCTAATTTTGCGGAAACATTTATATACTTGAACCAAATATTGAAACTAAGAAACATCTCAAGTCATTACTCTCTCAGGTTTCCTGCTCTGGGAACCAACTTACACTATCCTAGGTTTTATGGAAACCTGAGATTCCGTGTATCCCAAGTTACCAAAATTTCCAAGTCCGCAATGCATTCGGTTTAATTCTCTATAAAAGCACTTGCATATACACGCTTCAATCGCTGCTTCGCTCTCTGTGGAGAAAACCAAACCTCGGGATTTGCAAACCTCTCTTCACACCACATAATAAAATAATGGCTCGCTCTAGGGACAGCATCTTTGTATGTTTCTTTAGTTACTGCTTTCTTGTCCTCGGCGTCATAGCCATCGGTTCCTCCCTCTTAATTAACTTTTCCGGTGGTCCAGATGCCAAAAATCTCTATACATCCCATTACTTGTATCGGGCATCATTCTATTTATAGTGTCTTTGCTGGGGTTCATGGGTTCGTGTTGCAAGAGCAACTTTCTGCTAAGTCTTTACTTGTTTGCGTTGTTCTTGTTGGCTGTTTGGTTCGTCGCCTTCGCCAGTTTTGTGGTTATTGTCACGAATGATGGAGCTGCTGAAGCTGTGTACAAGTTAGGGTTTAAGGAGTATCGGTTGGGGGATTATAAGAATTGGTTACAAAGGAATTTCGTGAGCGACAAGAAATGGAAAGAGATTAGGAGTTGCATGATTGATGCTCATCAAGTTTGCAAGAATCTTGATAGGAATAATGTTGTTGATCAGACGGCAAAGGATTTTTACAAGAGAAACGATTTGTCCCCTATTCAGTCTGGTTGCTGCATACCACCTGTTGCTTGCGGGTTTCAGTATCAAAACACAACGTTTTGGATACCGCGGATATCAGCCTCGAGAGCAAAAGACAACGACTGCTCTGCATGGAGCAATCATCAACAGACGCTGTGCTACAACTGCGATTCGTGCAAAGCTGGAGTTATTGAAAATGTGAAGAAACAGTGGGGGGTTTTGGCAACTATCAACTTCTGTCTAGCTGTCTTTATCGCCATCTTTTACTCCGCTGGTTGCTGCGACATAAGGAACAAAAATCGAAGAGATCACAACAAATCTTTGAACCAATGCCTGGTTTAGTTATGCAATTGTTTTTGAACTAGGTGCCTTAAGAATGGATATATGTAAGTGATTTGTAATCGGGTTTGGCTGAATTCGTCAGGCTTGAGATAATGGCGCTTTTTTTCCTTGTATTATTACTCCTTTCTCATGCATCCGTTTCCGCTCATTATTTTAATGTTTCAGCTCCTTATTTAAATCCTTAAGCGTCCAAAAAGAAGAGGAAGTAGGACCTACGAAACTGCAGCATACGCTGCTGTTTCTATCGTCCTTCTTTCTTCATTATGGATGCTTAGCATTTTCCTTAGAAAAAAAAGAGATAATCATCAAGTGTCAAGTAGATAATACCAAATTATTGCTGAAAAAAATCTTAGCTTAAATATATAAGTAGTGGGATAACTCTCAACTCATGAGCTAACTTTTCATCATATGAGTTAGGGCTGATTATCTGCGAAATAGTTGTAGTTTTTAAAATCATTTTTGTTTTTTATACTATAAAATAATCCACTATGAAGGAAATCAGTTAAACATCATGTAATTTTTTTTAATGTATTTGGTATTTGGTAAATTTTACTCTCAAATTGCTATAAGAATTTAAATGACTAAATTGAATATAATGTTAAATAAAAATTTATTTAAAAATTTATAAACATGTATACAAAATATTTTTATTATACACATATAATAATTGATAACTAAAATGAATATTTTATTATTTTTATTTTTATTTTATTATCTCAATATAATCAATAATAATAATAACCACATTAAAGTTAATCATTTTATCTTCTAATCAATAAGAATAATTTTTTATTTTTATAATATATATAAGGATATATATGAAATTGCATTAAATAAGAAAGTGATTTGTAAAAAAATTTATTGTAGGATTGAATGATTTTGCTGTAAGTAATTGTTTTAAAAAGTTAAACAAAATTAACTTTTACTTTTTCAAAATTAGTTTTGAATCTTCAAAAACCGTTCCAAATGAGCTCTTAACCCAGAGACTTTTATTGTTATATGGAATATTGCTAAAGAGTAAGTTCTTGAATTGATTTATGGGACATAAACTCTCCTAAATATACTTACTTTGGGTTACAAAGCCCAAAAATAAAACCAAGATGGATTATATGCCTAATTCAGTGTATATCTATACTCAATTGTTGAGCCTTAAGCTTGTCTAAAATTTATAAAATTTGTGCCTTTTTATTTTTTTAATTTCATTTATTTGATCTTAAACTCCTTTCATTCAATTGGAGAAGAATGGATAGAAAGAAATTAGAAAAATTCAGAGGAAAAACAAAAAATTAAAATAAAAAGGAAATAAGTCTTAAACAAAACCAGGAATATGTTTAGTTTAGGAAAAATTAAATCTTGTCCTGTAAATGAGATCTCCCCAAGATTGAAGAATAAATTCAGAGAAAAAACAAGAAATAAAAAGGAAATAAGTCCTAGACAAGCCTGACCCTATAATCTATTATGATCATGCTCAATTAATTACTACCCCTTGCTGCAAACTCAATTTCATTAACTCAGGATCCCGGCCTGCCGTTTATCTAAAATTTTATATAAAATTTGCGCCTCTTTTTTATTTCTTTGAGGTTAAATTATTTTCCCTTTTTCACAAACGGAAGGCAGAGAATGAATCAAATTGAGCATTTACGGGGTGCTAAATTTTGTGCCCCTATAATTAATTACGAGGATCGTGCTCAATGATCTACACGCATTGCAGTTAACTGAATAAGAGAGGAAACGAAGAACGTAGATCTTTCCCAAAATAGATAAAGAATAAGTAAATTAATAGGAAACAAGAAAATTAAAGAGGAAATGAGTCTTAAACGAGGCATATATTTCTTTTTCAAAACATAGATCTTGTTCATTGAATCATTATAATAAAACCATTAAACTCGCTCAAAAATTCCTATATATATATATATATATAATATGTACAGATATCGTTTGTAACACTCCTGGAGAAATTAAAACAAGAGAGGAAAGACTCAACACAAAAAAACCACAACCAGAAAATGGAAGAAGGAACAAATCCAATTTGGTTACGATTGTTGATAACGGCGACCGGTGTCCTTAGCTTGACTGACTTCGTCTTCTGGCTGTATTTTTCTATTCTTAAAGTATGCCAGAGTTATCTACAAAGCCCCTTCTTCATAACTTTGCTCTTTCTTCTCCCATTGACACTGGCCTTATCTCTTTCATCCTTCACTTCTTGCTTCAAAAAAGCCAAGTGGCTCATGTACGTTAGCGGGCTTGCAATGTTCTTGCTGTTTTCAGGATTAGCCTACTTCACATTTGAACTTAAATCGTTTCAACAAAAATATATTTACAACGAAAAGAACTTGAGCGCAATCAGCAATTGCATGATCAACTCTCATGTTTGTAGCAGTACGTCATGCAATGATAAGTATGAAGCTCTTATCAAGACTATCAACAAGGAGTGGGCAATTTCGTATATAGTCAACATTTTCGTCTGCCCCTTCGTCTTCTTCACCCTCTTGCTATGGTGTTGCACAAGAAGCCACCGGAATCAAAAGGCAGGCGAGCATTCAATTGAAGAGGCAAGAAACAAGAATCCAAACGAAGGCGGGAATTCAACTTCCGTCGAGGCAAGAACCTGCTGGAATAAAAAACAAGGTGCTGGAAATTCAACCGAAGAGGCATGAACTACATGCAAAAAAAAAAAAATCTGCTTTTTTTTCCCCAAATTAAATGCAAGTCTTTTTATATTTTATGATCAAAGCACCCGCCCAATCCGGTTGTCTAATGGCACATATTACTCCGGCATCATAATATTAATAATAATATATGAACGTTAATGAAGTTTCAGAGTCCAGTCTACTCGTTCTCATATATTTCTTTTTTTAAAATAACTTTTTAGCAATTTTGTTCTTTACAACTGTTACTTCTAACTTGATTTAATATGGCTCAGTGCATGTATCAATTACTAAATGGATTTGAACATTCCGGATCCAAATTTTTATTGAATTGCAAATCATCATTGGCATACATATAGGGGGGAAAAAAAAGAAGAAGAGTTATTGAATTTGAGGACATGGGTTAGTATCTGGCTTAATTGATTAATTGAACACTTCCCTCTGCGTGTTATTAAATCTGCTGTTCTGTTTACAAAATTAATAAAGCTTGCATAGTATTCTTACACGCATAGTGATTACAGTGGCTATGTAAAAGAATAAATGTAATTGAACAGTTTTGTGTAAAATAACCTGATAGAAAGAATAAAATAAAAATTCCCTGATTATTAGTATGGGTTTGCCGGGTTTGAAACACTGCTGGACTTGGCAATGCCCGGCCCGGTGCTATCAAAATTAAGGGCTAGCTCAGTATTCATAACCAATCATGATAATATAGCTTGTCATTGCAATTAAACAAATAGCTTTCTGCTTTTGAAAGTGATTGGCCCCAATCACAAGATTTTGGTTATGCTAATAACATAGTCAGAGCTGATTTAGTTTACTTGTAAGCTTATATTGGAATATTTTAATATTAAATTTGTTTAAAGACTTAATTAGCTGTAATCAGAGCTGATGATAATTGTTTTTTTTTACTTTTTTAAGAATGATTTTTATGGAAAGTAATTAATAATCAATTTATTGTTTGTGTTTCTATTTATTCTTAACAAAAGCATCTAAAATTGAGCAAATTGCTAGTACCTTTTTCAACCTTGATCAACTTCTTGTTATCTCTTCAATTCTTTTTTAATTCTAAGTAAAATCTAAGAGAATATATATTTTTTAAAAAGTATCATTATTGAAAGCAACTTGGATATTTATTCAATGCTTGGCTTAGAGATGGCCAATGGGCCAGGCGGTAGGAGGCATAACACGTGTCCGTACAGCATGACACGACACGACACAAGCATGCACGAGGCACAATTAAGAGGAGCAAAACCCATTATTCTATGTGAGAGTATAAAAAGACTATATATTCAGGTGTAGAGAGAGAGAAAGAGATTAGTTAAGAATAATTTTGAGATTTTAAAATTTAAAATTTTTAATAATGAAATTAGTTTTTAAAATGGGTGTAGAGATTAATTTAATTTAATATGTTACTTACCAATAACAAACGAAAAATGGCCAAAGATATCCCTTAACTTTATCTTAATTTTCTTTTCCCACTCTTTTATAAGTATGTTCTCTCACCATTCTCTTTCCTCTTTTAATTTCTATCTCATCTATGATCATGGCATTTTTATTCGTATACAGATTATTTTTTTGATACAATATTAGCTATACATATTAAATGTGCCAATTTAATTATTATAAGATATATTATTTTTCTTAGTAGAATGTCAACTCTTAATGAGGAGAAGAATTCTTTCGCTCTGTAATAGAGAAGGAATTTTGTGTATAGAGTAGTACAATTTGAACAGATAAATTAAATAATAGAAAAATATAATAAATTATAATATCATATTATGTAATGGGAAAAAGAATAATAATTAATTAACACAACAAAATTATACGGTAATATAGATCCTTCGGTCTTGACCATTAAGCATCTTTAACAATTTAAATATGTTGGCGAAAAGCAATCTCTCTTCTCACCGGCCGCAACTCTCTTAATTCCCCTAAAACCTAATGGATCACCCTTGCCACATCGTTGCAGGTTGTCTTGGCTTCTGCTTTTTGTTCATCGGCTTCATCATCTTCTGTCCTTGTTTTGGCAGCAAACCACGCCAAAAATCTCTATACAACCGTTACTTGTATCCTATCTCCTTCTACCTGAGTTGTCTTTGCTGGGGCTTATGATCAATTTGTGTAGGAGGAGGAATTGTCTCCTAATCCTTTACAGTGATGTTCTTTTTAATTCTCTATCTAGCCAGCTTCTCCGTTTTTGTGGTTGTTGTTACATGTAACGGCGCCGGCAAAGCTGTACCCGAATTGTGAAAAGTGACAAGCTGGCACCGCTCTTCTAGATGCGGCGCCAGTCATTATCAACATTCAAAGATTTGAATGTTGACATTCAAATCTTTGAATGAAGAAATTTAAGAAAAAAATATTATTTTATAGCCATTTTTAGTTATGAAAGGGGAGGTTGTCCATAAGTTTTAAGCATCCCCAAAATCTATTTTCTTGTGAGAGAAAGAGAGCTGAGGGATTTGTGAAGTTTTCTAGAGTTTAGTGAGAAATTTGGTGTATTTAGGGCTTGAGTGAGAGAAATTATTTATGAGAATGTAGTTGTAATAATTTTTTATATAGTGAATATTTTCTCTGATTGTCTTTTTGACAATGACCGTGGTTTATCTCCGGATTTGAAGTTTTTCACGTAAATCTTGTATTATGTGATTGATGTATTCTCCATTTAATTTTTTCTATTAAGTTATTACTTAACAAATTACTTGGAGTGATATTGGGAGGAAGCTCAATTTATGGATTAGGGTCTAAGGAGCCTCGGCTGGGAGATTATAGCAATTGACTTAAAAATCATTTTTTTTTTTTTTTGTGAATGACAAGAACTGCAATGAGACTAGGAGCAGTTGGATGATTGATATTGCTGGAGTTTGTAAGTGTCTTGAAAGGAATGCTAATAATCAGACGGCTGCAGATTTTTAGACGAGAAATTTGTCTCCAGTACAGTCTGGTTGCTATAAGCTGTTGTGCGCGAAATGCGGAATCAAGCGCACCGAATAATCACAGAAAAATAAAGGACACACAATTTACGTGGTTCGGCAATATGCCTACGTCCACGAGAGCAAGAGAAAAATAATTGTATTATTAACAATTATTTGAGTACAAATTTGAGTAAAGAAATCTCACTTTCCCAGAACCCAAATACACCCAGTACTCTCACACACACTCTCTAATTGCTCACTCTCAAAAGCTTAGAAACTTATAAGCTTCACAAACTTGGGATGATATCAAATGAATGAAATCCTTAGCTATTTATAGGAGAAGTGAATTACTATGCTAAGAATAAAATAATTAAAAATGTAATTTTTAATTATTATTATTTTCAAAGCCATCACTTATTCTTCATTCTTCATTTTCGGCTCACCAAACTTGGAAAAACAATTGGCTTCTAGAAATAAATACCACATTTTCCATGCCTTGCTTTCTAGAAACAAATACCACATTTGACTTTTCAACAATTCTCCACCTCGGCGAAAATTTAGCCAAATCTGAGCCGACTACTAACTGATCATCATCCCCCAATTGATCCTCGAAAGGATCCAAGGCGGCTGCATCGTTATGACTGCCTACGTACCCAAAATTTGGGATCAAGCCAACCGTAGTTCAAAATTCCCGAAGGACATAACTTAACACAAACGAAGGATTTGAACTAGTTTCAAGCAATGTTGAAACTTAACTCCAGAAACTATCTTCGTCAACATATCTGATGGATTATCTTTGGTATCGATTTTTCTCAGCAACACAACACCGCTCTCGATAATCTCCCTCACATAATGATATTTCACATCTATGTGCTTCGTCCGAGCGTGATATGTTTGATTCTTCGCAAGGAATATTGCACTTTGGTTATCACAAAAGACCGCAATGTTCTCCTGGATTACTCCCAAGTCACCTAACAAGCCTTTCAACCAGATAGCTTCCTTTACAGCTTCAGTTGCTGCCATATACTCTGCTTCCGTAGTGGACAGAGCAATTGTCGATTGTAGAATCGACCTCCAGCTAACCGGACCTCCACCCAATGTGAATACGTAGCCCGTTGTTGATCTTCGCTTGTTAAGGTCTCCAGCGAAATCAGAATCACAATACCCAACACATTGTTGACCACAATCCTTCTTGAATAATAATCCAACATCAACTGTCCCATACAAATATCGGAGAATCCACTTTACCGCAAGCCATTGAGTTTTACCCGGATTGTGCATGTATCTACTAACCATGCTCACTGCTTGAGATATATCGGGCCTTGTGCATACCATAGCATACATAAGACTACCCACAGCACTAGCATATGGAACACGAACCATGTAATCGTGCTCCTCTTGAGATTTAGGACATGAAGAAGAGCTTAATTTGAAATGAGGAGCTAGAGGTGTACATACCGGTTTAGTTTTGTCATCCATACCGAATCTTTCTAGCACTTTCTTCAAATAAGACTTTTGAGTCAACCATACGCTCCCATTCTTCTTGTCTCTACGAATCTCCATCCCAAGTATTCTCTGTGCATCACCCAAGTCTTTCATCTCGAACTCAGAAGCCAGTTGCTTCTTTAATCTTTCGATCTCATCTCTATTCTTTGAAGCTATAAGCATATCATCGACATAGAGTAACAAATAAATGAAAGCTCCATCTGGTAGTTTTCTAAAGTAAACACAATGATCATGTTCACTTCTAGTGAATTTCTGCCCTTGTATAAATTGATCAAATCTTTTGTACCACTGCCTTGGCGACTGCTTCAGTCCGTACAAAGATTTAATCAACCTACACACATGATTCTCCTTTCCAGCAACTCTGAAACCACAAGGCTGAATCATATAGATTTCCTCCTCCAAATCTCCATGTAAGAACGCCGTCTTAACATCCAATTGAGCCAACTCTAACTCATATTCTGCAACTAAGGCAAGTAGGATACGAATGGAAGTATGTTTTACAACTGGAGAGAAAACTTCATTATAGTCAATACCTTCCTTTTGAGCAAAACCTTTTGCCACGAGCCTTGCCTTGTATCGAGGAGTTGTTTGATTTGGAGATCCTTGCTTTTTGGTGTAGACCCATTTATTGCCAATAGCCCTTTTCCCCTTTGGTAACTTTACAAGTTCCCAAGTCTGGTTTTGATGGAGAGACTTCATTTCTTCCTCCATAGCTAACTTCCACTGATTACTTTCACTGCTGCGTAATGCTTCACTGAAAGTGTTGGGGATGTCATCATCAATAACTGGAAGTGCATAAGCTACCACCATATCTTTAGTAAGCCATCCGGGTTTCTTTATTTCTCTTCTTGGCCTCCTTGTTGCTATAAAATCATCATTATCTACATCATCGATTGTTTCTTCATTTTGTGGGACATCAGAAGAAACAATCTCTTCTTCAACTCTAGGTGTCACCTCCATAGTTGAACCCTTCTTCGATGTAGAACTAACTGGTACATATGGAGTTGCATCAAACTCCACCCGCTGCAATGCCTCTGTGGTCTTGTTCTCCACCTGCTGAGAACTTGAAGTTTTCATCATTGAAGCTTCATCAAATGTGACATCTCTACTATACACAAACTTTTTATCTTCGAGATCCCAAAGCTTGAAGCCCTTTACTCCACCTTTGAATCCCACAAAGATAGCCTTTCTAGCACGAGGATCCAGTTTACCATCTTTGACATGATAATAAGCTGGACACCCGAATACACGAAGGGAATCATAGTCTTGTGCATGCTTTCCAGACCACATTTCCATAGGAGTTTTACCTTCAATTGCAGCAGAAGGCAACCGGTTTACCAAGTGACTTGCGTAGCTCACAGATTCAGCCCAAAACTTTTTATCTAAACCAGCATTAGATAACATACACCGTACCTTCTCCAGTAAAGTACGATTCATACGCTCAGCCACACCGTTCTGTTGCGGAGTATGTCTCACCGTGAAATGTCTTTTAATACCCTCGTTCTGGCATACTTGCAAGAATGGATAAGAAGTATATTCACCCCCATTATCAGATCGTAATACTTTGATCTTTCTGCCAGTTTGAGTCTCCACCAATTTCTTCCATTTCACAAAAATCTCTAGAACCTCATCCTTTGCTCGCATGGTGTACACCCACACACGTCTAGAGAAATCATCAACAAATGCAACAAAATAATGGCTTCCACCAATTGATGCAGTCTTGGTTGGTCCCCATACATCACTATGAACATATTCAAGGATCTCACGAGTATCGTGATTAGCTGTACCAAACTTGACCCTTGTTTTCTTGCCTACTACACAATGCTCACAGAAATTTAATTTACAGGTTTTGGTACCTTTTAAGAGTCCATGCCTCATCAGAGTTTGCAAAGACTTCTCTCCAGCATGTCCCAGTCGTACATGCCATAGCTTGGTGGTGTCACTGTGCGCCTCAACAACATTTGCTTCATCAGTTGTACCTCCCTTCAAATAGTACAAATTGTGACGCCGGACCCCTTGCAGAATCACCATAGCTCCATGTGTAAACTTCATTATACCATCTTTAATGGTAATCTTGTACCCTTTAGCTTCCAAAGCACCCACAGAAATTAGATTTTTCTTTAAAGTTGGAACAAATCTAACCTCTTTGAGTTCTCTGACCATTCCATCAAACATTCTGAGCCGAATTGTTCCTATCCCCATTGTGCGACAAGGTTGATCATTCCCCATCACAACTGCACCGGATTCCAGATTACGAAAATCTGTAAACCATTCCTTAATAGGACACAAATGATAGGTTGCTCCAGTATCAAGTATCCACTCACTCGAACTAGCCACGTATGCTGCAGGAGTAATACTTAATGAATAATCAGAGTCTTCATTTTTCTGTGCCATGTTTGCTGCTGCTGGTTTCTTCCCTTCTCTCTTTTGAGCCTTTGGACAATCTTTCCTCCAATGGCCCTTTTCATGACAAAAGGCACACTCATCTCGAGCTATTTTTCTGCTTCTCGATTTGGATCGAGAATTCTTTCCACCACGCTTCTTTTGTTTCTCCATCGCCCAATCTTTACTCACCAAAGCTTCAGACGATGCTCGTTCAGAATTTTTATCATTATTCCGAATCTCCAAGCTTGTCAATGCTGTGCAAACATCTTTGAAGACGATCACACTCTTCCCATATATTAAAGTAGTCACAAAATGGCTATATTCCTCTGGCAGTGAGTGTAACAGAATCATAGCCTTGACTTCATCCTTAATATCTTCATCAAGATTCTTCAAATCAGCAAGTAACTTTTCAAATCTTGAGACATGATCGTGCATTGACACCCCATGCTTCATTCGAAAACCATATACTTGGCTCATTGCATGAAGGCGATTTTCAGGACTTTTCACCAGGTACTTCTCCTCCAATGTACGCCACAAAGCCACCGCACACTCCTCATCTTTCACCAAGTATTTCACTTCCTTGGTCAAACAAGATCTGATCTGACCACAAGCTTTCTAGTTCATACGATCCCAAATTTCTTCATCATACAAGTGTCTTTGATTTTTCAAAACAACATCTAGATCGATTTGAATAAGGGCATCCATAACTTCGCGCCTCCACATGCCGAAGTTGATTTTCCCATCAAACTTTTCAACATCGATCTTCTGGCCTCCTATAACAGGTGCTGAATAGCGATTTGACAAATCTCGCCTCCCACCTGAAGTATCTCCAGAAATAGTCTCGGTAGATCTCTCCCCAATTCTGGAAGTTTCACCTTCTACCATTTTCTAAACGAACTATTTCTACTTGAAAAACAATCTCTATGATGTTAATTTCGCGTGAATAAATGCACCAGGAAAGTTCCCAGGAAACTGGACGGGAACTCGGTCCCAATTAAAAACCAGAATCCTTAGACTCTTATCGCCTTGTTGACAGAACTTTCCTAGACATGCAAAAATACACACTACTTACAATAGACTGTCTCCCAAGTACAAATGGCCGTCTCCACCGCATACGTAAATAGTACCGTATATGAACAGTACCGTATATGTGAATAGTACAGTATACGTGAACAGTACCTTATCCCCCAAGTACGAACCGTCGGCTCTGATACCACTTGTTGTGCGCGAAATGCGGAATCAAGCGCACCGAATAATCACAGAAAAATAAAGGACACACAATTTACGTGGTTCGGCAATATGCCTACGTCCACGAGAGCAAGAGAAAAATAATTGTATTATTAACAATTATTTGAGTACAAATTTGAGTAAAGAAATCTCACTTTCCCAGAACCCAAATACACCCAGTACTCTCACACACACTCTCTAATTGCTCACTCTCAAAAGCTTAGAAACTTATAAGCTTCACAAACTTGGGATGATATCAAATGAATGAAATCCTTAGCTATTTATAGGAGAAGTGAATTACTATGCTAAGAATAAAATAATTAAAAATGTAATTTTTAATTATTATTATTTTCAAAGCCATCACTTATTCTTCATTCTTCATTTTCGGCTCACCAAACTTGGAAAAACAATTGGCTTCTAGAAATAAATACCACATTTTCCATGCCTTGCTTTCTAGAAACAAATACCACATTTGACTTTTCAACATAAGCCACCTGTTGCCTGTGGGTCTCAGAATCGAAACGCTGCGTTTTGGATAGAGCCGAGTTCTTGACCAGGCCCAGCAGTTCATGATCTTGAGCATAATAGGGACTGCTTTGCATGGGGCAATAACCAAGACGCGCTGTGCTTCAACTGCAACTCATGCGAGGCTGGGGTTCTTATGGACATCAAGATAGAGTGGAGTTTCTTGGCAATCATCATCAACTTTTTTCTTTTTCTCATCCACTTCTCAGCTTGCTGCGCTTTAATAACCAAACTGAGCGAGCAAGAGAGCCAAATTGATTCCTTTGTGTAAAATTCTAATTAAGTTTGCGCCCCCTTTTTTATTTATTTGAGGTTAAAATATTTTATTTTTAAGATTCAAGTGAATAAGAAAGGATATGAGAAGTTAGATTAGATCTTTCCCAAGAGTGAAGAATAAAATTTGGAAGAATAATCAAGAAATTAAAAAGGAAATAATAAGTCATAAACAACGCATGCATGTTCCTTTTCAGCACTAATATTTCAATATTATCAAAATACCACCAAGATAGAAAATAAGATATTGTTAGTGTTACCATACAAAGTTACAAACAGTGCCATCTTTTCCGTCATCGTATATTTTGGTGGTCAAATATTGTTTTTAGGAAAAAATTAGCTAAATTAAATCTTGTTCATTTAATTATTATACTAAAACCATGAAACTTGGACAAAGATTCTTATATTAGATATTTCGCTTACAAATCTAGAGACACTAGAGAAATTTTAAACATGAAGGAAAGAGAACTAATGAAACCCCAAATTAAAGAAGCAATAACTCAATTAAAAAGCAACGCAATCGATGGCAATTCATTTGCAGCCAACTGTAGCTTTTATTTATTTATTGAGGTGGCTTACACCTAATAACAGGGGCGGAGCCGTGGAGGTCATGTAAGATTAGAGGGTGCCATGGCCCTTGCAGAATTTTAAAAAATTTTAGGGTATATAAATAAAATATGAAAAGTTAATGTAAAATGTCCATATTAACTCTACACAACTAATGTATAAAGTTAATATATTAAATAATAGCGTAATTTTATTGTTAAGCCAACTAATGATCGCATTAGAATAATAACAAATCAGTCAAGCCTACTAAAGTCCACTAAATCAGTAATATATAATAACATAAAAATTGAAAGTTTAAATTTTACCTCCATAGAATTTTCCTTGAGCTCCGCCCCTGCCTAATAAAACCACCAAAATGAAAGTAGCAATGAACCCAAACAATGTGTTTATTGTCTTCATAACTGCGTCTAGTGCCCTTGGCTTGATTGATTTGGCTTCTGGCTGTATTTTTCAATTAATAAATATGCTACAGTTATATACAAAGCCCCTTCTTTATAACATTGCTATTTCTAATCCCACTGACACTGGCCTTGTCGCTTTTATCCTTCACTTCATGCTTCAAGAAACCCGAATGACTGATGTACATTAGGCGCTTGCAATGTTGTGTTAGTATCCAACATCCCACCTAGAAAAAAGACAATAATATAAACGGGAATATAAGTTCATGAGCACCTTTTATAAGCCGGACTTTAAATGTGAGATCTACTCATTGATCCTTATTATTTGGTATTAGAGCAGGCATCACATCGAGTATGGAATTGGTATGGGTACGGCTCCGTGACCTCGATATTACGAATGGGGTGAATTTGCTGCTGAGAAAAAGATGAGATTCATGACCGATGTTATTGATGGGACAATCTGAATGGTGCTCCTACTCAGAAAAAGATGAGATCGGCGAAATCACCGCCGAATTGAGAATGATTGGGTAATATTTCAGATAGAAAGAATACAACACCGTAAATGAGAATATAAACTTATGGACTCCCACCCTTACAAGTTGATTTTTGGGTGAGTTCTACCCGTGAGCCCTTATCATGTTGTTGTTCGTTACAATGAAACTACGTTTCTAATGAGAAGACCGATCGACTTGGTGCTAACAAAACTCGAAGCTTGTTTCAGTTGTCATAACCAATCATGATATATAATATAGCTTGTCATTTGTTATTAACAAATAGTTCTTGGCTTTTGCAATAAATGATTGGCTTTAAATAGACTTGATCTATAATAACCTTAAGAGATAGATTTTTTTATTATAAATGTTTAGTTGGTCATCCTATAATGCCGTAATTAAATTTACGGCATTGATGCCGTAATGGACGTGAACCGTTAGATTTGAATAAAAAATCTCTACCATTAATTCTAAATAAATAGGTAACCTGTTACCTAAGTAGCAGGTAATTACTCTTTTTTGTTCAGGTTTCAGGTTACATTTACCAATTTTATGTGTGATTTACAAGTTTTATGAAACTTTTACAAGTTAATATTGATTTACAAATTTTATGCAACATTTACAAGTTTTTGTTTTATTTACAAATTCTTCTTACAAATTACAATTCTAACATTAATTTACCTATTTTTCCATTAATTTATTAGTTTTATGTGTGGTTTACATATTCTATGTATTATTTCACACTGAATGTGAATTCACTAGTTCTATGTTATTTTTCTAAATTTTTGTTTTGTTTACAAGTTCTTCGTATAAATTACAACTCCAGCATTAATTTACTCATTTTTTTTATCAATTTACTAGTTTTATGTGTGATTTACACATTTTTTTGTTTTATTTCACAATTTACTAGTTTTATGTCAATTTACTAGTTCTATGTCATTTTTATAAGTTTTTGTTTTTTTACAAGTTCTTCGTGCAAATTACAATTCCATCATTAATTTACCATTTTTTTCATTAATTTACTAGTTTTATGTGCAGTTTACATTTTTTTGTTTTATTTCACACTTAATGTGGATTTACAAGTTCTTGTCATTTTTCTAAGTTTTTATTTTGTTTACAAGTTCTTCTTGTAATTTACAACTCCAACATTAATTTACTATTTTTTCATTAATTTACGAGTTTTATGTGTGATTTACATATTTTATGTTTTATTTCACACTTAATGTGAATTTACTAGTTCTATATCATTTTTCTAAGTTTTTATTTTGTTTACAAGTTCTTCGTATAAATTACAACTCCATTATTAATTTACTCATTTTTTCATCAATTTACTAGTTTTATGTGTGATTTACACATTTTTTGTTTTATTTCATAATTAATGTTAATTTACTAGTTCTATGTCGTTTTTACAAGTTTTTGTTTTGTTTATAAGTTCTTCGTGCAAATTACAATTCCAACATTAATTTACCTTTTTTATTGATTTACTAATTTTATGTGTGGTTTACATATTTTTTGTTTTATTTCACACTTAATGTGAATTTACTAGTTTTACGTTATTTTTCTAAATTTTTATTTTGTTTACAAGTTTTTCTTGTAATTTACAACTCCAACATTAATTTACTATTTTTTCATTAATTTACGAGTTTTATGTGTGATTTACATATTTTATGTTTTATTTCACACTTAATGTGAATTTACTAGTTCTATATCATTTTTCTAAGTTTTTATTTTGTTTACAAGTTCTTCGTATAAATTACAACTCCATTATTAATTTACTCATTTTTTTCATCAATTTACTAGTTTTATGTGTGATTTACACATTTTTTGTTTTATTTCATAATTAATGTTAATTTACTAGTTCTATGTCGTTTTTACAAGTTTTTGTTTTGTTTATAAGTTCTTCGTGCAAATTACAATTCCAACATTAATTTACCTTTTTTATTGATTTACTAATTTTATGTGTGGTTTACATATTTTATATTTTATTTTACACTTAATGTGAATTTACTAGTTCTATGTCATTTTTTTAAGTTTTTATTTTGTTTACAAGTTCTTCGTACAAATTACAACTCCATTATTAATTTACTCATTTTTTCATCAATTTACTAATTTTATGTGTGATTTACATATTTTTTTGTTTTATTTCACAATTAATGTCAATTTACTAGTTCTATGTTATTTTTATAAGTTTTTTTTCTTCTTTACAAGTTCTTCTTACAATTTACAACTCTAAGATTAATTTACCATTTTCCCATTAATTTACTACTTTTATGTGTGGTTTACATATTGTATGTTTTATTTCACACTTAATGTGAATTTACTAGTTCTATGTCATTTTTCTAAGTTTTTGTTTTGTTTACAAGTTCTTTGTACAAATTACAACTCTAACAATAATTTACTCATTTTTCTATCAATTTACTAGTTTTATGTGTAATTTACACATTTTTTGTTTTATTTCACAATTAATGTCAATTTACTAGTTCTATGTCATTTTTTTAAGTTTTTGTTTTGTTTACAAGTTTTTCGTACAAATTACAACTCCATTATTAATTTACTCAATTTTTTATCAATTTACTAGTTTTATGTGTGATTTATATATTTTTGTTTTATTTCACAATTAATGTTAATTTACTAATTCTATGTCATTTTTATAAGTTTTTGTTTTGTTTAAAAGTTCTTCGTGCAAATTACAATTCCAACATTAATTTACCAATTTTTTATTAATTTACTAATTTTAT